>CM024611.1:10775425-11975425 GCA_014182575.1 Eucalyptus decipiens | reverse complement strand
TGCTTGTCTCTTGAATATCTCTTCTTGAGTCATTTCTCTTGACTCGACAATTTCTTTTCCTCTCTTTGAGACAGATGCAGCTTTAGGAGTGATTCCTTTTTCTACAACGTCCAATTCCAGAGGATCCTTTGATCGAAGGAACGCTTTCATCTTGTTTTTCCAGATGTTGTAATCCTTTCCATCAAAGTAAGGTGGTCTGGTATTGCTTTGCTCTTCCACCAGCCCTGGAGCTAGCATACTAGCCATGGATCTTTAACTCTGAAGTAAAACACTTCAAACAACGTGAGTACACAAGCTCTGATAAGAATTGATATAGCTAGTATAAGCACCTACAGGGGGGTGAATAGGTGTAAAAATAATTTCTTGAGATATGAAAGCAATACTAGGCAGATAATAGAAAAGAAAGCTCTCGTTTAGTTAATGAAACAAACTATGATCAAAGTAAAACAGAGAGTAAGGAAGAGAAAATTCAACACAAGGTTTATAGTGGTTCGGCTTATTCCAAGCCTACGTCCCTTTGTTTTGCACCGATGACGACCTTTGGCTGGATTTCACTATGAACAAAAGAGATGTTACAGCAATGCTCTCTCTTGGTTCCACAGTATGGATATTTTACCACACTTCCTTAAGGTATCTCAAAATATAAACTTTCTTTTGCGTACAAGGTTTCGCTCAGCAAATGAATTGACTACGAATCAAGGAGCTTCAGCCTTTGGAATTCTTCTATCGTGCACACACTCGAACAACTGGAACGTCTTCCTTTTATACTCCTTTATGCCATCATACCCGTTGGCACTACCAAAGGAATTCTTCCAATCTTCCCGTTGGACAGAATCAATTAGGAAGATCATTCGAGCTATTAAAGGAACATGTCGATAGCCCATCAATCCTGCTCACCCATACAATCAGGATCTTGGTTTCCATAAGTAGAACCTTCCCAAAATACTTCGCCAATCATCGGATCCTTAATCAATATTGATTTGAATAAAGGAATCCGTTATGTCATATCCAGCCAAGAGATCTTCTCCAGTCGATAAGGCTAAACCCTTAAAGAAGCACTCAGCTCTGGATAGCCTTTCTTCAACGGATTAGAAACTATCAGTGAGAATAGACTTTAAGTCTTGAGTCTAGCAGTCCGGAAGTCTTCAGACTTTGAATAGAATAGTCTGCAAATCTTCAGACTAGACTGATAGAAACGTTTTGTCAGCTTCAAAATATTCCAGAAAGATTTCTCCAACACTCAACATCTTTATCTATCACTTCTTTACCCTTGCTGAAGCTGATGCTGTCTTTGGATTGATTTCTCTTTCCACAACATCCCATTCCAAGGGATCTCTAGATCTTAGGAACACTTTCATTTTATTATTCCATACATTGTACTATTTTCCATTAAAGTAGGGTGGCCTGGTATTGCTCTATCCTTCAATCAGCCCTGATGCCAAGATACTAGCCATAGAAGATCTTTAGCTCAGAAGTAAAAACACTTCAATAAGACAAGTACCACAGCTTTGATACCAATTGAAAATGATAATATTGCCACCTAAAGGGGGTGAATAGATGTAAAAACAAATAAATACATAATAAGTTATTTCACAAGCAAAGCCTAACTAAAAGTGACACTAGACTTTTGAAGAAGTTCAAACTCAAGTAAGTTTAGAAATTCGTAGAGTTTAGAAAAGATTGTGAAAAACAAATTAAAAGAGTTAAGGGAAGAGAAAATTGAACACAAGATTTATAGTGGTTCGGCTTAGATCAAGCCTACATCCACTCTCCCACGCTGGTAGCCTTTTGGCTAAATTTCACTAAGGTATCAATAGAGAAATACAATTGTTTGAGTTCGATCACGGTGGAGGATTTATTTTTCTCTCACTAAGTCACTCATTGTTGCGACTTAAATTTCGGGTGCACCACCTAAGTTTAGGGTAATGGACTACTAAATCTTTAAACTTAGCTCGGGCTCTCCCAAGCCCATACCAATTCGCGACTTAAGGTTCAAATATTTAACATGCAAATGATTATTATTTAGAAATCACCACTAATCAGTTTACGGTAGGTCAATTAGACACCTAAGTAAAATAATTTGAGAATTATTTTACTCCTACGAACCAGAGACTAAGGGTATGGGAATTTGGTTATACTAGATTGCTCTAATGCCCTTTTGGTACCATTTCCTTTTAATTTTCTAAAATGGTTTTTGCAGGCAGCTGATTTATTTTAACCTAAATTACCATCATGCAAGTATGGTGACCACATGGGTGCTCATCCATTATTAGAACATTCAATAAATAAATAAATAAATTATATCGAAAAAATAAGCACACAAAACAAGCAATTATTTTTTGAGGTTTTCTTGAAAATAGAATTTTATCATAAAACATGCATTCTAACTAAATGACCTGATTCTTAAAAAATAAATGCACATATTATGCAAACTAATTAACATGCACCTAATATTTTTGTATTTTTTATTGAAATTCAGAATTAATAAAAATCCTAATTAAACTATCTAAAAATGAATAATTTTCTAATTTATTTTAGGGATTAATTTGACTTAAACCCTATCCTATTTTAGAAAAATATTCTTTTATTTACTAAAATGTGCAAACATTATCTAAGATCTTATTTTAAAAGGTTATTTTGATCCAACCCTAATCTATTTCAAAAAATCATCTAAACGTGCAAATTTAGAATGCAACCCTAATCTACTAAACCTACGCATTCCCATGCAAGGTTTAATCTTTTTATTTTTTTTTTATTTTTATGTTTTTAGTGTTTTTTTCAAGACAAGCAATTATGAAATTACATCTAAACTAATCAAGACATCCACTAAATAAAGGATTAAAATAATCGAAAAAATAACCTGTTGTCTCATGGGTTAAATTAACGATTATTCCAACCCTAAACATCACGACATTTCAAAATAATTAAAAATCTGATTCGAAGTCTTACGGATCAAATTAATAATTATAATGATTTAACAATTAAAATACTATCAAAACATCCAAAAATTGATACAATTAAAAAAATGATCCGACATCTTACGGATCAAATTAATAATTATACTAATTTTGGGCAAATACAAGATTCATGAAATGAATGTTGACATACCATGTTCTAATTTAAGCAATAATAGCAAAACTTAAAACACAATAAAATAACATAAAATAAATAAAAGAAATAAATAAAAATAAAACTAAAACTAAACTACCTATGGGGAGCTTTGGAAGGACAGCGGTGCGCCGATGCGGGATCGGATTTGATCTGGGCTGCTGGTTGAGCAGTGGTGCAGACGCGGCGTTAGCTGAGGGAGGGACTCTGGAGCAGTGGTCAGCAGCAACGAGGCTGTTGGTGGCTGCAGCAAGGCGACAGAGGCAGAGATGCTGGTGTGGGTTGCGAGTCGTCAAATGGAGGCCGGCGATGGGTCTTCGGCGTTCGGCCTTTGCGGCAGTCGTGATGAGTCTTGGGAGAGGTTGGTGCTCGATTGCAGCAGCATCGTGGACGTCGAATGCTGGTGGAGCAGGGGCTAGCAGCAGGAGTAGAGCGATGATGCGGCGTCCGGAGGGGCGGCGGAGTGGCGGCACGAGCTCTTGTGGCGTCGGGTTGAGGTTCGTCGGCGACGGGCAGAAGGGACGTCGGCATGGGGGTTCGAATGGAGGCTGGCAGACACGGCAATAGGGGCGGCAGCGGCGGAGGTACAAGCAGTAGGCGGGTCACGGGATCTACGGGTTGCAAGTGAGGTGGAAGCGCGGCGAGAGGTCTTTGGGTCGTGGCTGCAGCAGGCGGAGGCGAGGCTGAAGCATTGCTGGTGCGGTGGCCGGCACGGGTTCTCAGGCTGGTGCAGCATCGCGAGGATCGGCGACACTGCTGCCGGCATTGGGTGGCATTGGAGCAGTGATGTCCGGTGCAAGGGTGGGAGGCGAAGTCATGGCGGCGAACGCCAACGATGGGGCTGGTGTGGGTGCTCGCGGACGAAGGCCGACAAGGGGGCGAAGAGGCCCGCGCAAGGAAGGCGAACTGTTTGCTGCTTTTTCTCTTATTTTTTTTCTTCTTTTTTTTACTTGTCGCACGTCCCTCTCTGTCTCTTCTCTTTGCTGCTGACTTATTGTTGACTTTTTTTTGCTTTTCTCTGCAACTTGCCAGAAGGGAAGAAAAAAACTCTTGAGCGACAAAAGGGGATTTCCTCTCTTCTTTTTTTCTTTCTTCTCACTTTCACGAGTTCTCTCCCAAAAAATTATTTTTTTTCTCTCTCAATTTTTGCTCTCAATTTTTCTCTGAATTTTTTTTCGAATTTGCTCCTCTGCAGTCACGAAAAATGCAGCTCTCTTTTATAGTGATTCCAGACGGCCGCTTTGTATGGTATTTTCCCGGTTTCCATCTTCTATCGCATTAAATCAAAGCCGTAAATCGAAACGTGATTTCGCAATCAACTCGATTTTGTTCAGATTTCTTCCATTTTGTAAAAATTCTTGCCATTTATTCACTTGATTTTTAAATTGCTTTTGCATTTAACAAAATCCGGATATTCATCGGAATTTCAAATTTCCATGCATAATCAATCAAATAAATTTCCCCATTTTTTGTCATTTTTTCCTTTTATTTGTTCTAATGCATTAGTTTTAGGGGTTAAAATTAATCCCTAATTTTTATATAAAAAAAATCAATAATAACGGGTCGCCAAAATTTAGGTGTCAACACTCATCTTATGTTTTTCTCCCTTAAATATAACTTGTAAGCATTGTTGATGAAGAACAAGTGATTGGAAAGGCCTTAAACTTTGAAACTTTAATTTTCACGTTCTACCCCAAATGGACTGAATGACATCCTTAAATACTCTTCTACGCCTTTCTAACCATTGGCATTCTCCAGAGGAATTTCTTCCAATCAATCCATTGGACATAATTGATTAAGGAAATGTTATAGCCGTTTGAAGATTGAGATGAAGATCCGATAATTCTGGTCGCCCATACAATCAGAATCTAAATTTTCATAAATATATGCTTCCCGAAAAGGAACTTATCTTCGAGATTGATTTCATCAATTCGTGATTGATTCCATCAATATATTTATAAAAGGTAAGTGAGATTCTTCACCAGAAAGCCAGATATTAAGGATAAATCCCGTACCTACTGGAAAAATTGTCAAAAGATCAATAATCCTGAATCTGATTATATCTTCATTTTGGACTTGGTTTCAGTTTGAATCTCGTCAGAATAAGAAAGACTTCTGGAGTAAAATAGATTTTGACAACATTCCATGATATAGCACAAAGTCTAGTATTTTTCAGAATAAGAACAAAAATAGGAAAGTTTTGTCAACTTCAAAACCTGATAGAGAGTTTTCTCAACAGTGACTACTTAATTCTAAAAAAGAGTCTGAAGTTATCATTTAATCTCAAATGAGTTTGAACTCACTAGCCGGCGAGCACATGCTTATTATTCTTATAGCATGAGTAGGGGTATTTTTTTCCAGAGATTTTTTGTTTCTTTTTCTTTTTTCTATTTTTTCAATGTTCATCTTCTTCATGAGTGGAAGAGGTGACCCTTCTGTAGAGATCATAATATTTATGGAATGATCAGAGGTGAGTAAAGCATGGGTGAAGGAGGTGACACTTATGGAGAGATTGTACTTTTGTAAAAAAAAATTTCCTCAAGCTCCACCTCCAATTTCTCTCTTAATACCTTGATTTTGCCCCCAAAGAGCTTCTGACGGCTCTGCCAAGAAAATCCTTAACTGCCAGTTTGGTGACTACAAGCAACATGGCACCAATGAGAAGAAGAAGTTTGAGCAATCAGCGTTGCCCTCACACGTCGGTCAGAAGCAACTGAACCAAAAGGGGTTGAAGGCTGCGGCGAGGCCCGACTATCACGCCGCTGACCAAGTGCAAGCTCCAATGCTAAAGCGGGAGAGGATTAAGGACTACCTGCTCATGGAGGAGTTTGTGACAAATGAAGATTGGCAGAAGCATGGCCACAAGCGACAACGACTTGTTCAGTGGCGATGGCCATAAATGGCCAAATCTGATGAGCCCACCAAGAAGACGCTTGAATGCGAGCCGATGGCCAGATCTAGAGAGAATCGTGGGTGAAGGAAGAAAAAGAGAAAGAAGTGAAGAGATACAAAAGGAAAAAAGAAAATATATATATATGCCCTTGGTTGTGTAGTTGAAATAAGTATGTGCTTGCTGGCCAACAAAGATTTGATTGTAGGCCGCCAAGCTTAAACCTTTATTTGAGACTAAATGACCACTTCAGACTTTCATTAGAGCGACATTTACTTCAAAGCCTCTTTTGAGAAAACTAATCCACTTCAAGCCTTTATTTGAGACTAAATTACCACTTCTTACCCTTATTTGAGACAACATTCACTTTAGATACTCTTTTGAGAAAACTCATCCACTTCGAGTTTTTATTTAAATTTACCATCAGTGATGATAATGTATGATTTGATGATTAGCTACAATCACAAATCTATTCTTAAAAGGACAAGCCTATGCATAACTTTGTTGATTTGATACATACATTGATTTCTGGATCTTGTTTGTTTTGCAATTCTATAGGCTTGCTTTACTATGGTGATTTCAAGATTTCCTATAGAAGTTTTCCCATGTCATTTTGGTAATGAATGAAAATTTCAATCTACAAATATATATATAAGTTCACACAAGATCTTGCCATTTGGATAAAATGTACTTGTAATTTAAGGAGATGGTTGAACTTGGTGTTGGAGGTTATGGGTTTGAGAGAGAAGAAGCGGTTGCTTGAAGCATTACACCAAGAGACGTCAAGTTTGGAACACTCAATAGTGTTACCTCCAGTGTAGGGGAACCCTAGAGTTTTTATATGCAAGTTATTGGGCTCTAGCACATATAGACCCAAATAATCGTGCTTTTACCTATTGGGCTTGTACGTGAACATATTATTTTGAACTATATTAACAATATATCCAACAATCTCATCCTATGTTCACCATACAGCACAATCCAATAAGGTGGTCAGTGTAATGTTTAGACAAATATGAATCATCCACATTCAGTCCAAGACAATCAACTCGGATCAGTCAAAGTGTTTTCCAATAGTAAAGTATTACTCAATCATCATTATCATGAATCTATTCTAAGATCAACAAGTCAAAATAAGTATTAGGAGTTTTAGATTTAGTCTAAACTCATCTAAATCCCAACACCCAAAATAAATCTCAGACTCAGTTCACAACTAACATCTGCATACTGGTCAAATATAAGTAGGCCAGTCAAAATAGTCCAAGGCCTTACAAATATAAGAAATAATGTTCACAAATTAGAGATAGTAAAATGTAAGTCTCAAGTAAATGGACTCCATCAAAATAGGCAATAGTAGGTAAACTGTCAAGTCTCCGCACACTCTAAATGATATTTATTCATTCATCAAGTAGGTCATCCTGGTCAGGATCCCACTCATTAAGCTCTCCACCATCTCTGCCATCCCCTGTAGAATGTCAAATATGAATTTCATATTATCATGAATTCAATTTTTTCGATAAAAACTTAGCACCATTCCATCAGGCAGAGAAGAACATATATTGATGTCATAAAGCATTATAATATCATGTCATAAGTATCAATCCAGTTTCATATATTATGAACAAGACCTAAATAATGTGCTTTACAAAGAGCCGTCAACTTAAGTGTATTTGTAGGAGAATAACTATTGTCTAGTTTCAAAGAACATGACCAATAGTCAAGTCACTTACAATAATCTAGTCATGTAATATCATGTTTCAATTAAGAACAAGACCAATAGGCTTCTTATGTAAACAATTGTTTCTATGTTTCAATTTGGAATGTCACAGTTACTTATTCCTTAAAGTCAAATAATCTAACATCAAGCTTGGAATGAGATCATTTAACCAAAAGGATAGTCCAATCTAGTTGAATTGTATCATCAAGTTTAGAATGACACAAGTTTCCCTGATATAACATTTGAATTAGGTTAAAGTCATCTTCATCAAATTTGGAATGAGACACTCACCCTTTTCAAATTAGTCAGCAACTGTGAACATCGATGAAACATATAAAATGTGCTTATCATTGTAGCCAATAAAGGAAGATTCGATAATTCAAAACACAAAATTAGAAGATAAGTAAATGATAGTTAACACTTGTCTATATAGTCATTAAACCCATTTCCCCCATTGTTTTGAATAATTTATCTTTAGGCATACCTTTGGTGAGAGTATCGGCTATGTTATCCTTCAATCTCACATCGATCAAGGTGATAATCCCTTGTTCTCTCAAATAATTCAACAACGCATGTCTCAATCTCACATGTTGTGGCACCCCTCGAACGGCCCCCGAACCGGTAGGGTCGCCATAGCTCACCTACCTTTCACTTGAGTCTCAGCACGGTTCATATAGCAAAAGCATATTCGATATCTCCCTAACCCACACTCAAACTAACTAATACAATGCAATGCACACCAACTACACATTTCATATATATATAAGTTAGAGCCAAACCACTTTTATTTAGATAATTTGATATGACATCAAGAGTCGGTACATCAAAAGGCCAAGGCTTTACTAAGCTCAGCTATAACCAAAAGTACCCGACCCCACAGCAGTCATGTACATTGATCCATCATCTAGTGTTGGCTATCCAAAAAGTGCCATACGCTACCCATCACATGCACAATCACACCCAGCTCGGTCCATCGACTGGCGGCGGCGGCAACATCCCTATCATGGTCTCGTCGCGACGAACATGCACAGACAGGAACTCTTGTACCATGGGGCCATCAGGTAGACCCACGTCATCCATGACTAAGACTCGAACACGGACGAATACCAGTACATGAATACCAACATAGGTGTGCTCTGAACACTCAACCTCGATGTCAGTCGGTATGCCATAAAAAGTACCACGTGTGACAGGTAACAGAGGCATCTCTTAATCTAAAATGTTAGTCCCCAAAATGGGTGAGTACAACCACTTGGCAATAAAAGATTCATCAAGCTATATCAAGCATTACTATTAATATCTAGATTCAAGTATGGTAGACAAAAACAAGAAATTAAAGAATAGGTATGTATCATAATCATGAAATCCTTCAATGTGATGACAACATGTCCAAGATAGACAAATTTCAATCATAGGGCCAAACTGAAATATCACGTTCCGTTCCATGCCGTACACTCAGTCTTATATCCAGGCCCCACACATTTATAGTAATCATTCATTTTATCATTCAAAAGGGTTTCATTCCCGGAGGACCAATGTTTGCATCTCTCTGGGCATCACAAAAGCCTCCGGCATTCAGCCACTTAGGGCCACCAGGCATCTAGAGCGAATCACACCTCCAAGCATCTCGTACCCCACTTGGCATCACGAGGAACCTCGAGAGCCTCCGATGAAAATGGTTACCCTGGCCATCAGGAATTACGTACCTACTAGCATACTACCGGGCATCCCAAATCTCCGGGGGAAAAACCTCTGGCATTCAGCCATTTAAGGCCACCGGGCATCCACAAGGCATCGACTCACTCGATCCTTTGGGCATCCCGACTCCCGGGGCATCGTTGACTCGAGGGTCCAACGACAACAATTTAATATTTTAAATTTACAAGATTCCTTTCAAATGCCAAGAACAATGCATTTCATGCATTCACTATCTAATCTTGATATTGCACAAATTTCCACAACTAGTACCATCATATCACATAACCATTACAAAACATATTCACTTTTAGGACATTTTTGTGAAAATTCGAAAATAGAGCAACTCAATTTTACCAAGCACAGTTCTGGTAAATATTTCGAAATAAATACTAAATGAGCTCAGAAAATTGTGAAATTTTAACATGTTATCGATGATACCTTAAGGAAAAAGTTTTGTGAAGAACACCATGTCAAATTCTTATGTATCAAGAGTAAAAATTCCGGTATTCCTTATTGACGTTCTGTAAAATTTCCAGATTTAACATTTCCGTATAAAAATCATTTCGTCGACCAAATCTTGTCCATTTATGCTAAATTTTTTATATGTTACTCCTACAGATGTTCTCCCCAACTTTCATTAAGTATTTGGAGTCAAATTTTGGCTATAAAATTCCAGAAAAATCGAGAAATCACCGGAGGTCATGCTGTTCTTGCGAAAACAGTTTACTAGCCTAAAGAGAACTATTCCTACACTTTGAGTCTCGGTATCCAACGTCGACAGTCAAGATTTACAAGCATATTACACCACAATACAGCCTTTTTGCTTCCCAAAAATCCACCATAGCTAAATCCTTGAGTTCTCATTTTAATTCAAAAGCGAAATCTACCAAAACTTGCTCTATTTTTGCTCCATTACCTTGGCCAGCTTCATCTCCTTCATGAAAAATCAACATGCAGCTCCAAATTCGACATTTTCTCACATCTACCAACTCCTCACTAGATAAAACAGCAAGCAAAACATAGATTGAAGAACTTATACTTGCCTTAAGTCCAAAGCAACCGCAACAAGCAAATTGGCAACTTGGGCTCCGGGCTCTGCTCGATCAACGGCGGAACTAGGCAGCGTCAACGGCGGCAACTGGGACACGGTGGAAGACGGTCTTCCTCTTCCCTTTCATGGCCCGCACTTGTGCCCTCTCTCTCTCACTCACTCGTCTGAACTCTCTCTCTCTCGGTCAATCCGCCTCCCCCTCTTCCTTTTGATTGCTTAATGGCTAGCAATCATTAGATTTTGCATGCAAGAGACACTTGGCTCCAAGAGGAAGACAAGTGTCTTCAACAAGAAGACAAGTGGAGGAGGTGGCGTGGCCTGTGGCATCCCAAAATTCAAGTAATCCTCTAGAGAAATTAAAGCCTATAATTAGGTAATGAAATTACCTATGGTCTATGTGTTAGCCATTTGTTTTCTTAAAGCTAGGTGTTATTGTGCTTGTGTTTATGAATTTTGAATTTAGGACTATAGGATAAATTAATAATCTATGCTTGGCCATGCACTTTATAAATTAAATTTCAATAAATGAAATGTCATAAGACTTTGGCCATGTGGAAAATTTAAAGTTTAAAATAATTATAAAAGAAATTCAAAAAAAAAAAACAAGAGGAGGAAAAGGTCAATTTTTAGGTTGGGCCTTAGGCCCATTGGCCTAAGCCTTTAATGGGCCAAGATGGCCGGCCCAATAGAGGCCCAAGAGGAGTGGTCGACCAGCCCAACTCCAAGGCCCATGGTGCATGCAATATGACAAGTGGCATGGAGGAGGTGAAGCATGGTAGACACTTGTCCCTCATGCAAACCTAGAATGCATGCAATATATAAGCATCCAAAAAAGAGAAAGAGAGAGGGAGAGAGAGAGAGAGTGGCTTGTTCGGCCAAGTGAGGGAGAGAGAGAGGAAGCCGAGAGAGGAGGAGAAGGAACCGTCGCCGGTGTGCCGCCGTTCGTGAGGTCTAGAGGCAAGTTGGGAATCCACTTTCTACTCTTGCACCAATGTTTTCGCATGAACTGTTTGGAGTCAGAAACTTGTTTGAGCTTGCATGTGTGTTTAGAGTCCGAATTTGGCTTCGGTTTCTTCATGAAAGTTGTATCTAACATCTTTTACTACAACATACTAAAATTTCATGGAAAATGATGGATATTTAAGGGGTCAAACCCTCATCCTACGGAGATGCTAGATCTGGAATAATTTCGTATGAACTGTTCGAGTCAGAATGTTGTGAGGGCTTGTATGAATGTTTAGAGTTCGATTTTGGCTTCGATATATTGATGAAAGTTGTATTTAACATCTTGAACTACAACATAATAAAATTTCGTGAAAAATGATGGAGATTTGAGGGGTCAAACTCTCGTCTTACGGAGGTGTCAGATCTGGAATGTTTTCGCATGAATCCTCTCGAGTCAGAATGTTGTGAGAACTTTCATGTGTGTTTGGAGTGCGATTTTGGCTTTGGTGTCTTCATGAAAGTTGAAGCTAACATCCTTTAGTATGAAATAATGAAATTTCGTAGAAAACGATGAAGATTGGATGGGTCAAAAGTTCTATTACACGGAGACTTCAGATCTGCGAATTTCTTACTGACCTCTTGTTGATTTCGTGGTTGCATGTTGATTTCTGTTGGATATCTCACTTTTTTGTCTGCATGAAAGTTGTAGGTAACATCTCAAACTATAACATACTCAAATTTTAAGAGAAATGAACGAGTATAGCCTAGTAAATCGGCTAGATCTCTGAGACGATTGATTCTGTTGGAGTGTACCGAGACACCCGAGACTTCAAGGGCTTAAAAGACGATCATACTTTGGTTATTTAACCTAGATCTCTTCATAAAACTTGTAAAGGACACCTTGATACATAACATACTCAAATTTCAGAGGAAACGAAAGAGATTAGATGGGTGAAACCTAGGTATTTCGGAGGTGTGTGTTCTGAACGAAGCGGTCGTGGTTCCAGAAGCTTCGTGAGGTCGTGTAAAATAATTTAAAAAGAATCTGGCTTGTAATTCTTCATGAAACTTGTACGAAAATGTGTTGGCTATCACCCTGTAAAATTTCGTAATTTTTGGAGGCCATATGAGTATTTTAATCGAATTTATTTGGAAACTGTGCAATCTGGCCATTATCCGAATGTTATGTACTATTTTGTGGAAAATTGGGAAATTATGTGAAATTCAAATTGGCCATGAATTTTGTATGGAATTGTGATTCTAATTGTTTGCTTAATGATTTTTGAATATTATGATTTTGGGAAAATCATAAATATTGAATGAAATATTTATTTATAAAATTATAATAATAAAATAATAAAATAATAATATAATAAAATAATAATAAAATAATAAAATAAAAATGGATTATTTTATTGGCCATGTATTCCATTGAATTTATGATGCATTGTTATATGACATTGGTGTATGTATGATCATGAATTGTGATACATGTGTGAATCATATGCCATGTGATAATAAGATTAAAAGGATGGTGAATGTGGAAAATGTTATGTGAGTAAGAGGCTGTGGTGGGTGATGATATCCGGTGGCCTAGTGGCATAATTCCAGAGGTTCCCCGGGAGTGTCGGGATGCTCGGTGGTATACGGTACGTAATTCCAGGGGAGGCTGGTGGTATGTCGGTACATAATTCCGGAAGCCTGTCGGAGGTCTTTGCCCGAAGGGAATGCCTCGCGATGCCGGGATTTGGGTGCGAGATGCCCGGCTAGAAGGGTAAAGGCCGAAGTCCGGTTGTATCTTGGATACATGCCCGGAGGTTTCTCGTGATGCTAGTTGGGATGCGAGATGCCCGGAATGTGGGGGCCGGATGCCCGGTTGTATCTTGGATACATGCCCGGAGGTTTTTCTCGCATGGGATGCGAGTGTAAAATATGAGATGAAATTGATGAATCGAGGAAGGGTGATGTGGTGATCAAATTTAAAGATAAAGATGAAAATTAACCCATGGTATGATATGCATGATGAGATGCATGATGATGATAATGATATGTGATGTGATATGATGATCACCCATGGTATGATATGCATGATGAGATGCATGATGATGATAATGATATGTGATGTGATATGATGATCACCCATGGTATGATATGCATGATGATATGCATGATGATGGCGATGATATGTGATGTGATATGATGATCACCCATGGTATGATATGCATGATGATATGCATGATGATGGCGATGATATGTGATGTGATATGATGATCACCCATGGTATGATATGCATGATGAGATGCATGATGATGATAATGATATGTGATGTGATATGATGATCATCCATGGTATGATATGCATGATGATATGCATGATGATGGCGATGATATGTGATGTGATATGATGATCACCCATGGTATGATATGCATGATGAGATGCATGATGATGATAATGATATGTGAGGTGAGGTGATGTGATATGATGATCACCCATGGTATGATATGCATGATGATAATAATGATATGTGATGTGATGTGATATGATGATCACCCATGGTATGATATGCATGATGATAGTGATGGTATGTGATGTGATGATGTCATGGTAAGGATGACATGTATGATATAATGATGCCATGATGATAAGGCATGATGATGCATGATAGTATTGCGCATGGCTGCAAGGTAAGTTACGCCTGCAATGCATGTATGATTTGTATAATGCATTGAGTTGTTATTGGATTCATTTACCTGCTGAGTGGTTGTACTCACCCCTTTTGGGGACCAACATTTCAGATTAGTAAATGGATTGAGCGGTTGGATATGACCGCGAGGGGGAGGATAGCAAAGGAGGGAACTTTTGGACGCCAACACTGATCGATGGACCTTAAGCATACGATTGTGGGAGGAGATGTCGGTCATCTTTTGAAGTATAGCCTAGTATAGAAAACTACGGCATTTTGATGTACCGATGAATGATGTCCATCTGCTCTATGTAAATAAACGTGTTCGGCTTTTACTTATAAATGTTTAGTAGGTGTGCATCGTTTTCTAAATATAGGGAAGGGAGTTGTTGGATATGCTTCCGTTATGTAAATTGCGCAAGGGACCGTTAATAAAAGATGTAAACCCCCATGGTTGTATGGACCCGCTGCAACTAAAAATGGTATCAGAGTGACTTGTTATTTGGGAAAGAAAAAAAGGAAAAGCGAGCTGTGGTGACCCAAGTGGATCGGGGGCCGTTGAGGGGTGTCACATGGCCTCCATCTGGTTCTCCCTCCCCCATGGGCCGACGGTTTTGTGGGCCTCTTGGCCTGCTTTGGGCCCGAAAAATTGAGGCCTAGGTGTCCAATTTAAATGGCCCTTAAAAAAAGGAAGTTAATAATAATAAGCCCATAATTCCTACACCACTTTAGGGCATTTTGATTTTTATATAGGAATCAATATTATATTCCCATAACAAATTTCACATAGGAGGTTTGGTCCAAGAGATAAAATATCATGGCCGATGATGTAATTGTCCACATGGCCATTCAAAGACAATTTCCTTTCCTTAAAAATTTAATATTTTGGGTTGTCAGAATTCTCGGATGCCACAATTCTCCCCTCCTTAGAGAATTTCGTCCTCGAAATCATATGTTACTTATGTCTCATCAAACAAAAGAGGATACTTTTCCCTCATTTCTTTTTCACTTTCCCATGTGGCCTCTTCCATATCATGATGTTGCCACAACACCTTAACCAGAGGAATTTTCTTCGTCCGTAGGACTTGTTCTTTTCGATCTAATACCCGTATTGGCTCTTCTATGTACCTCACTTTCTCATCCACTTTTATGGCTTCATGATCGAGTATGTGACCAGGATCCGGCCGATACTTCCTCAACATCGACACATGGAACACATTATTGAAACTTCCCAATTTAGGAGGCAACGCCAAATGATAAGCTACGTCTCCTATTTTCTTGAGTATCTCAAAGGGTCCAACGAATATGGGGCTTAATTTTCCTTTTATTCCAAATCATGATATCCCTTTCATTAGAGATACTTTAAGGAATACATGGTCTCCCACATTAAACTCCAAAGGCCTTCTACGCCTATCCGCGTAGTCTTTTTGTCAGTTTTGGGCTGTCTTAAGTCTTTTCTTTATTATCTCAACCGCTTATGTAGTAACTTGCACCAATTCAGGTCCTGTCAGTTTTCTTTCACCTACTTCGTTCCAACAAACAGGAGTTCTACATCTCCTCCCATATAACGCTTCATACGGAGCCATATCTATACTTTTCTGAAAACTATTGTTATAGGCGAACTCTATCAAGTGCAATTTTTCATCTCAACTGCCTTTAAAATCAATAATACAAGCTCTCAGCATATTTTCCAGAGTTTTGATCACTCTTTCTGTTTATCCATCTGTTTGAGGATGAAAAGCAATGCTAAATTGAAGCTTTTTCCCTAAGCCATTTTGGAGACTTCGCCAAAAATTTGAAGTAAACCTAGAATCTTGATCATATGTGAACGTTACAGGAATACCATGTAAGCGTATTACTTGGCTTACATATGTCTCAGCAAGTTTATCCATCGAGTAGTCTACGCAGACCGCTAGGAAATGAGCTAGACTTAGTCAAATGATCTACTATCACCCAGATCGAGTCGTGACCACTTGATGTCCTTGGTAGTCCTTGAACAAAGTCCATCATCACATGCTCCCATTTCCATTCTGGTACGTCCAATGGTCTCAATAGTCCTGCGGGTGAAATGGTACCTATGTTATTTCACAATCATAATCTTTTAACAATTCCACCCATCTCCTCTGTCTCATGTTCAGCTCTTTTTGAGAAAACAAATATTTCTAACTTTTATGATCTGTATAAATTTCAAACTTCTTTCCATACAGGTAATGTCTCCATATTTTCAAACCAAAAATTATAGCCACCAATTCTAGGTCATGGGTTGGGTAATTCAATTCATGGGGTTTCAACTGTCTAGATGCGTAGGCTATGACCTTGCCATGCTGCATCAAAACACATCCCAGACCTTTGTGAGACACATCACTATACACTGTAAATCCATCAGATCCAGATGGTATAGTCAAAATTGGAACCGTAGTTAGTCTCCTTTTGAGCTCTTGGAAACTCTTTTCACATTCTCCATTCCATTCAAATTTTATGTTCTTTCGAGTCAATTTTGTTAATGGCCCAACAAATTGTGAGAATCCTTCAATAAATCTTCTATAATAACCTGCCAATCTTAAGAAATTTCATATTTCCATGGGGGTTGTTGGTCTTAGCCAATTTATTACCATTTCGACTTTTGCTGGGTCCACTGCAATTCCTCCTCCTGACACCACATGTCCCAATAATATTATCTAGTCCAACCAAAATTCACACTTACTGAATTTGGCATATAACTTATGGTCTCTAAGGGTTTGTAACACTATTTTCAAGTGTCGTTCATGTTCTTCAGGTCCTTTAGAATATACCAGGATATCATCAATGAAGATAATCACAAATTAATCCAAATAAGGCTTAAATATCCTATTCATTAAATCCATGAATGCGGCTGGAGCATTCGTTAGTCCAAAAGGCATAACTAGAAACTCATAGTGTCCATAGCGAGTCCTAAATGCAGTCTTAGGAATGTCTTCTTTCTTAATCCTTAATTGATGGTATCCTGACCTCAAATCAATTTTAGAAAAGACCGAACTTCCTTACAATTGGTCAAATAGGTCATCAATTCTAGGCAAGGGATACTTATTCTTAACGGTTACCTGATTTAGTTGCCTATAGTCAATACATAAACGCATTGACCCATCCTTCTTTTCACAAACAAAACCGGTGCACCCCAAGTAGAAGCACTTGGCCTAATAAATCATTTATCAAGCAACTCTTGTAGTTGCACTTTCAACTCTTTCAATTCCATCAAGGCCATCCTATACGGAGCTTTCAATATCGGTCTTGTTCCAAGCATTAATTCTATCTCAAACTCAATCTCTCGCTCCAGTGGTCACCTAGGCAGTTCCTCAAGAAATACATCCTGAAATTCCCTGACCACTCAAACTTCATTGAGCTCAGATTCTTCCTTAGTATAGTCCTTTACCACTACCAAGTATCCTTGACATCCTTCGTCAAGTAATGCATGGGCTTCTATTACTAAAATAAGTGCCACGGATGGGTTTATCTGCCCTCCGAAAAATTAACAACTAGATTGGTCAGGTAAAACGAATTGAATTACTTTTCTATGGCAATCCACCTTAGCTTGATACTCATGGAGCCAGTCCATTCCGATAATAACATCAAAGTCATACATAGCCATTACGACTAAGTCTATTTCCATATCCCATCCCCCTATAGTTATCTTACATCTTTCACATATCAACGTAGACAATATCACATTCCTTAGGGGTGTGGAAACACAAAGAGGTGTCTTAAGAGAGGTAGTTTCTATTTTACTCAAATGTCTATATCTTTCAAACACAAAAGAATGTGTAGTGCCCATGTCAAACAATGCATATGTCTTTTTGTCATTTATAGAAATCGTACCTGAGATAACATTTTTGGAAGCTTCCGCTTCCTCTTGGGTGACCGCATACACCCTTCCTTGTGCTAGTGGCCTCTGTGGATTCCTTGATAGATTCAACCCAATAGTACGTTGTTGCACTTGTCGTACCGAGTTGACACTTAGCTATGATCTCTCTTGTGGACAATTTCTCTTGAAGTGCCTCATCTGTCCACAACCAACACATTTTGGCAAACCATTACAAAATCCTGACCCATGCTATCCACGACACCTCTGACATGTATTATCCCGGTAGGGTAACTTTCCTAGAACCGGGCCACTCTTGGCTTTTCCAAAATTTCCTAAATTATTCCTCTTCTTAGATTCCCAAGGCTAACCTTGTCCAGGATAGGGTCTCTTACCCCTTTGAATATCACTAAAAGTCATCTACTTCTTGGATTCCGATCGTTCTCTCACTAATTCTTGTTCTACCAACTGTGCCATTTCATAAATCTTATTATAATCCCTTATATTCAGACGCACTAGTTGTTTCCTGATATCAGTCCTCAACCCTTTCAGGAATCTCTTAGCCTTTTCATCTCGATCCTCAATCAACTTGGGAGCATATATAGACAATTCGGAAAATTTTGCCTCATACTGGTCCACTGTCAGCTCTCTTTGTTCTAACTAAACAAATTCAGTGATCTTCTTATCCCTGGCATAGTCAGAAAAATGCTTTCCATTGAAAGCTCTAACAAATTCATCCCAGTTTATATCAATACTTGGTGGAAAGATCGTATCTCTTGAAACTCTCCACCAAAACTTTGCATTTCCCTCCAGCTGGTACTCTACCAAAGTTATTTTCTCAGCATCATTGCAGTCCAACAATCGGAAAATTCGTTCCATTCCATCTATCCATTGTTCCGCCTCCTCAGGACTTCTTGTTCCATTAAACTTAGGTGGCTTCAGCTTCAGAAATTGTTCCACCAGTCCTTGAGGGCGACGTTCCACTCCAGGTTGTTGCTACGCTTGTCTTTCCATCAGATTTCCTATATTGGCCAATGCCTGCAGGATATCTTCCATTTGGGGTTCAGCCCTTGAAGCAGAGGCTTCAGCCCTCGATGGATAAGAACTTCTAGCTCGTACCATGATTTTCCTGTAGTTTCCAAACATTTGCCTCAGGAATAATCTGTGACTCAATGTCTCCATTTAAAAGCAACTACAATTATATAAGTAACATAAACATGTTACTAGCACCTAAAAACAACTCATAATAATTACTAGGGATCTACGAGTGAATACCAATCACCCGTTGTTCAAAGTTAGTCAACTATCCCAGTTAGTATCCTATGGTGTGCATTGTCATCATATTCCTCAATTTCCAAATGAGGCTCCTTCTCACTCCACATATAATCATTGCTCTGATACCAAGGGATGTGGCACCCCTCGAACAGCCCCCGAACTGTTAGGGTCGCCACAACTCACTTACCTTTCACTTGACTTGGTAATATTCACTATGATACCATAGAGTTGTAGTGGGTCCATATGTCTTGGGGGTTTATATCAATTAGATCGGTCCTAGCGCGGTTCATATAGCGGAAGCATATTCGATATCTCCCTAACCCATACTCAAACTAAATAATACAATCCAATATATAAGTTAGAGCCGAACCACTTTTATTTACATAATTTGATCAGACATCAAGAGTCGGTACATCAAAAGGCCAAGGCTTCACTAAGCTCAGCTATAACCAAAAGTATCTGACCCCACAGCAGTCATGTACATCGATCCATCATCTAGTGTCGGCTATCCAAAAAGTGACATCTGCTACCCATCACACACACAATCACACCCAGCCCAGTCCATCGGCTAGAGGCGGCGACAACATCCCCATCATGGTCCCGTCGCGACGAACATGCACAGACAGGAACTCCTTTACCACGGGACCATCAGGTAGACCCACGTCATACATGACTAAGACTCGAACACGAACGAATACCAATCCATGAATACCAACACAGGTGTGCTCCAAATACTCAACCTCGACGTCGGTCGGTATGCCATAAAAAGTACCACGTGTGACAGGTAACAGAGGCATCTCTTAATCTAAAATGTTAGTTCCCAAAAGGGGTGAATACAACCACTCAGCAGTAAAAGATTCATCAAACTATATCAAGCATTACTATTAATATCCAGATTCAAGTATGGTAGACAAAAACAAGAAATTAGAGAATAGGTATGTATCAGAATCATGAAATCCTTCAATGTGATGACAACATATCCAAGATGGACAAATTTCAATCATAGGGCCAAACTGAAATATCACGTTCCGTTCCATGCCATACACTCAATCTTATATCTAGACCCCACACATTTATAGTAGAATCATTCATTTTATCATTCAAAAGGGTTTCATCCCGGAGGACCAATGTTTGTATCTCTCTGGCATTCGCATCCCTCCGGGCATCACAAAAGCCTCCAGCATTCAGCCACTTAGGGCCACTAGGCATATGGAGCGAATCACGCCTCCAGGTATCTCGTACCCCACCTAGCATCACGAGGAACCTCGAGGGCTTCCCATGAAAATGGTTACCCTGGCCATCAGGAATTATGTACCGACTAGCATCCTACCGAGCATCCCGAATCTCCCGGGGAAAAACCTCCGGCATTAGCCATTTAAGGCCACCGGGCATCCATAAGGTATCGACTCACTCGATCCTTTGGGCATCCCGACTCCGGGGCATTGTTGACCCGAGGGTCCAACGACAACAATTTAATATTTTAAATTTACAAGATTCCTTTCAAATGCCAAGAACAATCCATTTCATGCATTCACTATCCAATCTTGATATTGCACAAATATCCACAACCAATACCATCATATCACATAACCATTACAAAACATGTTCACTTTTAGGACATTTTTGTGAAAATTCGAAAATAGAGCAACTCGATTTTACCAAGCACAGTTCTGGTAAATATTTCGAAATAAATAATAAATGAGCTCGAAAAATTGTGAAATTTTAACATGTTATCAATGATACCTTAAGGAAAACGTTTTGTGAAGAACACCATGTGAAATCCCTTATGTATCAAGAGTAAAAATTCCGGTATTCCTTATTGATGTTCTGTAAAATTTCCAGATTTAACATTTCCGTATAAAAATCATTTCGTCGACCAAATATTGTCCATTTATGCTAAATATTTTATATATTACTCTTACAGATGTTCTCTCCAACTTTCATTAAGGATTCGAAGTCAAATTTTGGCTAGAAAATTCCAGAAAAATCGAGAAATCACCGGAGGTCATGCTGTTCTTGCGAAAACAGTTCACTAGCCTAAAGAGAACTATTCCTACACTTTGAGTCTCGGTATCCAACGTCCACAGTCAAGATTTACAAGCATATTACACCACAATACAGCCTTTTTGCTTCCCAAAAATCCACCATAGCTAAATCCTTGAGTTCTCATTTCAATTCAAAAGCGAAATCCACCAAAACTTGCTCTATTTTTGCTCCATTACCTCAGCCAGCTTCATCTCCTTCATCAAAAATCGACATGCAGCTCCAAATTCCACATTTTCTCACATCTACCAACTCCTCACTAGATAAAACAGGAAGCAAAACATAGATTGAAGAACTTCTACTTGCCTTAAGTCCAAAGCAACCGCAACAAGCAAATCGGCAACTTGGGGCTCCGGCGCGGCTCGATCGACGGCGGAACTAGGCAGCGTCGATGGCGGCAGCTGGGACACGGCGGAAGACGGTCTTCCTCTTCCCTTTCATGGCCCGCACTCGTGCCTCTCTCTCTCTCTCTCGCCCACTCATCCGAACTCTCTCTCTCTCTCGGTCAATACGCCTCCCCCTCTTCCTTTTGATTGCTTAATGGCTAGCAATCATTAGATTTTGCATGCAAGAGACACTTGGCTCCAAGAGGAAGACAAGTGGAGGAGGTGGCGTGGCCTCCATCCGGTTCTCCCTCCCCCATGGGCCGACGGTTTTGTGGGCCTATTGGCCTGCTTTGGGCCCGAAAAATTGAGGCCTAGGTGTCCAATTTAAATGGCCCTTAAAAAAAGGAAATTAATAATAATAAGCCCATAATTCCTACACCACTTTAGGGCATTTTGATTTTTATATAGGAATCAATATTATATTCCCATAACAAATTTCACATAGGGGGTTTGGTCCAAGAGATAAAATATTGTGGCCAATGATGTAATTGTCCACATGGCCATTCAAAGACAATTTCTTTTCCTTAAAAATTTAATATATTGGGTTGTCGAAATTCTCGGATTCCACGCATGTCTTTGCTTTGAATTAAAGAGAGCATTTTTTATGACTTGGACAGTTGCTTGATTATCACATAATAGGCTTAAAGAATTAATCTTTAGCCGAGTCAAAAGAATATCCATAATCAAATTCTTTATCCACCTTGCCTCTTCACCGGCTGAGGCAAAAGCAAAAAGTTCCAATTTCATAAACGACAATGCAACACAAGTCTATCGTTTGGATTTCCAAGTAATAGCAGCTCCATCCAAAGTGAATACATATCCACTAGTGGACTTACTATTTCTAATAAATCTTAGCACCATGAGGCATCAGAATATCCATCCACGGTTAGAGGATAACTAGAATAATAGAGAGCATAATCTTTAGTACCTTTAAGGTATCTCATTAGTCTATTGAGGGCATCCCAATGCTCTTTATTAGGATTATTAATAAAACGACTCAGCATACCAACTGTAAAGGCTATGTCGGGTCTAGTGCAACTCATAACATACACGAGACTACCAAGTAGTTTCGAGTACTTTAACTGATCCACACTAGTCCCTTCATTAGGACTCAATCTGTTATTATAATCACATGGTGTCTCACTCAGTTTACACTTATCGTATCCCCAAGTAGAAAGTAGCTACTCAATATAATGAGTCTTGTTAAGGGAGATGACTTGCCGTTTAAAGCTTACTTTCATACCAAGAATAGTATTAGTAATACCAAGATCTTTCATGTCAAATTCTTTAGGTAAAGTAGCTTTCACGCCACTCACTACAGAATGATCAAAACTAAGAATTAACATGTCATCAACATACAAGCAAATAATGACTATTTTATTTGACATAGAACGATGGTAAAGGCATTTATCTGAATAACTAAACTAAAAACCATAATTCTTTACCACTTTATTAAATTTAAGATGACACATCTTAGATGCTTGTTTAAGACCATACAAGGATTTATTCAATTTACAAACTTTGTCCTCAAGACCTTTCATAACATATCATTCTAGTTGTTCCATGTAAATTTCTTTATTTAAATCTCCATTTAAGAAAGCTATTTTTACATACATTTGATGTACTACAAAGTGTTCAATAAATGCCAAAACAAGAAGAATTCTTATAATTAATAGATGACACACATGTGAATAAACATCAAAATAGTCTATTCCACAATGTTGTTTATAGCCTTTAGCTACCAAACGTGCTTTGTATCTAGCTATCAATCCATCACTATTCAGTTTCTTCTTCAATACCCATTTACAATCTATAGCTTTAGCCCCTTTTGGCAAATTTACTAGCTGCCAAGTGTGGTTTGCAGTAGAGAGCTCATTTCATCATCTATGGCTTCTGCCCATAGTAGGGATTCCTTAGATCTCATTGCTTCCTGATAGAAGAATGGATCATCCTCAAGATGATAAGTAACAAAGCCCTCACCAAAATTTTTGGGAACTCTCTCTCTCTTGTAGATACTTTAACTGGAAATTATTCAACAGCCATCTGTGTGGAGTTAGTGTCAGAAGGGCTTGCTTCAGGTTCTACAAGAGATTCTGAAATTATATATGTAGATCCAGAAACATTCAAGTCTTGATCTTTGAAAAATTTGTTTTCGAATAACACTGCATCTCTAGATTCTATTACTATGTTAGTAGATAGATCTATAAACCTATTTGTAGCACTATCTTCTGCATTACCTAGATATACACAAGTAATGGTTCTATATCCCACCTTAGGTTTCTTAGGATCTAGTATGCTTGCATAAGCAATACAGCCCCAAGTCTTAAGAGTATCATTTCTACAAGGGCGTTTATGCCATATCTCATAAGGTGTCATAGACAACTTAGAGTGCGGCAACCTATTCAAAATGTAATTAGCAATTAGAACTGCTTCTCCCCCAATAAGAGTAAGGCATGCTAGCTATGAATAACATAGAGTTTAACATTTCAATTAACATTCTATTCTTACTCCTGGCAACACCATTTGATTGGGGTGAATAAGGAGCGATGATTTCAAATATTATACCTTCTGAAGTACAAAATTTCTTGAACCTTGTCATTGTATATTCTCCTCCTCTATCACTCCTAAACCTCTTAATTTTCAAGTTGAGTTAATTTTCTACTCTAGACTTAAAAATCTTAAATTTTTCAAACGCCCCATCTTTCGATTTCAACAAATAGACATGAAAATATCTAGAAAAATCATCTATGAATGTTATTAGATACTTCCGACCACCTTTAGTAATGTAATTTCTAAAGTCACAAATATTATAATGTATTAACTCAAGAAGTTGCGTGCTTTTAGAAACCAACTTAAAATGTTTTAATGGAATCGAATAGAAATATTTAATGGAATGTTGTGAGTTTTAGCTTGATGTTGCATTTTCTTGTAATTCACATGTCCAAGTCTATTGTGTAGCAACTTTGGATCAATCAAAGTAGAATTCACATGATTTATGCTATCAGTATTTAAACTCAACATATACATACCATTAACTATGAATGCACAACCGAAATAATATGAGTTAACAGATAAAATTACTCTACTATTCATAATTGAAAAAGACATACCAGCTTTATCAAGTAAACTCATAGATATTAAATTCTTTTTAGGTAAAGGTACTACTCTAACATGTTTCAGAGTTAGTAACTTACTTGAAGAAAATACCAAATTTGCAGTTCCAACATGAGTCACTTTTGCCTCACCACCATTGTAATTTTCCACAGTGTCTTTCATTTATGTAACCTCAATAAGTAAGTTCTTGTCATTTGTAGCATGACAAGTAGCGCCACTATCCAACCACCACTTAGAAGAGACGCTGCCATTTCCATTCTTCATCATTCCAATGAAGGCTCAAGGCTCAAATCCTCTAATTAGCATATTGGCCTCATTTTGTGGTGTTCATTATTTGGCTTTTTCGGCAACTTACACTCTGCTGCCCAGTGACCGCACTTTCCACAGTTATGGCACTTGCCATTCTTCTTCTTTTTGTAGATAGTCTTTTTGGCCTTTAATTGTAAAAATGATTCACATTTTGGTGACTTGACTTTTTTTAGGTTTATTAGAGTGTGAAACTAAGTTGGCAATTGACTTTTATTGTCCTACTTATTCCAAACTCTTTTTAGTAATATTTTGATCCTTAATGTGAATATACCTCTTTAATTCATCAAATCCCATATGTACCTTTAGTCTGTGCATTTCAATCTTGAAAGAACTCCATTCAGTTGGTAGTTTGCTTAACACAAGACCGACAAAGAAATTATCGAACATATTAGAGTTATCATCTTTCAGCTTATTCCTCATGCTCTCAAATTCAACTAACTGTGAGGTAATGCTTGAATTCATAGTGAATTTAAAGTCAAAAAATTTCTCCGCTATGAGAGTTTTAAAGAGCCCCTCTTGTTTTTGGAACTAAGCGTTCAAGTGATCCCATATCTCTTTCGCCATCTTATACTCACTATAAGTCATAGCCAAATTAGGATATAGAGAGTTCAACAAGTAATCTCTACAAAAATCCTCATCTTTGTTCCACTGATATTCATCCACATCTTCAGTGGTAGATGCAAAATCACTTAATACAGTATAGAATATGTCACTTTCTTTTATGTCAAATTGAACATCTAATTTCTAGCCATGAAATTCAGTAACATCAAATAATTGCAACTTTATAATATCATAGAAACTACGCTTGGCCATTTTAATTAGAGCAAAGTGTTAGAAAGAGTGCACCTTGAAGTCCTTGGAGCCACAAAGTCGAATAACTCCCCTAACCTTGATCAAACTGCTCTATAGAGATGGAATTTGCGAAAACAAACCCCAAAAATAGATCTGGAGGGCCCAAAAACTTAAGATGGACTACCCTTGTCGCTGAAACTCGCTGGAAATTTCCGCCACGAAATTCGCTGGAAATTTCGTCATCGAAATTCGCTAGAAATTCATATGGAAACTTCCGGGTGCCGTAACTTCTCCGTCCGACCTCCGATTGATGCGAGTGACCACTTAAAACGTTCGTATCGATGAGTAAAACAAAGCCCATGTGGTTTCACCCTCTAAAATTGGCTATAATTTTTAGTTTTTTGAATAAAAAATTTCGATCACCTGAATCTTCAAACTCATATCTTGGCCAATACCACCGTCGAAATCAAAAGTAAATTACACTCATGAGTTTGTCTTGACGAAATCTTCAAGAAGACACCTTACTCGCTCAAATCCAACACACGAACATAATACTTCAAGATTGTTGGAGGTTATGGATTTGAGAGAGAAGAAGCGGTTGCTTGAAGTATTATACCAAGAGACGTCAAGTTTGAAACGCTCAACAGTGTTAGCTCCAACGTAGGGGAACCCTAGAGTTTTTATATGCAAGTTATTAGGCTCCAGCCCATATTAGGGGTGAGCGGTTCCCGGTTCCTTACAGGTTCCGCTTGGAATCTGAAACCTACCCTCAGGTACAGGTTCCTCAATTTTTGGAACTTGGAACCTACCCGTCAGAACCAAGAACTTGGAACCTACCCTGTCACAGGTTCCGAGGGTCAATTCCAGGTTCCAACAGGTTCTTTTATCTTTTTCTTTTTTCATTTTTTAGTTTAAAAAAATGGAAATGAATGCAGCAATAATAAATAAACTCATCATTCATCAAAGAAAATACAACACAAACACAATCTATAATACTCATAAGCGTTTAATATTCTAAAATGTGAACTATTTCTCTTTTGCAAAGTCTATCGGTTCACTTCACAAAGTCCCTTACCTCAGCAACAACCCTGCACCAAAATAAAGCCATATCCCTCATTCTTTTACAGCTTCCAAAGACTTCAGCAACTTTAGTAACAAAGCTTTCAAGTGGAGCTGCATGAATATCTCTCGACAATGTTGCAGTAGTGGTTTCTGAACTAGAACTGATCTTTCTTCTGAGAAACTTTCGCCCTGCAAATATCTTGCAGATATTACAACAGAAGTGAAAGATCATCATAGGATAACTTTTAAAAAGAACCGATCAATTTTTTATAATGGATGAGTATTACTTCATGGACTAGTAAATTTGATAATCTGATTATTGATTTACCTGCATCAAACAGCAAACTAATCAAAGAATAGAGCTTCACTTCATCTGGAAACTCAGATATGTTATCTTCCTTTTCACAAAGCACAAGCGACCTCATAGCAAAGAGATTTAGTCCTGCCCTTTCCTTGATAGGAGAAGAACTTTTGTTTGTTGCCAGAAAATCTTTCATTGAGCTAAATTTCTTCCCATTCCTGGGAAAAGTTTCCAAAGATGTCTAAGTGATAGAAGAAATATATAGAGCTAAAAGTTATAATGGCTATCTTGTAGATAATAAAGACTTACTTTACAGCCACAGCCAGTTGCTTGATAACTGGTGATGGAGGAATTTCTCTGTGTTACCAGCAATTAGACCATCCAATATGGATATAGACTTTGAACCCTATCAAAACATTTTTAATCCAAATTAGACAGCAAAACCATAAACATGTCATCTTAAACCTCGAAGTCTGATCTCCTGCTGAAGTAAAAGATATTCATTGTCATCATAACTATAAACTATTTGCAGCCATTTCTGATTTCACACGAAAAGAACAGCTTGAGGCATTATTGCAGCAGACAGATTAGGATATGAGAAAGCTAAAGAGAGACTGAAGTACAAGATTTTCTCTGAACCGCAATGAAAAATTACGGTAAATGTACTATGAGTAGGCAGTTGGCTTCTCCACTAATGATTTTGCCGAACCAATGAGGACTCTCTCTGTTCTCTATCTACTATACATATTTGACATATAACAAAAGCTTCACTGGTTAATTCTTTTTTTGCCAAAAAAAAAAAAAATTGCGGGTGTAATAGTAGATATTTAGACAACAAGAACACAGCTTAAAATTAATCAATCTATTGTCCCAGTATTGACATTTTCTATTGGCCATTCAGGGACATCTGATGCAACATGTTTATACATGTAAGTGAGTTGTCACACCGATGACTTCTAAGACATCTATGACTAATGATAATATGAGCTAGTAGCAACCATTGAGTTAGCCAGCAAATCACTAAACTCAATTACTATAACACATGCAGAAAATAAACATTTTGAGTGTGTAAAAGAGTTAAAAGCACAAAAAAAAACTCACCCTTGATTCATAATCATTCTTCTCATTCACTATGTACAGCTTCCCTCCTGTTGAACAGGAAAACCAATATGAGCATCTCATCACGTGAATAACATAAGACAAATTAAACATTAAAAGTGTGAAGGAGGAGAAACCTTAAATGCCAATATTCTAGGAGCTGGGAATCGTGATTCTGTGAGTTCTTTAGCCAAAGTTCAGCAAGCCGCTAAAGTTGCTGCACTTTTCCCTTCATCAGCAGCAAGTTGGGCACCCTATTCATCAATCGATGGGAAAGTTGTTAACAAGCCAATTAGAGAAGAAAGGCTACAAGAGTGACATATGATAGTGGGAATTCCAAAATATGCAGTGGGTTAGATACTGATATCTAACCTTACATTTTCCTGTCATTCATCAAGGTGTATACCGTTGCGTTAAGAAGATTATATGTGCACGAAGGTGCCACTGAGGAGATGAGCGGCGTCCACTGGCGGCGTCGACGGCGAGCGGCTGAGCAGCGAGGCAAACGAGGGGTGACGGCATCGAGGGAGCAGGAGGCAAGGGCGAGATGAGCACGAGGCGACTGGCGTCCAGCGGCGGCGTCGAGGGCGAATGGCGTCCGGCGGCGGCGTCCGACGGCGGCGTCCGGCGGCGAGCAGCATCAGTGACGGGCAGAGGCAAAAAACGGGAGGGTCCGGTTCGGTTCTCCAGTTCCCGAGTGCTCACCCCTGCTTAAGCACGAACGAAGACTCTTTATAGGCATACTAGCACACACAAGCGTACCAGAATGCACATCAGCATCAACGGAGAACCGGCAGGGCCGGAGTTCACATAAGCTGAACAGCCGCGAACTCAGACCCCGCATGCCCAAAACAAGGCACGTACAGATGAAGAAAGGCCTACCTGGGCCGGCGCGGTGCTGTGGCGGGCGGTAGTCGGTGGGCTGGCCTCCGGCGACGCGAGTCTCTTACTTCTTTCTCACACAAACGAAACGGACTACTCACTCTCTCTCTCTCTCTCTCTCTCTCACTCCCTTGATCTCTCTCGGTCTCACTCTCTAACCGAGCCCATGCATGGCTAAACCTCTCCCGCTCTCCCTCAGTCGCACTGAACTCTCCTTCTCGGTCTCTCTCGCTCGAGCTCATCTCTCTCTCAGCCCAAAATCTATGGAAAAACCAAAACCCCCTTGCTTTCCCTCTCTCTGTCGCTCTTCCTTCCTTAGTCCCTCTCTCCCTCGGCCAAAAAGAAAACCCTCAAAAAGAGAGGAGGAAGAAGAAGAAGAAGAAGAAGAAGAAGAAGAAGAAGAAGAAGAAGAAGAAGGGGGTGATTTCGACCTAGAGAGGGGGAAAGAGAAGAGAGAGAAAGAGAAGAAAAGAAAAAAGTTTGGGGGAGGCAAGAAGTGACGTGAGGAGGAAAAAGGGGAGAAAAGAAAGAGAGAGAGAGAGAGAAAAAGAAAGGGAAAGTGGGGAGAATCGGCTGAAGAGGGGAAAATGAAATCACATGGGGATGGGGCTTAGGGTTTTTTCTTGGCCGGTTCCGGTTCCGGTTCCGGTTCCCATAGGAACCGGGAACCGCCGGTTCTCAGAAAAATAGAATCGGGAACCGGAACCAGTCCCCTTAGAACCGGGAACCAAACCGGACCCTGCGGTGCGGTTCTCCGGTTCCTAGTTCTACCCGGGAACCACGCTCACCCCCTAGCCCATATGGACCCAAATAACCGTGCTTTTACCTATTGGGCTTATATGTGAACATATTATTTTGGATTATATTAACAATATATCCAACACTTGGTTATGGAGAGTCTTTTGTTAGATATTACTCAGTCTCACCACTTATTGTTGAGCGGCCAGGTGACTAAAGTGCTCCTACCTCATGTAAGAGGAATGCAGATAAATTATCCACATTCGTCTAGACTTATGTACATCTTGTTGTTGTATTTTTTTTTTTAATTTCCCCTGAAAATAATATTTAAAGTGTCAAATACCTGATTGTAACTATGGATGTCATTTTACCTGTTATGTTCATAACTCTCTCCAAGGAATCTAGGGAATAATTTTCAATTTTCACTGATACCACTACTCAATAATAAATTAATTTGTGAAATTCTCAATAAAAACTATATTATTATATTATGATGTAAATATGAGCAGCTTAACATATTTTGTTTCAAATTTTTAAATTTTGACTTGTTTATCTGAAAAGCACACGACGCTCGAATCAATCATGGTCGCCAATCTACTTCATGGCTGCTTCCTTACATTTTCCAAAATTTCGTTTTTTCCAACCATAGCGAAATAAGGCAAAAGCCGACAAAAATCTCAAAAATAAAAGAAATTAAAGTCTATTGGTCAAGGTTCAACATTGCAGCGCTGCACGTACTCCATTATTTTAAAAAAGTATACCATCACGTCGTTGGGGTCCAAACACTCAAAAGACCATGATTACCCGCATTAATCATTAAACCGGACTTACCTCATAAGTGATGCGGCGGTCAAATTCAATCACAATTCAATCATTGCATAAAACATCATGTTTCTTTCTTTAATGTGACTCGATATGAGTTTCTCATGATTTCTTCTCGGTTAGTTTTAAGAGATTTGGAATTTGAAGGACGCTTCGGAAATTCAATTGAACGCTACACGCCGAACTTTTGAATTTGTTTTTGATCCTAATTAACTCTTGTTGATCCAAACTTCAGCACTTTGAAACAAGGTTAAAAACCCTGGGGTATTCTGCCGAGCAATGAACTCTGCAAACTAACACGTTCTGCTTCGTGTTGAGCTAATAAATCTCTAGCTCCAACACCGTCCGAGCCCAAACTCCGCACATCCCCTATCGGTGCCACCAGTGAAGTCACCAATGCTAAGAGGGTCACACGCCCGACTCTTGCAAGTACAAGGGAATGACACAACTGTTCTCTTACTCAAAGGACGTAGTCTCAAATAGAAACCGACATAAATGTGCTATCAAAATATATATTATAATAAAATGGCGTGTTACTACAACATCATAGTTTTTATAATCCACAAAAGAATTATACATTTCAAAACTCAACTAAACTTGAAAATTATCATCAAACATATATAAAACTATTTCAAACCATATCCAAAATCCAACAACAAAAAATTCTCATCAATCGTGTTCTATTTTCCGCTAACCAAGGACGCACACGATAACCATTATGTTTATCTATTTTTTTTTTTTCTATTCTCAAGAATAAGCTTGGAATAAAAATCCGTTTGGTAATGCAACTTCATTTTTCTATTTCTGAAATAAAAAATTTCCTCCAAAAATAGGTTTGGAATAAAAATTAGAAGTTAAAATTTTTAGCTTTTTTATTTTTAGAATAAAAATGCAAAACAAAAACTCTTATTGTTCATTCTCGTTATTGCCTGATGCCCACCTACCACTTGTCACTAGACGCCCATCCTTTAGACTCCCACCATCGACTGTTGGACGTCAAACGCTTGCTGGCCAATGGGTGGCGGCCCTTGGCCCGATTGGGTGAGGGCCGACGACCCTCACCCCAGATCTGGCCGAGGGCTCGTAGGGCCTCCTCGCTAGTCGGCCGGGGTCGTTGTCCCCTAGCCAAGGCTCGACGACCCTAGCCGACCCTCCCCCCACCTTCTTGACGATGGCGGGGAGGCGGCGGTGGTGAGGGCTTAGCCCTTAGTTGCCAACCAAACCTCCTTATTTTTTTTTAAAAATATATATTATTTTATTTTTTAAATTTAATTTAATTAAATTTTATATTAATTATTTACTCACGTCAGAAACAAAGCAACGTCATTCCGACACTTGTCTAACAATGTTAGTGTGCAAAACAACGTCATTTTGCACTTGACTTGCTGGAAAATCGCTACATCAACATTTGACTGGGTTTTCTTGCTATTGGCACTTAGCTGATCCACTTTGCTCCGATTTTGGCATTTAAATGTCATTTTCCTAATTTTTGACACTTAAGTGTCCATTCGTGTCAAATTTTGGCACTCCAGGTGTTCCGGATTCATTTTATGTAGATGACACATGATATAATTGCTCATTTGGAGTGTGGGTTAGTGTAGATAGAGGTATCTAATGGTTTTCCATTTTCTTACGACTCCAGTCCACCCAATTAGGCCAATTTAGTCTAAAATTAGTTATGTAAATAATTCGACATTTTCTAGATAATACACTTGCTATGATAAGGTTCCCTAGGCATGCCATTCAACCTCGACTTCCGCTTGATTTGTCGAGGACCCATCATTCTTTGATGAAAGCTCATTATTTTCAAGGGATAATGACATAAATGGTTCTTAAACTTTGGTCTAATATGTAATGTGTTCCTTGCATTTATTATATGCAGTTCCTAAATTTTAATACAATGTACAATATCACCTTTGAACTTTTAATTTGTTCAATGTAGTCTTCATACTTTTAGTATATGTTCGATTTAGTACTTGAATTGTATAAAAATATTCATTAAAGGACAACATTGAGTTAATCATGACCTAGACCTTTAGGTCACAAAAAAGTACAAACCGGGCAAAAACTTGGACGAATTGTTTCCTTTCTTACTTTTTTGGGTACTTTCTATTCATAATAACCCATTTCCAATAAACCTTTAAATTACGTGGGTCTCATGCCGTTCTCATTTGATCTAACGGTTCATGTGAAATGTGAGCTAATGTAGATCATGGCATATCTCATGATTTTTCATTTTCTTCACACTCCGATCTGCCCCAATTGGGCCGAGACAGCAGAAGCATCCGGGCGGGTGATTTGCTTGGTTTTGTAAACTCCGTCTCCTGCGAGATGGATGATCCCCACAATTCGCATTAACCAAAACAAATAAAAAAACGAGAACATCTTCCTACGTTGCAACTTCTGAGCTGTTCTTTAGCCTATTTAGGATTGTGTCCTGAGTCCACTTTCCCGACTGAGCACTAGAAAATTTTACCAGGTTCTATTCTTCTTCTTCTTCTTTTTCTTTTTCTTCTTCTTTTTGGGTCAGAAAATATAGTTGAGCTTCATTATATCATGTAGTTTCTTCATAACAAAAAACATGGGCCTCACAAACATTCTCATAAAGTACTAGGAGGATTAGTAAGCCAATCTCTAGGAAGATAATTACCTCTATGGGCTTTAGCTATCCAATCCGCTACTTTATTTACTTCTCTTGGGCAATGGGCTATACTCAAGTTTTCAAATTGGGTCATCTCAAATTTGCAGGCGTCGACTATAGTTTCCTCCTCTTACAAAGCATTTTCCTAATCTGTCATTGCCCTTATCACATTTAAGTTATCTGACTCCACACTTAAGTTTAGCAAAGTGTTCTTCCTCAGATATCAACACGCCTCCAACAAAGCTAGGGTTTCAGTTTGGCTTTATCACACTGCGGAAACCGTCTTTGCAAACCCATCCACCACTCTTCCGGTTTTGTCTCTATAGACACACATTATGCTGCCTTCTGATTTGCCTGCCTCGAATGAGCCATCTACATTTACCTTCAGATTATTTCCCTCTGGTGCCTTCCAAACTGCAGGTGATCTTCTTTCTTCCTTAATTTTTTGCTTCCAGGATTCCATCGCTCAAAGCTTTATTAATTTGCTAAGGCAGAGTCCACCACCCGTGATGGATTTGGAGCACGTCTTCGGAATATGAAGTGATTTCTAGCCATCCATATTTCCCAAATAATTGTCACCAGCAATTCTGGCTGAGGAGAGTTCTCCATTTTCCTAACTTGATTTAGCAGCCAAGTTTCAAACCGACCTAGCCCCTGATCCAATATTTTTATTTGCAGATCCGAGTGTCACCATACCTTGTTTGTCCATTTGCACAACAGAAAAATATGCTCAACGGATTCAGGGCTTTGCCAACAAAGAGGACACAACGATTCAGGTACAATCTTCCTTTTCCACAAATTTTCTGTAGTCGGGATCGCGTTATGGCATAGGCTCCAGATAAAAGTTTTAATTTTTTGATGTTTGTGCAAGTTCCAAATTATAGTTCATAGCTCTTTTGGGTATTGGTAAGAAGATGATGGCTGAATTGTGCGTTGCTTCGTATCAGGCTCCTAGATTTGATTGTATGCGCTCTTTACAGTGTATTTGCCAGCTTTTGTTTTAGTCCACATGACTTTATCGTTGTCATCCATATCTGCAGATGCGATTGTTAATATTTCCCCAGCAATTTCTTTGCTGAACATATGAAAAAGTTTCTGCTCTTCCCATTTTGCTTCCTCGGAGTTAATCAATTCATTTACCATTTATGGTTCCCCTCTTGCTCTCTCGCCTCCAATTATGCCTGATTTCAACCATCTATCTTCCCTAATCTTAATCTTGTTGGAGAAAATTCCTTTGATGTTTTGAAACTGACAAAACTTATCTATATTATATTCTAAAGATTTCCAGACTTTTATGTCAAAATCTGAAAACTACCAGATTTTTGTGTCAAAGTCTATTTTATATCAGAAATCTATCCACTCTAACAAACTCCAGACTAAATGCAAGAGAAGAATGAAGACTTATCCAAACGCGGGATTATCTTTCTTTCTTCAAGGGTTCAGTTCGTACAAGTTATATATGGCCTTTTAGATGGAAATATCACTTACAATATTGATTATCTTTATTGGAATCAATTTAGATATATCAAATCTTTTCGGATAGCAAGTTAATTTGGAAAGAATCTACTTATAGAAACCAAGATCCTAATTGTATGGGCGAACATGATTGACGAGCTTTCATCACAATCTTCAAATAGCTCGAGATCTCCTTGATTGATTCTGTCCAACGGGTTGATTGGAAGAATTCCTTGTGCCAAGGTCGAGAAAGCATGAAGGAGTATTTAAGGAGACATCTCCAATCATTCGATAGAGTGCGTGAAAGAGAAATTCCAAAGTCTGAAACTTCCCATTTTCTTGTTATTTCTTACACTGAACTCAAACGTGTACTCAAAAGAGAGAGAGACTCATAGTGTGACTTCGTGAGAGAGTAGTAGAGACTCTTCATTGTGAAGTCGAGATCGCAAGATTGTAAATTCTCTTTTGATTCTTAGTGAAAATCAGCCAGGAGGCTGTCGGTGTTGAAGAGTGGATGTAGACTTGATCTAAGCCAAACCACTATAAATTATGTGTTCTTATTCTCTTCCATAAACTCATTTACTTTGTTTGTAGTTCTGTTTATAATTAAAGTCTGAACTCGCTTAAAGTCTGTTGTTCTTCAAACTCAAATTCAAAAGCAAAATCTTTTACTACATTTCACGAAAAATTTTCTTTACACCTATTCACCCCCTCTAGGTGTTCATACTAGCACTTTCAAATCTCTCTTCCATTCCCCACTCTCAATCGCACATCTTTAACAATTGCACCTCTTCCCCACAATATGCTCTGCCATCCCTAGGAGGCACGAGTGCCTTTTGTAGCATTCCAGATATTACCATTCGGGAAGTAAAGTCCTTTAAGTACTTGTACCCAAAGGCTAGAAGAGTTTTAATCAATCCTCCAAGCTTGCTTTCCAAGCATGGCCTTGTTGTGAGATAACAAGTCTTTAAATCCCATTCCTCCTTGGTCTTTCCTTCTCTTCATAGCAGTCCAATTTTTCCAATGAAGCACCGACTTTGATTCTCCATTTCTCCACCAGAAGTTCGCAACTTTATGCTCTATAGTTCGGCAAATTGAGATAGGTACTCTAAAGATGGACATGACATATTGTGGTATAGCTTGTACCACTGCTTTGATGAGCGTTTCCTTCCCTACTTTTGATAACAATCATTCTTTCCACCCTTCAAGCTTCATGTTTACTCTAGTCAAAATCCACGTGAATTTTTTTTTTTTTTTTATTACCCAGGGAACTCCATACAGCCGGCAACCGGCGGACAAACCCTGAGGCCGCACAAGGGAACCACCACCCCGTGCAAGTGGTTAAGGCACCAAGCGCCTCCTCTGGGTTTCGAACCCCTCACTTTGAGGGCAATGATCAACGGGCCTTATCCAACAAAGCCACCGCGGCGGGTGGTAAATCCACACGAACATTTCTTTCTTCATTTGGCCCCAATCTAATGGGATCCCTAGGTTCTTTCATGTTCTAATTCCAGGACTCTTATCTCTTTTGCCATGTTCCTTGTCAAACTCTAGAGACAGTCTTTACTAAAGAAGATACCGATTTATTCAAATTAATCGCTTGTCCTGAAGCAAAACAGTATTGGTTTAAAATTGCTGCAAAACTTTGACAATCCTGGACCCTTCCATCTAAAAAGAATATGCAGTCATCGCAAATAAGAGATGAGAAAGGGTAGGGCAGCTTCTATTCAGTTTAATTCCCCTTATACTACCTTCCTCCACTGCTTTCTTAAGAAGAAAAGATAATACATAGTTACAAGAATGAAAAAGTAATGGGAGAGTGGGTCACCTTGTTGTAGGCCTCTTGAAGGTGAAAAGAAGTTTAGTGGCTTGCCATTAAATTTGATGCTCAATGATGCCGATGTCACACAATACATGATGCGCGCTACCCATTTGCGTGCGGTGCAAAAAGGTCGCTTTTGGTCCACTGTTCAAGGAATCGATCCATCTCCTCTGCCGAACCTCCAGCCGAACAGACTTTATCTCTTCTCGTCAGTCCGTGTGCCACCACTCCTCTCTGTGGGCTTAGGAAAAAGCCAGTATCAGTTCTAAATATTAAACTTCGAGTTGAGAATATGTGCGGGGGGACAGCGAGTGAAAGACGTGAGATGATACAACTAGGTAAGATCTAGCCAAGTCTCAGTCATCATCAAACTAAATGGAACTCATGACTGGAGCACTTCTTTATCCCTTAAAGAAAGAAGCAAATCGAATTGCTTCCTCGCATCAGACAATGAATCATACGACATTTTGACTCGCAATCTTTTGAGAAGAAATGACAAGAGGTTCACGCCGATGCAGCTCATATGGGATGCATGTGAGCAAGCAGGTCAGGCGACTGGATGCTGAGGGCATATGTAGCGAAACTTCAAGCCGAGACATGAAATTGAATTCAATGAAAGTTAGTCGAAAGGGTAAAAAAATCCACTCGAATAAGAAAAAAAAAATGGTTCAACAACTCATCAATAGGGCCTTCAACTGATGGCAAGATGAGGACTTAATGGGACGGACCAGGCCTTCAGGATGCACTGGCGCATGATTTTTTAGGATCCTGCTCCGTAGAAATCGTTAGGCCTATCAAGCCCACTACCACTGTACAAGTGACAGTCCTACGATTGACGATGACGGCCCAACATTTTAAGCATCATAATTTTCTCTTCGGTGTTACACCAGACGCAATCTACTTTTTCGTTCTAATGAAAAGAATAACATTTAAACTAAAGGAGCTCAAATATTTTTCCAGGAGCACTTTCATTGCGGCCTCACCCCGCCAAGGGGTACCGGGCTGTAAAGGGGCTCAGATATTTTTTCCAGGAGCACTTTCCTTGGTGGCCCCCTCGACCAAGAGATGTCAGGTTGACACGTCGGTAAGGGGGCTCAAATATTTTTCTACGACTATTTTCCTTGGTGGCCCTGCCCGAAGTAGACTGTGCGTGCCGAGAATCCAACATTTTAATTTGTGGACCACCGGCTTGCTTGTTAATCTTTCTCGAAGCAATACGGTCAAATCATCGGTGCGTGATTCACTTGAGCTTATAAAATCATCATGGCAAATTGCCAAAAATGCAAATCAGCATGAGCAGCTTCAACTATCGAATCTTTTTAAGTGTAATTTGTCGACGATTTTAAAGATGTATATGGAGCCCTAATTTGATTAGATCCAAACCCTTTTTAATTTCTTTGGTGCACCTTATTTGCAAAAATTGGAAAAAGAAATGTTTGAGCGATTTTAAAAACAACCATCTAACCTATACCATGGACTTGAAGCAAGAAAGGAGAAGAGCGTTCATGAATTAAGAACATCTACTTACTATGGATAGTGCAAAACAATTTCTATTGTATGGTGAACTTAGGCAGCTAATTGGGTCATGTTAAGGCACTATTGCGAGACGATTAAGCAAAGCTAGGAACACATTTACTTTAAGTGCATTATCACCTTTAACATATAAAAGCACTATTTTTCATTTGGAAACAATTTACCAATCGCATCAATTTTTTACAGTCTATTCATTAGCAGTCTCCTTTCCTGCAAACTTCATAATACATATGCTTAAGCTTTTTCGTTCGTCTCTGACTAAAACTGCAAATCCCAAACTCTTTCTAGGAAAGATGACTTTTCTAGCCCTGAAATGGCATGACAATGTGTTCTAAACTACATGACATGAGTAAAATATTTTTGTGTTTTCTTAATGAACATGCAATAATTAAATATGCAAATCAGAATGACATAATTATAATGACTAGCAATTTTTAATTAAATGAGCCTAATTCTACATGCCGTGCATTTTATGAACTTAATCCCACATGACGTGCACATGATATTTCTATTCCTAAAAATGCAGTCTATCCTAAAAATTGAAACTAATTTATCTAAAGACAATTTTTTTGTATTTTTCATGATATTCAAAATTAAGAAAAATGCAAAAACTACCTAGCTAAATTAAAATTCCATCCAACTTAAACTTAGGATTAAGTAATACTAAATCTTAATTTAGACTAAGACGTTATTTTAATCTAGCAATTTCTAACCTAGGATGCAAATTGATCTAAACTTAAAATGAGACATGCAATTCTATTCTAAAATGCATGATGATTTTTTTATGAAAATTCGTAACTAAAAAAACACTAAAAAACTACTAGAGTGAAAATTAAAGGGACATGTTATCTATTCTAAAACATGCAAAAAAAAAAAAAAAACCTATTATGCAACCTACAAAAAAACTAGCATCCTAAATTAATTAATTCTTCTTGGGATTTTTTTGTTGTAAAAAATTAAAATCAAAATCCTATTCTAAATTGATGCGTGCAATTCTTAAAAACTAATATCCTGAATGTATTTTTTTTTGGATTTTTTTTATATTTAAAAAAAAACGAAATAACTAAATATGCTAACCCTAGCCCTAATCTAACTTGCATTTTTTTTTGAAAATTTTTTTTATGCAAAAAAAAAAAGTTAATTCAAATAACCCGATATCCTATCCAGTCAAGATAAGATTAATACCCAAAATTGACGAACCATATCTCGCGCATGAGATCGGGTTGGTCAATTTTAAATTAAATCGCGAATCGAATCTCGGGCATGAGATTGGATTGTCGATTTTGTAAGAGATCGTGAGTCGGATTTCGGGCACGAAAATCGAACTCCTAATCCCTAATTTGAGGGGTTATTTCACATTGGAATTTCAATCATGCATTAATGAATAATCACGCCAAAAAAACTATATAAAAACAAACTATAAACTATGTAAAAAATAAAGATAGAGTAATAATAATAATTAAAACTACCTAATGTTCCCTTTTTTTTTTTTTTTTTTTTTTATCTTTTCCTTTCCCACATACTGACTTTGTCGTGGGTCTCCGAAAGGGAAGCGGTCGTCGTCTGTCCGAGGGGCGGCTCGGCGAAGGTGAACCGGCAGCGACGAGGTGGACCGACGGCGAAGTAGGGTGGCACCCGGCGTCGGGCTTCTCGGACGGCGAGCGAAAACGAGATATTGCGTCAACAACGGAGCGGGGAGGAGCGAGTCGTTGTTGGTGCGGTGGATGGCGCGGCTCGGGCGGAGGACTCGGGGCCGGCAAACGCAGCAGATCGACGACGGCGGAGGCGGAGCGGGGCGTCGGGGCTTACGGCGCCTGCAGGTCAAGAAGAGGAACAGCGGTGGGTGGTTGCGAGAGATGGGCGGAGATGCGCCTTGCGACCGGCGGGCAAAGGTGGCGCGGGCTGCTGGCGTCGGGCGCGGGTTGTTGCGGGGAGACGGTGCTACGGTGGTGCGGCGACGAGCGGGCGGAAGGGCTGCAACAGCGACGGTGTTCGGAGCTTTGGTGACCGCGAGACAGCAGCTGCGATGGGGAGTTGCGGCGCCGCTCGAAGCTTCGAACTGCAGGAGGCGGGAGCGGAGGCACGGGACTACAGCGGCAGCGGCGTTCGAACTCGCCGGGAGCAAGAAGGTAGCAGAGGATTGCTGCAACGTCTACGTCTTTAGATCGTCGGACGGATGGAGTCGGCGGCGTCCAGCGGGCGAGAGGGTGAGATGCAACAGCAAGGGCGGAGGCGGTGGCGTCGGGCAAAGGTGCCGGGTCGTCGTGGGTCGATGCGCACGGCAGGCGAGGCGGTGCCCGACGGTGGTGGATGTGCGACGTCAGCTGGTCGTCGAGGACAGAGGCGGAGGTGGAGTCTGCTGTTCGGAGGAACTGAGCAGCGGTGGAGAACAGTGACGCCGGGCATTGGTGCAGATCGGGAGCTCGTGCAGCGGTGATGCAGAACGACAAGCAGGCACGGCGGCGGGCTCGGAGATCGCCGGAAGGAGGAAGGCGGCAGGTGGGCAGCTGCAGCGCCGGGCCACCCGTAGCAACGAGGAACTCCCGAAGAAGATGATCCCTCTTCTTCCTTTTTCTTTTTATTTTTTCTTGTTTTTCTTTACCTCTCACGTCTTTTCCCTCTCTGCGTACTTTTCAGTGGACCCTTCTTTTTCTGATTTTATGCAGAAACCCTCTCTGACTTCACCCTTTTTTTTTTTATCTCTCTCTTAATCTCTCCACTCGTCTGTCTCTCTACGGGCTCTTTTTCTCTCACAAGTCTCCCAGTGAATGCTTCCTTCTTCTTCTTTTTTTTCTCTCCCCCTCTGCCCCCCTGCGTGGCTTCCCCCTTTGCGTATTTATAGGGTTCTTAAAGTACAACTGACTTTAGTGTGAATAGGAGGCGGTCATAATTTTTCCTTGCTGTTCACGTCCGGTTGCTTTTTTCAAATATGGTGGCTACCCATCTGCTTTTCAGCAGGGATAATATTAAAGAAATGTTGGTCCATCTTCTTACAGGAGAATTTTCACGTCCCCCATTAATGCGTGCATGTGCAGGCATTAATGAGAGGGGAGAAAATGCACATTCATGGATTCTTCTTTCTTCCTCATGCTTGGAACTTCTTATGCAGCTTTTCTCCGGAATTCTCGCGTGTGCAGTGCATAATTTTTTTCTTTGCTTTCTTTAATGCGCGTTCAGATCAATAGAGAGAGAGAGACCATCCTTTTGTGAATATTATCGATCACGAGCTGCCGCGTCTTGTTGCTCTTTTAGTACCGATGCAAATGCGACTACATGAAATGCAATTTTACTTTTTTTATTTTTACTTTTTATTTTTTTTCATGTAACTAATTAATAAATGATTAGGCAAAAATTTAGGTGTCAACAGCTGCCCCTCTTTGAAGGTGAGCTCGCAGAGGTTGCATTCAAAGACAATATGATACCTAAATTTTGACCATGAACATGCAATAGATGATACTTTAGCAGGACTTTTTTTTTTTTTATGCTATGTCATGAAAATGGTAATGCAAGTGTGAGATGTTGAAAAGGAGATCATACCTGTAATTACTTACGAGTCAGAGCATCCTGAAGTATGGGATGAATTTTCGTTTGCTCGGCAAGTGTCCAGGTTCCTTGAAAAGTCTACATGAATCTATCCAATAGACACTCAATGTTAGGTGAGATGCCTTGTTGAATTTAGATGACTCGAAATACCTAGATTCACACTAAGGTATAGTGAGTAAGATTCAACGAGATTTGAGACATCCAGATCCAGACTAAGATGTCAAGAAATTGGGGACTTAACCAATAGTCACTCAATGTTAGGTGAGATGAATATTGGATTAAGAGGGTTCGAAATACCTAGATTCAGACTAAGGTATAACAAGAAAGATCAGAAAGCACTCATATCCAGAATGAAATGCTTAATGAACAGTTTTGAGACATCCAGATCCAGACTGAGATGTCAAAAATTTGGGAACTTAACCAATAGACACTCAATATTAGGTGAGATGAATATTGGATTAAGAGGATTCGAAATACCTAGATCCAGACTAAGGTATAACGAAAAAATCGAAAAACATTCACATCCAGTGAAATGCTTGACGAAAAGTTTCGAGACATGCGAGATCCGGGCCCGAGATGTCAAGAATTTTGGAACTTAACCAATAGACACTCAATGTTAGGTGAGATGAATATTGGATTAAGAAGATTCGAAATACCTAGATCCAGACTAAGGTATAATGAAAAAAGATCGAAAAACATTCACATCCATAGTGAAATGCTTGACGAAAAATTTCGAGACATCCAGATCCAGACTGAGATGTCAATAATTTTGGAACTTAACCAATAGACACTCAATGTTAGGTGAGATGAATATTGGATTAAGAAGATTCGAAATACCTAGATCCAAACTAAGGTATAACGAAAAAGATCGAAAAACATTCACATCCAGAGTGAAATGCTTGACGAAAAGTTTTGAGACATATATCAAGAATTTGGGAATACCTAGGACAAACTTGGGATATTCGTGAAGGTTACTTACCTCTTGGTAAAAAGAACTTTTGGAACATCGAGGATGTACTTCAAATATTCATGGAGGTTTCTCATCTCGAGGCTTCTGAAAGGTGTCGCGACCTATTTTTTGGGTGCACCACCTAAAAGTAGGTTAATGGACTACTAAGCTTTTAAACTTAGCTCGGACTCTCCCAAGCCCATACCAAATTGCGACTTAAGTCTAAATTTTTAAACATGCAAGAGGTTATTAATTAGGAGTCGCCACTAATCGATTTATGGTAGGTCGATTAGACACCTAAGTAAAATAAAGGGAGATTTATTTTACTTCTTCGAACCAGAGACTAAAGTGGTGGGACTTAGTTACACTAGAATTTTCTAATGCCCTTTCAGTACCATTTCTTTTTAATTTTTCAAAATGTTCTTTTTGCAAGTAGCTGATTTATTTTAACTTAAATTACTATCATGCAAATGTGGTGACCACACGGGTACTCATCCATTATTTAAAACATTCAAATAATAAATTGCATCACGCAAAGCAAGCAATCATTTTTTTTCTTTTGGGTTTTCTTAAAAATTAGAATTCTTTTATGAAAATGCATTGTAAAACTAAATGACTTAATCTTATTAATATGCAAAGTCTAATTAAATGGGCCTATTATGCAAACTAATTAACATGCACCTTATGACCTAATTTCACTAATGAACAAATTCTGATTAAATGATTCTATTATGCAAACTAGTTAACATGCATCTAGTATTTTTGCATTTTTTTTATTGAAATTCAGAATTTATGAAAACCCTAATTAATCTATCTAAAAAGGGATAATTTTCTAATTTATTGTAGGGATTAATTTGACTTAAACCCTATCCTATCTTAGAAAACTATTTTTTATTTTTAAAAAAGAGGATGAGAATATGAAAATGTGCCAATTATGTCTAAAACCCTAAACGGCCATTTAAGTCTAATCCTAACTTGCTTCTTTTAAAATATCTAAAAATGCAGTCCTAAAAATATTATCTAAAAATGCAATCTTAGAAATATAATCCTAAAAATTTGATTAATTAAACTTACGTGTGTATTATATTAAACCTTAATGTCCTATATGCTCATGCAGATTTTTTTGAATATTTTGATTTTTTTAGTTTCTTTTTAGTTTTTTTAAAAAGTTGAATAATTGTTAAATAAGGGTTAAATCTAAAAAATTAATATAATCACTAAATAAAGGATCAAAATAATTGAAAAAATAACCTGACGTCTCACAGGTTAAATTAACAATTATTCTAACCCTAATCATCACAACAACTTAAAATAATTAAAAAATCTGGTCCGAAGTCTTACGGACCAAATTAAGTAATTATTATGATTTAACAATTGAGATTCTATCGAAAAGCCCAGAAATTAAAAATAATTAGAAAAATGATCCGATGTCTCTCGGATCAAATTAATAATTATATTAATTTTGGACAAAATCCCTACGGATAATGCATACTAAATTCACAAATATTAACATCCACTATTACAAATTAAATAGCTAAACTAAAAATGCTATCAAATGAAATAAGCAAAAATAACATAACAAATAAAATAAACTAAACTATAAAAAGTAAAACAAAATAAAATAAAAAGAACAAAAACTACCTAAAGGGGGTAAACCGACGGTGGACGGCGCCTGATCTGTCATCGGGGCTCCGGCGGGGAGCGGCTGCGAGGTGGACGGCGCGAGCTCGAGCTTGGGGCAGCGAGATCGGAGCCGGGTCGCGGGTCGGGGCGGCGGCGTCGGCTGCGGTGCGGGGTGCATCGGGCGGCGGGCCGGTGAGGGGCTGAGCCGGCGGCGTTGGTGAGCGTGGAACAAACGGGCGGTCTCGGGTGAGATGCGGTTGTGAGCGGAGCCGCGGCGAGGGTACGGGATTGCGGTGGCGTGGGGCCGGTGCAAACGCAAGTGAGGAGCGGACGCACGGTGATGAGCAGCGCGGAGGTGTAGCGACGGAGTCGAGCTCTGGCGTAGCGACAGCGGTGCGGCGTCGTAAGGAAACTCTGCAGGGATGTCGGGTTGCTGATGTCAGATGAGCAAAGGCGCAAGGTGATGGGCGCTGCAGATCGCGGGTGAATCGTGGTGACGCGGGGCCTGGTGAAGCGGCAGTGGTGCTCGTGGAATCACGGACAGGTGTGCGGATGCGCGGTGTTGGATCGCAGTCATCGAGTGCTTGCAGTAGAAGCGCGGGTGGAGGCAAGCTGAGACCCAACGGGGCTGGATGTCGCGGCGAGACGGGTGCTGTAGGGCGAGCTTGTGGGCCACTCCGGCGTCTGAGGATGACCTGCGGTGGCGCGGGTGTGGCTGGCGAAGCGACGGCGATGGAGGTGCGGTGGAGGCGCGATGGGCAGCAGCAACGCCGACAGCCCTTTGAGGAAGATGAACAGCAATCCCCTTTCTTTTTTCTTTCTTTTTTTTTTCTTTTTCTCACGTCACTTCCCACGTCTCCTCTTTCTGTCTCTTGTCTCTCGCTCACTTTTCTTTTTCCTTTTCTTTGCACTTTTGCAGGTTGTCAGAAGAGAAGAAAAAAAGGACTTTTCTTTGCACTTCTACAGGGGGTTTCCTCTTCTTTTCTTTTTCTTCTCACTATCACGAATTCTCTCGTGTTTGCTCTTCTCACGAATTTTTTCACGAATTCCTCTCGAATCGTGCAGAGTCAACCCCTTTTCTAGTGGTTTCGATCAGTCGCTTTCTATGGAAAATTTTAAACTTCCATCTTCTGTTGCATTAAATCATGGATGCAAATCGGAGCATGATTTCGTAATCAGCTCGATTTTGCATCGATTCCTTCCATTTTATCAAAATCATTGCTATTTGTTCACCTGATTTTAAAATTGTTGCTGCATTTAACAAAATCTGAATACTCATCAGAATTTCAAAATTCCATGTACAATCAATCAAATCAATTTCCCCCAATTTCATTTTTTTCTTTTTATTTGTCCAAAAATGTAATTTTTATTTTCCTTATTTTCCTAGATTTGCTAAAAATAGGTGTCAACAAAAGGGAACATAAATGTCAGGAGCTCTTGGGTCTTCAAGGAAACATTACCTATTAGACATGATTAGAGCAAAAATACATGCATTCGCCAAAGAAGTGAGCAATTCAGCACACTCGAAAGTCCACTGAAGCTTCTATCCATTCAATCAAGATTTATGCATGATGGTTTTACCATATTTGCACTACCAAATTTCTACTGGGGAGAATCATCGTTTAAGACAATTTTCACTCGTGACATGGATTTTCAAGACTACCAAATGAGAGATTTTCAATTAGAAAGGACTTTCACTCACTCTCATTAAGAAGGCTATTTTGTCCCATCCATTAATGTGGGATCACAGGAATCACTCCATCTTGCTTTCATCATGTCAACAAGGGTTCGAGGAGTCTCGCAAACGGTACGACCTTATCAATCTGAGAGGTCTTTATCGGGACTGCAATGTAGGCTTGGTCAATGGCTCAACAAAGTGGGACTCTTCAAGTCAAGGCTAATGAGAGAACAATACTTCGCAATCATCTCCGGGTTTACAAGTCAAGGAACCTACGAAATGAGATAGAAATGGTCTTGCTCGCACTTCTTCAAGTGATGCTTTTAAGCATATGAATTCCTACGTTAATTTCAGTGCCCTAATCTGAAGAGACTTTGTAAGGGACGTAACGTAGGTTAAGTTCATGGGTTGAGAAGTGAATGGATCATTAGGCTCAAAATGTGTATAGGGGGATGAGAATTGGTGATCATCTTGGCATTGTCACCGGTCTTCTTCTTCACCCTTGGGATTTTCCTCATAGGTACTATAAAAATTTGGCATTTGAGTTCTTTGTGTACCACTCCATTGGGAATACACCCTTTTACAATTGATAATCATTTATCTTGACTCTTTCTTTCATTTTTTTTATGGGCATTGGCCTTACTTTTACCAGGCACATTGCTTTTTCATGCCCCTTTTGTTTTGTTTTGTTTTGTTTTTTTTTTTTTTTTTTTTTTGAATAACCACGTAATGCTTTAACATTTGAGTTCTTGAGGAGTTTTCATTTTTTGTCGGCACTCAAGATCCTGCTACTTGAACATTTGCCTTTTGCCTTGCCCCAGTGTGGGGGATGATCACCAATTGGGTTTAAATGAAACGAATTTACAGGCTCAAGGGGTTATGCAATGGATAAAGTGTGTAGGATAGAGAAAGAACTGCTCTTCATCATCCTAAGGCACTTAAATTACCGTATGAATTCAATGCAATAGCAATATCCGAAGATTGATGCAAGTGAGAGCAAAAATATTCCTATCAATTTCCTCACCTCATGATGTCATCTTACCTCCAGTTTGTCCCAATGTGGGCTGATTCTTGACAGGGGTAATTTAAAAATTATCCACATGTGTGGGCTCAATAGGGTTTAAACAATGGTTATGCAGGTAGTATTTGGGATAGAGAATGAATCACCTCTCATCATTTCGATCATCGTACCTTTCGCGAGAAAACTCTTTACCTTACAAACATGGAACTTCCTACACTCATCTCACTAGTGTATGAGCAAGGGACTGTGTATAGGTTAAGGCTTGCCTTTCATCCCGACATGTCTCATTTAGCATGTTCAATCCATTCCACATCATTCATTAACTTGATTCGCGGTGATAATCTTTAGTGGAATTGGTAATTTAACAGGTAAAACTATCATGCAAAATTCTCCTTTGGAATGTCACAATCACTTCATGAACTTATTATCTTTGAGCACAAAGAATTGGTAGCTCAAAAAGAACGAAAAGGATTGAATAAATAAATAAAAAATGTTTTTTTTTTGTATGGCAACCTTGTTGCCGTTTCCAGGGATCGAACCCTGGTCATTCTCGGACCCTTTCATTCCCCATACCACCAGGCCGAGGCACTGGATAGTGTCCACAGGGCATTTCTTTTTTATTGAAGTGACTCTGGGTCAACACGTATGTCGTATCGAATCAGATGAATTTGATATGTATATGGAACATGGCCTACTTTTCATCTCATTCATTCCATTCCCACACAATTTAATGAAGAAATAATTACCTTCGATTCACAACAAAATCTATCAAGGGTAATACTTCTTCACAGCATCAGAGTTAACAGGATTAGAAAACTCACTACCATCCATTTCTGTAAGGATTAAGGCACCTCCAGGGAGTACCCTCTTCACTATATACGGGCCGCTATAATTTGGAGCAAATTTGCCTCCAGGATCAGAAAAAATCGGCAACACCTTTCTTAGAACTAGATCATTCACTTCGAAGTGTCTTGGCCGTACCTTCTGATTGAAAGACTTGGCTACTCTTTATTGATATGTCTGACCATGGCAAAGAGCTTTTAACCTTTTCTCATCAATTAGGTTCAACTGCTCGAACCTTTGTTGTGTCCATTCTGCCTCGGACAATTCCACTTGGGATAAGATTCTCAAAGAGGAGATTTCTACTTCCACAGGCAAGACTGCCTCCATGCCATAAACCAGGGAGAAGGGGGTTGCCCCGGTAGATGTTCGGATCGATGTCCTATACGCCATTAGCACAAAAGGTAACCTGTCATGCCAATCTCGATAATTCTTGGCTGTCTTAGCCAGGATCTTCTTAATGTTCTTATTAGCTGCCTCAACAGCTCTATTCATTTGTGGGCGGTATGGTGATGAATTCAAATGCCTGATTTTGAACTCATTGAACAACTCATCAACGAACTTGTTATTCAGATTTGTCCCATTGTCAGTGACAATTGCTTCGGGGACACCATAACGGGCGATTATGTCACGCGATAAACTTCACAACATTTTGGGCCGTGACATTGGCATATGATGCGGCTTCAATCCATTTTGAAAAATAATCTATTGCCACCAATATGAATCGGTGCCCATTTGTAGCTTTGGGATTTATTAGGTCAATCACATCGATCCCCCACATTGAGAAAGGCCATGGCTCAGATAGCCGGTGTAACTCCGTTGGAGGAACATTTATTTTATCTCCATGAATTTGGCAACGATGGCAACTTCTAACATGCGTATGCAGTCACTTTCAGTGCAAGCCAATAGTAACCTAGTCTCATGATCTTCTTGGCTAACATGTGCCCATTCATGTGTGGGTCACAAACTCCTTCATGCACTTCTTGCATGATTTGGGTGGCTTCTGCTTCATCTACGCATCTCAATAAAACTGAATCATAAGATCTCTTGTATAAATTCTTACCACTAACAAAGAACTTTGAGGCCATCTTCATTATGTATTTTCTATCGGCTGGAGTGCTCCCTTCAGGAAATTCCTACTTTTGAATATAGTTCATGATGTCGCAATACCATGGCTTCTCATCAAGCTCTTCATTCACGAGCATACAATAAGAAGGTTTGGCTAGAACCTCAATTTTCAAAGGCTCAACTTCTAAACCATCAGTAACTTGCAACATAGATGACAATGTTGCCAAGGCATCGGCAAACTGATTATGAGATCTAGCCAAATAGTCAAACGAGATTTTGTCAAACTCCTTCACCAACTCTTCGAGGTACTTATGATAAGGCAATAATTTGGCATCCCTAGTCTTCCATTCACCTACAGTCTGGAGTATGATCAGTGCATAATCTCCATATACTTTCAATTTGGCCACTCCCATTTCAATTGCGGCCTGAAGTCCGAGAATACAAGCTTCGTATTCAGCAATATTGTTAGTGCATGGAAATATTAATTTTGCGGCTACTGGGTGGTGTTGTCCGTCTGGGGATATTAGTACTGCCCCAGTACCAGAACCGGACAAGTTCACAGCTCCATCAAAGAACATAGACCATGCATCTTCATTTATGGCCAAAATACGATCATCCAGAGGACAATCATCATCATTCAAGGTTCTAGGATTCTCAGCCAATATATCAGCAATTACTCGGCCTTTAACTGATTTTTGTGGCATGAATTGCACGTCGAATTCCGAAATCAAGACCTGCCATTTGGCTAGCTTACCCACCAAAGCTGGTTGATTAAATAAATACTTGATGGGATCGTTCTCAGTCACGAGAAACGTCTGGTAATGCAAGGTGTACTATCGCAGTCTATGCAATACCCATACTAACACAACACACGTTTTTTCAGCATCAGAATATTTTAGCTCCGAGACAGTGAACTTTTTACTGAGGTAATAAACGGCCCGTTCCTTATGATCCACGGGACTTTTCTGAGCTAACATCGCGCCGAGTGACTCACTATGGATTGTGAGGTACAGAATCAAAGGATGTCCTAATATTGGTGGGACAAGAACTGGGGGATTCATCAAATATTGCTTCAGCTTATCGAACGCCTCTCGACATTCCTCATTCCACTCAACTTGTACGTTTTTCCTCGAAAGTTTGAAGAACGGCTTAGCGGTCTCAGAGAGTTGGGAAATGAATCGTGCAATGTAATTCAGTCTCCCTAGGAGACTCCGAACCTCATTTACTGTTGACGGAGGTTGCAATTCACATATTGCCTTGGCTTTAGATGGGTCAATCTCGATCCCTTTACTACTTACCATAAACCCAAGTAATTTTCCTGATGCTGCCCCAAACACGCACTTGGCAGGGTTTAAACGGAGTTTGAAATAACTTCTTGAGGGTTTCAACATGACTTTTCCCAGGTCGGGTTTTTACAATCATATCGTCAACATATACATCGATTTCTTCATGCATCATGTCATGGAACAACGTAACCATGGCTCGTTGGTAAGTTGCCCCCGCATTTTTAAGTCCGAAGGGCATGACCTTATAATGAAAAGTTCCCCACGGGGTAATAAATGTTGTCTTCTCTTTGTCTTCATCTTTCATTCTTATTTGGTTGTATCCAGAAAAACCATCCATGAAAGAGAATAATTCAAATCTGACAGTACTATCCACGAGAACATCGATATGTGGCAATGGGAAGTCATCCTTTGGGCTGGCCTTGTTCAAATCCCGGTAATCAACACACACTCGGACTCGACCATCTTTCTTCATGACTGGTACTATGTTGGCCACCCATTCAGGGTATTGCGAGACTTCGATGAACCCCATTTTGAGCAGTTTCATTACTTCCTCTTCTATCTTCTTCGAGAGCTCGGTTTAGTCCTCGAAGCTTCGCTTCTTTGGACGTATGTCTGGATTAGTGGGCAAACAATGTTCCACAATTGATGGATCTAAACCTGGCATATCAGCATATGTCCAAGCAAAGATATCCTGATATTCTTTTAGTAACTGAGTCAGGTGCTCGGCCTCATCTTTGGGAAGATTTGCCCCAATTTTTATCTCCATGGGATCTTCGGTATCACTCAAATTGAGAGTGACGGTTTGCTCGGAGGTGAGCACTTTGGGTTTTTCATGTTGCTCCCAACTTTGTTGTACTTCAATGGAGTCACCATTTGGATCATCAGGGTCATCATCATCATGGCTCATGGCATTGGATTGGACCATTTTCACCTTCTTGCCTGCCATAAGGTTGCTCCTGAAACATAAAATGGATAGTTCAGAAAGACAAACAAGGCTAAACGGCATGGATTTCTTATCTATTTTTCTGATTTTTCTTTTTTTTTAAAAATTTTTATTTTATTTTTAAAAAAATTGGCAAGACATTTTGGAAAAGCTTTTTTTGTCACAAGGAAGCATGATGAAGCCCAGGCCTCAGAATTCTCCTTGGATTTTTCTTTTCTTTCATCAGCTGGATATCATCAACGGGTTGGTTTGGTATACCCCATCATGACCTCAAAATAAAACTTGTAATTGTAATTCATATTCATAAACCAAATTACATTTATTGGATTGAAAAGTACGGCAATCAAAGTGAAATGAAACCCTAACAATCAAACCCTAGCAAACATCCACTCCTGACAAACGATATGCAAAATACGATAAGTAAACCCTAGAAAACATCAAATCCTAAAAGCGATAAGATCCCTGTGCAGGGGAGTGCAGAAAAGTAAATGTGTTACTCTTGTGGGCCAGCACCCATTTTCTCTGACGGTTCTTCGTCAATGGCACCTATAAGGAGATCATCGAATACGGTCGTGATCCCTTCCATCCCATTATCTGGATCCTCTGTCTTTGAAGTTGTCGGGTCATCCATGCTACTCCATCCATTGGGCTCGATACCTCGGGTGGCGATCGCTCCTCCTTCATCATGCATCATTCTAGCAGGGCCAGGGAATGTCTCGCGGATATCGAGGAGTAATGAGTTTTTCCTCTCTTGCTCATGTCCTTCACATTTTCCATGGTACCCTAATCCGGTGGAACGAGACCTTCGAGGGGCTTCAATAGGATTCCGGATACCCTGCTCTTTTTTACTAAGTCCATGACCAGGAATAAAGCCATTTCCAACCATCACTCTTGCTACCATAACTGCTGCATTCGACACATCAAGGATAGGTGCTGTCGATCCTCGAGATGCATGAATAGTGGATACGAGTTCAAATGATTGGTAGCTCGACTTTTCTCTACGTTCCGGCTCGACATAGGGGATGGTCATCTCATGATAGATCCGATGATCCTCCTCGCCATGAACAATGACTAGCTTTCCTTTGACAACAAATTTCACGCTTTGGTGGAGACTTGATGGCACAGCTCCAGCAGTATGAATCCAGGGGCGACATAATAGGAAATTGAATGTTGTAGGAATGTCCATCACTTGGAAAAGGACGTTGAACATTACCGGTCCTATTTGTAGATCAAGGTGGGTCTCCCCTATCACCTCTTTTCTCGTACCATCAAAAGCTCGAACGAAGGTCTTTGCAGCGTTTATTTTTTAAGGATCTATTTTCAGGCGGTGAAGAGTCGCCAATGGACAGATATTCAAGGCAGACCCATTATCAATGAGTACTCGAGCCACATGGGAAGCCTTGCACTTGACGGATATATATAACGCCTTAGTATGTCTCCTCCCCTCAAAAGGGAATTCTTCATCGGAAAAGGCTATTAAATCCTTAAGAAGAATCGACCCTACAAATTTCTCCAACCTGTTTACCTCGATTGTCTCCGGTACACAAACTTCGCTCAAAACCTTCATTAGAGACTTTTGATGTGTAGGAGACGTTTGCAAGAGTTCAAGTAAAGAGATTTGAGCGGGCGATTTCCGCAACTGGTCGACCACGTTATACTCACTTGCTTTGATTATAGCCAGAAATTCTTTGGCCTCTTCGTCGATCGGCTTTGCGGGTTGGGCATTAGCTTGAGCATAAGTCCGACCAGACCTTGTAATCAGGTCAACATCTAGCTCATATGACCAGGGGACTGCTTTGTTATCCTTGTACTCATACAGCTGGGGCATCTCAATAATTATTTCTTCATCAGTTGAAGGCACTTCCACTATCAGTCATTCATGGTCAAAGGCGTCCTCAAGTGGGGGCATGTCCTCGATCAATGGATCTGGTTTACTCTTTTCAGCACTTAGCTTAGTAAATTCTTTCTCCCAATCAATGACGACTTCGGAGATAGTTGACACTATTCCAGCTTGGTCAGCATACACGATCACACCAGCCTTAACTATTTCTTGAACCCTTTCCTTCATGGTAGGCAAGGGAGGATTTTCATCTGTCAGATAGTAACCAACTCTAACTAATCCGCTATAGATATCTTTGACAGACACCTTCAAGTTCATCTTTTTGCCAGCATTGAACTCAAAGATTGTATTCACGCTTCCCTGATGTTTCGGCAACGGATTCTTCTTGACATTTGGTTGGGTGGTACGGAAAGAAAATGCCTTAGTATCCAATAAATTTTGGATCTTGTGCTTCAAAGTCAAACATTCATCAGTTGAATGGCCGACCTCTCCCATATGATACTCACATTTTTTGGAGGGATCATAGTTAGAGAATTTTTCAGCATTGGGTCGCTTTGGTTCATGGGAGATCAATCCCTTCTTTTGGAGTATCGACAGGACCTGAGATAGAGGGCCAGGAAGAGGAGAGAACTGCCTTTTGGTGAATTGCCGCGGTGCAGGCACTCGACCTCCATCTTGCTAATTCCCAGGGATACGAACCGTCTGAGGCTTACTAGGGGCTGGTTGCGCATATGCAACATTGATTTCAGTAGCTGGTTCTTTATCTTTCTTCATGGTGAACCTTTTGCCTTGATGAGTCGGTTCATTGAACCATCTATCCCTTAGCCCCATCTCGATCTGTTCACCCCTTTGGGATAAGTTGGTTGAAGTTCTCAACGTATGTGCTAGCCATCCGGTTACGGAACTCATACGGGAGAGTCTTGACGAACAACTTCATCAACTCCTTATTTGTAGGCTCAGGAGTGATTTGAGCTGCCAAGTTCCGCCACCTTACAGCATACTCCTTAAATGACTCACTTTTCTTTTTCTCCATCCGCTCAAGATCCTCTCGGGAAGGTGCAATGTCCATGTTGAACTTATACTGCTTTAGGAAAGCATTAGCCACATCATTCCAAGTGTCGAGAAGGTTTACATTTTTCATTATGTACAAGTTGAGTGCGGGTCCAGTCAAGCTTGCATGAAACAATTGGATCATGAGAGGCTCGTTCTTGACTGATTGGGACATGCGTACGTGGTACATCTACAAATGAGCTTTTGGGCAGGAAGTACCATCGTATTTTTCGAACTCCGGCATCTTAAACTTCTTCGGCATTTTGACCTTCTCATAAACTGACAAGTCGAACGGGAGTGAATTCCGTGACTCTTGCAATTGTTTGGTTTCTCTTCAAGTTTGGCGAGCGTTCATCTTGCTCGCCTTAGGGACATTGTCGGGTTTAGCTTTTCGGCGGTGACAAATAGTGGGTCATCCTCCAGCTCAGGCATGTCGTCATCATCCATTTAGGCCTTGTCCGTCTGCTTTGGGACCACTATCTCGGGGAGAGTGGGTGCAAGAGTCTAATGCACTTGGAGGGATTGCATTTGATCTGTCATAAGCTGCATAGAGGTGAGCAACTGCTGTAGTTGGTTTTCCATAGTGGTCATACGATCACGCATTTCAGTTTGGTCGGCCATTTTTGCTCTCGATCGTGTAATGATGGGCGAACGTGGAGGATCTGTTATCACCTAATTTGAAGAAACAGACAAAAATAAGTATCTCATGTGAAATACACCGGTCCATGGAAATGGTCTAAAACTTCTATTCATTAATGGAGTTTTTGACAATCCTAACAAAATAGAAGCAAGATTGATTCAAGCACTTCATTAATGAAATAGAAGCTTAAAATGCCCTAAACAAACAAACTAGGAAAGTAAATGACTCAACTTCCTAAACATTAATCTAGAAACAACAAGATTGACTCAAACACTTCATCTAGCTTGATCAATATACACTCGGGACACCACTCGGCCAATCGCTTAGTCTTCTCTTGAGCTTTTTCAGCAACCCTTTTGAGGCGTTTATTCTCAGCGCGGTTGGTGATCTTTAGTGGCACCTCTGGTATCTTTGGAAGTAACTCCTCTGGAATTTTGTGTTGTTGAATGTACTTAATTGAGGCATAGTACTTCATTTCTTTTCCCTTCAGTTCCTCCTCCGGCCACTTGAGTTTTCGTGGCTGGCACATATCCCACATTGATTTAATTATGAGAATGGAATCTTCATGGTCTCGGTCTCCATCAACAAAGTTGGCTTGGAGTGGATCTGCTTGCAATGCCGGGGGAAGTTCTTGCACAAGTTGATACTGACGGGTCACTCTAGTCGGATAGTACTCCGTTGCTCCAGTGAATCCCAGTAGAGGGATTGGGCCAACACCTCCACATGAAAGTCTTGCCACACGAACTTGGAACCACTTAGCATGCCATAGGAAACTCTTGGAAGTCAATTTTTTCATGAAAGCTAGCCATCTAGAATAATGGTAATCCGGTGCATGTTTTTGGTTGTTCTCAAATCTCATAATAGGGTGATTAGAGTTATTAACATCATGTATAGTCATTAAACCACCAAACCCTTTTATATGAGAAAGAAACCAAATTTGCAAAAGCTCAGGAGAGGAATGGAAAGTCTTATCACGGCTTCCTTTAAATCGAGTGAGAGAAAGAAATGTTTCAGCTAGAATAGTGTTTACGAAATTTTTTCCTCCCAACACTTGTTCAACTAAGTGAGCCATCAAAGGGTTAATAGCATTCTTGCAATGAGGAAAAAGTATAAACCCAAAGAAAGCTAAAAGGAAAACCCTTCTCATTTGAAATGAATTGCCATTTTCAAAACATTCTGTTAGAAAAGATAAATGACATGTATTGCGGTGTGCTTTTAAAACCTTTCTTACATTGTCCTCCTTAATTCTCAAAAAATCGGATAAGGCCACAACAGGGTCTATTCCGATAGGCGAGCTAATTAATTCAGCTTTCAAAGATTTCCCTATGGCAGTACTATACTCTTCCAAGGTGGGCGTGAGCTCATGCTTACCGCCGAAGATGAAAGTAGAAGTTTCGGGGCACCAACAATGGGCAAGTGCTTGGATAAGGCCGCCATGGATGTTGACACGCAGCAGTGGAAGTAGTCGACCGATGTGCGACTCTACAAATTGATGGCCGGCTTGGTCTAACTTGTCCCACCATGCGCTAAGCTCTTCCTTTGGAGGGAGAATAATTCGAATGTCCGGTATTCCCATTGTATATTGATCAAGACTCAGGAAAATCCTAATGCCATGGACCGACAAAATGATATAATAAAGTAAGTAGATTGCAAGAGTGCGAAATTAGGAGACTTACTTTACCAATAAACAAGGGCAATCACATAGACATGCGCATGGTAAGTGGCTCGATTTCTAGTCTATAAGGCTTAACAAAGTGAAGCCGCAAGAATGATCAGACTAGCCGCGGGCGTGAGAACTAAGTCGGGTCCTCATGACTTCGGCTTGGTCAAAGAGCCGACCTGGGTTGCGGGCATGCGAACCGAGGTGGGTACTCTTGACGCCAGAAAAGAAACTTCGGGATTGAGATGGGCGACTCATACCGCGGGCATGCGGTTGAAGTGGTATCCATCTCAATACCATCCTAGATGATCCTACGCGGCCTAGGTCCGGCGGCGGGTTGTGTGTGCAATAGTGTAGTGTTAAATGCAGGGCATGCACGACATTTTATATCAAGCAACACTTCGTTCATGAAAATAAACCATTCATTCTTACACCTCCCTACAAAACAAAGGTCAGCAAACACTTCCCATTATACATCCCATCCTGCAAGAACATTTAACACCTTAAATGTTAGGAGCGTACCTGGAATCCTCGCTGCCAAACAAAACATTTTTCAAAAGAAAAGAAAAATTGGCCTAAGTCCACTAAGAGTTTTAACTCAAGTCCCCAACGGAGTCGCCAAGCTGTTGCGACCTCCCCGAAGCGGGTTGGACCACCTAAGGGTTCGGCTAATGGATTGCTAAGCCTAGACTTAGCTCGAGCTCTCCCAAGCCCATACCAATTCGCGACTTAGGGTTTAAGTTCTTAATATGCAAATGATGTTTATCATGGAGTCGCCACTAATCTATTTTTGGTGAGTCGATTAGAAATCCAAGTAAAGTAATGGGAGAATTACTTCACTCCTACGAACCAGAGATTGTGAGTTCGGAGACTTGGTTACACTAGATTTCTCTAATGCCCTTTCGGTACCATTCTTTTTTTAAAAAAATATTTTGCAGGCAGCTTGAATTGATTTTAATTTACCTCCCTAACATGTGAGGTGATCATGCGGGTGCGCAAACCACTAATTTAGCACTCAAGAAAGCAAGTAAGAAAAATGCAGGACTTACCTCATGGCAATGAAAGCATCTGCAGTGTTAAATTAGAATTCACATCCACAATCCTAGATATGATTTCTACTTAACAATGTAATTTCTCAATTTTGTTTTCATTTTTTCAATGAGAACCTTGTAGTGCATCTAATTTAACATGAAATGGCATGACAATGTATTCTAAACTACATGACATGAGTAAAATATTTTTTTGTGTTTTCTTAATGAACATGCAATAATTAAATATGCAAATCAGAATGACCTAATTATAATGACTAGCAATTTTTAATTAAATGAGCCTAATTCTACATGCCGTGCATTTTATGAACTTAATCCCACATGACATGCACATGATATTTCTATTCCTAAAAATGCAATCTATCCTAAAAATTGAAACTAATTTATTTAAAGACAATTTTTTTTGTTTTTTTTTATGATATTCGAAATTAAGAAAAATACAAAAATTACCTAGCTAAATTAAAATTCCATCCAATTTAAACTTAGGATTAAGTCATACTAAATCCTAATTTAGACTAAGACGTTATTTTAATCTAGCAATTTCTAACCTAGGATGCAAATTGATCTAAACTTAAAATGAGACATGCAATTCTATTCTAAAATGCATGATGATTTTTTTATGAAAATTCGTAATTAAAAAAACACTAAAAAAACTACTAGAGTGAAAATTAAAGGGACATGTTATCTATTCTAAAACATGCAAAAAAAAAAAAACCTATTATGCAACCTACAAAAAAACTAGCATCCTAAATTAATTAATTCTTCTTGGGATTTTTTTTTTGTTGTAAAAATTTAAAATGAAAATCCTATTCTAAATTGATGCGTGCAATTCTTAAAAACTAATATCCTTAAAGTATTTTTTTGGATTTTTTATATTTTAAAAAAACGAAATAACTAAATATGCTAACCCTAGCCCTAATCTAACTTGCATTTTTTTTGAAAAATTTTTTTATGCAAAAAACAAAAGTTAATTCAAATAACCCGATATCCTATCCAATCAAGATAACATTAATACCCAAAATTGACAAACCATATCTCGCGCATGAGATCGGGTTGGTCAATTTTAAATTAAATCGCGAATCGAATCTCGGGCATGAGATTGGATTGTCGATTTTTGTAAGAGATCGTGAGTCGGATTTCGGGCACGAAAATCGAACTCCTAATCCATAATTTGAGGGTTATTTCACATTGGAATTTCAATCATGCATTAATGAATAATCACGCTAAAAAAACTATATAAAAACAAACTATAAACTATGTAAAAAATAAAGATAGAGTAATAATAATAAAAAAACTACCTAATGTTCCCCTTTTTTTTTTTTAATCTTTTTCATTTCCCACGCACGGCTTTGTCGTGGGTCTCCGAAGGGAAACGGGTCGTCGGTCCAGGAGAGGCGCTCAGACGAAGGTGAACCAGCGGACTGGTGGTGGGCGACGGCGAAGTAGGGTGGCACCCGGCGTCGGGCTTTCGAACGGCGAGCGAAACGAGATCGGCGTCAACGGCGGAGCGGGGAGGAGCGAGTCGTTTCGGTGCGGTGGATGGCGTAGCTCGAGCGGAGGACTCGGGGCCGGCAAACGCAGCAAATCGATGACGGCGAGGCGGAGCGGGGCGTCGGGGCTTCGCGCGCAGGTCGGGAAGAGGAACAGCAGTGGGTGGTTGTAGAGATGGGCGGAGATGCGCTGCGACCGGCGGGCAAAGGTGGCGCGGGCTGCGGCGTCGGCGCGAGTTCTTTGCGCAGAGACGATCTTTGCGGTGGTGCGGCGACGAGCGGCGGAGGGCTGCACGGCACGGTGTTCGGAGCTCGGTGACCGCGAGACAGCCGGCTGCGGTGGGGAGTTGCGGCGCCGCTCGAAGCTTCGAATTGCAGGAGGCGGGAGCGGAGGCACGGGACTACGGCGGCAGCGGCGTTCGAACTCGCCGGGAGCGGGAAGGCGGCAGCGGGTTGCTTTGCAACGTCTACTTCTTTAGATCATCGGACGGATGGAGTCGGCGGCGTCTAGCGGGCGAGAGAGGGTGAGATGCAGCGGCAAGGGCGGAGGCGGTGGCGTCGAGCAAGGTGCCGGGTTGTCGCGGGTCGATGCGCATAGCGGGCGGCGGCGCTCGGCGGAGGTGGATGTGCGGCGTCGGGCTGGTCGTCGAGGACGAGGCGGAGGTGGAGTCTCGTTGTCGGAGGAAGCGAGCGGCGGTGGAGAACGGTGACGCCGGGCGTTGGTGCAGATCGGGAGCTCGTGCGGCGGTGATGCGAACGACAAGCGGGCACGGCGGCGGGCTCGGAGATCGCCGGAAGGAGGAAGGCGGCGGGTGGGCAGCTGCGGCGCGGGCCACCCGCGGCAGCGAGGAACTCCCGAAGAAGATGATCCCTCTTCTTCCTTTTTCTTTTTATTTATTTTTTTTTTCTTTACCTCTCAGGTCTTTTCTCTCTCTGTGTACTTTTCAGTGGACCCTTCTTTTTCTGATTTTATTCAGAAACCCTCTCTGACTTCACCCTTTTTTTATCTCTCTCTTAATCTCTCCACTCGTCTGTCTCTCTACGGGCTCTTTTTCTCTCACAAGTCTCCCCAGTGAATGCTTCCTTCTTCTTCTTTTTTCTCTCCCCCTCTGCCCCCTGCGTGGCTTCCCCCTTTGCGTATTTATAGGGTTCTTGAAGTCCAACTGACTTTAGTGTGAATAGGAGGCGGTCATAATTTTTCCTTGCTGTTCACGTCCGGTTGCTTTTTTCAAATATGGTGGCTACCCATCTGCTTTTCAGCAGAGATAATATTAAAGAAATGTTGGTCCATCTTCTTACAGGAGAACTTTCACGTCCCCCATTAATGCGTGCATGTGCAGGCATTAATGAGAGGGGAGAAAATGCACGTTCATGGATTCTTCTTTCTTCCTCATGCTTGGAACTTCTTATGCAGCTTTCCTCATGCTTGGAACTTCTTTCTAGTTCTCCGCCCTCAATTTCGTCAAAGGTGTGGGACCGAGCGGTAATCTCAATCTCTCATAAATAATGATAATGGCCAAACGAGAGACCCACATGTACTGGGAAGATATTGCCTCCATTTAATTTATAAGCATGGATAAAATCAATCACAATATAATTTTTAGGGGTAAATATACTAAAACTTGTCATGAAAGTCGAATTAAGTGTTAAAACTTTCAAAAAGTATAATTAATCTTAAAACTTGCCATGAACGTACAATTGAATATTAAATTTTTCAAAAAATACAATCAAATCATAAAATTCGTCAAATTGATCAATTGAATCTTTTTATTTATTGCATCTTTTTAAAATTTTAGAACTCCAATATACTTTTGTGACAAGTTTTTTTTCTACTTTGCTTTTTGTTCTCTATGACTTTATTGCGATTGGATAGTAGAATTCCAAACTATCTTGACCAGTAGAAGAGCATGATTGTGAGGCTCCATGACAATAGTTGACACTGTGTGCGAGTAGTAGGTGCTTTTTTTAATTATTGCCGTGTTTTTCTGCTTCAGCAGATACTAAATGCTCATTATCTGTCATATATTAATATCTCAAACTGCATTAATATGTGCTGTATGACAGGGGTAACACATTTACATGTTTAACTAAGCATGTCTAGGCATGTCGATGATAATAACTTATATAATACGCATTGGGAAAATCCTAGAAGTGTTGGCAACTTTGCGTCGATAACTTCTACTATCGAACTAGTAAGTTTTCAAAGCATAGAAGCGAAGCGTCTGATATGGTTTGAGATGAATTTCTTCCATGCATCGGGCTAATAAGGACCATCAATCACATACCTCAAGATGTGCTGGACCTAGCAATGAGGATTGGGTTTAGTTCAATCCTGTCGAGGCTCGATATGGACGAAGTTTTATCTTCCTTACCCGTCTAGAACGCTTGACTTGTCGCTGTCAGGTCGTTGTCTTGCCGATGTGGGTGGGAAACGTTAGTGGGCTGCAACGGCTAGGCTAAAAGCACCATACGCAATCTAAACAACAAAAGACTGTCTTTTTGGCTTGATATAAAATAATAGTTAAAGCAAAAGTCTTTAGTACTTAATTATATTACGATACACAAATTTTTGTATCTCAATTTCTTCTCGTGAAAAATTTCTTAATTTTCGTTTTTTTTTTCTTTTATTTCCTTTTTATATCAACATTCCCTTTGGCTTTGTGAACCCATTTCCACGGAATTAGAACTTCGCAGCTTGGAAAACATTGATAACTATGCATGCGTTAATTTTACAGCAATACTTAATCGTAGGAAGCCAAATATAATTGGGATAGTTCTCTAGGATATTTTCCTATATTAGAGATGATTATAATATTTCCATTGGTTTTTTTATCTCTTAAGATTGTGCGTGTATCTTCCTCTATTTGTGCATATTTTGATTGATATATGTTATGTTAGATAAATATCTCATAAAGCCTATAAATAATATACAAAAAGTTCCTCAAAATTAAATTTTGTGCATTATTTTGATCTTTAAGAATCTCTAATCTAAATTCATTCTGAGAGTGTCTTTATTCATGCATCTTACCATCTTATTTGAAAAGTCAAGCTTGATGTCGTTCACCTAACTTTTAAAAATTGTCAATTTGTTAGCCCGGGAATCATCTCTTTCTACACAGTTTTTATTTTGCTTCACGGTTGGTTTGGATATCTATGTACTCGCCCCCAAAACCAACCAACAATGAAATGATTTGCAAAATTCTCAGTAAAAACCATTTTACTTAATTATGAAGTAACTATGAAGTATTGAAAATGCTGGTGGGGCGACTGCCCCGTTGTGTTATCTGATGAAGAGGATAGAGAACGACACTTTGAACTGCTGAAAATTTGCAGCATTTTTGGATGTGTGCGGATGTAATACCGACAATGTGGCCTCTCTCGGAGAGAGGCTCTGGTGTGTGATATTTTTGGTAGGAGAGAGACACTTTGAACTACTGCAAATTTTCTATTGTGTGTGGATGTAATGTCACCGACGGTCTGGGTTATGTGGATGAAAGATCAGATTCTGATATTTGAACTGATGCAAATTTTGCCCCTCTTTTATTTACTCGAAACAACCTCAACTTCTAATAGCAGATTTTGAGGCGATCAATAGATAGTATTTATACGTATACTAGTTCTATGTACTCACTCGAGAATCAAAAGGGACCAGTAGTCCAATTCCTGAGTGGGTTCATGAAACCGATGGTTAGTTCTTGGTTTCCATTTTGTGGAACCGGTCTTTAATGGACAATTCTCGGTTCCAATATTCTGGACTGTATGAAAATGTTTAATCTTGTCTTTTTATTTATTCAAGTTCTGAGAGCACTGTGCAAAATTTGCACACCCACTCAGCTCCACCAAAGACCAATTTGCACATCATCCAGAAGGCGAACATCACGAAACTAATCGTAAGCTGTGATGTTGGAGAATAGGAAGGCATAGAGAAGATTCAAAAGTTGGCCATTTGACTCGGACATAACGAAAAAGCACCAGGACCAGCGGGAATCAATCAGATTCATTCAGGTCGTTGTCTGGCCAATCTATGGGGAACGTAAGAAAAGTTGGGGGCTTGCAACAACAACAAAAACTACACGTTAATCTAAACAAGAAAGACTTCTTTTTCATAAAGACTAACGAACAAAGACTTGTTTTTTTTCTTGAGTTACCTTGATCCAAATCTACCATCGGCTAATATTCAGCTCAATAATCCCGTTAAAATGCACGCGGGTCGACGCATGTGGCAGATGACTATAGGACAGATCACACATGACAGACAATTGTACAATAGATCCGACGTGGAAAATGATAGAATTGATATAGAAATCTATGTATGTTGACATATATGCATTTTAACGGAATGTGGATTTGAATAAGGGTATCGATTTGGGATTTTTCATGAGACAAAAGTTAGTTTGGAATGTATGTAGCATGGAGGTCCTACTTAAGGACTTTTTTGTGGGACAAAAATTAGTTTGAGATAAATGTATCATGAGGTATGAATTTGAGATAATCAATGGTCTTAACCCGAAAAAGAAATTGAACTTCAAGCCTCGGAAAACATCAGCATCCCAGGATAAATGTCATAGCAAGACTTAATCATAAGAAAGCAATTTTTAAGAATCTTCAATCTCAATTAATTTCAATGCAAAACCTAATCATAAGAAAGCAATTTCAATATATTTGTAAATATCTCACTACCACCCTCAGCTAATGTCATTACATAACCAAAACATAGTAAGTCATGTCGTGGATGTTAGGTCTGACTCGGTTAAAACAGTTCTCTGCTTTGATGAATTTTTTCTCTTACCTTCTTTTTAGCAAGTTATGTTTCATATCATTCACCTTACTTTTTAAAAACTTTCCATTCGGAGGGCTAGGAATCATCTCTTTCTACATTGTTTAGAAGCAGGTGTGTTTCGGATTGGATATATGTGTTTGCCCCAAGTTTTTGAAGCGTGTAACTTCCAATACTTTAGACTATCATGTTAATGCGAAATCTCATCATTCAAATGGTGATGTTAATATGACATACGGTTGAACTTGACTGAAAAGAGACTTTCATTAGACATTACTAAATCATTGCTACTTGTTGAGTGTATGTGTGATTGAAGTTCTTGCCGCATCATATAACTGGATCACTGATAGATTAGCCACATTTCGTTAGACTGACTTACATGTTGTTGTCTTATTTTCTAATTTCCGCTACCAACAACAAATAGTAAAAGTGTCAAATACCTAATCATAACTCCATGGATGAATGTGATTTCGCGCTTTACGTATAACTCTTTGTAAAGAGTAATGAATAGTTCTCAATTTTCACCCATAATTTTAAAAATTCTTGATGTAAACTATCTTACTTTATCGTGATATACATTTCATTTCGAAATTTTATAAAACCGACTCGCTTATCTTAAATTTAAAATTAGAATTTACCCCTGATTAATTGATTGTCTGGGAAGAACATAAAGTACAAATCATGGTGGCTAGCCAATCTACGCCAGAGCGCGAAGGGAGGGGCAACCGAAGTCAAAGTTTTCGGCAATCTCTCTTGCTTAGGCAACATTTTCTCCAATTCTTTGTTCCCACCCACAAAGTCAAAAGTGTTCCGCCATCTTCTTTGCTTTGGCGGCATTTTCTTCAATTCTTTGTTCCCAACCGAAAGAAAGGGACCAGGCAAAAGCCCACAAAAATCCTATTAAGAAGTGACCCAGTCCGAGTAGGTGACGTAATTTACCGTGAGAAAACAATTCTTAAGAATTTCTGGTCGAAATTAATTTCAACGTAAGACCTCATCACGGGAGTTGTCCTAATCCATGCATCTTACCATCCTTTAGAAAGTCAAGCTTACCATACCGACACGTTTTATCTTAAATTAAATTTTTTAAGAGTAGGTGATGAATAATTACGTTTAAATCAATCCCAATTGGTTGATTATCTGGAAAGTCCACATCCTACAAATCATCCTTGAAAGCTATATCGAATTCAAAGCATGAGATGGTGCAATCAAACTAAAATGAACCAGCATCTGGCTTGCTTTTTTTTCTTCTTTTTTTCCATCCTACTCCAAAAAGAAAAAGAAAAAGTGTGTGGTCAACATTCAACACTGGAGGACTTCTAGTTATTTCCCTAAATTTCGTCAACGGTAGTGACATACCTATCTCTATAGGTGATCGAGGTTATAAACTTGTGCTCTGAGCGAGACAAGATAATATTGTATTGACTTTACTTACGATTTGATGCAATAGATGAAGTCAATTATAGCACAAATGGGTTTTCCAATGAGATTTGGTATAGGGATTCTTATAAAGTCCGTCAAATTTCGATCCTTGCCCCAACTCACAACATGCATATTCTTCTCCCCTTCTAGTTCTGCTTGCGGTGATGTTGAAAGGAGGAACATGTGAACCTAGCAACGTTTTTGCCTTCTATGAGGAACGAACTTGTCGTTTTCTGGCTTTCGGTCGAACTGGTCTAGAAAATCTGATTTTGCCAGCTTTTGTCAGCTATAGAACACTAGGGAATAAAAGGCATCTGGGTGCTTTTTGAAGTGTATTCCAAAGCGATGTTAAGATGCGACTCTTTGACTTTGACCCTGCCCTCTGTCGTCTGTCGACTGAGATGAGACATTAGTGGAGCGAAATGGAAAAGAACATAAAAAAGCAAAAAGCGTCCGCCGGCTCATATGCTAGAACAAGAAATGAGGATTGGTTTAGCCCGATCACGGGAACTCTCGATGGAACCAAGTTTTTTTCCGGCTCAGACGGTGAAAAATGTGCACATGCGCAGCACCGCCGAAGACCCATTTGTTTATAATGCTGTTGATGGATTTAATTGGTAATTGGGCTTAAGGCCCGTCCGCCCATGCTGGGCCAAAAAGGCTCGGCCCACGGGAATAGGGCCCGTGGATGGGGGAAGGTATAAAAGGGAGGAGAGAGAGAGAGAAGACACCTGTTGATTGGAATCAACGTACGTACGTTCTCCCTCTCCCGCGCGTTCTCTCTCTCCCAAAAAAAAGAAGAAGAAGAAAACAGTAGGCATACGGCTTCCAATTTCTTCCCTTCAAGGCTTCATCGACCGGATTCTCTTCCTCCATTGACGACGGTGTTTAATCTGTGGCTAACAAGGTACGCTCGAATCCGTGGTGTGCTTTACGATCGGTGATACGTGTCGTTTCTGGGCTTCGTCTTCCGCATTGATTTAGGGGTTCGATTTAGTGTCGAATTCGGTTTTCGGGGATCCGTTATTCCCAACATTGGTATTAAAGCCCTAGTTCACGTTTTCCCGATCTGGTTTTGATGTTTTTGATTGAATTTTCGCAAAAAAACGTTCGGCCGTACGGATTGAGCGTGAAATCCCGACACCCGAGCACTGTACGTCGTTTTTTCTGTGTTTGCGTATGTCGAAATCAAAATCTGAAAGCACTGGGTGAAAGGCGACGTCGAGACGAGTCCGAGGAGTGGTCGACCGCCGCCGGGCGACACCGCACGCGCCCACACGCGCGGCCGGGAGCCGCTGCGCGTGGGCGCGGCGTGCGGAAGCGCGGCAATGGCCAGCGCGTGCGCCACACGCGCCGGCGATGAATCGGCACGTGCGCGCCGGCGAGCCGCGGCGAACGGCGCGCGCCGGTCCGCGGACCGGCAGCGTGCTGGCGTCATCGTGGCGTCATCCAACGGTCGGTAACCGCTCGGATGAGCGTCACCGATGACGTCATCGCCCGGCGACGTTCGCCGGGCGGTCACCGGCCGGCGACAAGCCGGGCGGTCACCGGCCGGGCGACCCGACCCGCCCGGCAACCCGACCCGACTCGCGGCGCGAGCACGCCCGGCACGTGTCGGATGGCGTCGCGTGACGTCATCCCCGCACGCGCCGCACGTGCCAGATGACGTATGCGTGACGTCATCCCCCGCACGCGCGAGGCACGTGCGGTTGGTCCGCGCGAGTGGTCCGACCGATTCGACCGTCGCGACCGGTTCGACCGGTCCGACCCGCCCGCCCGTTGACCCGACCCGTTGACCGACCGTTGACCGTTGACTTTGACCGTTGACCGGAAAAAAAACAAAAAAAAGAAGAGAATTTGTTTCTTTTTTTCATGTATGCCTATGTGGTTTATATGTAATCCATTTTTTTTATTATGCATGTGTTGCATAAATTTTGGAAAATTATGTATTTTCCCTAATGTGCATTATGGATTATAAGTGATCCAATTTTAGTTCTGCATTTGTTACAGGAACTATGATGCGTCATGCACGGATACCTGCAATCCCGAGAACGGATGAGGGAAATGCAAGACTTAAAAGGCTGATGAAAGATTTAGCTGATTATCGGTGGCATGATGGTGATTTAGTATCACATGTGGTTAGGGTCAATCAGATGATACAGGAAATCATCTGGAATGGTTATCTTATGCCGGCTTTGATGAACACTCTTCCACATGAATGGCAAGCAGTGTTAGATCGGCTATGAGAGGTCAACGTGGTCCCGGGTTATAGGAGGCTAGTGGAAGCTTTTGTAAGAGAGTACTATAAGATTGAGTTGGCCAAAACTTCAACCTTTAGTTTAAGCACCATAGGGCGCAGAGTAAATGTGCCTTGGTGGCGACATGAAAGCTCTCCAAAAGTTTTTCCATGGTTGACAATTGTGCTTTCAGTTTTCTAAGATATTTTGAATGATATATTAATTTTGAGATGTTTTTATGATTAATATCTCTTTCTATGCTTTTCTGTATATATTGCTTAGTGTAATATGTTAGTTGTATTATGGGAAGTATAATTGTTCTATTGTATGTCGATAAGTATTTGCTTTTCATTCTTTGCTGGCGATTCTTTGTGGGTAGTTAGTGGGTAGTTTATAGAAGTTTTTGTAACTTCATAGGACTTATTTTGCATATGACAATTATATTAATAACAATTTTGAGTTAGGATTTTGGAGGATGATTGGAAACATAGTGACCTTTTGATTCGAAACCTTACTTGAAATTGTTCATTGATATAATGGGTACGTGCAAAAGTAGATGCATAAGTGATAGGCATTAATTATTCGTGCATGTATGTCTGATGTGTTCAGATTGATGGTTTCAGCAACTAAGAACGTGATTGCTGATATGAACGGCAACAATTGAGAAATATTGAAAATGAAGATTCGATATGTGCTGGAAAAGCAAGAAGCACTAGAAGCTCTTGACCATGTTATGGAAGATCTTATGAATGTTGTGCGCCACCTTGAGCTAGCTGAGGACTGTCTATCGGCATTTGAGTCGATAATAAATATTTGCAATGCTGGTTCTAGCTCAGAAAGGGCTTTGTGCTCTAAGCGCAAGCGTATTGATTCGTTCAATATGTGAGAATGCAAAGGATTAAGTCCTTGTTGCAAGAAATCAAGAGTTAACCAACACAAGAGAGGAAAACGTCCTCAAGTGAAGAAAATGTCAAGAGTGAGGTGTTACAATTGTGACAAGAGAGGTCACTATGCTCGCGACTGTCGTAAGCCAAAGAAAGTAAACACCTCTTGTACATTTGAGAACTTTGCTTATGTGTCAAGTTCGCATTATTGGCTGAATCCAATCCTTTGTGGATTGTAGATTCAAGAACGACAGACCATGTAAGGAAGGATAGAGGATCCTTCATGGAATTCCGAAGAATACCTCTTTGGAATTAAGTGGATCTATGTAGGATATAACTCCGAGAGATGAAGTTAAAGGGATTGGCATCTGCCAATTGAACATGCGTGGTGGACGCACCTTGTTCCTACATGATGTTCCATATGCTCCAGAGAGTCGTCGAAATTAAAATGTCTGTTTTGATGTTGGTTAAGCTTGGTTTTAGTGTGAACTTCCATAGTAGAAGATGTAGATTTGTATTTGGATACAAACTACTATGGTTGTGGTCACTTTCTAGATGGTTTCATTGTACTATATATTGATCGTAGTGATGTCAATATTTGTTATTCCCTTGTTTCACGTCTTCTATTTCATATGATAGTGATGTGATTATGTGGCATCTTTGGACTTGGTCATATGGGCCAACAACATATGAAAAGACTAGCCAAAGAGGGCTTATTGGGCAACATTGAAAAAGTCGATTTGCCAATATATGAGCATTGCCTAGTAGGGAAAACGACAAGGAAACCATTTGGAAAAGATAAAAGAGCTGAATTTCCTCTGCATTTAATCTATTCGATGTCGTGGTTCGATGAATGTGAGAGGAAGGCAATGGGCTGTTTATTTTATCACTTTTATAGATGATTCTACTCGATTTGGATATGTCTATTTGATTTCTCATAAATCTGAAGCATAAGTTGTTTCAAAAGGTTTGTGAACCTGGTAGAAAATCAATTAGATAAGAAAATAAAAGTATTTAAATCCGATCGAGGTCAAGAATATTTATCTGATGAGTTTAGAAAATTATGTGATGAAAAAGGAATAGAAAGACAGTTGTGTATTCCATATACTCCTCAACAATATGGTGTTGTAGAGAGAAGAAACAGAACCCTATTGGAAATTGTTAGGTCCATGATGGCGCATGCTAACTTACTTATCACTTTTTTGGAGTGATGCGTTGTTAACTGTTGCCTGCATACTTAACCGGGTGCCTTCCAAATTATTTATTTCCACTCCATATAAGTTATGGATAGGTAGAAAACCAGACTTAAGTTTTCTTATGTCATAGGATTGTGCTGCCTATATTCATGAGTCCTCTCACAAATTTGGGAAATATGGTCCCAAAGGAAATAAGAGTATTTTAGTGAGATACTCCGAACACTCGAAAGAGTATGTGTTCTTAGGTGAGCAGGAAAGTGGGAGTATAACTGAATTTGAATCACGAGATGTCACATTCTTAGTGGATGAATTTCCTAAGAAGGGCGAAATAGGGGAATATTAGTCCCTATTTGAAACCTTGGATCAAGATAATGATATTAGTGGAGTTCATCCAAGTGGGAGTAATATGAGAAGTGATGAATTGAATTCAACTCATTCTCAATTGCAACCACATGATGAGACGACATCATCACTACCTAATCCAAGTGGGAGCATAATGGGAAATGATGTGCTAAGTGTGCAATTTCCCATACGGCGAACAAGTCGCCAAAGTATTCCCCGTCGACGTTTTGACATTGAAGGGGAAACTTTTGTGGTTGCTCCACAAGATGAGGATGAGCCAAGAAATATTAATGAGGCTCTAGATTGCCCTAGTAAGGAAAAATGGATTTATGCAATGAAAGAGGAAATTGAGTCAATGAAGTCAAACCATGTTTAGCAACTGGTTGATCTTCCAAAAGGACGCAAAGCTATTAGGAACAAGTGGGTTCTCGAAATAAAGCAAAAGGCTGATGGCTCGATAGAAAGGCATAAGGCTCGCCTTGTGACGAAGGGGTATAATCAACAGAAATGAATTGATTATGAAGAATCATTTTCTCCTGTAGTGTGATTTACCTCGATTCGCATTATTCTGGCAATAATGGTTAGTATGGATCTTAAGTTACATCAAATGGATGTAAAGACTGCTTTCCTCAATGAAGAATTAGAGGAATAAATATATATGGAACAACCTGCTAGTTTCATAGTGAAAGGCCAAGGAGAAAAGGTATGTCGACTTTGGGGGTCGATATATGGCCTTAAGCAGTTGTCAAGACGATGGTATATACGTTTTCATAATGCCATAGTGGAATATGACTTTACAATGATTAATGAGAATCATTGTGTATATATCAAAAGATCCAAAGATCAATTTGTGATCATATCATTATATGTTGATGATATACTAATTGTCGGAAGTAATATGGAGTTTGTTAATCTTTTGTGAAGAATTCGTTGTCTTCCAACTTTGAGATAAAAGACATGGGTGATATTGCATACATTCTTGGAATTAAGATTTCAAGATTGTAAACCCATAGACACTCCTATTACAAAAGGTGAAGGTTGAGCCATAAAATGTGTCCAATGACTCCACAAGAGAATGAACAAATGAAACATGTTCCTTATGCTAGTGCTGTTGGTAGCTTGATGTATACTATGATGTGTACAAGACCTGACATATGTTTTGCAGTTGGAATGGTGAGTAGTTACCAATTCAATCCAGGTCAAGCACATTGAAAAGCCGTTAAAAGAATACTGAGGTATCTAAAAGGGACTGCTGATTATACGATGAGTTATTAAGGAAAGGATCTACAACTCTAAGGCTATTTCGATATTGATTGGGGAGGAGATTTAAATGAAAGGAAATCTACCTCCGGGTTTGTTTTCTTACCGAATAATTGCACCATATGTTGGAGCAAAGTAAGAAACAAAAGTATATAGCCTTGTCCACGATGGAAACCGAGTCCGTGGCATTATCGCAGCAAGTATATGAGAAGATGTTTGGCTTAAGAGATTATTGGATCATTTAGGTGTTATTGGAAGTGCTGCAGATTCGTTATTGGTTAACGATGATAGCCAAGCAGCAAAAGTGTACACCAAAGATCCAAAATATCATGGCAAGACCAAACATATAGATACCAAGTATAACTTTGTCAAGTATATGGTTGCACGAAAAGATGTGAACTTAGAGTACATACTACGCATAGAATGGTAGCAGATCTTATGACAAAGCCAATACCTAGAGATGTGTTTTGTGGCCATATGAAATCTCTAGGATTGCATAGAGGGTGATGTACTGAATATTGTAATTTCCCTAAGTGTTCACAATTTGATGAATTTGTGTTTTCATCATTAATGCCTATGAATCTTTGTTTGATATTTATGCATCTTAATGCTCAGTGCATTACTTTAAGTTGAGAAGTATGTCTGACAGATATAAGATTAGCCCACTCACATGGGTAATCGCCTCTGTTTACTATGTGATAAATAGAGATGAGACTGTTTTTAAGCTTATTATCTAGGTGATAATCGAGAGCTCAAGCTTAAAACATGTATGTTGCCTTAACTAGGTGTTAAGATGAGGACATAATTCTTACGATGTCCGAAAGTAAAATACCCCACATATTTTACTTTATCTGTCTATGATGCCAGATGTGAGTTCTGATGAATTTTGTGAATGAGTAGATACATGAACTCAAGTTAGACATTGGGTATGTCTGAACTATCATCTGTACGGTATTGAAAGTGAAGACATACGCTCCATGGGAAAGGAGTTAATACCGTAATACGTATTTCATACTACGTATGCATGAGACGACCAATAAGAGTGGCAAAAGTTTGATCTCAACTTTTATGTTGTGTGAGACTCTTGAGGAAAAGAGTTCCTCAATTAGTCCCCTCATGACTCTTACTTATTCTCAAGATTTCTATTTAGTGTTTGCTATCTTAGGATGTTGCCAATGGTCATGAGTGATTCGATCTAATGGGGCATTTCTAGAAAAGCAAGCTGAACTGAAATTGAGAGTTTGAAGGGAAAGAGGAAGATCGATTTTGGAGAATCACATTGTAGTTTTGTATTCACCGGTTAACCAATTATGACTGTCTTTGGGATAATCATAATTGTGAATACAATATATATATATATATATATATATATATATATATATATATCATTGTTTAAAAGAGATCAAGAGAGATATAAATGTAATCGATTGATCTAGGGTACTGCATACTAAATCTACTCGGAGTGTGATGCCCATTATGAGCTGCTATATATTCCTAACAGATGTATAGCAATGAGCTCTCAAAGTATGCTGGTCGCACGGATTATTAACCGGTATGAATGTTGAAGAGAGGAAAAGAGAATTTTGTCCGGCCCATCATATTAAGAGAGAGTCTATGATGGATTTTTCTCTGATAGGGATGAGTAGGGCCTGTCCGCTCATGTTGGTTTTGTACCACCATGTGCGAGTGGGAGATGATGAATTTAATTGGTAATTGGGCTTAAGGCCCGTCCGCCCATGCTGGGCCCAAAAGGCTCGGCCCACGGGAATAGGGCCCGTGGATGGGGGAAGGTATAAAAGGGAGGAGAGAGAGAGAGAGAAGACACCTGTTGGTTGGAATCAACGTACGTACGTTCTCCCTCTCCCGCGCGTTCTCTCTCTCTCAAAAAAAAAAAAAAAGAAGAAAACAGTAGGCATACGGCTTCCAATTTCTTCCCTTCAAGGCTTCATCGACCGGATTCTCTTCCTCCATTGACGACGGTGTTTAATCTGTGGCTAACAAGGTACGCTCGAATCCGTGGTGTGCTTTACGATCGGTGATACGTGTCGTTTCGGGCTTCGTCTTCCGCATTGATTTAGGGGTTCGATTTAGTGTCGAATCCAGTTTTCGGGGATCCGTTATTCCCAACAGCTGTTATATCGCAGAATACGATGAACAAAAGTTAGGGGGCTGCAACTTCTACGAGTACCATACGCCAATCTAAACAACAGGGCCTTTTTTTTTTTTGGCTCGAGTTAAAATAAGAGTTTACTAGCATAAGAATCTTTAGGCTATTGTGTAAATAATGACATTTTCTAAATAACAAATTCTTAAAAGAGTAGACGTTACAACAACGACAACTTATAATTATTTATTATTTAATTTTTTGTAATTTAGAACAAATTATTATTCTTACAGTAGATTAAATATTGTCACCCAATCATTTCTATTAAAATAATAGTCAAAATGGAAGTCTCAAAACTTCTTATATTATGATACACAAAATTTCAAATCTCAATTACATCTCATTCATAAAATTTCATAATATTTGGTTTATTTATCTTCTATTTTCTTTTTCGATCAACATTCATTTTGGCTCCACATATCCATCGCCAAAAGTGAGCCACTTTAAGTTAGAGACAGAATTAGAACTTCGCGGCTTGGAAAACATTGACATTCATGCATGTGTAAATCTCACAGCAATAATTAATCATAGGAAGCCAAATCTTAGGCGTTAGAGATAATTAGGATAGTTCTCTAGAATATCTTCTTATATTAGACATGGTTAGAATACTTTCATTGGTTTTCTGCATCTCTCAAAATTGTGGCGTTTCTCTCTATATTTGTAAATGTTATATTAGATAGTCATATCATAAATCATAAAATAAGGTACAGAAAATTCCTCCAATCCTTCACCTAACTTTTAAGAATGTCCATTTGTAGAATCCCAATTTGATTACCTAGAAAGCCCTCGCTAAATCACGGTTGAAAGTTCAATCTAATTCAAAGCGCGAGATACCGAAATCATCCAGCAAATTGGTTGCTTTCTTTTTCTTCCAACCTACTCCGACGAAAAAACTGTCCGGTCAACGTTCAACGTTGGTGGGCTTCGAGTTGTTCCCCTGAATTTCATGTGGAGATCAGGCAATCGATCACCTATGCCCCCTTCTGTAATGGTTTCTGCAGGGATGGTGGCATGCCTATCTCCATAGGTGACCGAGGTTACAAGCTTGTGCTTAGGGAGAGACAACATAACACAACCGATGAGATGGATAAAATCAATTACTGCACAAAAACTTGGATTTTCCGATGGGATTTGGTATAGGGTTCTTATAATTTCCCTTGGGAATGTCTTAAGAAATCTAAATGTCCGACGACTTTGTGAAAATTCAACCGAATGATATACATCTAGTTGATTAGAGAGGAAAGAAAAAATTGTGCTAGCTAGGATACAGGGAATCCTAATTTCATTTGTTGCAAAAGAACTTTACTATTTAAGTAGACAAAGATTTTTACATAGGGTTAATGAGTAAATTAGTTCTTTTTTTAGAGTGATGAGTATTTCCAAAGATGGTTTATATTCAGAATCTAAATTTGAAAGGAAAAAAATTTGCAAAAGAGTTTCAGATGAGATCACGTGACGGAGGAGTTGAATTACTATTAATATACTCTTTCTCATGATAAGGAGGATCACTTTAAATAACCAAGCAGGGAAGGTCTATTGTCTCATGGATTAGTAAAATGTCCACCGACACTTGGATTAGTGGTCTAAGCATGAGAACCATAGTATTTGATAACACAGAATAAATTTGTACCGTGAGCTTAACTCACTTGTCAATTTGATTGTTCATAAATACTGAAATCAGCCTGAAGAAAATTTGTGAATATAAAAAGTGTACTTATGAGTATTTTGGCCCAAAAACGTAATATTCGCTAGTTTTTCTGGTAAGAGTGCCAATTTTTTAAATCGAGATATTCTAATGCTTTGCTATCAAATATAAGGGATTATACCATGACATACTAAACGTTACACCATCGTCTTGACATATGGCAGACAAGAAAAGAGAAGTACCTTAATTTCGGTAACGGTATTGTAAATTGTACACGAAGGGACCGGCCTTTTCTTCCCATCAAATCTGTCACGTCTCCATTGCTCGGGAGTGTAGAAAATAACAGGCTTGACTAAATCAATTGCTAGGTATCACATATCATAGGAATCAAAGGTATGTTTTCTTTCTTTTTGGGTCGGGGAAATCAAAGGCATGTTTTCTTTCTTTTTGGGTCAGGAAAATCAAAGGTACGTTTAACTAGTTTAACATATTCCTAGAAAGATGAATCATATTTCGTTGGCTCTTTGACTTTTCCCCCTATCGTTGGAGTCACGAGTGGAGCAAAATGGCATGGAAAAAAAAATGGAACAAATTCATTCACGCCGTAATCTTAGGATTTTGGCAAATTTTAGGACTTTGAAACGAGGTTAAAAGCCGTTGGGGTCCAGCCGAGCAAGAAGCAAGAGCAAACTAACACGTTTTGCTTGATGTGACGAGCTGATCGAGATCTCTAGCTCCAACACTGGAGAGTCTCTCTCTAACCAGAAAAAAAGACTCTCGACCATGTTGCAGAGTCTCAAATCCAAGATCAAGAAAAGCAGGTCCTGTTGGAGCTGAGGCAATCCTGATTAATTGATGGCCTGGGAAGAGCACAAATTAGAAATCATGGTTGTTAGCCAATCTACATCACCGCGTGAAAGGAGTGGCAAGCCAAGTCAAAAGCTTCTACCGTCTTGCTTGCTTTGACAGCATTTTCTCCAAATTCTATGCTCCCAACTAAAAGTGAAAGGAAGTGAAAGAAGTAGAAATATTTTGAAGGTAGATTGTAATTCATTCACTTGTATTGTTCTTATACATGTACACATTTATAGTATGAAAAAGAGAGTAAATGAAAAAATAAATAATATTACAATCTAATTACATTTTCTTACTTTATTTCTAAATCTTTTTGATTGAATATGTTAGAATCGAAGTCAAGAATAACATCGTAATAATCACTATCTTCTCCAACAAAAAGGAAAGGACAGGGCGAAAGCCGACGCAAAAAAATTTATTAAAAAGCCAAAGAGTCTACGGTCAACGTTTAACGTTGGAGGGGTTCCAGTTGTCCCCTTGAATTTTCCCCTAAGACGTGTGTAGATCAGGAGGTACTCCCCTGTTTTTCATGGTTTTCGCATCGCAGGGTCAACATCTCACGTGATGGTATACACCTATCTCTATTGGTAATCCAGGTTACAAGCACAATGATTAAGACTAGGGCAGAACAAGAGACCAGTATATATCATGAAAATTTTGTGGACATTTAATTTACGATATGAAAAACCTTAAATTAATATATTTATGATAAATTTATCATAAATTAATTTTTAAATTGTTAAAAATCCCAAATTGATACACTCAGGATACATTTCAAATTAATTTTTTTAATAACAAAAAACCCAAAATTAGTATATCTGTGATATATTTACCTTTCGTTAATTTTTTTTAAAATTGAATTAATACCATAAAAATTCAAACTGGTATACCTATGGCAAGCGGAGAATAAAACTCCAAATTGGTATATCTATCAATTGTCATGTGTTATCTAACTTAGTAATTTAATAGTAAAATTTAATGAAATTAACAAAAGGTAAATTTATTACAAGTTTACTAGTTTTAAGTTTTTTGTAGTCAAAAAATTAGTTTGAATAAATTTGTCACATGTATATCAATTTGAGAATTTTTATTATTTTGACCCTTCAATTTATAAGTGATGCGACGATCAAAACCAATCATGTGGAAACTTGTGTTTTTGAGTTGGTTCGATGTGGGGTCTCAAATCAAATGTTTTAAGAAATGTTAATATCTGACAATGCTATGGAAATTCACCCAAATGATATATATTATACTATATAATTTGTTTGTGACTTTAAATAATTATGGTTGATGTGATAGCAAATGTTGTAATGGTTACTGTTATATGACTATTCTTCCTTTTCTCTTCTTAAAATGAGAAAAAAAAAAAGTGATTAGAAAGAGGTCACGATCCATAAATGTGAACATAAAAATATTTGATACATGTGGTTACAAAGGTTTGAGGACAGTTGAAATTGCTTAGGCAAGATTGGCCACCACCTAATAAAGTCTGTCAAAATAAATAAATTCTGTCAAATTTCCATCTTTGCCCCAGTTTCTTCTCCCCTGCTTGGTGTGCTCATGCTGCTGTTGAAAGGAGGCACATGTAAACCTAGCAACATTTGTCTTCTGCAGAGGAACAAACCTGTCGTTTTCTGGCTTGCGCTTAAACTGACCTGGGACATCTGGTTTTGCCGACTTTTATCGGTTATAGAACCACAGATGTCGAAGGCATCTTGGTGCTCTTCGAAGTGTACTCCAGAGCGATGTTAAGATAAGGAGATTACCATTGGCTCTTTGACTCTTCCCCTCTTTCATCCGTCCAGTGAGATGAGACATTAGGGGAGGGAAATGGAAAAGAACAAAAAGGAACAAATGCATCCCCACCCATCATCTTAGGACCCACCGAATTTTAGCACTTTCAAACGACGTTAAAAACACGGGAGTTCTGCCGAGCAATACACAAGCAAACCAACACGTTTTCCTTCACGTTTTGAGCTGATAGATATCTAGCTCCAACACCGGAGAGTCTCTCTAACCAGAAAAAGACTCTAAACCACCTCCAATTATGCCGAGACTAACCTCATCACCTCCTCATATTCACTTCTTCTACATCCCGTGTCTCGTCTTCCTCTGCTCCCTCTCCCATGTTGCAGAGTCTCAAATCCCGGATCAAGAACAGCAAGTCCTCTTGAAGCTGAGGCAAACCTGGCAAGCCCCATCTTCCCTCGATTACTGGGTCCCCTCCAATTCAACCTCCCACTGCAGATGGCCCGAGGTCACCTGCCAAGACGGCTCGATCACCGAGCTCAATCTTGTCAACCTGAACATCAATTATTCGATCCCTCCATTCATCTGCGACCTCAAGAACCTGACCAAGCTCAACGTCTCCAGCAACAAAATTCCCGGAGATTTTCCAACAGTTCTCTATAACTGTTCCAAGCTCGTGTACCTGGACCTGTCCCAGAATTACTTCGAAGGTCCTATTCCATCCGATATCGACCGCATGGCCAATCTTCAGGTCCTGATTCTCGCCGCCAACAGCTTCTCGTTCGATGTCCCGGCGTCGATCTCGAGGCTGCGGAGGCTGAGGATCCTTCACCTTTACCAGTCCGAGTACAACGGCACTTACCCTCAAGAGATTTTTAGCCTCTCCGATCTTGAAGAACTGAGGCTCGAGTTCAACGGCAAGTTCGTGTCGTCACAGCTACCGCAGAACTTCACCGCCCTAAAGAAGCTGCGGTTCTTCTCGATGGCACAGACGAACCTGTTCGGCAAAATCCTGGAGACAGTCGGCGACATGGAGGGTCTCGAGCACTTGGATTTGGGGATGAATCTGTTGACCGGAGAGATCCCCGGCAACATTTTCGCTCCGAGGAATTTGAGCGAGAGGTATGACGAGTACACAACCAATGTGTCCCGGTCGATCCCTCAGTCCGTGAGCGTGGTGAACCTGAGTGCGATCGATCTATCAAATAATAATTTGACGGGGAACATACCTGAAGATTTCGGGAAGCTCAAGAAACTAACAAGGTTAAATTTAGAGTACAATCAATTTTCCGGTGGAATCCCAGAAGGCATTAGCCGTCTTCCCGCTTTGTCTGACGTCATTTTGTCCCAAACAATTTGTCCGGCACAATCCCCCCAGACTTCGGCAAGTTTTCCGCACTTGGAAGATTTGAAGTGGCCTTCAACAACTTGACCGGCGCGCTGCCAAAACAACTGTGCCATGGCGGCATGCTGTTTGGGTTGGCGGCTATGGACAACAATCTTGGCGGGGAGTTGCCGGAGTCACTTGGAAGTTGCAGTTCTTTGGCCGACGTCAGATTGAACAACAATGGATTCACCGGCAATGTGCCCGGAGGACTCTGGACATCGCCAAACTTGACGATTTTGATCTTGAGTGGTAATGAATTAACTGGTGAGCTTCCCATGGAGCTGTCCCCGAACCTCACTTGGATTGATATAAGTGACAATAGATTCTTCGACAAGATTCCTAGCACGGTGTCTTCGTGGAGGAACTTGGAGGTGTTTGATGCCAGTACTAACTTCCTCAGTAGCACGGTTCCGACTGAATTGACCGAGCTTCCCTTTCTGAGGGTGCTTTTGCTTGGTGGGAACGAGCTCTCCGGGAATCTTCCCACAAATGTCGTTTCGTGGAAATCCTTGAACTTTCTTAATCTTAGTCACAATCGATTATCAGGACCCGTTCCAAGGGAAATCGGTCTTCTACCGGTACTCATGCAGTTGGACCTGTCTGAAAACGAACTGTCCGGCTCGGTTCCTCCTGAAATCGGCCTGCTGAAGCTGAACCTTCTGAATTTATCCTCCAATCGCCTCAGTGGACGAATCCCAGAGGAGTTGGAAAACGCTAAGTACGACGCCAGTTTCCTGAACAATCCCAGCCTCTGTGCATCCAACTCGTTCATGAGGCTCAATGTCTGTAATTCCCAATCCCGTAGATTGAGCAAGAAGAATCTTGCCTTGATCGTGATCTCGGCCATCGCAGGGGCGTCAGTCATTTTTTCAACAGTGGTGTGCAAGATCAGAGTTCCCAGGGAGAAGAGGGACTTGTTCAATTCAACTCTGGAAATGACTCAATTCCAAGCGTTGAATTTTACCGAATTGGATATTCTTTCGGGATTGAAGGAGGGTAACGTCATTGGAAGTGGTGGATCAGGAAATGTATATCGCATTAATGTGAATCCTCTTGATGCCGTTGCCGTGAAAATGATTTTGAATAACCGAAAATTAGATAAGAAGCTGGAGAAGCAATTCGTAGCAGAAGCGGAGATACTTGGGAACATCAAGCATCTGCACATTATCAAATTGTTGTGCTGTATTTCTTGCGAGGACAAGAAACTCCTGGTGTACGAATACATGGAAAATAGCAGCTTGGACCATTGGCTTCACAAGAAGAAAAGATTGTCGCCCATCTCGGGTGTCGTCGACAATATGATCTTGGACTGGCCCAGAAGGTTGCAGATTGCGCTCGGAGCAGCTAAAGGACTTTGCTATATGCATCATGATTATTTGTCACGGCCCATCATCCACCGAGACGTGAAATCGAACAACATTCTCTTAGACTCAACGTTCAACGCAAAAATTGCTGACTTCGGCCTTGCAAGGATGTTGCACGGAGTAGTTACAACTGTGTCTAGTGTTGACGGTACTTTCGGCTACCTTGGCCCCAGGTTTGTCTATTCTCTCGACATGAGTTCATTTCAGCTATTAGAGTCCGCGTTCCTCATATCCTATCTGCAAGAATATTTAGTTTTGTCTTGCGTTTTTTTTTTTTTTTTGTTGAACGACAGAGTATAATCATACGAAAAGAGTTAATGAGAAGATCGATGTTTATAGCTTCGGGGTCGTTCTCTTGGAACTGACCACCGGAAGGGAGCCTTGCGAGGGGAACGAAGACATGGGCCTCGCTGATTGGGCATGGTTTCACTTTGATCATGGCAAGCCGATATCTGATGTGATAGACGCGGAGATCAGGGACAACTCGTACCTAGATCAGATAAGTAATGTCTTTAAGCTGGGAATCTTTTGCACTGCCAAGCTGCCTTCCACGAGGCCTACAATGAAGGAGGTAGTGCAAATGCTGCTCAAATGTAGCGATCCGCATTTTGACGTTGAAAAGAAATTCTAAGAAAGAGGAAATGCCACGCAGTGATTTTCATGTTCTTGAGTGCAACACTTACTGACTGTTGGCACTGAGAACAGTTGCAGAAGCTTTGTGAATGGATTTGGACTCCCAACTTTTGTAAATATATTTTCTGATTTTGCTAATGCAAGTAGATGACTTTATAAAGTCAAATTGTCCATCTTAGGTTTTGGATGTTATCATGAATGTAAGTTATATGAAGAAGGTCTTAGCAAGGGTAAAGGTGTGAATGAAGGATCCAAGGTTCAGGAAGCTTAGGCATTTTGTATTCGGGATTCGGTTCTCATCAGTCGATGTCCCACTCCTCTCTGTGAGCTTTAGAAAAGCCCATATAAATTCTAAATCTTTATCTAGTCTTTTGGGTTGACAGGATGAACTCTTTATATTTCAGATTGTTTTCTTGTCTAACTTTGATTTGATTATACGTGAGAAAATGACACCAAAGACAGCCAGCCAAAGAAGTGACATGAATTCGAATAAAAAAAAAAAAATTATAGAAGGAAACTGCAAATTTTGGACACCAATATGGAGAACTTGAGATGATCATTATCGAGTAGATTTAATCATTTTTTTACTAGTGAGCATGCGGTGAATGACCAGTATCGTATCATAGCATCAACTAAGTAAAATATAGTTAAGTCTCCTTGTCTACTAACTAATTCCTTGGAGAAAAGAAAAGATTGTATTACTTCTACACATTAGATGACAAATTATGACCTTGTCCCCTTTTGATCTCTAAAATGAAATTATGAGATTGATACCAGTGCAACTCACCTGAAATGTGCATAAGCACGGACGCCGAGGAGGGCCTAGATAGTGAAACACTAGGCCGAGACATGAAATGGAACTTCATAAGGACAGGCCACCGCCGGTGATCAATACGCTCGACTAGAAGAAAATAGTACAACTCCTCATCAATAGGGCTTTCGAATGATTACATAAAGAGGGATTAATGGGCCGGGCCGGCCTTCAGGTTACATTGGCTCATAATCTTTAGGATTTTCCTTTGCTAGTTGATTTAGCCTATCAACCCCGCTACCGCTTACTAGTAAAAGGCCCCGATGGAAAATTGACGGTCAAACATTTTAAACATCATTTCCCCTTTTCAGACATTTAAAGGGGCCAGAGAGATTCTGCCGGGGCATTTTCCTTGGTGGCCTTGCTTGAAGTAGAGTATATGAGGTCGGAATATCAAACTCGAGACTTCATACTTCTCGTGACGTAAATTCTCAACCATTGGCTTGCTCGTTGATCTCTTTGAATTGATATAGTGAAATTGCCGTCATGTAGTTCACTTAACCTGAATGAAACCAGGATAATATTAATGCACTCGAGTAAGATAGGGTTCATGTGCTATTCGCCCATTGAATCCAAGGCAAATACAAATCAAGATAAACAATTTCAACCGTTAATCCATTCAAGTGTAAGTTGTTCGAATATTCAAGATCTTGATCTTTCTCCTTTCAAAGAATAGAGATGTCAATACAATCACATGTTAAACGGGAAAATTATTCAAAAAGTTCTAAATTTATTGTACTTTTGCTAATTCGATCTTAAACCCTTTTAATTTTCTCAATTCACAGTTAAGTCCATCTAGCTAATTTTGGCTGAAAATTGTTAGCATAATGAGCAACACTAATATGGATATTTTTAAATAATATTTTGAAATTTTTATGGTTTTTTTTCATTTTTTTTTTTGCGATTTTTAGAGCTAGGGTAAGTGATGGTTCTTGGTTGACCCTTCCCAGCCACAAGCAAAGCATTGTGGGCCTCGCCTAAAGTCAGTGAGGTGAGGATTCGCTGGGCCTCATTTGCAGCTAGCGAGGGTTGATCGGCCACCCTTCCCTGCCCTAACTCCAAAAAAAAAAAAAAAAAAAAAAAACAAAGAAAAGGAAAAAAAAGAAAAAAACATTAGAAATTAAAATTATTATTAAAATATATTCGCGTTGGTGTTGATTATGTCACGTAAGATAGACGTAAGATGGTCGTGTCCACATGATCGGCATCTACGTTAGTGAATTCCGATCAAAATTAGCCGGAATGATTTAATTGACAACATCTGAAAATGTTTAGGATTAAATTGGAAAAATTGAAATGTTTAATACTGAATTCGTAAAAGTGTAATGGATTTAAGATTTTTTGGATAATTTTTCTTTGATAAATGGTTGGTGAGTACCTCAAAGAGATAAAAACGTTTTTCTTTCGGCCTAAAGGGGAGAGATTTTATGGTTCCCGACAGGACAAAGACTAATCGACGTTGATTCCTCGATTTCCTACTTAAATCTGGGTAAGAAGACAAATCTAGACTTCTTATTTTTCAGTTTCTCCTGATTAGACGTAAGTCCATCAACTGTTGAAGGCGACCAATCTACAATACCACTCACGATGTCAGGGCTGGGAAATTAATTAACTTTTTCTGTTACGAACACACCTCGACACGACATGAAAGTAAAGAAAAGAACAAACGAATATAGACGGCTTGATCGTTATAAGCGTAGCTCGATGGTAAATAAAATGATTAAAGCTCGTTTGAGCTCTACCAATTGTGATAGGAAACATGCTAACATTGTTGCATCTCACATGTGCCAAAGCTCACTGAGTGTGAGTTACATAATCTAACGTTCGCACAATATAACAAAAAACTTCAAATTGGTATATTTGTGATAAATTTATTTCAAATTAATATTTTGATTAATAAAAATCTCAAACCGATACATCTATAATAATTTTACCCTAAATTAAATTTTTGACCAATAAAAAGTTCAAATTGATATATTTATAACAAATTTACCATTAATTAATTTATGTTCAATTAGATTGATATTGCATAAAACTACAAACCAGTACATTTGTAATAAATGGAAGGTAAAACCCTAAATTGATATATCCATTAACTGTCACACGTCATTTAACTTAAAAATTTGATAATAAAATTCAATGAAGACTAGCGGACGATAAATTTGTCGTAAGTATGTTAGTTTACAGTTTTTTGTGGTATTAATTTTATTTTTTTTAACCGTAGCACCCACTACCATCTTAAATTGACCACATTGTCCCTTATAAGTCCTATTTTTGATTTAAGATTATTTCTTACTTTATTTTTCTTCTTTTTGCTTGGTTTCAGTTTTACTAAAACACAAAGTTAGTCTTATGTCTTACTCCTCTCAATTAACTTGAATGTCACTTCAGCATGTTCTTGGAACTTAAAAATTTTCAATTACAAATCTGCCGCACAACAAAGACTAAGCTCAAATAGGAGGTCCACTCATTTAAAATTATTTATTGCCTTCTTTTTCTGTTTCTTGTTTTTTTTTTTTTTTTTTCCTTTCATTTGGGATGAAACTGGTGTCATTGCTTTCCAAAAAAAGTAGTTGGCAAGTAAAAATTTTCATAACAAATTTTAAGATTTTAGTGTACTTATCTCTTTTAGGTATGTGATTCTCCATATTTAAGGGGTAAAGTTACTACCAATTAGAATTTGGATTGGATGGGGCATGATTCAAGTCCAGGTTAAGTCAGGTATATGTCGCTAAAATTTTATAATGTAAAATATGTGTCATTTTTAGTCGGACTCATTTTTAACCCATCCAAACCAACCCGATTCACCTATTTGATAAGTCTAAACATTATGCACCCAAGAAAATGGAATTGGGGGAAGAAAAGCATAAGCAGAACATAGTCATGTCGTGCGTGTCAAGTTTAACTCCACAAAAAATTTTCTCTACTTTGATTAATGACTTCGTTTTTCCGCCGTGGAGCAATACATACTCCCAACTTCTGTGAAACTTCCTCAACGTATCCTACATGAAGACAAGCGTCATATGTTTTGTCTAACTACGTAGTAGTGACCCATACCTAAGATTGGTTTCTGAATGTCTGCTATAGATATAGAATATATGAGATATGGCTATGTAAATTTGAGCTAGATAGAGAACAATTTTGTGCAATTTGCACAGAAGGTGTTGAACAAACCTGTATTTATTGAAGAAATAGACTACAAAGAAATAGTCATGTTTGCAACGAGAGATGCTGCCTAGGAATGTCGGTTAATATAACTGTTGAATGTCTAATCTTTTGCCACATTTGTACCTCAGTGAAAATGACAAATCCATTGATTGCTTCCAAGAAAACTCCTTCACTCAAATACTTTTTAGAATGAAAAATAATTGGATAACCGTCTTTAATCTACCGTGAGAATAATAATTTGTTTTAGATCACAAAAAACCAGATAAAAAAATTTACAAAATATTATGGAGTCAACTCCTATAAGAATTTGTGACTCATAATAAGCTGTTATTATCACAATAGCTTAAAGATTGTTGTGCTAGTAAAGCTCTTCTAGAATTGCTATCAAATGATGCTAACATAGAAGGATCCAAGAATTAAGACCCATTTTTTTTTATAGCATTGAGTGTCGAGAACAGTCAGCATCATCTCATGCTTCCGCAACACTGTTTACAACAACTTTGGTCCACATTGGACATCGGTAAGGCAAAATCGCACATCTGTAACGAGGCAAATCGGTCACTTCAAAATGATTAAGTAGTTCAAGGGACTTTCAAGGATTTCCGTCAATAAACCGAAACGCAGACGATTCACGGCAATGACTTGCCGATGCACCATTTTTGCCTATCAAATGCAAGATAATTTTTCCTTGAACCATCTATTATTGATGATTTCTGATGAAAACATCCATAAATTAAAAACCCCTGAGAAGTTCCTGCTATAGTGGTAGCCCATTAATAAAGGGCTAAAAGGGAGCTTGTAAAGAGTCCTTGTGGGAGACCGATCCCTCATTTATTCATATTGCTAGAGAAATGAACGGTGGACCTAAGCAAGTCTTTAAAATATTTTGATCACTAAGAAAGTCTGGGTAAAGCCGGGACTTGGGGCTTGAAAAACATTCCAACCCCATTGCCTACCCCGTCCACGCCCTTACGGGCTAGGGGGCAGCTTGGATTTCCGTGAAGCCAATCCCCCTGAAACATGGGGGGCAGGTTTAGGAAAATGAGGAGTCCAGAGGAAACTCTAGGTGGACAAATGAACTTAATACATTTGCATTTGTTCTTCCTTGAATACTTGAGCAACCTAGGCTAAAGTTACTGGATTCATTGCTTCTCTAGACTACTTACAGGTACCCCGCCTTGAAGTATGATACAAAGAGACCCAAAAGACATCCCGAGAAAAGGGTGGGAAATTATACGAAATTTGAAAAACTGGCAACCTCTTGTCAAAGATACTTCAGGGTCACACTGTCTCGAGGTATTGTGAATGAGAGGCCACGAGAAGGACAGCTCCGATGCCTGAGCTGTCATTCGAAAGCACAATCACCGTATTCTCAGCAACTTCAGGTCCCAGCAACTCCTTGAGAGTGGCCTCCACGCAGATCCGGAATTTGGTGTAGTGCTCGAACAAACCTCCATCCAGCGCTATAACTAATCTCTGCTTCTAAGGGTATCTCTTCCTAGCTTCTTATGGATGCTGAATATCCTGGCAGGAGCAAGACGAGCACCCCACGTGGCGACTATGTCACATAGGTCGACTCCAACCACACTCCTCCACTCCTCTCCTCCTCCTCCTCCTCCTGCTGCTCTCACCACCACCACACCCGCCGCCACAGTGGCACACACAATGATCGCCGACTTCTTGCTGATCTCCCACCGCTGCCGCCAACTCCACAGCACACAGACCCCCAGCAAGTTACGATTCAGCTGTCCTCGCGAGCTTGGTCCTTTACTATATTCTCCCAATCCTCAACAATCCTGAAATTTTCCGAGAGAACCAAATAGAAGGAAAGGCTTGAATTCGAGTGAGCGCCAATGGAAGGTTAGTCTCCCTCTCTCCGAGCGTGCCTAGATAAGTCTCTTTTCTGATACAGCAGATGCAAGTAGATGATATTATAAAGACGGATTATCCGTTTGGCGTTTTGGGTTTTGGACTTTATCATGAATGTGATCATTTGAAAAGGTTGGGAATGGGGGCCAGGGTTGGTGAAGACTTGCCTTTTGTATTCAGGATTCAGTTCTTTTAGGACTTCGGTGATGACATGCCCAATTGTGGCCATTGGCAGCCTCGAGAAGATGTAATTCTCGGTGCTTACTCGGTGCTCAGCTTTATTTTTCACTCTAGTCAATATAGTTTTGCTTGGTCATGTCAAGCTCGAACTCGGATTTATTGAAATATACCCGACGTCGGCTTACCTCAACTCCGTCGTTCTTATTTGAGATCGATTCATTTTTATTTTTTTTTTTGAAATTATGATGGTAAGATTTGAACTCGAACTTGAAATCGAAGTTCCAAACCATCAGTGAAGTAAATACTGGAGCATAATCACCATGCTTACGATTTTGTTTTTACTAGACGATTACAAATTAAAAAGTCGATAAGTCCATTGAAGTCCAAAGTTATACTTTTCGATATCAAACTCAATTGCACCTTTGAAAAATAATTCAGTTATCCTCAATAATCGTGACCTAGATCTTTAGGTCTCAAATGTACAAACCGGGCATATTTGGACAAATTAGGGGCTGTTCATTTAAATTTGTTTATGTTCCCCACAACACAAATTTTTGTTCTCTTGTTCTAGGGAACAAAAAAAGAATAGAAACACATTTGTTTATATTTTTGTTTCCAGGAAAGATTTGGAACAGAAATAAGAAGTAGAAAAAACTTGTTTCTTGTTTCCGGGAACAATTCGAGAAATACTTCTTCGAGAAATCTCTTCTTTTTTTTTTTTTTTTTTTTTTTTTTTTTTTATATGACCAGTTGCTAGCCTCGGCCATGGCCGGTGACCTTGCCGGCCCTCGGCCAGGCTCGGCCTTGCTGGATTTGGGCGAGCTCAAGCTCGCCCATCCAAGGCGAGGTTGACCTCGCGCCAGTCGATGAGCCTTGCCGTGGCTGGGCAAGGCTGCCGACTGGTCGCTAGCCATGGCCAAGCCAAGCGACCAGCCAAAAGGAAAAAAGAAAAAAAGAAAAAAAGAAAAAAGAAAGAAGAAAAAAGGAAAAATAAAATAAAATAAAATATTAAAAAATTAAAAGAAACAAAAAAATTATACAAGTTTACCCAACGTGTTTCTGTTCTTTTTCTATTCCAGGAACATAAATTTTGTGCAGTTACCAAACCCGTTTTTCTGTTAAAAAATTGTTTCCCCGGAACATAAATAGTTTTTTCTATTTTTGTTCTCGGAAACAATTTTTGAACAGATTCGTGCTTGTTGGATACTACCAATCTACAATAATTCATTTTCAATAAGCCGTAAGATCATGTGGGTCTCATATGAATTTGCTCATGTGACGTGTGGGCTAAAGTAGATCGAGGGTATCTAATGGTTTTTCATTTTTTTCCTATTTCAATCCATCCGATTAGGCTTATTATAGTCTAAATTTTTTTTATTAAAAGAAAATAATTCGATGTTTTCCAAATAATATGCTTGCTGTGATAAGGTTCTCTAGTCATGCTGTTCAACCTCGACCCCTGCTTGGTTTGCTGAGGACCGATCATACTTTGATGAAAGCTCATAATATTCAATAACACCCGTAACTAAACAAGTGTTTTTAGAGGTAGATATCTTGCTCATTTGAAATCCAATAAAAAGAAACTAGTCTTGCGCTATGGCATCTTTACGAGAAATCATTGCTTGGTTAGAATGCAGCATCAACGAGATTCCAATTTTAAAAATCTTTGCTCATAGATAACGAACGGCCGAGATCTATCCTTTTATGATCGCATCTGCCAACCCGAGACAGCAGAAGCACCTGGGTGATTTGTTTGGTTTTTGTAAGCCTTCTGTGTCTCCCAGCGAGTTGGATAATCCCCAGAATTCGCATTGACCAAAACAAGCTGAGAACATTCTCTTGCATTGTAAGTCTGCAACTTGAGCTGTTCTTAAGCCTGTTTAGGACTTTGTGCAGAGTCCACTTTGGATCCATTTGAAAACGCTTTTATTTCAGAAAACGATTTCTTTTTCAAAAATAGTCTTTTTCTATTTCTATTTACTAGAACAATTTCTCAATAAAAGAATATGTTTCATAATAACATAAAATTTCTATTTTTGGAATGAAAAAAGAATAGGAATGTGTTTGGTACAATTCACAAATTTTTTTGTAATGTAGAATTTCTTTTAATTTTTTTCTTATTCTTCCCTAGCGTAGATGACCACTGTTGCTACCACCGAACCTAGCCGCTAATGACTGTTGACTACGTCGACCGTCGTCTGTTGCTACCAACAACTGCAATTGACGTTGATCAAGGCCGGCTGGCATCGACTACAACAGTCTGTGGCGACTAGTGGCGGTCGATGTCATTGGCAGTCATTAGCGGCAAGGGTCAGCGGCGGGCGGCGACTCTCAGCGGCAGTGATCATTGGCAACAGCAGTTGATCGGCCAATTGGCAAGTAGCGGCCTCGATGGTCATTGGCAGTGGGGTTGGTCGGCGAGTAGCGAGCGGCGGTCAATCCGTGGGCGGTAGGCGGTAGCTAGTGGCAATTAGCCAATGGTCGGCCAATAGCGGGCAATAGGCGACAACGGTCGAATGGTAAGTGGCTAAGTGGCTGGCGGCAGGTGGTTGGCCAATGGCCAATGGCAATCAACTAGTGGTCAATGGAGGCAGTCGGCTTGCGATGGTGAGAAGCCTATGAAGGTTGGTGACCGGTGGCGATCGGCCAGCAACAGGCATTAGGTGATAGTGCTCGAATGGCGAGCAGCGAAGTAGTGGGCGGTAGGCGATCGACTGGTGGTTGACGGAGGCAGTTCGGTTGACGACGGTGGCTGAACAGTAGGGGCAGTGGCAAGGGGCGAGGGTCAACAAAGAAGAAGAAAAAAAATAATTTATTTCTAGAAATTGTTTTCGGTAACAAGATGTTATTTTTTTACATTTTATTTTGTTTCAAATTTATTCATTGGTCACTTTTCTATTACCAAATGATTTTTTTTTTTTTTTTGGTTTCAAAAAATAGAAAAACAAAAATTGAGAAGAATATAAACGTTACTAAACAAAGTCTTTTTGTGCCGAACGAAGGAAATTTTTGTCGGGTTCTATTCAATCACAATGATTCGGTGCAGTGCGAAACTTGCTTTTGGTCCACTGTTCAAGGAAATCGATTTTTTCCTCTGTCAAATTTGCAGCTGAAGAGTGAACAGGCTTTATCTTTTCTCATCCGTCTCGTCCGTCGGCGTGTCACTTATCTCTGCGGGCTTAGAAAAAGCCCACATCAGACCCCAAGATTGTACTAGCTGCTCCCTGAAAGGCACCAATTCCCGCGGCTTCTTATATATTTGTTTAGTTTTTTTGGGGTTGACAAATTGAACTCTCTCCATATTTGAGATTGTTCACTTGTCCAGCTTCGAATTTCAGAATATTGCTCGGAGGCTAGCGAAGGACAGTTTCCCTTTTAACCTCTGGTTTTCACAGAGAAATCACGAGATTTGTACCGGTGCAACTCACATAAAATCCATATAAAGCATGATAATTAGATGCACCAAATGCAAATGTGTATCATACCCAATTTCTCCCCCTTTCAAAGTTGCCGAGGAGGAGGCCTATATAGTGAAACATTAGATCGACACGTGAAAACTGAATTCCATAAGAATGAGTTACTACGGATGATCAATCCATTCAAATAGAGAGAGATGGTACTACTCCACATCGAAAGGGCTTTCAAATGATTACAGGAAGAGGATTGATGGGCTGGTCGGGCCTTCAGGATGTACTGGCCCATAAGTTTTAGGATCTGGCTTCGCAGAAATGGTTAAGCCTATCAAACGTACGACCACTAGCGCCCATTGATAATGACAACCAGACATTTCAAAGCACCATGCCCCCTTATGGTTTTATTTATTTATGTTGATGGACCTTAGAGGCCCGTCCGCCCATGTTGAGCCTAAAAGTTCGGCCCGCAAGATAAGGACTCATGAATGAAGGGTTGAGATATGAAAAGGTGTTACGTTGAGGGGATGTGTCTTTTGGAGAAGACGTATTTAAGGGGAGAAAAGAAAAAGAGAACGTATCTTTTGGATGTATGTACATTTTTCTTTTCTCCTTCTCCCAAAACCAACGTAAGTTTTCTCTCCCTCCAAACAACGTAAGAAAAGTATGCTCTGTTTTTCTCCCCCTAATAGCAACAATACGCTCCTTGGTAGAATGGGATCAAGATTCTTCCTCAAACTCCAATGTTGGTGTTTAATATGTGGATAATAAGGTACACTCGATTTTGTGGTGTGTTTTTGATCGGTGATACATGTTTGTTCTTGGGCTCGTCTTCCACATTCGTTTTAGGGGTTCGATTTAGTGTCGAATCCGTTTTAGGGAATCAATAATTCCCAACATTAGTATCAGAGCCCTAGTTCATATTTCCCGATTCTCTTTTTATGTTATTGAATTATTTTTGTGATCAAAATTCGAGAAAAGCCACTGCCGCTCGATGGGGATGGTAAATCCCGACACTCGAGCACTGTGCACCCTGTTTTTTGATTTTCTGTAAATCAACCTTCAATTCTTATAGCGTAGGATCGAAGGTCTCGTCAAAATTATCTTGATTCATCCCCCCATGAGGAAGTGTACGAGAAAAATGAGTGGCGGATCGCCGCTTGACGTGTCGCCACACGTGGCTGGAATGAACAGGGGTCATCGGCCCGTGCAACGCACGCATCAATTCGGTCCCTCGCAGGTGCGTGCGTCGCACGTGCCGTTTCGACCCCAGGCGCGTGCGACACACGAGCGGGGTGCTGGCGCATGCCACGCATGCGTTAGCTGATGTCATCGTGACGTCAGCCATGCACGCGCGTGGCACGTGTCGGTCGGTTTGACCGACCGGCCCGACCAGTCCGACCGGGCCGTCCGATCCGACCGTTCTGACCTGGCCCGTCCGGTCCGACCGCTCCGACTGCCGTTGACTCTGACCTAGCTAACCGTTGACCGTTGACCCATTTGACCTGACCCGTTGACTCGACTCAGTCATCCGTTGACCGTTGATTGGAGTTGACCACAGTTGACCATCCGTTGACCATCGTTGACCGGCCCGCAAAAAAAGAAAAAAGAGGAAAATTTTGTATTTTCCAATTTTATTTATCATGGATTATAAGTAATCCCTTTTTTTTTTTACTTTACATTTGTTGCATAAATCATGGAAAATTTTGTATTTTCCCTTTTGTTCATTGTGGATTATAAGTAATCCATTTTTGTACTGCATTTGTTGTAGAAACTATGATGTGTTATGCACGCATACCTGCATTTCCGAGAACGGACAAAGAAAATGCAAGAATTAAAGGGCTAATGACAGAGTTAGCTAATCATCGGTGGAATGACGGTAATGTAGTATCACACGTGGTTAGGGTCAATAAGATGATACAATAAATCATCTAGAATGGTTATCTATGCTGGATTTTGAAAAGGTGCCGGTTTTAATTAATACTCTTCCACCCGAATGGCAAGCAGTGTTAGATTACTTATGGGAGGTCAATGTGGTCCCGGATTATAGGAGGCTTATGGTAGCTTTTGTAAGAGAATACTGTAGGATAGAGTTAACTAAAACTTCAACCCTTGGAATGAGTGCCATATGGCGCAGAGTGAATGTGCCTTGGAGGTGGCATGAGAGCTCCCCAAAAGTCTTTCCTTGGTTGGCCAATGTGCCTTCAGTTTTCTTAGAGAATTTTACTAATAGATTATAAAAGACTTTCCCTATTTATTTATAAGATTAGTTTGAGATATTTTAGGTGTAGATATCTCTTTCTATGTTGATATTTTTTTTTCTGAATATATTACTTAGTGTAATTGACATGTTTGATTATTGAAAGTTCAATATTATTTATTACTGTAAATTAGTATGTTAATTTACAATACATCGTGGGAAGTTCAAGAAAGTTTTAGTGACTTTGCTGAACTTATTTTGCATAGAAAATTATATTAATGATAGTTTTGAGTTATGATTTTTTGGATGATGATTTGAAACATAGTGACCTTTTGATTCTGAAACTATACTTAAAATTATTCATTAATATGATGAGTCTATGCAAAATGGATGCATAAATGATAGGTATTAATAATTTGTGTATATGTGTCTGATATGTTCAGATCGATGACTTCAACAACTAAGAACATAATTGTTGATTTGAACAAAGAAGGCAAAATGAACAGTGAGAATTTTGAAATATTAAATATGAAAAATCAATATGTACTTGAAAAGCAAGAAGCACTAGAAGCTCTTGACCATATTATGGAAGAAATTGAGGATGCTATGCGCCTAGCAGAGAACTGCCTCAAGGCATTTGAGAATGAAACACATATTTGTTATATTGCTTCCAGCTTAGAAGGAGCTTCGAGCTCTAAGCGCAAGCGTATTGATTCATTCAATATGTGGAAATGTAAGAGATCGAGTCCTTTTTGCAAGAAACCAAGAGCTGACCAACATAAGAAAGGAAAACGTCATCGAGTGAAGTGTTACAACTATGACCAGAAGGGTCACTACGCTCGCAACTGTCGCAAGTCAAATAAGGTACTTACCCCTTGTACTCTTAAGAACTTTGCTAATATGTCAAGTTCTATATTTTTAGCTGAATCTAATTCTTTGTAGACTGTAGATTCGGGAGCGACAGACCATGTAGCAAAGGATAGAGAATCCTTCGTGGAATTTCAACGAGTACCAACTGAAACTAAGTGGATCTATGTAGGAAACAATTCAAGAGCTAAAGTTAAAAGGATTGGCACCTGCCAATTGAACATGCGTGGTGGACGCACCTTGTTCCTACATGATGTATTGTATACTCCGGAAATTCGTCGGAATTTAGTGTCTATTTTAGTGTTGGTTAAGCTTGGTTTTAGTATGAACTTCCATAATAGCGGTATGGATTTGTATTTGGATACAAACTACTATGGTTGTGGTCATTTTCTATATGGTTTTATTGTACTAAATATTGACTATGGTAATGTCAATGTTTGTTATTCCATTTTCACGTCTTCTACTTCATATGATAATGATGTGAGTATATGGCACGCTAGACTTAGTCACATTGGCCAATGATGTATGAATAGACTAGCCAAAGAAGGCTTGTTGGGCAACATTGAAAAAATTGATTTGCCTATGTGTGAGCATTGCCTAATAGGGAAAACGACAAGAAAACCATTTGGAAAAGATAAAAGAGCTGAATTTCCTTTGCATTTAATCCATTCTGACGTTTGTGGTCTGATGAATGTGAGAGAAATGCATGTGGCTGTTTATTTCATCACATTTATAGATGATTATACTCGATTCGGATGTCTATTTGATTTCTCATAAATCTGAAGCATTGAGTTGTTTCAAATGGTTTATGAACTTAGTGGAAAATCAATTAGACAAGAAAATAAAAGTATTAAATCTGATCGAGGTCGAGAATATTTGTCTGATGAGTTCAGAAAATTATGTGATGAAAAATGAATAGAAAGACGACTGTCTATTCTATATACTCCTCAACAAAATGGTGTTGCGGAGAGAAGGAACAGAACCTTATTGAAAATGTTTAGGTCCATGATGACGTATGCTAACTTACCTATCACTTTTTGGAGTGATGCATTGTTAACTACTGCCTACATACTTAACCGAGTGCCTTCCAAATCAATTACAACCACTCCATATGAGTTATGGACAAACAAAAAAATTGGACTTAAGTTTCCTTAAGCCATGTTGTGCTGCCTATACTCATGAGCCCTCTCACAAGTTTGGGAAATTGGGTCCTAGAGAAAAAAAGAGTATTTTCATAAGATATTATGAACACTCGAAGGGGTATGTGTTCATAGGTGAGTAGGAAAGTGGGAGTATAACTGAGTTTGAATCACGGGATGTCACATTCTTAGAGAATGATTTTCATAAAATGGGCGAAATAGGGGAGGACTACTCCCTATTTGAAACTTTGGATCTAGATAATGAATTTAATGGAGTTCGTTCAAGTGGGAGTAACATGAGAAGTGATGAATTTAATTCAACTCACTCTCAATTACAACCACATGATGAGACGGTATCATCATTATCTAATCCGAGTGGGAGCATAATGGGGAACGATGTGCAAAGTGTACCATCTCCCGTATGGCGAACAAGTCACAAAAGTATTCCCCGTCGACGTTTTGAAATTGAAGATGAAACTTTTATGGTTGCTTCGTAAGATAAAAATGAGCCAGGGAATGTAAATGAGGTTCTAAGTTGTCTTAATAAGGAAAAATTGATTTATGCAATGAAAGAAGAAATGGACAATGAAGTCAAACCATGTTTGGGAACTAGTTGATCTTCCAAAAGGACGCAAAGCCATTGGGAACAAATGGGTTCTCAAAATTAAGCGTAAAGTTGATGGCTCGATAGAAAGGTATAAGGCTCGCCTTGTGGCGAAGGGATATAATCAACATGAAATAATTGACTATGAGGAAACATTTTCTCCTGTCGTGAAATTTACCTCGATTCGCATTATTCTGGCAATAGTGGTAAGTATAGATCTTAATTTACATCAAATGGATGTAAAGACTGTTTTTCTCAATAGAGAATTAGACGAAGAAATTTATATGGAACAACTTGTTGGTTTCATTATGAAAGGCCAAAAATAAAAGGTATGTCAACTTTTGAGATCGATATATGGTCTTAAGTAGTCGTCAATACAATGGTATACACATTTTCATAATACCATAATGGGATATGATTTTACAATGATTGATGAGGATCATTGTGTATATATCAAAAAATCCAAAAATCAATTTGTGATCATATCATTATATGTTGATGATATACTAATTGGTAGAAGTAATAAGGAGTTTATTAATATTGTTAAAAGTTGGCTATCTTCCAACTTTGAGATGAAAGACATGGGTGAGGTTGCATATATTCTTGGAGTTAAGATTTCAAGAAATTGTTCGAAGAGATCATTGTCGCTTTCATAAGAAACATACATAAATAAGGTTCTTGAACGATTTCGTATGCAATACTGTAAACCCATAGATACTCTTATTGCAAAAGGCGAAGGATTGAGCCACAGATTGTGTTCAAGGACTCCACAAGAAAAGGAACAAATGCAACATGTTCCTTATGTTAGTGTTGTTGGAAGTTTGATGTATGCTATGATGTGTACAAGTCCTGACATATGTTTTGCAGTTGGAATTCAGGTCAAGCACATTGGAAAGCCATTAAGAGAATACTGAGGTATCTAAAGGGAACTATTGATTATACGCTGAGTTATCAAGGAAATGATCTGCGACTCGAAGGCTATTCTGATGCTGATTGGGGAGGAGATTTAGATGAAATGAAATCTACCTCTGGGTTCGTTTTCTTACTGAATAATAGCGCCATATGTTGGAGCAGTAAGAAACAAACGTGTATAGTCTTGTCCACGATGGAAGCTGAGTTTGTGGCATTATCAGCAGCAATACAATAAGGTGTTTGGCTTAAGAGATTTTTGAATCATTTAGGTGTTATTGAAAGTGTTGCAGATTCATTGTTGGTTAACCTGTGATAGTCAAATTGACAAAAAAAAAACTGTGATAGTCAAGAGCAATAACATACACCAAAGATTCAAAATATCATGGTAAGACCAAATATATAGATACAAAGTATAATTTTGTCAAAGATATGGTTGCATGAAAAGATGTGAACTTACAGTACATGTCTACGCATAGAATGGTAGCAGATCCTATGACAAAGCCAATACCTAGAGATGTGTTTTGTGGCCATGTGAAATTTCTTGGATTGTGTAGAGACTGATGTATTGAATATTGTGATTTCCCTTAAATGTTCACATTTGATGAATTTGTGTTTTCATCATTAATGCATATGAATCTTTGTTTGACGTTTATGCATCTTAATGCTCAGTGCATTATATTAAGTTGAGAAAATATGTCGGACAGATAAGAGATTACCCCACTTACACGGGTAATCGCCTCTATTTACTGTGTGATAAATATAGATGATATGGTTTTTAAGCTTATTATCTAAGTGATAATTGAGAGCTCAAGCTTAAAATACATAAGTTACCTTAACTAAGTGTTAAGATGAGGACATAATATTTACTATGTCCGAAAGTAAAATAACCCACATATTTTACTTTATCTGTTTATGATGCCAGATATGAGTTTTGATGAATTCTGTGAATGAGTAGATATGTGAACTCATGTTAGACATTATGTATGTCTGAACTATCATCTGTACGGTATTGATAGTGTAAACATATGCTCAATGGGAAATGAGTTAATACCGTAATACGTATTTCATATTACGTATGCATGGGATGACCATTAAGAGTGGCAAAAGTCTGATCTCAACTTTAATGCCGTGTGAGACTCTTGAGGAAAAGAATTCCTCAATTTAGTGCCCTCATGACTCTTACTTATTCTCAAGATTTATATTCAGTGATTGCTATCTTAGGATGTTACCAATGATCATGAATTGACTCGATCTAATTGGACATTTCTAGAAAAGCAAACTGAACTGAAATTGAGAGTTTAAAGAAAAGAAGAAGATCGAATTTGGAGAACCACATATTAGTTTTGTGTTCACTGGTCGAGCAATTATGACTATCTTTGGGATAATCATAATTGTGAATACAATATATCGATGATTAAAAAGAGATCAAAAGAGATATAAATATGATCGATCGATTTAGGGTACTGCATACTAAATCTACTCAGAGTGTGATGCCCATTATGAGCTGCTATATATTCATAATAGATGTATAGCAACGAGCTCTCAAAATATGCTGGTCGAACGGATTATTTATCGGTATGAACGTTGCAGAGAGGTAAAGAGGATCCTGTTCGTTCCACCATGTGCGAGTGAGAGATGATGGTTTTATTTATTTATGTTGATGGGCCTTAGAGGGCCCGTCCGCCCATGTTGGGCCTAAAAGCCTGGTCCACAAGATAAGGGTCCATGGATGAAGGGTTGAGATATGAAGAGGTGTTACGTTGAGGGGATGTGTCTTTTGGAGAAGACGTATTTAAGGGGAGAAAAGAAAAAGAGAACGCACCTTTTGGATGTACGTAAATTTTTCTTTTCTCCTTCTCCCAAAACTAACGTAAGTTTTCTCCCTCCTCCAAACAACATAAGAAAAGTACGCTCTGTTTTTCTCCCCCTAATAGCAACAACACTCTCCTTGGTAGAACGGGATCAAGATTCTTCCTTAAACTCCAATGTTGGTGTTTAATTTGTCGATAATAAGGTACGGTCGATTTTGTGGTGTGTCTTTGATCGGTGATACATGTTTGTTTTTGGGCTTGTCTTCCGCATTCATTTTAGGGGTTCAATTTAGTGTCAAATCCATTTTAGGGAATCAGTAATTCCCAACACCCCCTTTTATAACCACCAGATGTAATCTATTTTCTCGTTCTAATTCAAGGCACCACATTGAGAGGGTCAAGATATTTTTCCAGGAGTATTTTCCTTGGTGGTCTTGCCTGAAGTAGATTGCGTATTAGGTAAGGCCAAGAATGAAATTTGAGACTTCATACTTCTCAATAAATGGCCGCCTTTTAAACTTCTTGAAGCAATACACTGAAATTCTCAGTTTTATGGCATTAGGATCATCCTAATATATACTCGATTTAAAGGCGGTTCATATGCTACTCCCCTAGAAAGATAATACAAATCAATATAAACACTTCCAACTATTGAATCCTCCTAAATAGAAATTGCCAATGGTTTTAAGGATCATAATGTAATTTGATTAAATCTCAAAATCCTTTTGATTTCTTTGGTATGAAAGCACCTTATATACCAAAAAAGAAGAGAAACTTATAAATTCAAGACACATAGAAAGTAGGGGTGAACACGGTCCAGGTGAGTGATTCCCACCTTGGAATTGGGCCACCCACTAAGGACTGATTTCAAAAAATTGGAACCAAGACCCACCCATTGGTTTATGGATCCACCCGGGAACCGAATTGTTAATTCTATCCGATTCTCAAGTGGATCCATGGAGCTGGTCCCCAATCCCTACAAAGCTTGTTGCCATTGATTTTGATTAAAGATTAAAAATTATAGGGCGGGACAAATAGACAATACTTGTTAACTAAACACTTAATTTTTTTGAAGGTCACAGTGTGGTTTTCTTAAGATTTCTTGACATCGGAAACATGTAGAGAATTAGACTCCAAATTAAAAGTCTTAACTCCCATAGAAGTTAAAATAGTAATCGCTTGACCCATCTTTTTTCAATGTCAACCTAATTTAATCATGAGAATGGTTAAGAAGAGACCTAATTATAATTTTAAAACGAGTCGTTGGCTCTTATGAACATCTCCAATTGGTTCTCTTCTTCCTCTACGTTTGTTTTTTTTTTTTTTTTTTGTTTTTTGAGAAAGTAAGTAAATGGATTATTAGAATGGAAAAAAATAAAAATTAGTTAATAAGGTCAAATAACTATAAATATACACATGTTTACATATATATTGAGTCAAAAAACTACAAAATAATCAAGTAATTGAGATGGAATTTCTTTTTTAAAATTTACACACACACACACACATATACCGATTTGGTCTGGATAGGCGAGCGGGCATTTCCACGCCTATAACCAAAAACTCGACTAATATTTACCAATTCCACTAAATTGGAACCGGAAATTGGATGGCCCCCGCCGGTTCCAGGTATGATTCTGGGAGGTCTAGGTGATTTTCGGTTCTTTTGCACACTCCTATTGGAAAGCATCCATTTCGGACTCCTATTGGAAAGCATCCATTTCGGTTCTTTTGCACACTCCTATTGGAAAGCATCCGTTTGACCTGAACATGCACAAGTTGGAATGATTTCTTTTTTTATATTTCCCCCCGTGTTGTGCTCATATATTCAAACCTCTGCATCCCACTCTTTTCAAAGAACGGAGATGTTAACACGACCACCTTTTTGAACGATCGGTGATGCTGCACGACCGGACCAAGACTAATCAATGTTAATTTCTTAATTTCCTAAAGTAAATCCCGATAAGAAAGCCAAATCCTGACTGTCCATCTAAGAAGCACCGACACTCCTCGGAAGCCTTCGTGTCGTGTCCGACACTCCAACATGCTCCGACACGTTTTGACACGTGGTCAACGAGTGTTGGAAAATCCGACACGTGGTCAACTCTTCCCGACACGCGATTCCAAAATTCCGACTCATGATTCCGACACGCACAGGGTCATTTTTGAAAATTTTCAATACTTGAGGGGTCAAAATATAAATATATGAAAAAATAATGAAAATAACAAAAATAAAGGGGAAAGAAGAAAATTTTCACTCTCAAGCTTCTCACTTATAAGTTTTGACTTTCCCGTGAGTGACCATGGATTACCCCTCTTCTCACCAGCGTTGCTCCGCTGCCCCCGCAAAGTTAAAGTTGTCATTTTTATTTTTTTTTTAACTTCTTTCCACCTCTTGCAGGCGTCGCTTGCGAGTTATCTCTTTTGGTCACATTTTCCATGGAGAATTTAGTTATTTCCTTTTCTTTTGGTCGTACTTTGAGAGTTTTTGTCCTAGATTTTCATTTTTTTCGAACCTTGTTTTGCAGAGGAGTTCAAGCCAATCTATATCATGAACTCCGAATTCAGTTTGGGATTATAAGAAATCTCATTAATTTCCGATAAATGTAAGAAAATAGGACATGTTCCTTCAAATTTATTCTTTTGTGTTTGCAATTTTAGAATTTCTCATTCAATCTCTGTCAAATTATAATAATAAATGATATAAAAAAATGTTGGATTAATATTTTTAGTATAAATTAATTCTATGCTCTTATTATAATTATTTATATATATAAATATATATTTAATATATAACGTGTCGGAACGTGTCGGAATTCTCTATTTTTTGAGAAATAACATGTCGGCATGTCGTATCGTGTCGTGTCGGGTGTCGCGTGTCCATGTTGGTGCTACATTTCTACCCACTACGACTCCAATATGGTCGTCGAAGTCTAGATAAAGCGTCAAACATGACGATATCACTTCATTGACGACGTGATATCTCAATGAGGGAGTCATAAGTGGGTTCGTTGCTTACATCACGAGATTCTCGACAATTATTGTTAATTTAGTATTCATATGCGTCACTTTATGTCAAGAATAACTATTTAACGAAAAATGTTTTTTGAATAATTTTTTTTTTCATTTTTTGATATTTAGATTGCTTAAGAAAATAAGTCAAAGAAAAATATATACTTAAAATCAGAAAAATAATTTCCTCTTTAATAAACTAAAAATCATTTTTCAAAAAACAACAAGAAATCAAAGCTTGAATCGGAAAATTTATGCTTGGACATGGGAACCTCAACACTAGTTCCTAGGTCCCTAGCATAGGAGTCCAAGAGCATTAAGGTGGAATCCGCAACCCCAGTGTCGGTGCCTCAATTCCCAACACCCACTCTCGACTCCATCGAGGATAGGCCTAGGAACACTAGTGCCTAGGTCCTTAGTGCCTATGCCGGGTGCATCAAGGCCGAGCCTAAGGGTCTAGTGCCCATGCTCAATGTTGTGGCAATCTAGCCCAAGTCCACAAAAACCAAGCGCAAGATCCTACTACCCATGCCCAAATCCCAACACTAGAGCTTGGGCACCTGACGCTCAAGCTTGAATCCATAGTACTTAGGCCCGGGTCCACAAAGGTCTTACCTAGGTCCTTGCGGCTAGGGCTAGCGCTCAAGTCCCTGATGCTCGAGCGAGTGTCTATCAAGGCCAAGGCTTGGGCCCTCAATGCTCGTGCTAGAGACTTAGTGTTCATGCTCGAGTCCTTAGCTCTTGTGCCCGCATCCATTGAGGCCAAGGCTCAATTGCCCATGATTGGAACCATCGAGGCCAAGCCCGAAACCCTGGTGCTAGTGCTCATATCTCCCATGCTCAAACCTGGGTACCTAACACCATTTGGGGTCCATCAAGGCCGAGCTCAAGACCTTGGTGCCCGTACCCAGTTCCCCGACTATCCATGTGCGAGTCATTAATACCCAATTAGTGTATGGTTATTTAGGATAATCAAATCATATTTTCCTTATCAAACGACGGAAAATATCTTCCAGTTTGTTTTTGAGTTTCAACTAAACACTAAAAAAATTGTCTTCTTGGATAATGACTTCTTGAAAAACATTTTCTAAAAATGTTATATCTTTTGTGAAACAAACATAGTCTTAAATCGATTGTCATTTTGACATGGAGCAAGGGATTCTCCTCTATTCCCCACCACTAATTTCACTTCTTATGTATAATTTCTCCCATTTCTATTGCGAACACATCTTAGCATGACATGAACGTAACAGAAATAAAAGCAGATATGGACGACATGATAATTATAAGAGTAACTCAATCGAAAATGATATGATTAGACTTGCTTTGCTCTACCAATTCCGATGGGAAACAAACATGCCAACGTATTCGACCCCAAAAAAAGAAAAATGTAACCGTCATTGCATGTCATATGTACCAAAGCTCAGTGAGTTTCGTAGTTTAATCTCATTGACTAATTTTCTATATATTTAGCTTGCTTATTGGTTATTTATAGCTTACACTTATGGCATCTCCAAAAAATACGTACTTGCTTTGGTGAAATGGAATGAAAGATGGTTTCTCTGAATTTAGTCTCGTGAGTAATATACTTCCCAAAGAGAAAAAGAAAGGAGGGGCGCATTATTCATGAATTAAGAGCACAGAATTGCATTCTTTCTACAAATGTAATTATCACGGATAGTGCAAAACAATCTATTGCATTATGAACTTAGGCAGCTAATTGGGTCATGTTAAGGCACTAATGCGAGACGATTAAGAAGATCTAGACACACTTACTTTAAGTGCATTATCACCTTTAACATTTGAAAGCCATATTTTTCATTTGGCAACAACGTACCAACCGGATCAATTTTTTACGATTTATTCAATTGTTTTAGCAGTCTCCGCTCCTGCAAACTTCATAATATATATGCTTAAGCTTTGCTTATTCATTTCTAACTACATTGCAAATCCCAAACTCTTTCTAGGGAAAATAACTTTTCTAGCCTAGGTCAGTCATATGTTCCTCCTATGATCCAATGTACAGACCCTCTAAATGGATATTTTCTTGGCCTATGAGGGCTTCTCTTTCTAACCGATCATAGTTTGGTACAATCGAACCACAAATTTCAATGAGTCCAATCAAAGCACAGACCTGAAATACGAACTCCACACGTCATGGTGCATGATGTAAGACGGTCTTGGTCGTGCCGTGAGGGTCAGAATTTCGTGGACCCATTTGGAAGATTTTTGTGGTCGAGCATTGCCTCGAAAGAGGAGAAAATTTCTTTGGATGATATGATTAGGGGCACGATGATTCAAAAAGAAATATAGAAAGACTTGGAGCATATCATCTATAGCTAACCCTCTATGTGAAACGACAATTTCCTTTTATATATTTTATGGTCTATCAAAGGAAAGAAAGGTTAAACGTATTTGTTTAATTTTCCAAACTTGCATGACCCGTCTTTGGCGGTATGATATAGGAATTTCACTAAATTTTCTTTTACCAAAATTAGACTTTTGGAATGAAGTGAGTGGAAAAGGAGTATTGCTTATTCGAGGGAGAAAAGGAGTGTGTTCCACTCGTCATGGTGCATAATTTAAGACGGTCGTGATCGTGCCGTGAGGGTTAGAATTTCGTGGACCCATTTGGAAGAATTTTGTGGTCAAGCATTGCCTCAAAAGAGGAGAAATTTCTTCGGGTGATACAATTAGGCACACGACAATTCAAAAAGGAATGTAGAAAGACTTGGGGCATATCATCTCTAGCTAACCCCCTATGTGAAACGACAATTTTCTTTTTTTATATATTTTATGGCCTATCAAAGGAAAGAAAGGTGAAATGTATCTGTTTAATTTTCCAAACTGACATGACCCGTCTTTGGCTGCACGACATAGGAATTTCGCTAAATTTTCTTTTGGAATGAAGTGAGTAGAAAAGTAGTATTGCCTGTTCGAGGGAGAAAAGGCAAAGTCTAACACGATGCATCGCATTGCCGAGTTTTTCCCATTGATTCATCGAAACAAGACAAAATGGATATCACACATGTATGAGGTTGAAAATAATTAATCCATTGTGGGTTGAATAGATCGTGGATGTTGGCCGTCGAAACAGCATCATGGGATCAACATAGCTAGATACCCAAACATAGTGAAGGAAAAGAAAGAGATTTGCATATCTAATTTGGAATCCATCATTCTTTATGTAGAATGGCGACGATTCGACGCTTAAGTTCTTCTCCTCTATCGCCCTCAGATCCTAGCTCGATGAGACCACTCCTCATGGCTTTCCTTATGTGAGGTGATAGTGTGTTTTTGGAGAAAAGAAAGTTATAGGAGGGATCTCATAGCTATTTATAGGGTTTTTAGCTAGGCCCTCTCATCACGAGTCGGGCCCAACTCGGCCTGCACAAATTAGGCCCATATCCAATTATTAAGAGACCTTATGTCTTACCTTATTAGACCAGTCCCGTAAAACGGTAAATTGTAATCTCAATAAATGTAGCTTACATCTGAAAAACTTTTACATTCTCCCATAAATTAATTCTATGCTCTTTTTATTATTATTATTATTATTATTATTATTATTATTATTATTATTATTATTATTATTATTATTATTATTATATAAATATATATTTAATATATAACGTGTCGGAACGTGTTGGAATTCTCTATTTTTTGAGAAATAACGTGTCGCGTGTCCGTGTCGGTGCTACATAGCTGCCCACTACGACTCCAATATGGTCGTCGAAGTCTAGATAAAGCGTCAAACACGACGATATCACTTCATTGACGACGTGATATCTCAACGAGGGAGTCATAAGTGGGTTCGTCGCTTACATCACGGGATTCTCGACAATTATTTTTAATTTAGTATTCATATGCGTCACTTTATGTCAAGAATAACTATTTAACGAAAAATGTTTTTTGAATAATTTTTTTTTTTCATTTTTTGATATTTAGATTGCTTAAGAAAATAAGTCAAAGAAAAATATATTCTTAAAATCAGAAAAATAATTTCCTCTTTAATAAACTAAAAATCATTTTTCAAAAAACGACAAGAAATCAAAGCTTGAATCGGAAAATTTATGCTTGGACATGGGAACCTCAACACTAGTTCCTAGGTCCCTAGCATAGGAGTCCAAGTGCATTAAGGTCGAATCCGCGACCCCAGTGTCGGTGCCTCAATTCCCAACACCCACTCTTGACTCCATCGAGGATAGGCCTAGGAACACTAGTGCCTAGGTCCTTAGTGCCTATCTTTGGGTGCATCAAGGCCGAGCCTAAGGGTCCAGTGCCCATGCTCAATGTTGTGGCAATCTAGCCCAAGTCCACAAAAACCAAGCGCAAGATCCTACTACCCATGCCCAAATCCCAACACTAGAGCTCGGGCACTTGACGCTCAAGCTTGAATCCATAGTACTTAGGCCCGGGTCCACAAAGGTCGTACCTAGGTCCTTGCGGCTAGGGCTCAAGTCCCTGATGCTCGAGCGAGTGTATCAAGGCCAAGGCTTGGGGACCTCAATGCTCGTGCTAGAGACTTAGTGTTCATGCTCGAGTCCTTAGCGCTTGTGCCCACATCCATTGAGGCCAAGGCTCAATTGCCCATGATTGGAACCATCAAGGCCAAGCCCGGAACCCTGGTGCTAGTGCTCATATCTCCCATGCTTAGACCTGGGTACCTAACACCATTTGGGGTCCATCAAGGCCAAGCTCAGGACCTTGGTGCCCGTACCCAGTTCTCCAACTATCCATGTGCGAGCCATTAATACCCAATTAGTGTATGGTTATTTAGGATAATCAAATCATATTTTCCTTATCAAACGACTGAAAATATCTTCCAGTTTGTTTTTGAGTTTCAACTAAACACTAAAAAAATTGTCTTCTTGGATAATGACTTCTTGAAAAACATTTTCTAAAAATGTTATATCTTTTGTGAAACAAACATAGTGTTAAATCGATTTTCTTTTTGACATGGAGCAAGGGATTCTCCTCTATTCCCCACCACTAATGTCACTTCTTATGTATAATTTCTCCCATTTCTATAGCGAACACATCTTAGCATGACATGAACGTAACAGAAATAAAAGAAGATATGGACGACATGATAATTATAAGAGTAACTCAATCGAAAATGATATGATTAGACTTGCTTTGCTCTACCAATTCCAATGGGAAACAAACATGCCAACGTATTCGACCCCCCAAAAAAAAAAAAAAAAATGCCAACTTCATTGCATGTCATATGTACCAAAGTTCAGTGAGTTTCGTAGTTTAATCTCATTGACTAATTTTCTATATATTTAGCTTGCTTATTGGTTATTTATAGCTTACACTTATGGCATCTCCAAAAAATACGTACTTGCTTTGGTGAAATGGAATGAAAGATGGTTTCTCTGAATTTAGTCTCGTGAGTAATATACTTCCCAAAGAGAAAAAGAAAGGAGGGGCGCATTATTCATGAATTAAGAGCACAGAATTGCATTCTTTCTACAAATGTAATTATCACGGATAGTGCAAAACAATCTATTGCATTATGAACTTAGGCAGCTAATTGGGTCATGTTAAGGCACTAATGTGAGACGATTAAGAAGATCTAGACACACACTTACTTTAAGTGCATTATCACCTTTAACATTTGAAAGCCATATTTTTCATTTGGCAACAACGTACCAACCGGATCAATTTTTTACGATTTATTCAATTGTTTTAGCAGTCTCCGCTCCTGCAAACTTCATAATATATATGCTTAAGCTTTACTTATTCATTTCTAACTACATTGCAAATCCCAAACTCTTTCTAGGGAAAATAACTTTTCTAGCCTAGGTCAGTCATATGTTCCTCCTATGATCCAATGTACAGACCCTCTAAATGGATATTTTCTTGGCCTATGAGGGCTTCTCTTTCTAACCGATCATAGTTTGGGACAATCGAACCACAAATTTCAATGAGTCCAATCAAAGCACAGACCTGAAATACGAACTCCACACGTCATGGTGCATGATGTAAGACGGTCTTGGTCGTGCCGTGAGGGTTAGAATTTCGTGGACCCATTTGGAAGATTTTTGTGGTCGAGCATTGCCTCGAAAGAGGAGAAAATTTCTTTGGATGATATGATTAGGCGCACGATGATTCAAAAAGAAATGTAGAAAGACTTGGAGCATATCATCTAAAGCTAACCCTCTATGTGAAACGACAATTTCCTTTTATATATTTTATGGTCTATCAAAGGAAAGAAAGGTTAAACGTATTTGTTTAATTTTCCAAACTTGCATGACCCGTCTTTGGCGGTATGATATAGGAATTTCACTAAATTTTCTTTTACCAAAATTAGACTTTTTGGAATGAAGTGAGTGGAAAAGGAGTATTGCTTATTCGAGGGAGAAAAGGAGTATGTTCCACTCGTCATGGTGCATAATTTAAGACGGTCGTGATCGTGCCGTGAGGGTTAGAATTTCGTGGACCCATTTGGAAGAATTTTGTGGTCAAGCATTGCCTCGAAAGAGGAGAAATTTCTTCGGGTGATACAATTAGGCACACGACAATTCAAAAAGCAATGTAGAAAGACTTGGGGCATATCATCTCTAGCTAACCCCCTATGTGAAACGACAATTTTCTTTTTTTAATATATTTTATGGCCTATCAAAGGAAAGAAAGGTGAAATGTATCTGTTTAATTTTCCAAACTGACATGACCCGTCTTTGGCTGAACGACATAGGAATTTCGCTAAATTTTCTGTTGGAATGAAGTGAGTAGAAAAGGAGTATTGCCTGTTCGAGGGAGAGAAGGCAAAGTCTAACACGATGCATCGCATTGCCGAGTTTTTCCCATTGATTCAGCGAAACAAGACAAAATGGATATCACACATGTATGAGGTTGAAAATAATTAGTCCATTGTGGGTTGAATAAATGGTGGATGTTGGCTGTCGAAACAGCATCATGGGATCAACATAGCTAGACACCCAAACATAGTGAAGGAAAAGAAAGAGTTTGCATATCTAATTTGGAATCCATCATTCTTTATGCAGAATGGCGATGATTCGACACTTAAGTTCTTCTCCTCTATCGCCCTCAGATCCTAGCTCGATGAGACCACTCCTCACGGCTTTCCTTATGTGAGGTGATAGTGTGTTTTTGGAGAAAAGAAAGTCATAGGAGGGATCTCATAGCTATTTATAGGGTTTTCAGCTAGGCCCTCTCATCACGAACCGGGCCCAACTCGGCCTACACAAATTAGTCCTATATCCAATTATTAAGAGACTTTATGTCTTGCCTTATTAGACCAGTCCCGTAAAATGGTAAATTGCAATCTCAATTAATGTAGCTTACATCTGAAAAACTTTTACATTCTCCCACTTGAGATATGTTAATTAAGATTGTACTGTATGTGTGCACCTTTATGTTGGTCTAAAGACAATTCTTAATAGTCAATCATATCCTATAAAGTCTTGAACATGGAATTATGGTGATAATTGCATATACACGCACAAGGCCTTCCATGGTCACAAATGCTTTCAATTTTACTAATATGGATTCAATATGATTGTGTGGTAAATGGATAACACCTTATAAAGACTAATACCTTATGTGCCATCCCCTTTCTCAATCACTATTCTCTTACCTTAAGTGTCACAAGAAATTGGATGTGCCACTAGAAGATATCTTTTTTATTATATGAACCTACATATATCTTATCTTTATCATTAACCTTTTTTTATGTGTAATCAAGGCATATGCTCAGGGCTGATAACTGGATGCCCCTAGCCTTCGCTTAAGGTTTACACGGTATCTTGAGATTTTGATTATATTTAATCAACTCAACATGATGACAACACACTCATGAATATTTTATTGAATGTGAAAGAGTTTATACATGTCAAAATGTTACTAAATGTAATAAAACACAAATGTAAGTTTTATTAGAGTAAAAACAAAACAGCTTCCGCAAAACAACAGTATCCAATAATGCTTCTTAGCCTATGTTTATGATTTATTGTTCAAATGCATAAGGGTAAAGATCTTTAGTTAGTGGATTAGCAATCATATAAATTGTGGAAATATGCTTTGCCGTAACGTCACCACTTTGTATTATTTCTTTTTGTTCAAAAACTTGACCACCACATGTTTAGGCCCCGTGAGACCTCTATTGTTGTTAATAAACAACGTTGAAGAGTTATTATCTCAATACAATTGTATGGGTCTATTCGCAAAATCAAATATGATAAATTTCTTAATGAGGTTCCAGAGCCAAATATTCCGAGTAATAGTTAAAAAGCATACTACAAACTCCATTTATATGGTAGAGGATAACATAGATTTCTATTTCTCGCTTTGTCATAGTACTGCATCTTCTACTAACATAAAGATACATCATGTTGTCGACTTCTTGTCATCTTAACAACTAGTAAAATCTGCATTCGAATACCTTACTAGCTCCAGGTCCTAAACATGTTTGTAAATCCGCATATAGTCTCTTGCTCATTTAAGTACCTCAAAACTTTCATGGCAACAATCCAATGATTGTATCCAGAATTTAAGTAATATCTACCTAAAAGTGTTGTCGCAAAAGTGATATCTAGTCTAGTGTAAACTTGAGCATCCATGATACTTCTAAGTGCACTAGCATAATGTATATCCTTCATTTGGGCTTTCTCGATCTCTGAATGAAGACATTGCACTAGACTTAGTTTATCACCCTTAACAATAGGAGCAATTCTTGGCTTGCAATACTGCATATTGAATCTTTCTAGAATATAATCGACATGTGCCTTTTGAGACAAACCCAATACACAGCGAGAACGATCCCTATGGATCTCAATGCCAAGAACGAAAGACGTCTCACCAAGGTCTTTCAAGTCGTAATTCTTTGACAACATTTACTTTGTCTCATGCAACAATCCAATATTGTTACTTGCAAGCAAGATGCCATCTACATAAAGTGTGAGTAGAATACCTCCCATTGACCTTGGAGTATATACACCAATTTACTTTGTTCTCAACAAAACCAAACAAAATAACAATACTATGAAACTTCAAGCACCATTGTCTACAAACTTACTTGAGGCTATAAATAAGACTTTTCAGTTTATACATAAGCTTAACTGAATCATTTACTACAAAACCTTCGAGTTATATCATATAGACTTAGAATGTATCCATTGAGAAATGTAGATTTAACATCCATTAAGCATAACTCCATATCCAAAATGAGCTCCTAATGGCATCTCACTCCGAAAGAATCTTTAGAAAAGATTAGGGAAAAAAATTGCTTCATAGTCTACTCATTTTCTTTGAGTGAAACCCCTAGCTACTAGTCTAGGTTTGAACTTCTCAATATTTCTTTTGGAGTCTTTTTTAGTCTTATACATCCATTCGCAAAGGATGGGCTTGTGACTTTTAGGGAATTCAATAAGCTCCCAAACACTATTACGTTTCATAAATTGCATATAATCTTTCATCGCATCTAACCACAGATTTAATTGAGGATAAGAAACAACATTTATATAAGTCACCAAATTGGTCACGCAATAGATATTGTAGTCATTTTCTCACAAATAGGCTATATAGTCTGGTGGCACAACCGATTACCTCTACCTAATAGATCTCCTGAGTAGACCTACAATTACTTCATCCTACACCTGAGAGTTTGACAAACAAGCACTTGAGAGTTTGACAAACTTCATTAGGAATCGTTATTAGTATTCTTAACCTCAACGGGCTTAGTCTGTAGTGTAGGAGACTTCACAATTATCTGTATAGGTAAAGACAAAGAGACAGTAGTCTTTGCCATACTATTATTTTTAATAGTCTGAGAATAGCTATGCTCTGTAGTTACGCCGAACTCCAGAAACTTAGTTGTTTGTGATCCCACAATTCTTTCACCTCCATTGGGATTATAAAACCTAATATCCATTCGAATGATTTGAGTAAGATACGAAATAACACTGAGTGGTTTTGGATTATATAACATCATTTTTGCAGAACACACCAAACCTTAAAATGATTCAAGTTAAATTTGCGTCCAGATCATAATTCAAAAGAAGTCAATGGAATAGTTTTGATAGGATCATGGTTTAATGCATAAATGGTCGTTTCAATGCTTCAACTTTATAGAAAACTGATAAATTAGTCTTACTAATCATACTCACTATCATATCTATTATGGTGCAATTACGCTTTTCAGCTACACCAACTTGTTCAGAATTTTTGAGTATGGTAAACTAAGTTACCATCCAAGAATCTTTGAAATATTTGACAAATGGCCCTTTAAACTATCCAATATTGTAAAATACTCACCACTGTGGTCAGATTTGACAACCTTTAAGATTTATCCCAATTCTGAATTTCAGTTTGAAAGATCTTGAACTTGTAAAAAAGCTCGGACTTTTTTTTAATCAAATACAAATAACCATATTGGGAGTAGTCGTTAATAAATGTGATGAAATAAAAATTTCTCTACAATGTTATCATATAGGGTCCACTAATATCAGTGTAAATGACTTTTAACAGGTTAGAACTTCGGACTGCGGTTTTCTTTTTTATCTTAGTCATCTTACTTTTACAATAGTCTATGCAAGTCTTTAGATAACCTTTAAAAGTAGACACAATGTTTACTTTATCAATCTCTCTACTCTTTCTTTAGACATGTAATTATGACGTTAATGTATAAGAATATCCTTTAAGCATAAGTCTTTTGGAAATAATTTTTTCAATTATATAAGTGATGTTCATATCATTGGAAGATTAACACAATTGGTACAATCCATTTGATATATTGTAGTAGCCAACTTTACTTTACTTGAATTAAATAACATAGAAATAATACTATTTTTTACTGAAAGTGCTAGTATGAACACCTAGAGGGGGTGAATATGTATAAAAACAGATTTTAATAAATGCAGTTAAAACCTTTACTTTTAACCTGAGTCTAAATAACAATAGACTTTTGAAACTGAGTTTGAAGTACAACAGACTTTAGTAGTTAAATATAATTACGAACAAAATAAAGGATCTTAGGGAAGAGAATAAGAATATAGAATTTATAGTGGTTCGGCTTAGATTAAGCCTACGTTCACTCTCCCACGCTAACAGCCTTCTTGGCTGGATTTCACTATGCAATCAACAAGAGATTACAACTTTGAGTGCAAACACTTTGTAGTAGATCACACTATCTCACTAAGTCACTCTTTTGGTATTTCTCTCACGATCATAAACGTTTAAGCTCACCAAAGACAAGTATATGATCAAAGGTCGCTCAGACTTTGGAATTATAAATTCTACGCTCCGTCTTTTACTTGCTCATCGGTCCTTCATCTCCTTAAATACTCATCCACTTCCAAACTAGCCGTTAGACAATATCTTCAAGGATCATCTTCCAATCTATCCATTGGACAGATCTGTATCTAGAAGATTTGGTAGCCGTTGAGCGACAAAAGTATAATTCCAAATTGATTCCGATCGCCCATACAAATAGAATCTTGGTTTCCATAAGTAGAGCTTCTTCGTATAGAAAGTTCTTGTCTTCAAGATCTAATTGTCAATCAACTAGATTGAGTCAATCAAATCAATCTTAATGTAGAATCCAAACCAGATCACTAGCCGTTATATGTTTGGGGCTTGTGTTACGATTTGTCTCGTTCTGGATGTAAAGTCTGAGAGTGTCTTTCGTCTAAAGTAGAGTCTGAGTGTAATAGACTTTACAATCTGAGTTTGAACATTTTCTGCTTCTGAACATATTTAGTTTTAAGGTCTGGATATAATCTGAATAAGTTTAGCTCCAGCATAAAGTCTGTCATCTAGTTCTTCATTCACGTTCAGTATGGAATTTGTCAAAGTTGGCAGACTTCTGATGTTGAATAGACTTTGACACTAAAGTCTGGCTATCTTAAAACTTTGACACAGAAGTCTGAAAATCTTCATAATAGACTTTGGATATGTGTTACGTTCAGTCTTCATGCAGTTTTCAGACTTTGACAATATCATTTACATGCTCTATCATCTGCATAGTCTGTTACTCAACAATTAAACACATTAGTAGCCTTTGATTTATTTTGTCATCTTCAAAACATCATAAAGGATTTCCCTAACATTTACTTCAAAAGAGTAGCCACACACATCAAATGTAATACGGGAACTAAGTTTCGTCAAATGGAAAGTACATAAAAGGTGTTTTTCAATATCAAATGAAAATCAGAATCCAGAATTAAAACATCTCCCACGAACTCAACTTTAGCTTTAACGTTGTTTCCAATGATGAGTTATGATTCATCCTAATTTGGCTTCCTTCAATTTATGAACCCCTTTATGATAACTAACATGATTCATTGCATCACTATCTAGCCATCGAGGACTGGATGAGACTTTCAATAGGAATGAGATTCATAAACGAGTGCCAAACAAGCACTAACTATAGGTTCATGCTCGGACAACCAAGCTTTATGTTTTTCGTAGTGATTTATGTGTTCTCTTTTCCTACAAAAGTAGTAAAGGATATTATTCCTCTTAAAGAGTGATATCTTGGGACTAGACTGTCAAAATAACTAGTGGTTTCATGAGTTTTTTTATGAGTATGGTTTTTGGACTTTAAAGCTACCATTCTTAGGATGTAATCCTTAACCTCATCAAAACCATCATAACTTATGTTGAAGAGTCCTTGCAAATGTATCCCGATCTCGAAATTAGACAGGACACCATTTCAAGCCACCAAGGCTTCCATAATCCTGTTAGTATACAGTCAGTTGGTAAACCATTTTCAAGAGTTCCTTAATTGAATGTTTCATGGATAATAGACAAATTTGATTGCTCTTTTTCCAAGCAGCAAAATGTACTTTCTAGTTCCGTAGTGCCGGCAATGATATTGCCAGCTTATCCTTAGTAAAAGCAATATGAACATTTACCAATTTCATCTCAAAAAAAAATTATTTTTTCACTACTTAAAATTTTACCCAATAAGAACCTCAATCATAGTTGAGTTGCCTATTTCAGAGAAGATAACTTAAAAGCAATGCACACAATTGGCATTATATAAGTACAGTGTAACTTGAAGATAGTATAAGTACATATCTTAAGAACTACATATATCATCATATAAACACATTTGGGCAAAGTACATAACATGCAATTGTGTACTCTCCATATGACAGTGATTTCTAATTTTTTGCAAATTCACCACCTTTGGGTATATGAACCATTAAGGTTAGTAACTCCTCAACCATATGTTGTACATGTATCACTCCATGAGCTAATACACAAACACATCCTTTGGAAGTATGACCACGCATCAAAATATAAGATTGACATTTCTCGTTTGTCACTTTGGCAGTCAAAACCAATTGAATTATGGAAACTCTCTCATACCAAGGATATAAATTATATGTCTCAAATTTATTTTATACATGTGATTTTAGACTCAATGACGAGTAATTTGTCATTAAAATCACATATCATACTAATTATATTACTTCATTCATTAATATATATCAAATCTTATACATGATGAATCGATACTCTACACATTTTTAATGTGATGATATATACATGAGCTTGCAATTTATTTCCAAAACCATGGTGAAACACATGAAAAATACGCAAAAAAATACCCCAAACATACACGTATTTAGGGATCCGCATGTATTTTACATCCTTAAAAGTATTAAACATGTAAAATAAATACATCATAGTGTAGAGAATCTCCACACAAGCATGCGGCACTAAGAACGTGCCAAATGGAGCACGCACGCGTCCTCACACACGAACGGATTGCGTGGCGCATGAATTGCACGCGCTTGCCTGCATGAGCTGCCCAGAAAGCTGGTTCGAGGTTCAACCAATCCGATCAGTCGATTGATTCGACTAGCCAACGGTTCAATCGATCAACAGTCAAATCGGGCTAGGTCAAATTCGATAAACGTGGGTCGAGTCAATGCAGTCAACTTAGGTCGATCAAAGGTCGGTCGGGTGATGTCACTAATGGCATCACATGCTATGTGTCAAGCACAAGTAAGGGATGCACGTGACATCATCATGACGTCATTAGAGACATGCATCCCATGTTAGTGACACATGTCCACGGATGACGTCCCACTAAGGTGGTTCTTGCGTTGCGTGCGATGACACGTGGTGCTAGTTTCCAACGCCTCTTTAGTGCGTGCAGCGTGTTTAGTGGCGTCTGGTTTCTTCCGAAGGCACACCATCCATCAAAATGCTCGTCTACGAAAGGAGTCCAAATGTATGATCAAAATTCACTTTTACTGGACTAAAAATCACGAAAACAGGGAAAACAGTATGGAAATGGGCCAGCTCCAAAATGTTTAAGCAGGCACATATGGCCTCCATCGTACGCCCTCCAGCCACCAAAATGCTTGTCTTGATAAGATGAGTCCGAATATGAATCAATTTTCATTGGTTAAAATTTTCAAAACAAGCCAAATTCCTTATGTTCAAGTTCTAGGCCATGAAGTGGCTTTGATACTAAATGTTGGCCGTTGAAGTGGCATCCCAGAATCAACATAACTAGATACTTGAATATAGTGAATGAGAAGAAAGATATTTGCATATCTGATTTGGAATCCATTGTTCTTTATGTGAAATGGCAATGATCCAATGCTCAGGTTCTTTTCCTCTATCGCCCTCGAATCCTAGTTTGATGAGACCGCCCCTCACGGCTTTCCTTATGTGAGGTGATAGAGTGTTCGTGGAGATAATAGAGTTAGAGGAGGGGGTAAGTACACTATCAGTGCCAAAACTTGTATACGACACTCACTTTGGTGACAAAACTTTATTTTGGATCACTTAAGTGCCAAATATGAGGAAAAAGATCACTTTGGTGCCATTGACAAGAGATTTTGGCCAAAATGATTACATGGCTTTTAAAAGACGTTTTCATCCTCCTTAAGAAAACGACATCGTTTTGCCGTCCTAAGTGGATGGCCTCACAAAAACAACGCCGCACAACTCATTCGGGGGTTGAAATTAGGGTTTTTTTGTTCGATTCTCGCCCAACATCGACCTAGCTCACTCAGTCACCGTTGCTCGGCCACCGTCGCTCAGCCTCCGTCGTAGTTGCTCGACTAGGCGAGCGAAGAGAGGCTAAGGTTGTTGCTCGGGCAAGAAGCGAAAAGAAGAATAGGAGGCGAAGGTGGAGAAGGAGGAGGAAGAAGGGGGGTCGAAGGTGGAGAGAGCGAAGACGAGGAGGGCAAGAGAAACAAGGAGGGCGCAGATGGAGATGGTGGATTGGGCTTTGCTTAAGGAGCGGTTGAAGTGGGTCCTTCTGAAGGGGGAAGGAAAAGGAGGAGGAGAGGAGGAAGAGGACAAGAGCTTGGACTTATCAACAATGTTGGACGAATCGGAGGCGGAGTTGTGCTGGTGCTGGTGCTAGTGCACTTCTGGTGTTGCTGCTGGCTTGTGCTAGTGTTGTTCTTCGGGGAAGAAGATGATGAGAAGCCCATGCCATGCCTTCTCTCTCTCTCTCTCTCTCTCTCTCTCTCTCTCAATTTAGGGATTTAGGGTTTTGAATTGGGGGAAAGATGGCAAACGGCGTCGTTTTGTTGTTTAAATTATGACTGTACTTTCCGGCGAGCCACATCAACTTCAAAATTTAATAAAAAAGTGTCACGTCGGATTTTCGACCAACCAGATTGGCGTTGGCATTGAAATGATTGTTTTTCAAAAGTTTTGGCACTTAAGTTATCCAAAATAAAGTTTTAACACCAAAATGAGCGTCGTACACAAGTTTTGACACTGATAGTGTATTTACCCAGTTAAAGAAAGGATCTTAGTGCTACTTATATCTTACTTTATTAGACCAACCCTATGAAACAGTAAATTACAATCTCAATTAATGTAACTCACATTAGGAAAATTCTTACAGTAGAAGCCCTAGTGTTTTCATCTTGTGTGTTTGCAAATAATTCATTATGATCAACTAGTGTATGTTTCTATTTTGAAATCATGATTTGATTTGAGGTACCCTTGTCTTAGTTGATAGTACTTGTGTGTTTGAGGGTTGAGCTTCGCGTGATTCACAATAATGTGCATTTGTATTTGCAAGAATCATCTCTTTCTACATGATTCTCTTTGCTTCAATGGGGGGTTTGGATTGGATTAAGGAACAACCCCCTGGTGAATTGATTTACAAAATTCTCGATACAAACTATCTTAATTAATTACGATGTAACTATGATTTTATCCCAAATTTTTTTCTGAAGGACCCACTCGTTTATCTTCAGTTTAAAATCCTAAGAGTAGGGCGATGAATGATTACGTTTAAATCAATCCCAATTGCCCAACTCCCTATTTTTGACCCTGTTCGTGAGGCCAACAACACACGATGTGGAATACCGACCTCTAAAGGTGATCGAGTTCACAAGCACATAATGATAATGGCGGGATGAGAGACTAGAGTTTACCAGGGAAGATATTGCCTTGACTTAATTTCTAAGCAAAGTCATGGATGAAATTAATCACAATACAACTATTGTATGAAAACTTGTGCAACATAGGGTTTACGTGATTTTTCTTAGGCCTATTAGGAAATCTACATGTCATTCAATTGGGTGATACACGTTGAACTCTTCAATTTGTTTATGAATTGAAGTAACTATTATTGATCCAAGCAAGACATGTTTATCAAAATGAATTGCATGATGCAGCACATCTAGCACGATCTTGCATCGGGTTTCAATAGGACCATCAATCGCAAAGGGTCCTTAGCATTGCTAGAACTAACAACAAGGATTGATTTAGTTTAATCATGTGGGATGATAACTATGACATCCTGAATTTCGACGCTGTTTTGACTAGATGAAATAGGTTTTTCATCGACGTGGCTATGGTCATTTTCTTTGAGCTGATCACTCACGAGATAACTAATCTATTAGGTGAAACCATTATGGGATATAAACGCGATAGACTTGAGATTCGATCAGAAATCGACTACTCGATCGTGATAATTAGCAAGGGTCAATACGACACCGTTATAATCGATTAGAGATCGGAGATAGGTCAATTGGACAGCACATAATTAAATTGTGGGTGATTCCACTTGATTACAAAGTTCGTGTCGAACGACACTAAATCGATTTTTCTATCAATTCTGTAATCGGTGCCTATAATTGAAACCTTGAAATTTTTACGACAACCGAGAATCGCCTATGAGTCGGAAATGCACAAACGTTGATCGAAATTATCGACCACGGGTCAAACACACTAAAATCCCTAAAAGCTACCCGATAAGTTAGGTCACGTTAAAATCACGTCCGCTTGATTTTAACCATGAAATTGAACTAGGTTTCAGGAATCGAAAGTTCGAGCGTGTCACAATTTATTTTTATAACATTGTCTCATCCTTTGAAGAATTTTCGGTGAGCCTGTGATTTTTGGCGGAAAATCAAATTTTGGCAAAATTAATTCAAGGAAATTCGGAGGGGCATTTTTAAGTGGATGTTTGGCCTTCAAAGTGAGTTAGTTTGTGAGGGAAATTATGGAAATTCGTATGGGCACCTTAGTTGGTATTTTTGGAGGCCAATTTGGTTTAATTGGTGAGGATTTGGAAGGAATTTGGGTGCAAATTCGTAGGGGATGCTGGTTGGCTACATTTGGCCTTCAAATTGAGTTAGTTTGGTGAAGTTTTGAAGGGAAATTGGCTTGTGGATGAAGCTTGGATAGTAAGGGCAGAAGACTTTGGTGCCAAAGGCACTCAAGTGGAAGATATTTGAAGTGGAAGGCCATTGGCTTTGCCTTGACTTCCAAGACCCTTGTCCCCCCCTCGTTTCCCCTCCTTCTTCCTTCCATGCGACCAATCCCAGTAGAACCATTGCATCTTCTTCTTCTTTAGCTTCTTCTTTTCCATTTTCCCTCTGCTCAGCCCCTCTGTCCTTATCCATCCCGTCTGAGCCAGCCGTTGCACCGCTTGACCACACGGTAGCCTCGCACAGCCGCTCGACCCCACGGCTCCAGTCCCGCGTCCGCGCCATCTGAGCTGCCAGCCCCATTGACCAGCTCCTTTCACCCATCTCTGCCAACTCGAGCCATCCTTGCTCATGCCCGCTGTTGGAGAAAACTTCCCTATTTGTTTTGAAGTTGACAAAACGTTTCCATTAGTTTAGTTTGAAGATTTGCAGACTCTGTCGTCAAAGTCTGAAGACCTCCAGACTCAAGATTTAAAGTCTGCCTTCATTGATTGTTTCTAGACCGATGAAGAAAAGTGTTATCCATTAAAGAAGACTTATCCAGATGCAAGTATATCTTTATCTTTAAGGATTTGATTCGTACGGTTGAAGAAGATCTCACAGTTGGAGAAAGCATTTCGTGATCAATTATTCTTATCGAAATCAATTTGGATAATTAGATCGTTTAATTGACGAAGTATACTTGGAAGGTTCTACTTATGGAAACCTAAATCCTGATTGTATGGGCGAGCAGGATTGGTGGGCTATCATCACATTCCTTAAATAACTCGAGATCTTCCTAATTTATTCTGTCCAACGAGTTGATTGGAATAACTCTTTTGGAAGGTGCTAACAATTATAAAGGCATGGAGGAGTATATAAGGAAGCGCTTAAATTATTCAAGTGTGTGCATGAAAGAAAAATTCCAAAATCTAAAACTCTTAGTTCTTTGTTATTTCAATTGTTGAGCTCGAATTGTACTCAAAAGAGAAATTAGATACTTGTGAGACCTTGAGGAAGTGTAGCAAAGTCTCTATACTGTGGAATCAAGGATGTGAGACTGTAAAATCTCTTGTGGTTCATAGTGGAATCCAGTTGGTGGACTGTCAATGTGGGAGAATGGACGTAGGCTTGGTCTAAGCCGAACCACTATAAACCTTGTGTTTTGATTCTCTATCCCTAAGTCTTTACTTTAATTTGCAGCTCTATATAACTATTTATAGTCTTTTACATCTTCAGTCTATCATTTTTAAAAGATGAATTAATTTATTAAGTTTTGCAAAAACTTCTTTGATCACCTATTCCCCCTCTAGGTGCTCTTACTAGCCCTATCAATTGGTATAATAGCTTGTGTACTCATTTAGCTTAAGTATTTTTACTTCTAAGTTAAAGATCTATGACTAGTATGTTGGCTCCAAGTTTGGTTGAAGGCCAAAGCAATACCAAACTACCTTATTTCGATGGAAATGATTACAGCATATGAAAAAATAAGATGAAGGCATTTCTAAGATCAAAAGATCCTCTGGAATGAGATGTGGCAGAAAAAGGAATCATTTCTAAAGTTACATCAGTCTTAGAGAGGGGAAAAGAAGTTGCAAAAGCTAGCGAGATGACTCAAGAAGAAATAACCAAGAGACAAGGTCTTGATGCAAAAGCGATTTACTCTTTATATTGTGCGTTATCTCCTACTGAATATAACATAATATCTTATTGTGAAACAGCCAAAAAAATCTAGGATAGGCTGCACATTACCTATGAAGGAACTAATCGAGTGAAAGAAACAATGATCAATATTTTACTCGGACAGTATGAAGCCTTCAAGATGAAGTCAAGAGAATCTATCACTGATATGTTTAGTCGCTTCACTGAAATTGTAAATGGTCTAGAGTATTAGAGACAACCAATCTCAGGACCCATGAAGGTTAACAAATTACTACGTGGACTCTCCAAAGACTAGAATCACGTAAAGAGTTCAATAAGAGAAACACAAAGGATCATGCCGCTCTTCATAGACGAACTGGATGGCACACTTCAATCCTATGAAGTGAAGCAAATCAATGAGGAAGAAGAGCCCAAAGGTAAGAAGTCTATTACTTTAAAATCTAACGATGATTATGATGTTACAAACTTTGAAGAAGATATGGACGATGAAGAGTTAGCACTTATGATAAGAAGGTTCAGGAAACTGAACAAAAATGGAAGAAGATTCAATTGGAAGAAACAAAGCACTCAAAAGTTTCAAAACAAATCAACCAAGAATGATGAATCCAATAAAGATGTGATTTGCCTTGAATGTAAGAAAAATGGACACATCTGACCCAACTATCCTCTGTTGAAGAAAAAGAAGGGAAAAGCTGAGAAATACATAAAGGCTCTCAAAGCAGAAATTTGGAGTGATACTAAATGTGAAGAGAAAGTGATGATGATTATGCCAATATTTGTTTAATGGCAAAATCAGAATTAGACTCAAACTCTGAGACAAATATAGACTTAGACTCAAATAGCGAAATTAAGGTAAGTAATTTAAAAATTCCTACTAAAGTCTCAAAATATATTGATGAACTTTGTCTTAGCCTCAAAACTTCTCTTAAGAAGATTTCCGAGCTAAAAAGAGAGAATTCTACACTAAAGCAATAGGAAAACTCTTGGAAAGAAAAGTTTGAAAAATTTAGAAAAAAGTTTTGCTGTTTTAAAAGAAAATGTAGACTCTCTTTCAAAAGAAAATACATGCTTGAAAAATAACATTTCAAATATTTCAAAAAGGTTTTCAATAGGATCTGAGAAGTTGGAAAATATTCTTTCAGTACAAAGACCTTACTTTAACAAATCAAGCTTGGGAATGACTTCTGAAACCATTCCTCTAATTGATTTTCCAAAAGTAAATGAAAGAATTAAAGAAAGACTTACAAAAGCCTTTTATAGAAATCATTTTCAAAAAGTCTTTACAAAACTTGTTGGTTAAAGTGCTCTCAAATGTTCTAAGTGTAACAGCTCAGAATACTTTGAGAAAGAATGCCCTATGGTTTTGGAGACCTGTTAAGAAGGAATGGGTAAAAACTATTTACTGCACTAACTCCACTGGACCTAAGAAAGTGTGGGTACCAAAGAAAGCTTGAGTTTCTTTTTTAATTGCAGGTCACTATCAAGAAAAAAGATTAAATGGTATTTGGATAGTGGCTATTCAAGACACATGACTGGAGACTCAAGTTACTTTACAAAATTTGTCCAAATAAATGGTGGAAAAGTCTCTTTTGGTGGAAATAGCAAATGAAGAATTGTTGGATGCGAAATAGTAAAGATTGGAAGTCTTACAATAAACAATGTCTCCTTGGTTTGACTAAATTACAATCTACTCAACATAAGCCAACTGTGCGACACTGGTTTCAAAATCAATTTCCAAGAAAGAGTATGTTCGGGAACTAATAAAGATCTTTCTCAATCTTTTACTGGATGAAGACATGGGAACATCTATCTTTTGGATATCAAACTAGAAATATCTCAATGCATAATATCAATTCAAGATAAAGCGAATCTCTAACATCGAAAGTTTGGCCATATCAACATGAAGCAAATTGCCAAAATCTCTTCCAAGAAGCTTGTTCGTAGACTACCCAACCTGAAATATCAAAAATCTGACTTATGCACACCATGTCTGTTGGGAAAACATATTAGAAGTTCTTTTAAACCAATAAATCAAGTTTCCACTAATCGTGTGCTGTAGCTCCTGCATACGGATCTCTTTAGATCAATCAAAACTCAAAGTATTGATGGAAAGAGATATTGCCTAGTAATAGTGGATGATTATTCACAATTTACTTGTGTTTACTTTCTAGCAAGTAAGTCTGAAACCTTCTCTCACTTTTCAAAGTTTGCTAAGAAAGTACAGAATGAGAAAGGATATGCTATTTCAAGCGTACGGATAGACCATGGAGGTGAATTTGAAAATCAAGACTTTACAAAATTTTGTGATGAATCGAGTTTTCAGCATGTGTTCTCTTCTCCATACACTCCTGAACAAAATGGAGTTGTGGAAAGGAAGAATAGATATTTGCAAGAAATGGCAAGAACTTTTTTAATTGAAAGTAATATTTCTTTTCATTTTTGGGCTGAAGCAGTTTCTATAACATATTATATTATTAACAAAGTATTCTTAAGGCCTATTATGGAGAAAACTCCCTATGAGTTATTCAAAGGAAAGAAGCCAATTGTTTCTTATTTTCATGTATTTAGTTGCAAATATTTTGTCTTGAAAAATGTAAATGATTGAATTGGTAAATTTGAAGAAAAATCAGACGAAGGAATCTTCCTTGGATATTCAACCTCCAGCAAAGCCTACAGAGTATTCAACAAAAAGACTTAGTTTGTGGAAGAGTCAATGAATGTCAAATTTCAAGACTCTTTGCAAGATCAATTGATTTAGACTCAACCTGAAGAATTTGAACTTGCTCCAGACTCTACAAAGTCTACCTCCCCTGAAGCAACTCAGACTTCAGAAGAACAACAACAAGTGGATGTTGAAAAATCAACTGAAGAAGAAGAAGATCAACAATGCAATCGGACTAACCAAAGAACTGGAAGCACAAGTCTAGTCATCCCAAAGAACTTATTATTTGTGACATTAATGAAGGGATTTGTACCAAATCTAAAAGGCAAGAAGAGTCTAGCGCTGTGGCACTTATTTCTGAAATCGAACCCAAAAGCATAGAAGAAGCTTTAATTGACGAAAGCTGGATTGAAGCAATGCAAGAAGAACTCAAGCAGTTCAACATTAACGATGTTTGGGAATTAACTCATAAACCAAAAGATAAATCTATTATTGGAGCTAAATGGGTTTTCAAGAACAAGATAGACAAAAAAGGAAAAGTGGTAAGGAACAAAGCAAGACTCGTGGTCAAAGGATATATGCAAGAAGAATTGATAGACTATGATGAGACTTATGCACCAGTAGGCAGGTTAGAAGTAATTAGATTATTACTTGATTTTGCCTGTTATAAGAATTTCATGTTATTCCAAACAGATGTCAAAAGTGCATTCCTGAATGAATTTATCCAAGAAGAAGTCTATGTGTAACAACCTCCCGGTTTTGAAGACCCAAGAAAACCAAACTCAGTATTTAGATTGAAAAAAGCTCTATATGGATTAAAGCAAGCGCCTCAAGCTTGGTACGGCAGGTTAAGTAAGTTTTTAATTCAAAATGGTTTTGTCAAAGAAGAAGTGGATACCACTTTGTTTATTAAAAGAGAAAGCAAAAACTTTCTACTTGTTCAAATCTATGTTGATTATATTATATTTGGATCACCTAACAAAAACTTGTGCAAGAAGTTTTCTAAGTCTATACAGGATGAATTCGAGATGAGCATGATGGGTGATCTATCATTCTTTCTCGGACTACAAGTGAAACGATTAAAGGAAGGAATTTTCATTCACCAAGAAAAATATGCAAAAGAACTTATTAAAAAGTTCGGATTTGAGAATTGCAAAAAGACTGAGATACCAATGTCTAGTTCTTTGAAGCTGGACAAAGATGAAGGAGGAAAGAAAGTTGACCAGAAACTTTGTAGGAGTATTATTAGTTCACTTCTTTATCTTACTACTTTTAGACCTAACATTTTGTTTAGTGTTTGTATTTGTGCTAGATTTCAATCAGATCCCAAAGAATCTCATCTAAGTGCTGCAAAACGCATCATCAAATACATGGCAATTACCTCAAAGTTAGGTCTGTGGTATCCCAAAGAAGGAGACTTTACTCTACTTGGATATTCAGATGCAAATCTAGCAGGTTGCAGAGTTGATAAAAAGAGTACTTGCTGCACTTGTCAATTGCTTGGTAACAAGACAGTATCATGGTTTTCAATGAAGCAAAGTACTGTGGCTCTTTCAATAGCAAAAGCAGAGTATGTGGCCCTTAGAAGTTGTTGTTCTCAAATCTTATGAATAAAATAACAACTAAGAGACTTTGGAATCGAAGACTCATTCACCAAGATTAAATGTGATAACACTAACGCAATTAATCTCACAAAGAATCCAATTCTTCATTCAAGAACAAAGCATATAGAAATTCGACATCACTTTATTAGAAATCATGTTCAAAATGGAGAAGTTATGATCCAATTCATTGATTCAAAGAATCAACTGGCGGACATATTTACAAAGCCACTTGAAAAAAAGTCTATTTGAGTATATTCGCATCAGACTTAACATCTTATCTCTTAAAGTCTGAAGAAGCTCAGACTCGGGGATAAAGTCTGAAGATGTTCAGACTCAAAAGAATGAGAGTTTCGACTGTAAGTTATTTCGGTATTGATAAATTCAATGTTCGGTTAAAAATTTGAAAAGGTACGATTACTGATTGATGTTATCTTTCCAAGTTTTTGAATTTGTGGCATTTATTCTTTTTCAAAAAGGAAGTTATCATTCTTGAAAAGATAGTTATCTATTTTCAAAAAGGCAGTTATTCATTTTCAAAAAGGTAATTTTATTTTTCCTTTTAGGACGATCCGTATACCCCATTTCGATTGCTTTATATGCTGTTTTTCTTCTTCGTTTTCATTCACAAACCCTAGAGCACAGAACCTCTCTTTTTACTCTCTAGTTTAATCCATAAAGTTTTCATCTTTCTTGCGAATCGAGTTCGAGAAATCTCTCAAAGTCTTTGACAATGTCTTCCCAAAGAAAGTCCTCTAGGATCACAAGCAGGGTACCATAGCATATGCGTGGGGGTCCTACGCACTTAGATCTGACCGAGGAAGAAGACTCTCCAAGGCAGCAGCAAAGTCAACAATAACAACATTCTCAACTACGCCATTATTCTCAGGCTAGACCTCAAGAGCCTCAGAAACAAGAAGCAGAGGAAGAAATTATTGAGTATATAGAACCTGTAATTTTAAGCCCGCATTTACTTTCAAGCTCTACACCACTTTGAAAGAAGGTGGTTCTGCAATGACTTTTATTGATGAATTTTTTTAGAGAAAAGGGGTATCGAAATGAAACTTTCTTTTTAAGAACAATGGAACATTTGGGTATTGCTCTTGTTGGTTCGGTAGAAAGGGCTTTTGTGAATTTCCCAAGTGATCCACATTTTGGAGGATTTAATCAACCTAAGGGAAAAGATGACAATGAAAGGATGTTCACTCATTTTAAGTCTAGGATGGGTGTTGCTACGAATATTCGAGGAGGAAGAGTGAATCTGTTTCGTTCTAAGGAACACTAGCGAGTTTATTTTAAACTGTTGAAGCGAGGGGTGATGAACCCAAGGAGTGTGGATTTTGATTTTCTCGACTCATTGAACATAAAGTTGCGGGAGAAATTTACGTTGCTTCAACTTAAACGCTTTTGCTCTGAAACAGTTGTTGTTCATCCGAAACTTACAGCGTATTTCTATTCTAATCTATCCTTTTTAGATGCAAATAGATTTTGCTTTAGTGTTAGAGACCAGGATTATGTGGTTGATATGGACATTTTGGCTGATGTAATTGGAGTAGAAAGAGGGCATTTCCATTCCATCAGCGTGTCTGTTGCTCATGCCACTATGGAGCTTGTTTGAGATAGGATTGCAGAAGGATGGATTTGTACTCGAGAATGAGTGCCCCTAATATCTTGCTACATAAGATTGTGATTAACTGTCTCAGACCCAAATCAACATCAAAGATTGATGTCTTAAATTCTGAAGCAAAGCTGATGCATGCCATCAACATTGGTTTCAAGTTCTCATTGCCTCACAAAATCATGTTTCACATGTATAGAACAGTGGTAAAGGACAAGGGACAACTCCCTTACTCTGCTATTATCACTCGCTTGTTCAGACATCTTAATATTCAGCCTCTCAAAATTCTATGTGTTCGAACCATTGATCCAATGGTGGTGAGACTAAAGATGGTCTCAAAAATGCGCCTGAAGGAGCTGAACAAGGCTTTAGAGAGATTCAAGGTGAAGACCCCTGTCAAGGCACGACAAGACTCTGCGGCTGCAAAGAGAAAAGACAAAGAACCCATGACAACGCCATCTAAGAGGAGAAGAGCACTCATCTTGCAGGAAGAAGAAAATGAAGATGACATTCCAATCTCCGCTCTTACCTTAAAGAATTTACAGATTTTTGTTCCAGAGACAAAGGATCGAGAGAACCAAAATAGAGAGGAGACAGAGCAGAGAGATGAAGAAAGGGAAACGATGAGGAAAGAAGAAGAAGAAGAAGAAGAAGAAGAAGAAGGAAGAACAAAAGAAGAAGAGCGAAGAGGAGAACAAGTAGAAGGAGAGAGTCATGGTGATTCTCCTGCAGAGGAAGAAGGACAAGATCATCGTGACGTTAAAGAAGAGGCAGAGCAAGAAGAGTGAAGGCACTGAAACAGGGGAAGCTACTGATAAAAGAGATAATCCTTCACTTGCTTTTACCAGTGATGTTAGTTGTTCTCCTACCGATCTAGAGGATGTATATGCCTCTCAATTTCTTGAAGTTGGTAATGAAGCTTCATTTCCAAGTTTGGATGTTCGTGCTGAAATTCCATCATCCGCCAACACTCCTCAATCTGATCATGCTAAAACTAGCACTCAAACTAATAATTTAGCAGACTTTAAAAGACCGCTTGAACTTCTTCTAGAGATCAAAGGTTAGGTTTATGCCTTGGGATGTGAATTTTAGACCTTGCAGAATGTTCATCAAGCCACTTCAGTTTTTTTGCATGACCAAATTCAAGCCCTTAATCTTCAAGTTCAAGCAAACGCGAAGGGTGAGGATATAGCACAACCGAAGGCGGATCTGCGGAAGCTGGAGGAGACTATCAAGTTTATGGAGGATTTCCAACTCATTCGCATCCCCAAGCAATTTTAATTTTATCCATTTCTCTTTATATTCTCCACTTTTTTGCTGTTGACAAAAATGGGGAGAAGTTGACACAGATTTGATTGGTTTTTGGACTTATCTTTTGTTTGGTTGTGACTTGGACTGGTTTAGACTGATTGGTTTGCCTGCAGTAACTTAAGCTATGATTATGGTAAAGATAATTGTTTATACAGGACTAACATGTTTTCTGTGGTTGCAGAATCGCTACCATTCTTATCCTAATCTATTTATTTTTTATGAGATATCTTGATTTGCTTAAGTGTTGTCTTGCAAGTCAAAAGTATCCAAATCTACGGAAAAGTTTTGTCACAATCAAAAAGGGGGAGATTATTGGAGAAAACTTCCCTGTTTGTTTTTAAGTTGACAAAGCGTTTCCATTAGTCTAGTTTGAAGACTTGCAGACTCTATCGTCAAAGTATGAAGACCTCCAGACTCAAGATTTAAAGTTTGCCCTCACTGATTGTTTCCAGAGCGACGAAGAAAAGTGTTATCCATTAAAGAAGACTTATCCATATGCAAGTATATTTTTAAGGATTTGATTTGTACGGTTGAAGAAGATCTCACAGCTGGAGAAAGCATTTCGTGATCAATTATTTTTACTGAAATCAATTTGGATAATTAGATCGTTTAATTGATGAAGTATACTTGAAAGGTTCTACTTATAGAAACCTAGATCCTGATTGTATGGGCGAGCATGATTGGTGGGCTATTATCACATTCCTTAAATAACTCGAGATCTTCCTAATTAATTCTGTCTAATGGGTTGATTGGAATAACTCTTTTGAAAGGTACCAACAATTATGAAGGCATGGAGGAGTATATAAGGAAGACACTTAAATTATTCAAATGTGTGCATGAAAGAAAAATTCCAAAGTCTAAAACTCTTAGTTCTTTGTTATTTCAATTGTTGAGCTCGAATTGTACTCGAAAGAGAGATTAGATACTTGTGAGACATTGAGGAAGTGTAGCAACGTCTCTACACTGTGGAATCAAGGATGTGAGACTGTAAAATCTCTTGTGGTTCATAGTGGAATCCAATCGGTGGACTGTCAGTGCGGGAGAGTGGACGTAGGCTTGGTCTAAGCCGAACCACTATAAACCTTGTGTTTTGATTCTCTATACCTAATCTCTTTACTTTAATTCGCAGCTCCATATAACTGTTTATAGTCTTTTACATCTTCAGTCTGTCATTATTAAAAGATGAATTAATTTATTAAGTGTTGCAAAAACTTCTTTGATCACCTATTCCCCCCCTCTAGGTGCTCTTACTAGCCCTATCACCTACTAGCCCATCCAGCGTTCGTCCTTGACCAGCCGCTCCGTCTAGCTCATCGTCGTTCAGCCCGAACCACCTCAAATAGCCCTTCCACAGAACCGACTTCCAACTTGGCTGTGAGGCTTGTTGGTTATTTTTCAGCCCCTTTTGAGCCTCCTTTGGTGTCGCCATAGGCTTGGGTGTTGGTCGTCGTCACGCCGCCGTCACCATGAACCGTTAGCTCGCTAATCCGGTGAGTTAAATCTCTAATCCTCGATTAAGTTGTTAATTGCACTTAGGGATTAGATTAATGCTAATTAGCTTAGTTAAATTAGTACTAAGTGAGATTAGCCTTAAGTTGGATTAGTGTTAATATAGTTTGATTAGATTAGCCTTAAAATGGATTAGTGTTAATCTTAATTGGTAAGATTAGCACCAATGAGAGTGGTTTAGTCTAATTTAGTGGATTTCTCCTAGATTTGTTTACTGGATGCTTGCTGTTTGCCATTTTTGTGGATTCAAATGTGCTATGATTTTGAGGTTGATTCTTTCTTGAGAAATGTTTTAGACATCTTCAACTATGACATATATTTTACTCAAGATTTAATGGATTTAAAATAATGATAAATAAACTTCATTAAAAACAAAACAGAACCTCTATTTGTGCTGGAACCAGTGACCTTATGGTGTTGTATAGATTTTTATCAACTCTTAGGGTTCTATTTTAAAATAGTTTCTTAACAAAAGTTGTTTGTCACATCTTTTAATTTAACATACTCAAATTTCAGATTGAACGGACAAGTTTTGGACTTTGAACCAAACCAACTTTGGAAAATAGACTTTTTGGAAACGGACACAGTTTTTGTAACGGTTTGGGCGATTTAATACTCTTAATCCAGAAGGATCTGGGCTAAGGTGTCTGCATGAAAAATATTTATTTAGGTATCATTTATAACATTTTCAAATTTTATAATTTTCTAAGCTTGTTTAATTATGTTTCTGTAATTAAACTTGGAGGCGCGTGAGTGGCCCGGTTTTTGCCGATTAGGACCGGTAGTGGTTTTGTAATTGTTCTTGATGTTGTGCTTGCTGGACAATGGATATTTGATGCTTTGGTTGACCTTTGGCATTCTTAGAGTTTATGCTTGATAATATGTGAAAGTGGTTGCTTAACTGTGCAATTGGGTGCTTGGTTGTTGTTATGGACTATTATTTTGGTATTTTGAAAAAAATTGGCCAAAAATTTTGGTATTTAAATAGAAAAAATGCCGAGGGCGTTGGTATTTGACACCTATAAAAAAAAAATGTTTTATGTACTAAAATATAAAATCGTGGAATTTTGAAATGGCTAACTATCACACTTTATGGTTCAAATTAAAGATGTGACCATGCACAATTATTTTGCCGGGTATTTTTATTACGAAGAAAATTGGCTAAATCCATTATTTGAAATGGAAGTATTTGAATGCAATGCATGATGTTGCGTGTGATCGATTTATCAAAACCCGTTACCTAGCGGGAGTTTGGGGACGATGCCCAATTTATCGGATGCCCGGCGGGAGCCCGGAAGCCGATCGCAGTAGAGGCCGGACTGCTACCCCTTTTTGGGATGCCGTCTAGGCGAAAGTTCTAGATGTTGCCATGCCCGACAAGGTAGGACAGTGCCCGATTTTTATCGTATGCTGGGTGGGAGTCCGGATGATCGCCGACTAGGGAGTTGGCCATGGCCTATGGGCCATAATAACTAGAACATGCATGAGTGGATAAGATTGCCATGCTTGATTATGGAGCAAAATTATGCGACACGGTATGGGACGTGTCATAACGATTTTACCCTATAATAGGGACCCTTTGATTGGTTGATATAGGAGTTGATGTGTTCTAGTTATGAAATGCATTAGCTGTATTGATATGAGATGTGTGATGTTCAAATGTGAAGGGAGGTGCTGATGCGAGATAAGTTGTGTGTGTGGTGCATGTTTAGGACACCTTTGAGTGAATTCTCGTCCTAATCGGGGTTTAGGGCGTTGACTCACTGAGACTTTGTCTCATCCCGTCACGGTTTAAATTTTTCAGGTCCTTAGTATGGAGATACCAGAGGGTGTCATGGAGGGTCCTGAGCTAGAGTCGAAGGGATCCAAAGTATAGGCTGTCCAGTAGTTCTTTTTGGGATAAACCTTTGGTGTACAGACTTGTATGACCGACTTGGCTTGTATATCTAAAAAGTATGTTTTGTGAAAATTGGTTGTCCTGCTTTTCTATCCCATGTTTGTGATTTTCCGGGTATATGTTTAATTCGCTTCCACGTGTGCATAAAATGAATGGGTTGGCAACGCATCTTGGGAACGTCGCAAATTTTAGTCGACTGCCAAGGGATGTGTGCTTGTCCGGGATTCGGGGCATGACAATAACTTTATAAAAATATATTTATTTTACTTAGTTTAGCTAATAAATAATGCAATATTTGTGAGAAAATATTTGGATTTTTATTTATTTATTCAAATTTTCTCAATTTATGTAGCATAATTAGATATGGAGAAAATAGGGGAAGAATGCAAAAAGAATGAAAGGAATATACCAACCATAGAATCATTAGAAGGAAGTCAAGACTGTGATTTATTTCCTAATTTAATGCGAAAAATAAGCAATTGTATTGTGTTTGGAACCTTGAATTTATCCTATAAATAGGATAACATTGAGAGGTGGGGGGGGGGATAGTTAAGTTTTTAATTTTAGATCTTTTTTTATTTTTCAGGGGTTTTTTAAGTATTTTGAAGAGAAGACAAAAAGTGATGACATAATTCTTGTTCTTTAATTCAAGATGTTGATTTAATTTATATTCTCGTTTCTTCTTCTAATATGTTTATGATCATAATGATATGAATATTATGTTTTTTTATGTTTTGCAAATGATTTCATTCATGTAAATTTTATATTATGTGTATATTTGAGACTAAGAATATGCAATTACTCCCTATAATATATGACGATAAATTAAATATACATAAAAGTATACCATATTATTGGTGTGGCTTTTGGTGATAAGGTGATCTGAAAGATTCATTGTAAATTAGGAATGTTTATAGATTTTAATACATTTATGTTTATTTGATTTCACATAGAGATATAGTAGATAGATAAACTGAGTAGGTTTGTTATACCTAAAGATAAGATAATAAATAGATTAGGAAATTTTGCTATCACATGTTTAATATCGTTCCTATATATGTAATGATATGAAATTCATACCTAGTGATTATGATGAAATCGGATACTCTAACATATTTATTTGACTAATATACTGTATTTAGTTAAGAAATTTTGCTTCTAAAATTGTCGATTTTATTTATTCTCAATTTTATTTTGATATGTTAAATAAATTTTAGAATAAGTCCACTTTTAATATTTAACTGGTTTATTAATCATTAATCTCTGTGGGGACAATATTTTTTCTCATCATTATATTACTTATTCGACATGTTCATTTGCATTTAAAATTTTACGAACAAATTTTGGCACTATTACTGGGGATTGTTTGTTTAATTAACTGATATTGGATAATACGAGGTTTAATCTAGCTTTCGTTTTTATTGTCTTCAAAGTGTAAATGATGTATGACACATAGCCAATAAGGGAAACTTACTAATTTAATCTAGAAATTGAACATACATTTAAAAGGCAACTATGAGAATGAGAAATCACACTAAAAAGATGGAGCAAGTTCGTGAGTATGAAAATCCACTTAGACTTTTGAGAGATTATGATGCACCAACAGTTCAAGACACCACATCAAACATCATGAGATTTACAATTCAAGCAAAGAATTTTGAGACCAAACCATCACCTATTCAGATGCTTCAACAATCAGTGCAACCTTATGGGCTACCAAGTAATGATCCAAATACTCACATCAATACTTTTTCTTGAAATCTATAACACAATTAAATATAATGCAGTTACAGATGATGTTATTAGATTAAGATTATTTCCAATTTTCATTTGAGACAAAGTTAAGAGTTGGCTCTCTTCTCTGCTTGTAAGATCAACTCACAATCCTAACAATATTTATAACTTTCTTCAAGGAGTCTAAGGAATCATTTTCAATTTTCACCAGTGCTACTACTCAATAATAGATTAATTTGCAAAACTCTCAATAAAAAATATTTTATTATATTATGATGTAAATATGAGCAACTTAACATATTTTATTTCACATTTTTTAATTTTCGACTTGTTTATCTTAAATGTTAAATTAAAAAAATTGAGAAGAAGAAGAAGAAGAAGAAGTCAATAAGAGTAGTGATGAATGTACCTGATTGTTTAATAATGAAAGCACACACACATGAATCAACGATGGTTGCCAATCTTTTTCATGGTTGCTTCCTTACATTTTCCAAAACCTTCGTTTTTTCCAACCAAAGAAAGGGACGAGGCAAAAGCCGACAAAATCTACTCAAAAATCAAAAAGTAAAAGTCTCTGGTCAAGGTTCAAGTTCAACATTGGAGAGCTGCACGTACTGACTTACTCCATTTTCCGGAAAAGGTATCCCATCAAGTGAGTGGTATTCCAAATACTTTATGGACGTAAATAATAATATTTTTGTTCCGAAAATAATTTCTTTTTTTATGAAAAATAGTTCTTTTTTGTTTCTATTTTTTAGAATAATTTCTAAGTAAAATAACATGTTTGGTAACTAGAACAATTTCCGAGTAAAATAACGAGTTAGGTAACTATATAAAATTTCAATTCTTGAAATAGAAAAAGAATAGGAATGCGTTTAATACGATCAATAATTTTTTGCATTTTTATTTTATTTTTTCTTCTTGCTCGTCGATTGCCAAACACCGATCGCCGACCATCTACCATCGCCTACCGTTGCCCAACCGTTCAGTTGGCAGCCACCGCCCACCTCCTATGACGGCTAGCGGGCGGCGGTTTGACGGTTGGCAATCGGCAACCGGTGAACTAGGTTGTGACGGGCGGCGGTCAACGATTAGGCACTGACAATCGGATGGCAATCGGTGGCCAGCAATGGCCGTGGGCGGCAATAGATCTAAGGGCAACAACCATGGCAAGGAAGAAGAAAAAAAACAATGGCTTATTTCTAGAAATTTTTCTCGAGAACAAGAAGTTACTTTTTCTACTTCTTGTTTCCGATCAAAATCTATTCTTCGACCACTTTTCTATTCCGGGAAATAGGAAATTTTGTTGATGTTATCAAACGTATTTCTTTTTTTTTTTGTTTTGTTCCGGGGAGCCAAAAAACAAAAGAATAAGGTAACATAAATGTTCCCATGCAGCCTCCTGAGAGACTATTGGAGCATAACGTTCATGTTTCCTTTCTCTTTTTTTTTTTTAAATAAAAATATAATAGAAATTAGTTTGTGTAAATTTTTATTCTTGGGAATATATTTAAAATAGAATCAAGAAGTAAGGAAAAATTACTTCTTTATTCTCGAGAACAACTCAATAATGAAATCCAAACTATTTTCTTTTCTTTCTTTTTCTCTTCCTTCCTCTTCTTCCCCTAGTCGACAGGTGACTAGCTAGATCAGGTCACCCCAAGCCTCACCTAGCCGCCGTGAGATCAACGTAGCCTAGCCTAGCCATGGTGAGACTCGAGGTGACCTTGCCAACTCTTGTTTGGTTTGTCAGTGGTCAGCCATAGCCAAGGCTAGCAACCAATTAGAGAAAGAATAATAAAAGGAAAAAAAAAAGAGAAAAATATAATAAAATTATCAAAAAGTAAAGGAAATTTTATGTCACGTCTCGGTCCTATGAATTTGATCATAATTCCTGAGTCCAAAAAACTTTGGTGGTGGTATCAAACACGTTTCTATTTCAGAATTAAAAATTTTGTACAATTATCAAATGCATTATTTTATTCAGAAGCTTGTCCAATGAACAAAAAAAAAAAAAAAAAAAAAAAAGATATTTCTAAACAAAAATTATTCCCTAGAATATACACGTTATCATTTGTACTCTATGATACCCCACATTGTAATTGAAATCATATTTCACTTGCAAGTTTAAGCCTATCAAATAGATCCAGTCAGATTCACCTTCAAGACAATGAATTATAGGTCATTTAAAATATATTAATTGTTCTACACCATAACAATTCTCGGATATGAAATTTCTCTGATACTACTCACAATCCTAATAATATTTATAACTTTCTTCAAGGAGTCTAAGGAATCATTTTCAATTTTCATCGGTGCTACTACTTAATAATAGATTAATTTGTGGAAATCCTCAATAAAAAGTATTTTATTATATTATATCGAATCCACCCAATGCCATTTTCCTTGGTTCCACCCATAATCCCCTTCCTCTTCAATCTCATTCAGTGTTTCGTTAATTTGATTTCCATCTTTGACATCAATGGATGCCCTTGTCAAATTTCCAATTCCCCCTCAATCGCCTTGCATCCGAGACCATCAACCAAGCCTTCCAAGTGCTTTACAAGAATCCTTCCTCTGTTTTGATGTTTGAACTGCTCCATTCGATAGTTGTTATATGAGATACATACCCTTCACTGCCTTCTTTTCCAAGGCATGCATGCAAATGGAATCCACAAGTCAAGAAAGGGACGCGCGCCTTGCTGCTCTATGCACCAGATTAGGCAGACTTTGGTCCGAGTAGGATGTCGATGTATGGGATGAAGCTGCTCCTGCAGAGACATTGGTAGAATGTCAATTAATTTTGGTTGGCAAAGTCCTCTCTAACCCGTCTATCAATTTCCCAGCATTTCAGAATACCTTGAAGTGAGCTTGGCGCAATGATAAAGTTGAGATTACTCAAAGGGAAGAGGGATTATATGTGTTTAAATTCAACTCGACAATAGAAAAACAGAGGGTGTTAGATAATAGTCCGTGGCTGTTCTCGCATCATCTAGTTATCTTGAAGTCCTGGATACCAAACACTCCATTTCATTGCTGTGACTTCACTTCTTGTGCATTCTGGGTGCAAGTGTTTGGCCTTCCTCTTGAACGTTGTACAGAGGAGATGATCAGTAAGACTATGCGAAATATTGGTAAGGTGCAGGAAGTAAAGATTGAATGTAGAGAAGGTATGACGTTACGGGTAGGCAGGGCTCATGTAGAACTCAATTTGTAAGAACCACTAAAACCCGGGAAGCTAATATGATTAGAAGGCAGAAACATATGGCTAGATTTCAGATAGGGTTAATACCCTAAAAAACCCCAAACTAGTACACTTGTGACAAATTTACCCCAAACTATTTTTTTGACCACCAAAAACCCCAAACTGGTATACCTTTGACAAATTTACCCCAAACTAGTACACTTGTGACAAATTTACCCTATGTTAGTTTTCGTTAAATTTTATTCTCAAATTATTAAGTTAAATGACACGTGACAGTTTACCGATATACGAATTTAGGATTTTATGCTCCGTTTGTCATCGTTTACAATTTTTGTGATTTTTTATGGTATTAATCCAATTTAGCATAGGGTATATTTGTCACAAATTTACCATTTTGGGGTTTTTTGCAATCGAATAAATTAGTTTGGGGTAAATTTATCATAAATGTACCAGTTTAGGGTTTTTTATAGTCAGTCAAGGTAAATTTGTCACAGGTATACCAGTTTGGGGTTTTTCATGGTCAAAAAAAATAGTTTGGGGTAAATTTGTCACAAGTGTACCAGTTTGGGGTTTTTCAGGGTATTAACCCTTTCAGATATGAATGATTATCCCACTTTTATTACTCGTGTGGGGTTATTGGCCATTATGCAATGTATTGTTCAACTATACCTTATGATGAAACGCAACTGGATGGGAAAGATAACTTCTCCTATGGCCAATGGTTACGAGCTGATGTTCGAGAACATAGCCCGTTTTGGCACGCTTTCTATGAGACAAATCCTACCCATGATGCTGTTAAGGAGATCATACCTGAAACTCTGCAGCACTCGACTTTTCTCTTAACTAGTACTCCTCAGGGCACAAACCAGCAACAAGCCACTCTGGAAGTTTGCTTAGCTCCACAAGCTGACCCTTCTCCAGGTCCAGTCAACCAGTAGGTATCCCTCACTAACTTTCCACGAACAGATAAAGCGCAGAAGCAGAAAGTCCCTGTGCAGGAACAACATATCCTCATCAAAGATCTAGAGGCAAGTTCTTCAAAAGCAAAGAAAATTAAGGCTAGCAGAATTCCTCCTAAGACTAATCCACTCAAGAAGGCGAAAAGATATGCCCCTTATGAATCACGTTCTTATATCACAGAAGATTTTGATGATTCACATCTAATGGACAATCCGATCTATGAGACTGATAGGGTAGAAAGTTGGGTTGTCTGGTGGCTTGCCCTAAAAAGCCACCAATGGACAAATGAAACTACTTAGCTAGAACTGTCAGGGACTGGGCAATACCTTGACAATTCAAGCACTCAGGGCCCTTGTGGCTCAAGAACGGCCCGACATAATGTTTTTGATGGAAATGAAAAACCAGGACATAGTAATCTAGAAAATTCAAAGGAGGTTGAAATTCCCAAAATCTTTTGTGGTGAGTCTAGTGGGTTTGGCTTGGGGGATGGTAGTTTTCTGGAATGATCAAGTACATTTATGTATAGAGAGACATACTGCTTACTTTATTGACTTGTTATGCACTACTACTCCAAGTGGAAATCTGATGAAAATTACCTGTCTCCATGCGCCTGCGGTCTATCACCAAAGACAGCAGCTTTGGGCTGAATTGCGACACATCAGCTACTATAATAACCTGCCATGGATGTGCATTGGAGACTTTAATGAGGTAATGTACCATTGGGAAAATGTTGGAGAAAAGCTAGCTGAGTCCTATAGGATGCAATCTTTTTGATCATTTATAAACAATTGTTTGCTAATGGATGTAGAAAGTAAGGGGCTGTGCTTTCACTTGGGTGAATAACAGGGCAGGGAATAATGCAGTGAAAGAACGTCTTGATAAGATGTTATGCACCATAGAGTGGAGAGTTTCTTACCCGACAGTTGAAGTCTTCGCCTTACTTGCAATTGTGTCTGACCATAGTCCACTTTTACTGAACACTGATATTCCCAAACAGAAAAGTTATAAATCCTTCACTTTTTGAAGCCTTTTGGACTCATAATCATGAGAGCCGACAGGTCATTGCAAAAGCTTGGGCTTCTTTACCACTACATAAAGCACCCCTTGATCGCAAGCTCCGGCTCATCTCTATGGTACTTGCCCAATGGAGTAAATCTTCCTTTCCACATGGTCGTGATCGGATTAATCTGTTATAGCAGCAACTTCAACAGTTTATCAATCAACCAAGCACCAATTATGATAAAGTAATAGTAAATTAGCTCAAGGAAGAAGTCCAACACCTATGGCAACAAGAAGAGCAATATTGGGCAATGAGATCGCGCATTAACTGGTTGAAGTGGGGGGACAGAAATACAAAGTTTTTCCATTCAACTACTGTACAAAGATGACAATATAACCGTATCACTATGCTTCAGGATGAAAACCAAAGATGGATTCAAGATCCCAGCCAACTAAAGAATATGACAATGGATTTCTTTCGCAATCTATATCTGTCGGTAAGTCAATGTGATTATCTCCCTATTCTGACACAAGTTTCTTCAATAGTTACAATAGAAATGAACCAAGTTTTAATAGCAGAGGTTTCTCGGGAGGAAGTTAAACATGATGCCTTTCAATTGGGGGCTACTAAAGCCCCGAGGCCGGATGGTTTTAACGGTTTGTTTGACCAAAATTATGGGACATACTACAAGAAGATATATTTACCTTTGTGCAGAATTTTTTCAGAACAGGTGTGATGCCCCCAGCTTTAAATAGAATGCTCATTACTCTTATTCCAAAGGTACCGCATGCTGAAAGGTTAGTTAATTATCGTCCCATTAGCCTCTGTAATTTTATTTACAAAATCATATCCAAAGTATAAGCGAACTGCCTAAAACCTTGGTTACCTAAGTTGATCTCGACAGAGCAGAGCACCTTTGTGATTGGTAGACAAATCCAGGATAACATCTTAGTAGTCCAAGAAGTCCTACACCAACTGAAAACCAGGGTAAGAAAGAGAAAATTTCAGGCCATTTTAAAGTTGTATATGAAAAAGGCATATGATCAAGTCGAGTGGGACTTTTTGGAGGCCTATCTGTGCAAGCTTGGGTTTCATAACAAATGGGTGCAGTGGGTGATGCAGTGCATAACAACGGTTTCCCTTAGTGTTAAATTCAATGGACAGCCATTACCCTATTTTCATCCTACAAGAGGACTGCGCCAAGGTGATCCTCTCTCTCCATATATATTCATCTCGGTGGCTAATGTTTTATCAACCCCCATTCAACAAGCAATTGATATGGGAAATCTCAAAGGAATTCAGTTTAACAAGTGGTGTCCTACCCTCTCTCACCTATTTTTTGCCAATGATGCGATATTTTTCTTAGATGGAAGCCTACTTGAATGCCAAAATTTAGTGAACATCCTACAACAATATTGTCTAGCTACAGGTCAAGCAGTGAATAGAAACAAATTTGGACTTTTTCTTAGTAGAGCTTGTCCTAATACATTAAAGCAAAATCTGGCTAGTGAATTGCAAGTACCTTTGATTGAAAAAACTGGCAAGTACTTAGGAATACCGTCTGATTGGGGGGTTTCTAAGAAGGATATGTTTGCTTGGATAATAGGGAGGGTTAGTGCCAAGTTGGCGGGGTGGAAAGAACAGCTTATATCCAAAGGTGGGAAGGAAATATTACTGAAATCTGTGGTACAAGCATTACCAAACTATGCTATGTCAATTTTTAAAATTCCAATCTCTATATGCAAGTCTATTGAGCAGAAGATAGCACAGTTTTGGTGGCAAAACAATTGTACTAAGTCGGGCATCCATTGGAAAAGTGGGGACATACTTCAAGAAAGGAAGGACAATGGGGGGCTGGGTTTTCGAGACTTACTTAGTCTTAAGAAAGCACTACTCGGTAAACAGGCATGGCGAATATCCCAATACCCTTCATCCTTGTGGAGCCGTGTGTTTAAAGGTTTATACTTTCATTCTACTGATTTTTGGCATGCACCTAGAGGATCTACTCGTCATGGGGCTGGCAAAATGTGCTATTAGGTCGAGATTCCATCTCAACTCAGCTTCAATGGTCAGTCGGGAATGGCCAATGCATTCACATTCGCAATGATAAATGGTTATCTAGAGGAACTCTTGGTGGGCTAGCAAGAAGAGGAGAGCCAGAAATGGTTGGAAGTTTTCTTACTCCAAATTAGACTAATTGGAATGTTCCTCTCCTTCGACAAAGTTTTGATGACCAGATTATCAAGGAGATTGTTACCATACCTCTCAGTTCAATTCCGACCACAGATCAGATTATATGGATAGGAACACCTACTGGAGACTATACGGTCAAAAGCGGCTGCAAGTTCATCAAACAAAACGCTCCTAAACGTCTTCCCAACTCTGCATCCACATCCCATCAACTCCCAACCCCTGTGGGGCGCAAGATTTGGCAAGTAAAAACAGCCCCCAAACTTCGAATATTTATGTGGTCCCTTTGCCACACTGCGCTCGCTACAAAGGAAAACCTATACCGAAGACACATCATCCCCGACTCATAATGTCAGTTATGTCAATCTCATCTTCCTGAAACTACCGAACACTTATTTCTACTTTGCCCCCAGATACAGGGCCTTTGGTCCCATCCCAAAGTGCATATCAACCTTTCAGCATACAATACACACATGATGTCTAATTGGCTAGCGGATCTATTAATGCAAGGATAAACGTACCTGAACCGGAGACAGTAGTAGCCCTTCTTTGGCAGATTTGGCAAGCGAGGAATCACTTCATCTTGCGCAACAAGCATTCAACACATGAACCGATTGCAGATCTGGCACTTACAAATGCAGAGCTTTGTCGTAGTACGCAGAAGATCGCAACAAATACAGGGCAGTCGGTGATGCCTATCTCTCGGATCTAGAATCCTCCACCACCAGGAACAATCAAAGTGAATATTGATGGGGCTTTCCCTGTAGCAGAAACCATGAAGGAAATCTTATCGGTGGATCCTCCCACATCGTTCCCGCTTCGTCTCCTCTACAAACGGAGATCCGAGCCCTAAATCAAGCTCTTCAATATCTATTACAAAAAGGCATGACAAATGATCACCTGTAGATTGATTCCGATTGTTTGGTGATGGTAGAGATGATAAATGATCACCGATCGCCACCATGGGACTGCCGAAACCTAGTTGTGGAAATTGCAGATTTGATCTCCCGATTTTCCCACTTGCAACTATGCCACTGTAGATGGGAAGCGAACTCCATCGCCGACTGAGCCACTAAGGCCTATGGCCGTGGTTCTTTGAACTCAAACTGGGCCTCCTCACCTCCTCAGAATATTCTGGATATGCTATGTATCAATGCCCTAAAAACGGGTTGTAATGCTTTCCCTTCATAAATAAATTGCTACGTATTTCAGACCCCAAAAAAAAAAAAAAATCCATTTTTTCCAACCAAAAAAAAGGGGACAAGGCAAAAGCCGACAAAATCTACTCAAAAATCAAAAAGTATAAGTCTCTCGGCAAGGTTTAAGTTCAACATTGGAGGGCTGCGTGTACTGACGTACTCCGTTTTCTAAAAAAGGTCTACCATCACGTGAGTGGTGTTCCAAACACTTCAAGAGACTATCGGCGCATGACGTTCATGTTTCCTTTTTTTTTTTTTTTAAAGAATAAAAATTCATTTGTTTACATTTTTGTTCTTGAAAATATATTTAAAATAGAATCAAGAAGTATGGAAAAATTACTTCTTTATTTTCGAGAACATATCAATGATGAAATCCAAAATATTTTATTTTCTTTCTCTTTCTCTTCCTCCTCTTCTTCCCCTAGTTGACTTGCAACTAGCTAGATGAGGTCACCCCAAGCCTCACCAAGCCGCCATGAGATCGATGTAGCCATGCCTAGCCACGACGAGACTCGAGGTGACCTTGTCAGCTCTCATTTGACTAGTCAATAGCTGGCCATAGCCAAAGCAAGCGACCAGCTAGAGAAAGAAGAAGAAAATAAAATAAAAATTAAATTAAATAAAAAATATAATTAAAATGTTAAAAGAAATTCTAAGCCACGTCTCAGTCTTATGAATTTAATCATACATCCCAAGCCCAAAAAAATATGTAGAGAGTAATAAATGCATTTCTATTTCAAAAATAGAAATTTTGTGCAATTATCAAACACATTATTTTATTCAGAAAGTTGTCTAGTGAACAGAAATAATATATATATTAAATAGAAATTATTCCCGAGAATAGAAACATTATCATTTGCACTCTATGATAGCCCCCATTGGTCTTGAAATTTGACTTCACTTGCAAGTGATGCAACAATCAAATTTAATCACGATGCAATTGTTCATGGATACTCGTGTTTTTTTTTTTTTTAAGGGACTTGGTACTGATTTCTCATGATTTCTTCTCACTTATCTTTAAGAAGTTTAGATGTCGGATGATGCTACGGAAATTCAACCGAACGATACTCGTTGAACTTTGGAATTTGTTTGCAACCTCTTGTTGATTTGACAGCTTACATTGTATTGTCACAGGTTGATTGATTTCGAGCGATCACATACTCGTGCAGTCTTAGGATTTTTTATCCCAAATCAGCCTCACGCACACACGCTTGAACACAAGGGTCATATGAACAAAGGGGCGAGTGTATTGCTTATGAACGAGCTAAATACAATGAGGGGTAGGGTCCCTTATTTTTACAAATTTGGGTCTAATCTCATTCGTTGATCCTCCCTCCGATCCAATAGTTGTGTTTGAACATATGTCATCATTACAAGTCTATACATTAGGCTACTCAATGGCTCTAGGCCTTGGGAAAGCCCAAGGGCATGTGTCAGAAGCAAGGGTAGGGCCACCTGACATGGAGTAGGTGAATGATCACGGGCTTTTGTCCATATTGCGCATGGGCTGGCCGTGCGCTAATCATGGGTCGTCCATTGATCGGTCATGGCTAATCGTGGGCAAACCCTTGTGTGTGACACGACCCCATCATGGACAGTCTTGGATCATGCTTTGTCCGTGGGCTGTGTCAGTATGGTTATTTTTCTTTAACAATTCTTTCTATTCTTTTGTTTTCTTTAATTATTTTGAAATGAGAAAGGGCGGGTTGATATTGTAACATCCCGGGGCCCACTATGTAATATTGTCCGCTTTGGGTCACCCGCCCTGGTGTGGACGAACCGCCATCCCAGCCACGGTCTTTTCCCTCACGGCTTTAAAACGCGTTACACAAGTTAGAGGGACCCAAGCCTTATAAGCTAACCAAAACCTCCCTCCCTAAGCGATGTGGGACAAGAGAGGAGGCTGTCGTCCACGCCAGGGCAGGTGACCCAAAGCGGACAATATTACACAGTGGGGCTCGGGATGTTACAAGTAGTATCAAAGCCGACTCCTGACTACGTGTGGGACCACAGCTCGAATATTGTTCTGACGCCCGTGGGGCCACAGCGAGGACGCTGTTCTGTTAAGAGGTGGAGAGTGTGACAGCCTCCACTCTTGTCCCACATCGCCTAGGGAGGGAGGTCTTGGTTAGCTTATAAGACTTGGGTCCCTCTAACCTATGTAACGCGTTTTAAAGCCATGAGGGGAAAGACCGTGGCTGGGATGGCGGTTCGTCCGCGCTAGGGCGGGTGACCCAAAGCGGACAATATTACACAGTAATGCGTTTTAAAGCTGTGAGGGAAAAGACCGTGGCTGAGATGGCGGTTCGTCCACACCAGGGCGGACAATATTACACAGTGGGGTCATTTAAAACTGTGAGGGAAAAGACCGTGGCTGAGATGGCGGTTCGTCCACACCAGGGCGGACAATATTACACAGTGGGGTCGGGATGTTACAGATATAGGTCTCAAAATTCATGAATGTGAGGACTCAAATATGCGATGCATGTAATACCCACCACACATCTAGGTCCAAATTTCAGGACTTTGGTACGAGGTTAAAAACCGTAGGGGGTTCTGCTGAGCAATAAACAAAAGCAAACCGACACGTTTCGCTAGATGTTTTGAGCTGATAGATCTCAAGCTCCAACACTGGAGAGTCTCTCTTTAACCAGAAAAGCTCTGGACAACCTTCAATTATGCCGAGACTAACCTCATCACCTCCTCATATTCGCTTCTTCTTCCCCTTCTTCTCTACATCCCTGTGTCGTCTTCCTCTGCTTCCTCTCCCATGCTGCAGAGACTCAAATCCAAGATCAAGAACTGCAAGTGGTGTCGAAGCTCAGGCAATCCTGGCAAGACCCATCGTCCCTCGACCACTGGGTGGCCTCCGATTCATCTTCCCACTGCGCATGGCCCGAGATCAAATGCCAAGAAGGCTCAATCACCGAGCTCAATCTTGTCAACCTGAACATAAATTATTCGATCCCCCCATTCATCTGCGACCTCAAGAATCTGACCAAGCTCGATCTCTCCTACAACAATATTACTGGAGAGTTTCCCACTGTTCTCTACAACTGTTCCAAGCTCATGTACCTCGACCTGTCCCAGAATTACTTCGAAGGTCCAATTCCATCCAACATCGACCGGATGGCCGAACTTCAGGTCCTGATTCTCGCCACCAACAGCTTCTCGTTTGACGTCCCAGCGTCAATAGCTAGGCTGCCGAAGCTGAGGATCCTTCACCTTTACAAGTCCGAGTACAATGGCACATACCCTGAAGAGATTTTTGGCCTCTCCGATCTCGAAGAACTGAGGCTCGAGTACAACAACAAGTTCGTGCGATCGCAGCTACCACAGAACTTCACCGCCCTGAAGAAGCTGCGGTTCTTCTCAATGGCGCAGACGAACCTGTATGGTGGAATCCCAGAGACGGTCAGCGATATGGAGGCTCTCGAGCACTTGGATTTGGGGATGAATCCACTGACAGGAGAGATCCCGGGCAGCATTTTTGCTCTGAGGAACTTTAGCAGGTTGTACGTGTACAAGACTAATGTGTCCGGGTCAATCCCTCAGGCAGTCAGCGCTGCGAATCTGAGCGTGATCGATCTGTCGTATAATAATTTGACAGGTAACATACCTAAAGATTTTGGAAAGCTCAGGAATCTATGCAACTTGATTTTAGAGTTCAATCAATTGTCCGGTAGAATCCCAGAAGGTATCGGGCGTCTTCCCGCTTTGTCTGATGTCAGGCTGTCCAAAAACAATCTATCGGGCACGATCCCCCCGGACTTTGGCAAGTTTTCCCCCCTCACAAGATTCGAGGTGGCCTTCAACAACTTGACTGGCGCATTGCCAAAACAACTATGCCATGGCGGCACGTTGTTCGGGTTGGCCACTAGAGACAACGATCTCAGTGGGGAGTTGCCGGAGTCACTTGGAAATTGCAGTACTTTGTCTGTAGCGATGTTGAAAAACAATGGATTCACTGGCAATGTGCCTGGAGGACTCTGGATGTTGCGGAACTTGACGGGTTTGATCTTGAGTGGTAATGGATTAACTGGCGAGCTTCCCGAGGAGCTGTCCCCAAACCTCACTCGGATCGAGATGAGCAACAACAAATTCTTCGGCAAGATTCCGAGCACGGTGTCTTCGTGGAGGAACTTGGTGCTGTTTGATGCCAGTAACAACCTCCTCAATAGCACGGTTCCGACTGAATTGACCGAGCTTCCTTCTCTGACGACGCTTTTGCTCGGTCAGAACAAGCTCTCCGGGAATCTTCCCACAGACATCATTTCATGGAAATCCTTGACCACTCTGAATCTTAGTCACAATAAGATCTCGGGACCGATTCCCAGCAAAATCGGTCTTCTGCCTGTGCTCACGCAGTTGGACCTGTCTGACAACCAACTGTCCGGCCTGATTCCTCCTGAATTCGGCCAACTGAATCTGAACTGTCTGAATTTATCCTCCAATCGCCTCAGGGGACCAATCCCAGCCAAGTTAGAGAACGCCGCATATGACACCAGTTTCCTGAACAACGCCGGGCTCTGTGCATCCAATTCGTTCATGAGGATCAATGTCTGCAACGCCCAATCCCATAGGTTGAGCAAGACCAATCTCACCTTGATCGTGATCTTGGCCATCGCAGTGGCATTGTTCGTTCTGTCCGCAGTGCTGTGCATGATCTGGTCTCCCAGAAAGAAGAGGGACGGGGTTGATTCAACTTTGGAACTGACTCCTTTCCAAAGGTTGAATTTTGTGGCATCGGATATTCAGTCGGGATTGGAGGAGCATAATGTGATTGGAAGTGGTGGATCAGGAAAAGTATATCGCATTATCGTGAATCCTGATGGTGACGCCGTCGCTGTGAAAAGGATTTCGATTGACCGAAAATTTGATGAGAAGCTGGAGAAGCAATTCGTAGCAGAAGTGGAGATACTTGGGAACATTAAGCATCGACACATTGTCAAATTGTTATGCTATATTTCTTGCGAGGACTCGAAACTCCTAGTGTATGAGTACATGCAAAATAGCAGCTTGGACCATTGGCTTCACGAGAAGAAAAGATTGTCGCGCATATTGGGTGTCACCAACAATATGATCTTGGATTGGCCCAAAAGGTTGCAGATTGCGATCGTAGCAGCTAAAGGACTTTGCTATATGCATCATGATTTGCCACGGCCCATCATCCACCGAGACGTGAAATCGAGCAACATTATCTTAGACTCAGAGTTCAACGCAAAAATTGCTGACTTCGGCCTTGCAAGGATGTTGGCCAAGCCTGGAGAAGCTGTTACCATGTCAGCTGTTGCTGGTTCTCACGGCTATTTGGCACCAGGTTTGTCTATTCACTTAACATGAGTTCATTTCAGCTATATGCAAGTTTGCCTTCCTCATATCCTACATATGCTACCAGCAGGAATATTTAATTTTATCTTTCTTTTTTGTTGAACAACAGAGTATTTTCATACGACAAGAGCTAATGAGAAGATCGATGTTTATAGCTTCGGGGTCGTTCTCTTGGAACTGACCACTGGAAGGGAGGCTAACGACGGGAAGGAAGGCATGGGTCTCGCTGACTGGACATGTTGTCACATCCAACATGGCAAGCCGATATCTGATGCAATAGATGAGGAGATCAAGGACAGCTCGTACCTAGATGAAATAATCAATGTCTTTAAGCTCGGGATCTTTTGCACTGCGACACAGCCTTCCAGGAGGCCTGCAATGAAGGAGGTAGTGCAAATGCTGCTAAGATGTAGCGATCCGCTTCATAATGTCAAAAATAAATTCCAACACAGCTTAGACACTGCCCCCCTCCTCGGAAATTCTAAGAACAAGGAAATGCCGCGCAGTGATTTTCATGTTCTTGAGTGCAACACTTACTGACCGTTAGCACTGGAACAGTTGCAGAAGCTTAGTGAAGGGCTTTGAACTCTCAACTTCTGCAAAACTTCCCCAACTTATCCTACAGAGAGACAAGCATCAAACATTTGTCTAACTGTGTATTAGTGATCCATACCTAAGACTAGTTTCTGAATGTGTCCTATAGAATGTATAGAATATAAGAGATGGATATGTTAATTTCTGCTAGATATATAGACTTCAAAGAAGATAGTCACGTCAGCAACGAAAGATGTTGCTGTTCCGCGAGTATCACCGTTGAATGTCTGATCTTTTGCCACATTTGCATCTCAATAAAGTTGGCAAATCCATTGATGGCTTGGAAGTATATTCCTTAACTCAGACAGTTTTCAGAATTGCTATTATATGATGCTAACACAATAAGGAACCTAGAAATGAGAGCCGTTTTCTTGATACAATTGAGTTTCAAAAATAGAACAACTTCATCTCAGGTGTGCGCAACACCGTTTAAAGCAATTTCTGTCCGACTTGTTACGTGAACAATGCAAAATAATGGATCGGTACTAAGGCAATCGGTAACTTCGAAATGATTTGGCAGCTAAAGGGATTTTTAAGAATTTCCCTCAGTAAACTGAAATGCAGACAGTTCGTAACAATGACCTGCCGACTCACCATTATTGCCTCTGAGATATAAGACAATATTTCCTTCAACCATGTTTTATTGATCATTTCTAGTGGAAACATCCACAAGAGAGAAATCCTTGGGGTTCCAGCTAAATTAGTTCCCGCTTCATTGGTAGAGTAATAAAGGGCCTAAAAGGAGCTTTCTAAAGAGTCCTAATGGGAGCCTGATCCTTCAGTTATTCACAACTTAATAAATTTACATCTCTTCTTGCTCTGATACTTGAGCTATCTAGGCTAAAGTTACTTGGTTCTTTGCTCGCTAGACTATTACTGGTATCCCACCCCGAAGTTTGATACAGCGAGACCTCAAAGAGAACCAAATGGTATCCTGAGAAAAGGGTGGGGAAGCATGTAAAATTTGGAAAACTGAGATTATCATGTCAAACCAAGATACTCCTAGGGTCACTTCGTCTCGAGTTATTGTGAATGAGAGGCCGCGAGAAGGGCGGCTTTGATGCCTGAGCCGTCATTCAAAAGCACAATCACCGTGTTCTCAGCAACTTCAGGTCCCAGCAACTCCCTGAAAGTGGCCTCCACGCAGTTCCAGAATTTGGTGTAGTGTGTAGTGCTCGAACAGACCTCCATCCAATGCTATAACTGATCTCTGCTTCTCCCCGTCCCTAAGGGTATCTCTTCCTGGCTTCTTCAGGATGCCAAATATCCCGGCAGCAGCAAGACGAGCACCTCGTGTGGTGACTATGTCACATAGTTCAACTACAACTTTCATCGTTCTCTAGGTGGTGTCAAATATCTGAGGATGGACAAATCAGCATTAACTATAGGGGGACTCAGCAATTCCTAAATTTGGGAAATGAATTTAGGAAAGTGAAGCATTAAATAGGGATTTATGGATTCAGCTGTAGATAATTGCAGATAAGAGAAAAGAACCATCTTTCATTGTTCCAGAAACATGGGCCATTATATTTGCATTTTAACTCCCAGAATACCCAACCGTCACAATCAATCCACGCTGTAAAAGTAGCATTTACTTACAATTCATATAATTAGAGATTACTTTTTCATTTGTACTAGACAGAACGGAAGTGAAAAAGCGATGCTATTACAGACACCACAGGTATGATATTAAGCTGCAGATAGGCTGATACCTCCAAGATATCGCTCAGTTTTCTCTCACCACCGTAAGATCAGGAGATGTGTCATGATGCATGGCAGACATGTCAGGAGTCCTGCAAATTGGGACAGAAGTTTAAGGAAACCCAACCAAAAAGTGCTGATTCCTCAGCCATTCTCAACAAATACTACCCTGACAATTTCTCCGAGGTACATGCCAGAAATCAGCTACTCATAAGGTTACAACAAAATAATGGTCTACATCTTTCTTAAACTATACATTCATGAGGCACATGAGATAGCAAAAAGAAGTGAAGCCACCAGCTCTCCCGGATTCAGACTCTCGTTATCCAGGGTTTGATCATATTCTGGCAGTGGAAGGTGTGACGACTGAAAGTTGCCCCATTCTATGTTGATAACCTAAAAGGACAAAGATGTTTGATCACCCACCATACATTGGCCATGCTCAGTAAGTTCAATCGACCTTCTTTCAAGCAAAGCATTTTGAATCTGAAAAAGTAATAAATAAATCCAGCAGTATAACAGGACAATCCAGAAATGAGATGAAATCAAGTTTGACAAGTCGATTACAGAAGACCACAGCAAGATTACTGGATCGTTTCTACTTTGATTTGCAATAAGGGGATAGAACAGTCTACGCAACATCATGATAACAATAGAGATGAAGTAGGCTTTGTTTGGTAACACAGAAATTAATGGCTCAAATTTAAGTGCTGGTGACTTTGAGTGCTGAAGATTTAAAAGGAATTTGATAATGCCTGACTCGTGAGCACTGAAAACTGTTAATTTATCACCAAACATGGAAATTGAACAATATTGGTAGGCAATAGCTACATAATTGCGAGGATTTGGGCATTTATTGATAATTTTTTTCTTCATTTTTTCTTCATTGAATTCATTGACTTATCAAAATCTACATAGTTACTGTTATCACATAAGCCTAATCTCACAAAAAGTTGAAGTGATCTCCGTGCCAAAGGGTGAAAGACTTAAGGAGGAAAAGAACTTATTGTTTCTCCTGATTTAGGCAGAGGGCCATGCCACTTGGGAATGGCATGCATCCGCTCAACATAAGCAGCATTGTTCCACTACCCAATATGACAGCAGCAGCAACATCCTGGTTGTTATATCTACCTCCACCCAATGTTCCAATTTTATCATTAACCTACATCAACTAAGTAATTCAAGGAATCCTGACTATGAAATCACATTCAAAACCAGTTGACAGAAAATGCTAAGCACACATTAGTAGCACCTAATTCTTCTTCCTTTTTTTCAAATAAATGGTGCCCAGTCCAGATTGATGCTATAGATATTCGACAAGTAGAACATATAAAAATATTAACAGATCTCTTTCGGTTTCAGCTAAACAATAAAGAAAAAACTACACTTACCAAAGCGGCCACATGCATGTCAAGGCCCACTCTCTCCATAGCTTTACTCAATTCACTGACGACATCTTCTCTAACCTACTCAGATATCCATAAGGGAAAGAGAACACAACAGGTCAGATGATAGACATCAGAGTTTGTATAGGCAAGCACATAAGGATCTCAGAAAATCAGATGACATGACAGACTTAGTCTTCCATTCATGCTTCTAGGTTAATAGATCACTTATACAAATGAACCTGTACAAATCCTTATTATGCTTGCTTTGCTAAGTTTATTTTGTCATTGGCGAAGGCAATTTTAGAGTTGAACCGCACAAAACCAACAATGGCATAGAGCACTCCCAGTCATTTCTCTACAATCTCCAGTTAGCTCACCCATTTGGTGATATAAGCAAGATCTGACCGAGACATATAAATAACTCATACAAAGAGATTCTCGTATCTCACTGCAATGCAGATATGGAAGACTTGAATTCTTATTGGAAGCTACTGGGCAATTCACAAATGAACTTCAAGTGGCATATTCTCATGTTCTCAAACTTGTTTAACTAAGATAAGAATGGCATGTTTTAGCTATTATCTGGCGCGATTCCTTTTTCTGTCCTACTGAACAGTCTCTAGTAGAAACGAGGGCAACAGTCATCTCTCCAAAGAGAGAATTTAAAAACAAGCTTGAAATATGTGTCATTCGAAAGTGGACCCACATGCATAAGTGGCTGGAGGTGGATGGATCTGCCAGCATGCATCCCTTTTGGATACCAGGATGTAAGAAATAGGCATAACAGCAGTTAATCACAAGACATGGTAATGGAATGAATGTAACAGGCAGTAAAAGACAATTTAAGATAGTTATTATCACCGCATCTTCTATTGAGAATCCTTTCATCCATTTAATTAGAGTCCCAGATGCGATTGATGATTGCCTAACCGGAAACGAGAAGGTAAAACCAAGCTCCCTCTGTCTACCAGGGTAAAGATGCGAATCTTCACCTTCTGTAGCAACAAATTTTGTTAATGCCATGGCGATGAAATCAAACAATTCCTATAAACAATTGGAAATAAAAGAAAAGCCTCAGGGCATAGAACTAACATTAGTACAGGAAAACTAATTAGCAATTATACAGATGGACAGAGACTCACATTTGAACTTCCGGTCATCAAATGAGGTGGTATCGACACTTCTTCAAATTCTCGTTTGACAATGCCTTTCTCCTTTCACCTCAGATGTACACGGAGGATGCAGAAATTTGTGCCATCAAGATCCAAGGCATAATATAACCCTTTCTCATCCCTTAGAAAGACAAGGATTGGTGTTGGATTCATCATCATGGGAAAAAAAAAAGAAAAAACAGCAAGCTATATAGTATGGACAGTCTCTAGGTTCTTGGTGATTGCACTTGAAGACCCAACCTTTATTCCAAAATATACAATATGGCCCTCGACCCTGAATGCTGCTTCCAATACCATAAATGTTTTACATAATTTTGCAGGGGAAGCATCAAACACTTGAAGCAGATAATAACTTCTTTCATCGATTATCATCAGTAAACCAAAATGAGTCTAGACAGCCCAGAATGCCCTGTCTCTTCTCAGAATCAAGCACAAACTGGGTTTCAGTCGACAAATGCACAAAACTGCCTTGACAACTAATCTTCTCATCACATGTAAGGACTGAGAATCATCTGAACCAAAAGAAAGATAATCATAGTGACTGAATACGGCAATTCTTTCTATGCTTTCGGCTCCATCACCACTGCAAATTCAAATGGAACCAGAGAATAAAGAGACAGTGAACCATAATTCAAGTTCGTCCCTTTCGGACTTTTGTCTAAATGATCACGAAGAGCAAGGTCTCTCCACCACTTACATATAACCTCTTTGTCGATCAAACACCTTCAGTCAATCACATCCCAACAAGTCAAACGAAGAACACACTATATGGGACGTTCTACAAAAGAGTCACATTTAATAAAAACGTTTAGAAGCAAACATACGACCGAAACTCACCAAAACTAGCTTACTAGCTCATTCAAAATTTATGGGCACAAGGTAATATAGTAATTTCAAAAAGTTTAATCATAATTTGTGACATACACGATTATTTTTTTGAAATTTAATGTTCGTTGAACAACAAGACCCGGGAAAAATTTGCTGTCGCTCGTGAAGTAAATCGTCGGCTCTGCCGCTAAAACCAAATGATGGGCAGAGATGGAAAGAAGAAGGAAACGTGGTTACCCCGTGGGAAGGCTCTCGACGTAGCTTATGAGCATCTTGAGCTTGCTGCCGCCGTCGTAGGCGAGGCCGGCGTGCATCTCGACGACCATCGCTTCCACCACCAGCCTCAGCTTCCAGACGGGGGTCCCGCACTTCTCCTCCAGCTCCTTCACCATCTCCGCCGCCCTCTCCCACTTCCCATCCGTCTCCGACCACCCCTCCCCCGTCGCTCCTCTCCTCCTCCTGCTGCTGCACCTCACCACTGCTGCCGCTCCCGCCGCCGACGCCGCCGCCGCGGTGGCGCAAGCGACAATCGCCGCCTTCTTACCCATCTCCCACCGACGCCGCCACCGATCCCACAGCACACAGACCCGGAGCGAGTTCACCGTTCGCTTCCCCGCAAGTTTCGTCCTCCCGCAACAACGAAACAAAAGGGAGGAGCTTAGAATTCGAGCATGCGAGCGATGACGAAAGGCTGGTATCGGTCTTTCTGGGCTTGCCTAGATGACTCTACTTTCTGATAGACCACATGCAAGTAGATGGTTTTATAATCGCAAATTATCCACTTGGCGTTCTGGGTTTTGGACTTTATCGTGAATGTGATCATTTCGAATACGGTGGGAATGAAAAGGGAGGCTAAGGTTGCTGAATACTTTGGCATTTTGCATTCAAGGATTTGGTTCTTTTCGGGACTCCGATGATGACTTGTCGGGTCAAGGCATTCTCGTTCGAAATCATTCATTTTCGAATTACGAACCAAGATCCAATTCAAACTTACAAACTTCGGCTGCTTGGTCGTGCTCGGTCGTAAGAGATGGCGACGTCGAGAGTCGGGATGTTATTGCTTTCTATGTCGATTTGATTGGACGGATGGATGCGTTACTCGACCTCAACTCTTTGTTCGAGAGCAATTTGGATGTGATCGAATATCTAGTAGTTTCGTGGCTAAGTTGTCTCATTAATATTCTATCAATGCTCTAACTCTAGCTAGGTATGAAGATAGCGATGCTTTATTTTGGGGGACCGGATTGAGGATAGCGACGCGGGCAGTACAAATTTCAGTCGTCGGAAGAGCCCACAAAAATGGAAATTTAAGGGATAGGTAGCGCTTTCCTTTACTTGTAATTAGCCCATTGGGGACTCATCATTAGCCCACTTCGATTGATATTGCTTGTCGTCATTATTATCATCTAGACGTGTGATGCATCAACTTGTTTAACCTTAAACAATAATACTAATAATGATGATGATGATGATGATACTAAGAAATAATGATAGAGTTAATCGGGACCTAGATTTTTAAGTCCCAAAAAGTACAAACTTTGAGATTTGGACGAATTGTTTTCTTTTTTGGACAATTCTGATGTGTAATAACTCATTTTCAACGATCATGTAGGTCTTGCGTAAATATCACATGATCTAATTGCTCATTTGGAGTGTGTTAACATAGATAGGAGGCATATAATGGTTTTTCAATTTCTTTATCTCCTAGTTTATCTAATTAGGCCGATTTAGTCTAAAACATTTTATGTAAATAATTTGACATTTTTCTAGATAGTATGCTTTATATTATAAGGTTCTTTAGGCGCACCGTCCAACCTTGACCCGAGCTTTCATGAGAATCGATCATACTGTGATGAAAGCTCATTATTTTCAAGGGATAATAATAGAGATGATTTATGCAAGTTGGTCCAATATGTAGTGTGGTTTTTAAGCTTTAAATTTGTTCAATACGATTCCTAAACTTTAGCCGAATGTGTAATGTCGTTCATGAATTTTTAATTTGTTTAGTATAATTCTTAAAGTTTAGGTATATATTTGATTTAATACTTGATTGTACAAAAATGTTCAATGAAAGGACAACATTGAGTTAATCGTGACTTAGATCTTTAGGTCCCAAAAAAGTACGAACCAAGCAAACTTGGATGAATTGTTTCCTTTCTTGCTTTTTTGAGTACTTCCTATTTATGATAACTCATTTCTAATGAATTGTTAGATCATATGAGTCTCACATGAATTTTACATAATATAATTGTTCTCATGGAGTATGGGCTAACGTAGATTGGGGGTATCTAATGGTATTTTCTTCCGGCTCCGGTCCACCCCAATTAGGCCGAGACAGCAGAAGCATCCGGGCGGGTGATTTGTTTGGTTTTGTAAACTTTCTGTATCCCGGCGAGTTAAATAATACCCACAATTCTTATTACCAAAATAAAAAACGATAACATCTTCCCACATTGCAACTTGTGAGTTGTTCTTTAGCCTATTTAAGAATTCTGTCCTGAGTCCACTTTCTGTCCCAACCGAACACTGGAAAATTTTTACCAGGTTCTATTCAATCGGAACGACTTGCGTGCGGCGCTAAGAGGTCACTTTTGGTCCACTGTTCAAGGAATCAATCCACGTCCTCCGTCGAACCTGCAGCCGAACAGGCTTCATCTCTTCTCGTCAGTCCGTGTGCCGCCACTCCTCTCTGTGGGCATTGGAAAAAGCCCGTATCAGTTCCAGATATTAAACTTCGATTTGAGAATATGTGCGGGGACGGGAGAGCGAGAGATGTGAGATGATTCAACTAAGTAAGATCTAGCCAAGTCTCGTCATCCACAAACTAAATGAAATTTATGACTGGAGCATTTCTTCATTCTTTGGAGGAAAGAAAAAAAATTAGATTGCTCCCTTGCATCATATGACAAATCATATGACCTTTTGACCTGCAATTTCTTGAAAAGAAATTGGGAGAGTTTCACGATAATGCAGCTCGCACGAGATGCGCATGAGCAAGCGGGTTGGGTGACCGGATGCCGAGGAGGATGTATATAGCAAAACATTGGGTCAAGACATGAAATTGAACTCGATGAAAGTTCGTCGAATGGGTCAAAAAAGAATAAGAGAAAAAAGAAACAAAAGAACGGTTCAACAACTCATCAATAATAGGCCCATGAAGAGAAGACGACTTGATGGGGTGGGTCAGGCCTTCAGGATACATTGGCCCATGATTTTTAGGATCTTGCTCCGTAGAAATGGTTGGGCCTATCAACTTCACTACCACTTCACAAATAAAAGCCCCCGATTGATGATGGCGGCCCAACAATTTAAGCATCATAATTTTTTCTCTTCGTTGAACAGACGTAAACGAAAACCATAACATTTAGAGAGGCTAAGAGATTTTTCCAGGAACATTCCCACGTTGGCCCCACCCAAAGTAGACTGTGCGATGCAGAGAATCGAATTTGAGACTTCATACCTTTGGTGACTTTAATTTATTGACCACTAGCTTGCTCGTAAATCTTCCTCGAAATAATATCAAATCGTCGGTGCATGGGTTATTCAAGCTTATGAAATAATTATGACAAATTGCCTAGAAAGAAAATGCAAATTAGCATGAACAGTTTCAACTATCGAATTCTTCTAAGTGTAATTTGTCGATGATTTTAAAGATGTATATGGATCCCGAAATTGATTAGATGGGAGCCCCTTTTTTCTTTAGTGCACCAAAAAGAAATGGAGCGATCTTTAAAAGCCCCCCATTCAACCTGCGCCGTGTATTTTGGGTGGTTTTCCCATTCAACACGTGCCGTGAGTGGTTTGGGTGGTTTTCCCATTCGACATGTGCCGTGTATGACCGAAAGGAAAAAAAACGTGTGCCGTAGACATGAAGAGAATCTTGACCTTTCCTTTTCAAGGTATAGCTATATCTAACTGAGAAACTAATTAAAGTCAATTTTGGATCGATTGAGTCTTCCCAGCCAACCCTATTTATTTATCTCTAGTCATCCCGTAGAGCCTTAATTCTTATCTAATATTTCATTAAGAACCACATATTTTTAACTTGATTTTACCAAATTATATCATTGTCCCACACCTTATGAACACATTGATTTTTAGGATAAAAGTGTATTTGACCATAATAGAAATTTGGGAGAAAGGGCGGAGCATGGAAATAATTTGATTGCTATGATTGTTCAGGATATATCGTTTAAAAAATTGCTTTTTCCCTATCGAATTATCAATTGAGTGGGCTTTTGAATACTTAATAAGTTAAAAATATTCACGTTTCGAGAGGGATATAGGGAGGAACTCCACCATATAGCAATGCAAAAAAATAAAATAAAAATGAAGAATGATGATAAGTGGTGGCAAAAAAAGTATCTTGAATGACTGAAATTATGAATAGTACTAATTAGATCTAAGCTTAAAGTTACTGTTATCCTATCATTAGCCCGGCCTTATACCAGATAATACAAACTGAGAAAAGTTTTATTGATTTTTTTGGACATTAGTGGAAAGAGAAATGAAAAGCAAACTTATAAGATTTTTGTCATAATTATTAATAAATTTTTAGAGATTGTATACTAGAGCTGGCAAAATGGGTCATAAACCCATATCATGACCCATTTTTAGTTATGGGTCATATATGGGTCAAGTGAAAGTTAAATATGAATCATAAATGAGTCTAGAAAAGTAAAACACAAAAAAAAAAATGGGTCTGAATGAGTTATTAAGAAACCCACTTTGAATTCATGGGCCATGGCCTTCCCTTTTTAACTTTATAAAAATGTTTTTTATATAAAAATCGAAATTATAATTATTTTTCATATTTCAATTTTCTTTTCTTTTCTTTTTTCTTTCTTTTTCTTCCTTCCTAAGCTGTCAACTCGGGAGGGCGATGGCCAACCGCCAGCCCGCCGAGCTCACCGGCACTCGAGCTCGAGCTTGCCGACAACCGGCGAGGCTTGAGCCTCGTCGGATCTAGCGAGACTCGAGCTCGGCGCGTCGGGCGGGGCCTCGGCCTCGCCAAATCGGTGAGATCAAGCCTTGCCCAACACCGGTGGAACCTTGGCCTCCTAGATTTGGCGAGGCTCGAGCCTTGCCGATGACTAGCGAGACTTGAGCTCGCTAGCGTCAAGGAAGGCCAACCAACACTAGGACGTCGACTAGCTCGATCTCTCCCGTGGTCAATCGTCGGTTTGTCGTCGTGGCCAACGGCTAGCCGAAGAAGAAGAAAAAGAAAAGAGAAAAGAGAAAAAGAAAAAATAATTATTAAAAATAAAAATTATAAAAATTATATTTTTAAAAATAAAAAGTAATTAAAAATTATATTAAAAAAATTAAATTCGATTTTAAAAATATATATTTTAAAAAGAATTATAAAAATATTCCATTATGTTTGTATTGCATAAAAATTGTTAAAAAATTTGTATTGCATAAAAATGTTTTTAACAATACTTTTTTAAAAAAAAATTCATAAAAATGAGCTTTTTTTAGGTTTAGTTAAAAAAATTTCATGTCACATTTTTTAGTTATTCAATGGTATATTCACTTCAAATAAGAAAAGAATGTGCATGGTTTAATTCTTTATAAATATTTCAATTTATAGGTTTTTTTAAAATTTTTTATTGTATTTACTATTTTTAATTTAATTCGAAGTTTTAATCTAATTATCATATAGTATAGGTGGGTTTTTCTAGAATATTAATAAATTTTAGCAATACAAATCGGGTCGGGTATGGGTCACTTGATTTACACTGCAAAAATATTGGTCAAAACGGGTTAAATGGGTCAAATATGAGTCGACCCATTTTTGACCCGACCCAAACCCGACTCGACTCGACTCACCCATTTGATGGGTCTATTGTATACCATTATGAATTTATCTGCATTACATATAAATCGAAAAGATGAGGACTCACACATATTTAGATCACATAGTTATAATTTGTCTTAACTTATGAATCAATTTCAATGTTTGGATGAAATTTATGTTTTTCTTTGAATTGTGAATTCAAGCAATAATGGAAGAATGTCATGAAGGGGGTTGTTAGCTTGAGTATATGTTATATCTTGCTTTTATTCGAGGACTAGAAAAATGTCAAGTTTTGGGGTTTGATAACTCTGTGAATTAAAGTTATTTTACCTATTTTACACAATAAATAATGTAACAATTGAGAGCAAATATTTGGATTTCATTCTATTTATTCAAAATTTCCTTATTTATGAAGCATAATGAGATATGGAGAAATTAAGGGAAAATGGCAAAAGAAAAGGAAAGAAATAAGATAGCCACAAAAGTATTGGAAGGAATTGGGATTGTGATTCATAATTGTCTTGTGTTTATAGCCTTTGATTTATCTTATAAATAGAATAACATTGAGAGCTTGGGGAAAAGCTAGGTCTTTATTTTGTGTTAGTACTACGAAAAACCTTAAACTAGTACATTTGCGATAAATTTACCCCAAATTAATTTTTTTACCAAAAAAAACTCTAAACTAATACATTTGTAATAAATTTATCATTTATTAGTTTTTATTAAATTTTTACTGTCAAATTACTGAGTTGGATGACATGTGGTATTTGATTAATGTATTATTTTTTGGATTTTACTCTTCATTTCTCATAATTATATTAGTTTAGTTATTTTTTATGGTATTAAATCAATTTAATAGAAGTTATATTTGTCATAACTAAACTAGTTTGGGGATTATAGCGATAAAAAAATTAATTTAAGGTAAATTTATTATAAGTATACCCATTTTGAGTTTTTTTTTTATGATCATATGTGATAAATTTATCATAAGTATACCAGTTTAAGGTTTTTTATGATCATTCAGGGTATATTTATCACAAATGTACTAGTTTGGAATTTTTTGTGGTATTGATCATTTTACTTTTAGATATTTTTTCATTATTTGGGGAGTTTTTTCAAGTATTTTGGAGAGAACACAAAATTGTGATAGAATTCTTATTTTCTTATTCAAGATGTTGGGTTTAATTTAGGGCAGCACTATTTCCACTCCCTAAAAAAATTTATCTACTCCCATTTACACTAAAAAGATAAGATCGCACTCAATCTTTCAATTGCAGTTTAAAATTGATGATACCACTCGTTTTTTTTTTTTTTTTTTTTTGTCTATTTAGGTTAGTTACCATAATTAAGTAGTTCACATATTTTTTTAGTATATTAAAGAAAAGTGCATTATAATATATTCCAATAACGGTTTACATGCTTTGTGTAAAATTGTGTCACTTATAGTAAGGTAAAAAGACATTTATATATATAATTGAAACTGAAAATTTTATTCTTCATCATTGATTGTATAGTAATTTGTAAATTTTTTTGTTCTTCTTATCTCAAAAGCTCACTTTCTTGATGAAACTTTTATTAATTTCACTAGTCTAAAATATATATCAAGTCTACTTATTTACTATATCAAAGAATTTATCTTTTTTCCTTATCATATTAACGATATAATTTTATGCATGTAAGATGTTAAAGGAATATCTAGGAACACACTAAAAACATTGTGCACAATGACATATCTTTATATATTTTTTTTGTAAAAAATTCATATATAATATTAATTTTTGTCAATCCAAAACAATGATACTCGACTTATATTTATAAAAAAAAAATACTTTATGCAATGTGGTAATTTAATTAAATTTCATCTACTTAATTTATCTATGAATTCAATCAGCAACGTAAAAAAGAACTAGATGTCTTTTCTACAAAACATACTCTCATGGAAGTAATATCTAATAATAATAATAATAATAATAATAATAATAATAATAATAATAATAATAATAATAACATTGGGCCTTTGAAATACACGGAAAATCTACAATAAACACAATCTAAACATATGAAATTATTAATTATGGTAAGTAAATCCTTCATAGATATAGAAATGCTTCAAAAAGAGAAGCAAATAAATTTGGGACCACAAATATAAATTGCAATTGAATGATAAAGGACAGATTGTCTTTTTGGTGAAAATTGGATGGATTTAGTGATATAAGGGTTGAAAATAGCACCACCCATAATTTATATCACTTCTTCTTTTATTATGTTCTAATTTTCTTTTGCTAGGGCTAGAGCCTGACCCTAATGATATGAATTTCTTACTTTTTTCTATTTTGCAAGTGATTTCATTCATATTAGTTATACATTATTGTGCTTAATGCTCTTGTGGCTAATTGAATGATCTAATGTGCATATTTGAGACTAAGTGATAATTTGCATGTGCTTTTATAATATATAATCATGAACTAAATGTGGATACAGATATACCATGTTATTTGTGTGGCTTTTAATAATAAGGTGATTCAAAAGATTCATTATAAACAGGGAATGTTCACGGATTTTAATGCACTTATATTTATTTAAATTCACAGAAAGATATGGTGAATTGAGAAATAAAGTAAGTTTGCTATACCTAGAGATAGGAAAATAAGTAGATTATAAAATTTCGTCATCATATGTTTGATATCATTCTTGTATGCATAATAATCTGAAAATTTTAATTTAATGGTTATAGTGAAATCGAATGCTCTAACATTTTATTTGATTTATTTACTTCATTTAGTTCTGAAATTTTGTTTCTAAGATTGTTAATTTTAATTTATTCTCAATTTTATTTTGATATATTAGATCAAATTTATAATTAGTCAATTTTTAATATTTAATTGATTTGTTAATCATCAATTTCTATGAGACAATATTCTTTCTCATTATTATATTACTTGTTCGACATATTAATTTGTTTTTGGAATTTTACGAACATGGGACTCGATGTAATCGAGTTTTTATCTTCTTTTTTCATCTGGAAGGCTCGACCTATCATTGCCGAATCACACTACGGAAAATTTACACATGCACTTAGTTCCACCACAGGAATCAATTCACAGTCATTCAAGTTTTTGGCTTGCTAACCTGGAACTGGGAATCGAAAGAAATGTGTGACGGTTCTGACAACTACAAACACCACCCGGTAGTCTAAGCAACAAAGACTAATTTTCACTAAAGACTAAACAACGAAGACTTACCATCAGATCCCAAAAAAAAAAAAAAAAAACACAACGAAGACTTGTTCTCTCTCTCTCTCTCTCTCTCTCTCTTTGCTTGACTGTATATAATAGTCAAAATATAAATGAGTAAAAAAATGTTACGCGATCACTCGAAACAAACAGACTTAATAAACACCCTTGACTCAAATCACATCTTCTTCTTTTCTTGGGCTCAACATTCCTTTTTGGCTCTTCCAATTTCCTTATATATAGAATATTGTCGCGACCTACCCTCGGGGGGAGGGAACAGGTTTAGGGGTATTGCCTAAAGGACGGGCCTAAGGCCCATGATTAGGCGCGAGCTTTCCCAAGCCCATACCCACGTGACATTGGAATATTTTTTATGAATTTTGCAAAAAGGAGTCAGCACTAGCATATTGGGGTTGGATAGAAACCGAGTGAGGCATGGGAGTGTATCTCACTTCCTACGTAACCAGAGAGTCTAGGGTCGGGGACTTGATTACACTAATTAACCAATTAGTGCCCTTTCGGTACCTAATCTTGTTCATTTTAACAAAAGGATTTCTGGCAGGCAATTTGGATTGATTTTATGTTCATCCTCTAATACGTGAGGTGATCATGCGGGTGCGCAATCATTAAAGTAATGACCATAACTACCAAGATCCTAATTGCCATAAAATTAAGCACATGCCATCAAACATAATTAAATACACAAATCACACATGCAAAGCATAATTAATATACGAGCACATAAAAGTCTAATTACGCTAAAATGGCAATACATGGCAAATCCTAATCAAATCCCATCATTTTTGAATTTTCAAAAAATTTAAAAAAAAAATTTAAATTTTTAATTTTTTTTTTTTTAAATTTTTTTTTAAATTTTTAATTTTTTTTTTTTTTAAATTTTTTTTGAATTTTTTTAAATTTTTTTTTTAATTTAATTTTTTTTTTAAATTTTTAAATATTTTAAATATTTAATTTAAATTTTTTTGGATTTTCGAAATTTTTTATTATTTTTAATTTCTTTTTAAATAATAAAATAAACTAACTAAAAAATTCGGGGCCTGACCGGGTCGGGTCCGGTCGACTCGACCGGTTCGGCCCGGTCGCGGATTCGGGTCCGGTCGGAGACCGGACCCGGGTCGGTCCAATGGGTAGGCGGGCTGATTGGCCCACTCGAAAAAGCAAGGCCCAATCGGGCCTTCAACTAGATTCGGATTGGGCCTGACCAGCAGGCCCGATCTGTTCTAAGCTTTTTTTTTGTTTTAAAACGAAGCCCACAAGCCCAATGTACTAAAACGGCCCAAAATGAAGCCCATTTCTCTTTTTCTATTTTCTATCTTCAGCCTTTTGTGTTTTCCTTTTTTTTTTTTTTTTTTTTTTTTTTTTTTTTTTCAATCGTCTTCTTCGAGGACTCCCCTCCCGCAGCCGCGACACGCCGAAGCTTCTGCAGCTCCTCCTCCAGTCCGACGCCGACAACACCACGAGTTCTGACCGCCTTAAGGAAGTCGCCGGGTCACCGCCTGGCGTCGGTGGTTCTGTCCGACCGACGCCGAGCACCGCCGGCCGCTAGTCAGCCGGCGTTCCGAGAGGCGCCGGGTAGATCTCGGCAAGGCGCGCGCTCCATCTCAACCAAACAAAGACAAAGGAATCTACCGAAGAGCTAGGAAAACGACGGGGACGATGCATGACAACAACATAATCCCGAGCAACACAAAAATAAACCAAAAACCGAACCGGTCGAGGGCTGGATTCGGTGCTTTCGGTGAGGCATTTCGTCGAACAGCCACCGGGCGCTACCAAATTCGAAGGAGTTCGGCTCAACCGAGCGTCTAACACGCTTTAAGAGGTCTCAAAATATAACGTAGGGGGACAACGGAGCAAAGTGCAAAGACGACGTGGACCGGAGCTCACGCGAACCGGTCGACCGTGAGCTCGGCCCGCGTTCACCGAAACGGGGCAGCGGGATTCAGAGGGCTAACCTCGTCTGGCGATGGGCTTCGGCGACCGACGGCGGACGAACGGACCTCCGGCGCCGACGAGACGCTTCCGCGAGCTCCTGCTTCGGGTTCAGACTCTCCTCCCTTCGGTGCTCCTCTCTGTGTTCTTCCCCTCGGTCTGGTTTTTTGTTTTTTTTGTTCCTCCTCTTTTCTCGATTCTGTTCTCCGGCTTTTATGCTTGGCCAGCCATCGCGCATGGCTCCTGCAGCTGCCAGCTTGCTGGCCGAACTGCACGCCCGACCCGCGGATCACGCCGCTCGCCTGCCGTCGATCCTCTTGCTCCCTCTGTATCTCTCTTTTTCTTCTTCTTTTTTTGCTGCAGGAACTTGCACGAAGACTACGGTCGAGCTCCCGACCCACGGATCATGCCGCACTCCCGCCGCACCGATCCCCTTGCCCCCTCTCGTCGCCGCCGCTCGCTTCTGGTTTTTCTGTGCGGGTCTTGCGGCGAAGACCGGTTGGGGAGACGACCCGTTCTCTCGCGGGCCGGGCTGAAGGAGGAAATCGACTGGCCGGGCCCGGCGTAGGGAAAAAGAAAAGGAAAGGGGCAGGTCGGGCCAAGGCTGGATTCGGCCCGACCTGACCTTTTTTTTTTTTAAATTAAATAATATATATTTTTTAAGATTTTCTTTTTGTGATTAATTCCTAACATTTAACTATTTTAGGTAAAAACAAACAAATAAATAAAGATTAGGTGTCAACAGCTGCCCCTCTTTGAATATAGGCTCGAAGAGGTTGCATTCAAAGACAGAAGACACCTAAATTATTTCGGCGGTAGAGAGACCCCCAGGCGTATATGCACGTATCAAGTCGGTGGAAAGGACTCATAATTATGAGAGTGCGTCTTGTCAATAAGAGGAAGAAAGACTCCGGGCTACAAAGAGCCCATCAGGTCATAAGAAGGGGGTTGAAGGACTCCGGGCTGCGGAAAGCCCTCCGGGTCATAAGAATGGGGTTGAAGGACTCCGGGCTACGGAAAGCCCACCGGGTCATAAGAAGGGGGATTGAAGGACTCCGGGCTACGGAAAGCCCACCGGGTCATAAGAAGGGGATTGAAGGACTCCGGGCTACGGAAAGCCCACCGGGTCATAAGAAGGGGATTGAAGGACTCCGGGCTACGGAAAGCCCACCGGGTCATAAGAAGGGGGTTGAAGGACTCTGGGCTACGGAAAGCTCACCGGGTCATAAGAAGGGGGTTGAAGGACTCCGGGCTACGGAAAGCCCACCGGGTCATAAGAAGGGGATTGAAGGACTCCGGGCTACGGAAAGCCCACCGGGTCATAAGAAGGGGGTTAAGAAGGTGAAGGACTCGGACTGAAAGCCCACCGGGTCATAAGAAGGGGGGTTTGAAGGAGGAAAGCCCACCGGGTCATAAGAAGAAGGACTCCGGGCTACGGAAAGCCCACCGGGTCATAAGAAAATGACATGGTTTAAGGTTGACCATGAACCTTTGGAGATGGCATGGTTTAAGGCTGACCATGAACCCTTGATTTTTAGGGAGGCAACCCGCAAAACTGCATGGCTTCACTGAGGAATCCTGTCAAACTCAACTTGAGTGAATGTCATTAGAGATGTCGTCAAGAGACATATTGGCAATATTGTAGCATCAATTGAACAAGCTAACCAAGCTAAGCCCAACTATTTTGGGAAAAACATTTGATTTCAATCATCATCATGCGGCGCAAAATTGTCATATTGCTTGTGGATATATCATTAATCATCAAATTCTCTAGGAGTTAAGTTCTTATCAAGACGATCACGACTTGTGAACAAGGTTCATTAAGCATGCCAAACTAGAGCTTCTTAGTCAGAAAGGGCTTCTCACGCACTTTCAATAAAATGGCTGTTTGATCCCATCCATTCATGTGGGAGATAACTGGTTGCTGAGGGTATCTCACATAACCCAGATCAAAGGTTTTCAGAAACATTCGCGATGAGCACAGTATGATCGATCAAAAATGTCTTTTGAAAAAACCGCAATGTAGGCTCGTTTAGGGCTTACATGAAGAAATTATTGTTTTGAGGCCAATAAGGGAGCACTTGTTGCTATCTTCGTCGGGTTTACAAGTCGAGAACTTAAAAGATAAGACAAGACAAGAGTACTTCCACTTCTTCAAGTAATAGTTTCTTTGTGGCATTCTCATTTTCATTCGAATCATCCCAATCAGAAGAGACTTCGGAAGATGGTTGTAATGTTGGCTCGAGAAAGGCTGAAAGGCTTAACATTTTCAAAGGGGTTCTTAAGAGTTGGTGATCATCATAGCATCATGACCGTATCATTCGATCTTTCGAAGTCACTTGGCTTTTGAAACAGAGCGCATCTCGAAAGTCTCTTGACTAATCATTTCTACATGGGAGCTTTGCTCCTTTCTCTAATTTCCTTTGCCCTTTGCGATGATGATTTTTTCTTTTTTTTACCGACACTTGGATTTTGATAATTTTTCTTTCACATAAGATACAACCTTTTGGCTCTTTTTCTTGACGGGCATTGGCCTTGCTTTTACCAGGCACACTGCTTTTTCATGCCCCCTAATTTGTCGAATTTTTTGAACTTTTATAGCTCTTATGACTTTTGAGATATTTTTCACATTTTCTCTTAACTGTCGATTGTGTTTGGTCAATTCTTATGCCTTGCCCCAGTGAAGGGAGATGATCACCGCTTGAGGTTCAGAAATGAATAATCAGGCCCAAGTTGGTTAAAACAATGGATATCAGTGTTTGGGTAGAGAAGGGAATGCTCTTCTTCACCTTGGGATGAGTCAAACTCCAGTGAGAATTCCTCTGAAGCTACCACAAGAAGATTGATATAAGTGAAAGTAATAGAATCTTTCTCAACCTTTCGTTTTACAACACGACCGTAACCTCTTATGTTGCCCCAATGTAGGGTTGTTTTTGATAGGGGTACTTTGAAGGATCATCTTTTTTTTTTTTTTTTTTTTTTTTTTTTTAGCCCAAAGGGGTAACAAGAAATCAATCCAATGCTTGGATTGATGAAGGAAACGCCTTTATCATTTCGATCTTTGCTCTCAATGCGAATGAATCCTCTTTCCTAAGAGAAGATTGTCTTTCACTCAACTCTCAAAAGTGTTTGAAGGATGTGTTTGGAAATGGGCTTGCCTTTCTTCATCCTAAGCACTTTTTGTTTGGCATGGTTAACATTTCAATCTCACTCTGTCGAGATCATCTGAGTAGATCAATCTCCATAGGAAAATCTGATGTTAAATGAACAATTCACAAGACGAGAAAACAATTTTGAGATAAAAAGAATACTCAAAAAGTTTGCAGAAATTTTTCTCTTCTCATTTTTGTGCTCGTCTCTAAGAAAGCGCCAAAGTTTTTTTTTTTTTTTTTTTTTTTTGTCCTTATTCTTTTGTTTTGTTTTGTTTTGCCCTCTTTTTATCGTCTCGACTTACCTCTCAAAAGAGACATTCAACCTGTTGTGCAAAGACGTGGTGGATTCTTAAGTCAGTTCTTTCCCCTGCCATTTCCTCGTTAGACGGTAAGGTGCCTGAAACACAAATAGATATGCGTGTATGCAACATATGCATGATATCTACAATGCTATGCATGATGCTATGCGACTTGAATTGTGCATGAAGTGGCCCCTCGGCCTTGATTTCATTCATGGAAAATACTTCTTAACCGCATCAACGTTTGTGTCTAGGCAATTCACTGCCATCCATTTCAACTAAAATTATGGCACCACCAGGAAGAATCTTCTTAATGACATACGGTCCTTCGTAATTCGGAGTGAATTTGCCACGAGGATCTGGTATGATCGGAAGCACCTTCCTCAACACCAGGTCGTTGACCTCGAAGTGTCTGGGACGCACCTTTCGGTTGAAGGCTTTTGCGACTCGTCTCTGATAGCACTGACCATGACACATAGCTTGCAATCTCTTCTCATCGATCATGTTTAACTGCTCATGCCTTTGTTGCATCCACTCGGTCTCATCAAGCGTAGATTGAGAAAGGATCCTCAAAGAAGGGACTTCAACTTCAACAGGCAAGACTGCTTCCATCCCGTATACGAGTGAGAAAGGAGTTGCCCCTGTGGAGGTGCGGATAGAAGTTCGGTACGCCATTAGCGCATAAGGGAGCCTATCATGCCAATCACGATAATTTTCAGCGGTCTTTGATAAGATTTTCTTTATATTCTTGTTCGCCGCCTCCACTGCTCCATTCATCTGAGGACGATATGGTGACGAGTTCAAATGCTTAATTCGAAACTCACTGAACAAACCATCCACGACTTTGTTGTTCAAATTAGTACCGTTGTCGGTGATGATCGCCTCCGGCACCCCGTAACGAGCGATAATGTCACGACGAATAAACTTTGCCACATTCTTGGCAGTAACATTAATATACGAGTTGGCCTCAATCCACTTGGTAAAATAGTCTATCGCCACCAAGATAAATCGATGCCCATTTGAAGCTTTAGGGTTAATGGGCCCGATCACGTCAATTCCCCACATTGAAAAGGGCCAGGGTTGAGACATTTGGTGAAGTTCAATTGGAGGGGCATTTATCCCTGTCTCCATAAATCGGCATTGGTGACACCGTCGTACGTGCTGAATGCAGTCAGACTCCATGGTTATCCAATAATAACCAAGTCGCATGATCTTTCTCACCAAGAAGTGTCCATTCATATGGGGGCCGCATTCCCCTTCATGTATTTCTTTCATCAAACGATCGGCTTCTTTAGCATCGACACACCTTAGCAATGTCGAGTCGAAGGACCTTTTGTAGAGGACATCTCCACCGGCGAAGAATTTTGATGCTAGCTTTATCAAATGCTTTCTATCTTTCGCTTCACTTCCTTCGGGGAATTCACCTTTCTGTAGATACTTCAAGATGTCATGATACCAAGGTTGTCCATCCGGTTCCTCTTCAACCATCATACAGTAAGCCGGGCGCCGAAGGATTTCAACTCTCAACGGTTCAATGTCCAAGCCTCTAGCTACTTGCAACATCGAAGACAAAGTAGCTAAGGCATCAGCGAACTGATTTTGAGACCTTGGTAAGTATTCGAATGATATTTCTTGGAATTCTTCCGTCAACTCTCCTAGGAACTCATGATACGGAATCAATTTAGAATCATGTGTTCGCCATTTGCCTTCGCCCGTAAGATGATAAGGGCTGAATCACCATAAACTTGCAGCTTCCGAATTTTCATATCAACGGCGGCTTGGAGGCCAAGAATGCATGCTTCGTATTCAGCGATGTTATTCGTGCAAGGGAATGTTAATTTAGCAGCGACGGGGTAATGCTGTCCATCCGGGGAGATAAGAACTGCCCCAGTACCCGACCCGGCTAAGTTAACCGCACCATCAAAATACATTGTCCATTTGTCGCTTGATACCAGTAAAATTCGTTCTTCTGCATCACTATCCTCATCAGATGCTCTAGACCTCCCGAAATTTTCTGCCAACATGTCTGCTATGGCTCGACCTTTAACGGACTTCTGTCCTAGGCTCTGAACGTCAAACTCGAAATTAAGATTTGCCACTTGGCCAACTTGCCAACCAAAGCCGGCTTTTCTAGGAGATACCGATAGGATCATTTTCGGTCACCAACAAGATTCGGTGATGAAGTGTGTACTGCCGCAGCCTGTGCAAGACCCAAATTAAAGCCACGCAAGTTCTCTCAACTTCCGTATAATTCATCTCAGAAACAGTGAACTTTTTGCTCAAGTAGAAAATTGCACATTCTTTCCCGTCATTTGGTCTCTTCTGGGCTAACATGGCTCCCAATGACTCGTCATGTATGGTTAAGTATAAAATCAAGGGGATTTTAGGGAGAGGGGGCACTAAGACTGGTGCATGAGTGAGATAATGTTTTATCTTCTCAAAGGCACCCTGGCACTCGGCATTCCACTCAATCTTTGCATTCTTTTTCATGAGCTTGAAGAATGGCTTCGCCGTTTGGATAACCGACAAATGAACCTCGCCACATAATTAAGTCGTCCCATCAAGCTGCGGACCTCTTTGACGGTAGTCGGGGGTCGTAAATCGCAAATGGCTTTAACCTTCGACGGATCAATCTCTATGCCCCTATTACTAACCATGAATCCTAATAGCTTCCCAGATTTCGCTCCAAAAACGCATTTTGCGGGATTGAGGCGCAACTTGAACTTCCGGAGACGTTCGAACAACCTACGCAAGACTTTAACGTGATCTTCACCACGTCTCGATTTCGCAATCATGTCGTCGACATATACTTCGATTTCCTTGTGCATCATATCGTGGAATAACGTGACCATGGCCCTCTGATATGTTGCCCCAGCATTCTTTAGACCGAAAGGCATCACTTTGTAGCGAAAGTTCCCCAAGGAGTTATGAATGATGTTTTGCTCCCTCGTCTTCCTCCTTCATACGGATTTGGTTATATCCGGAAAAGCCATCCATGAAGGAGAATAACTCAAATCCCGCTGTACTATCAACTAAGACATCGATATGTGGGAGCGGAAAGTCGTCCTTGGGACTTGCTCGATTCAAGTCGCGATAGTCAACACACACCCTGATTCGCCCATCTTTCTTCATTACGGGCACGATATTTGCTACCCAATCAGGGTAACGAGTCACTTCGATAAAGTCTACTTTCAGTAGTTTCATCACTTCTTCTTCAATCTTCTTGGACAACTCGGTTTAGTTCTCCGAGTCTTTGCTTCTTGGGTGGCATATTGGGATCCGTTGGTAAAGCATGTTCCACAATTTCAGGATCCAATCCCGGCATGTCGGCATATGTCCAGCGAACACATCTTGATACTCTTTCGAAGATTAGTCATCCTTTCGCCTCGATTCTGAGAGACATGCCCCGATCTTTACCTCCTTGACATTCTCGGCATCACCCAGATTTATGGTGATTGTTTGCTCTTCAGTCAACGGCTTCGATTCTTCGTGTCGATTCCATTCGCGCTCAATCCTTTTTTGATCGTCGTCGTCGGTGTCATCGGAACCTGAGGGACTTTCTTCGTGCACATCTGAGTCACATGCGTCCTTACCATGATTATGCATAATGTAATGCCTGAGATGCGATGAGATGAGTTAGAGTAATGTCAACAACAAAGACGATGCATGTCATTTTCAAAAAGCTTTGAAGTATTTTTGTAAAAATTTCAAGAACTCATCCTCATATCCTCAGATTTCCTCGTTCTTGCAAAACAATCAAATAAGGGAGCATGTGGAAGCCTAGGCCTCAGCGACCATCATAGGGCTAGTTTGATGTGCTTCCACACGTCCTTAATAAAACATGTGTCTATTTTATTGAATGAAAAAAGATAAGGCCGTATTTTAACACACACCACCCTCGATCAACGGCTCGAGATCGGGGTTGACCAAAGTTCACGTTACAAATGACAAACACAGGAAATAAAGAAAGGAAAACTACGAGATCCCACGCAGGGGATACGACATAAAACGAAAGATTAGGCTAAACAAGAGCTGCCCTACTCTGGAGGGACAGTCATGACTTTAGAGGACTCGGCTTCCTCGCACGCCGGGATGGTGCATATGACGTCTTCCTTGAATAGCTCGGTCACACCATAGATATCCTCCTCTTCCTCGAACAACATCCTTGGAGGTCCTCGGAACGTCTCCTCCAACAACGGGGAAAACGGGCTTTGATGGCCCTCGTCCTCTTCAGTCTGGGCAACGCGTTCACTCTGGTCTCTGTACCCGCCTCGGCCTCCTTGGCCATCTCGGCCACCTCGGCCTCTATGCCTTCCACAGCCTCCTCGGTTGTTATGACCTCCCCGCTTCTCGATATATCCCAAGCCTCTTCTTTTGAAGTTCTTACGAGCTTCAATAGGTTTCCGCACACCCTGGCCATGCGATCCGAGACCCTCCTCAGGATTATATCCACTTGCCAGCATGATTTTTCCCACAGCTATAGCTGGCCTAGACAATTCAGGAGTCCTTGTGAAAGAGCCCGTAGGCACATGAATCACGGACACCGGCTCTAATGTTTGAAAGCTGGATTCCTCAGTACATTCGGGCTCCACATAAGGGATGGCCGTCTCGTGGTAGATCTTGAAGTCAGACTCTCCATGGGTGTGACAAGCCCGTTGTCCACCACAAATCGTACTTTCGATGAAGGCCGGAGGCAACAAAGACTGCCGTGTGGATCCAGGGCCTCCCTAGTAGAAAATTAAAAGCGCTTGGTATATCTAGCACTTGGAACGGGATTTGGAAAAGTACAGGGCCAATCAGCAGCTCAAGTTCAATTTCCCCTATTACCTCCTTCTTCATTCCGTCAAAAGCCCGCACAGTTGACTTGCCAGTATGAATTCTTCCAAGATCAACGCCAAGACGATGGAGCGTAGCCAACGGGCATACATTGAGTGCCGAACCATTATCGATCAACACTCTACAAACAAGAGTGCTCTCATGCTTCACCGAAATGTGTAGCGCTTTGGTATGATTGGGGCCCTCGGGGGAGATCTTCATCGCAAAGGAGATTTGGTCTTTCAGTAGAACGGCCCCAACAAACTCTTCCAATTGGACTTCATCGATTGATTCTGGCACATGCACCTCATTAAGGACTTTAAGCAAAATATCCCTGTGTTTCTCAGAAGATTTGAATAGTTCTAAGAGGGAGATTTGAGCCGGCAGTTTCCGCAGTTGATCCACCACATTGAACTCACTAGACTTTATTACGGCCAAGAATTGCTTTGCCTCCTCTTCGGTCACGGCCTTCTTTTCTACTCCTTTATCGGGACGTAATGGCGGCCCGATCGCGTGACGATGTCCACTTCGGTTGTTCCGTAGTCCCAAGGTACAGCTTTGGGATCGAATTTGGGAGGATTCTCCAACACTATCACTCCATCTTTCTCCCAAGGTGGCAATTCTATCGTGACTGGCGTTACGTTCCCTTCCGTGACTTCAATTGCCGACATCTCCTTGACCATAAGGTCGATCTCCATGGGTTCAGTGATTTCCATCCTAATATCATCAGCGGGCTCCTCATCAGGTAATTCGATCACTATTGGGGTTATCATAGCTATCACCCCTTCCTCATACAAAGCTGGGGTTTTCGAAATTCCAGGCATAACCTTCTTTGCCTGAGATATACAAGCAAACTTACAGGAAGAAGAGCGGAATGATGATGGCATTATCATGGACACGACCCCCTCCTCCTCTTCTCCGCGTCGGATTACCCCCATGGCTACCATCTTGCGTACGCGGTTCAACTTCTCTTCTGGAGTCACATCATCCTGTCCTTCATAATATCCCGCCAGCACTAAGGAGTTGTACAACCTAGAAGCATCCACCATTAGAGGCTGTTGACTCGCCTGCGTCTCCTCGGAAATTGAGTTTACTCCCCCTGCATGATTTGGTAGAGGGTTCTCTTGCACATTAGGTTGGGCCTCCTTGAAAGTCAAGATCTTTTTGTCTAGAAGCTGTTGAACTTTATATCTCAAAGACGTTGCAATCATCTACATCATGCCCCCTCTCTCCCATGTGGTATTCGCAGAGTCTTGTTCATATCGAACCCGGCGAACCTCGGGGATTGTCTCTTGGTACTTCCTTCGCGACCATCCTCTTTTCAAGGAGCATGGGCAACAGCTTTGACAGCGGGCGTGGTAGTGGAGAAAAATCCTTTCGAAAAGGCCTCCTGATGTTATCATATGCTCGTGACGAACTTCCTTGTACCACTATGGGCTTATGCGCAGGTGTTGAGGACGGTCGAGGGAAAGACGGCTCCTGCACAAGCGCTACCTCAATTGCGGCCTCCTTGTCTTTTCTTGCCAGGAATTTCTTCGTGCCTCCAGTTGAAATCTTCCCTTCAACCATTGCCCATTCGACTCCTTCACCTACCTCAACTAGCTGCGAAAATGTCTGGCAACCTGAGAACACTAACCCTTGGAAGTATTCATGGGGTAACGTCTTAAGGAACAGTTGTTTCATCTCCCTCTCGTTCAAGGCCGGCTTCACTTGTGAGGCCATGGTCCTCCACCTTTGCGCAAAGGCCTTGAATGACTCGTTCCTCTTCTTCTCAATACGGGTCAATTCTTCCCTCGTGGGGGCGAGCTCGGTATTAAACCGGTATTGCTGCAAAAACTCGTTGGTTAAATCCTCCCAACTAGTGAGTTCTTCAATGTCCAGCGCAATGAACCACGTTAGAGCAATGCCTTCCAAGCTATCTTGAAATGTGTGTATGAGAAATGGCACGTTGTCAGCGTAGCGAGCCATTTTCCTCATGTAATATCTCGAGGTGGGTCTTGGGACATCCCGTTCCGTCATATTTTCTTGTGAACTCGGGTTCTTGGAAGTTTTCAGGGAAGTTCGTCTTGGTGTATGGAGACAACCTATCAGCTCCTTTTAGCTCGTAACCTTGTAAGGCACACAGTCGCTCTTCCATCTTTGCCAAGCGTTTTTCACTCTCTTCGCTTAGACGGGGCGTTGGGTTTTCCTTCGGAGGGGGATCCAAATTTACAATGACTGGCGTGACTGAAGGAGCCTCCCGGCAGTTTCTTTCCTGGGGGATCAGCAACGTGTATGCCTTCCGTTGACACCGGAGTGGATGTTCCAGTGACAGCCACATTGGGGGGCTCCTTGAGCTTTTGGCTTATTTCAAGCATCATTGCGGTGAGTTGGGCCAACTGGTCCTCCATCTTGGCCATGCGTACATTGGTGTCCTCGTTCTCCATTCTGACTTTCGCGCGCGTGCGAATTGGGGATCTTCGCTGGCCGTGTCGATGATTGGTAAAAGATAATCAATCGGCTAGTACCGAATAAGGATAGATAAGCGTGTGTAAGCATGGAGTAATGATTAGGCAGTCGGTCCATGACAAAGATCTAATCGCCCCAATTTGCCCGTTTCATTTAAAACAAGATTGCTACATAACACAGGAAAAGACATAAGGGAGTGCCCCTAAACAACGTGACTCGAGACAGATTCTTTAACATTGACACATATGTGGGCATTGACCCATTACATATCGCACTTGACTCGATCTAACTAATGAGGACAGCTCCCGCTTGTGACCGCTCCACTAACTCGAGTCAACTTCAAGGCACGCTCCTCGGCTTCTTCGAGCTTCCTTTTGAGGCGCTTGATCTCGGCTCGATGGGTGGTCTTTAATGGCACGTCAGGAATCTTCGGGCGTAGGCTCTCTGGGATTTTATGCTTAAGGATGTATTCCATCGAGGCATAATAGGTCTTCTCTTGCCCTTCCAACTCCTCTTCAGGCCATATCAGCTTCCGGGGATGGCACATATCCCACATCGACTTGACTAACGCAACGGAGTCTTCGTGATCTTGGCATCCATCAGGGAAGTCTATCCTGAGCGGGTCTTCTTGAATCATCGGTGGAAGTTGTTGAACCTCCTGAAACTGGCGGGCGACCCGAGTCGGGTAATACTCAGTGACTCCGGTAATTCCCAACAAAGGAACAGGTCCAGTAAGCCCACACACGAACCGCGCTTCTCGAACTCGGAGCCATTTGGCATGCCATTGGAAATCTTCAGGTCCAGGGTTGGTCATGAAAGCTAACCACTCAGAATAATGATAATCGGGGGTGAACATCTTCCTATCTTTAAACTTCAGGATAGGGTGGCTAGAATCAGAGATGTTGTTCACAGTCATTAAACTACCAAACCCTTTAACGTGAGAGAAGAACCAAATTTGCAAGAGTTCAGGAGGAGCATGGAAAGTTTTGTTTCTGTTTTCTTTAAAGCGAGTAAGAGAAAGAAAAGTTTCGGTCAAGACGGCGTTAACAAAACCCTTTCCCATACACGCCTCACGAACTACCCACGCCACGGAAGGGTTAATAGCGTTCTTACAATGTGGGAATAACACAAACCGAAGAAAGCTAACAGGAAGATCCTATTCTTTTGAAAAGATGGGGCATTTTGAAAAAGCTCATTTAGGAATGAAAACGGACAGGTCTTGCGATTAGCTTTCAAAACTTTCCTCACGTCATCCTCCTTAACTCTAAGGAAATCAGATAAGGTCGATGCATGCTCGGTTCCTACAGGTGGGCCAATTAACTCTGACACTAAGGGCTTTCCCATGGCAACACTGTATTCTTCCAGGGTTGGAGTAAGTTCGTGATTACCGAGCACGAATGTGCAAGTTTCGGGGCACCAGACATGCGCTAATGCTTGTATTACACTAGAATGAGTTTCTATCTCTAATAGGGGAAGTAAACGTCCAACATAGGATCGCACCCAATCATGGCCAGTCGGGTCTAGTTTATCCCACCACACACAAAGCTCGGCTTTTGGGACGGAGATGATGCGAAGATCGGGTACCCCCATCGTATGATCAACCTAATTTGTCATGGACCAACCAAAAAGAAAGCGAATAAGTAAATTGCGAAGAAAGGAATTCAAGAAAAACTTACCCTACTTGTTGAACATTGATGTAAATGTCATAGACATGCGCATGGACAGTGGTTCGATTTCTACTCTAGATGGCCCAAAATGAAGCCATGGGATCACAGGACTGAACCAACAAGCTTGTGGCTAGGTCGTGTTACCCATGACTCCGGCTTTGTCAAAGGACCGACCCGTGTCGCGTGCTTGCAGACCAGGGTGGGGACCTCTGATATCAAGAAAGAAATTTCGGGGTTAAGGTGGGCGACTCGTACTACATGCTTGTAGTCGGAGTGGTATCCACCTCAACACCATCCTAAATGATCCTATGCGGCCCAGGTCCGGCGGCAGGTAGTGTGTGCTATAGTGTAGTGCAGTGCAGGGGACTCATGCATGACAATTTAATAACAATCAGCACTTCAAACATAAATAAACCCTTCACTCTTGCACCCCCTACAAAACAAATGTTAGAAATCGCCACCCTTTATAACTCCCATAAACAATCAGCATTCAACATGTTATGGATGCACATAATATCTTCGTTACCAAACAAAAATATTTGAACAAGATTAATTTTGGCCTAAGTCCTCTAAGATTTAAAACCAAGTCCCCAGTGGAGTCGCCAAGCTGTCGCGACCTACCCTCGGGGGGAGGGAACAGGTTTAGGGGTATTGCCTAAAGGACGGGCCTAAGGCCCATGATTAGGCGCGAGCTCTCCCAAGCCCATACCCCGCGTGACGTTGGAATATTTTTTAGAATTTTGCATAAAGGAGTCGCCACTAGCTTATTGGGGTCGGCTAGAAACCAAGTGAGGCATGAGAGCGTGCCTCACTTCCTACGCAACCAGAGAATTTAGGTTCGGGGACTTGATTACACTAATTAACCAATTAGTGCCCTTTCGGTACCTAATCTTGTTCATTTTAACAAAATTTTCTGGCAGGCAATTTGGATTGATTTTATGTTCATCCTCTAACACGTGAGGTGATCATGCGGGTGCGCAATCATTAAAGTAATGACCATAACTACCAAGATCCTAATTGCCATAAAATTAAGCACATGCCATCAAACATAATTAAATACACAAATCACACATGCAGCATAATTAATATACGAGCACATAAAAGTCTAATTACGCTAAAATGGCAATACATGGCAAATCCTAATCAAATCCCATCATTTTTGAATTTTCAAAAAAAAAAAAAAAAAAAATTTAAATTTTTAATTTTTTTTTTTTAAATTTTTTTAATTTTTTTAAATTTTTTTTTAAATTTTTTTTAAATTTTTTTGAATTTTTTAATTTTTTTAAATTTTTTTTTTTTAATTTTTTTAAATTTTTAAATATTTTAAATATTTAATTTAAATTTTTTTGGATTTTCGAAATTTTTTATTATTTTTAATTTCTTTTTAAATAATAAAATAAACTAACTAAAAAAATTCGGGGCCGGACCGGGTCGGGTCCGGTCTGACTCGACCCGGTTCGGCCCGGTCCGCGGATTCGGGTCCGGTCGGAGACCGGACCCGGGTCGGTCCAGCTGGGTAGGCGGGCTGATTGGCCCACTCGAAAAAGCAAGGCCCAATCGGGCCTTCAACTAGATTCGGATTGGGCCTGACCAGCAGGCCCGATCTGTTCTAAGCTTTTTTTTGTTTTAAAACGAAGCCCACAAGCCCAATGTACTAAAACGGCCCAAAATGAAGCCCATTTCTCTTTTTCTATTTTCTATCTTCAGCCTTTTTGTGTTTTCCTTTTCCCCTTTTTTTTTTTTTTTTTTTTTTTTTTTTTTTTTCAATCGTCTTCTTCGAGGACTCCCCTCCCGCATGCTCGCGACACGCCGAAGCTTCGCAGCTCCTCCTCCAGTCCGACGCCGACAACACCACGAGTTCCCGACCGCCTTAAGGAAGTCGCCGGTCACCGCCTGGCGTCGGTGGTTCTGTCCGACCGACGCCGAGCACCGCCGGCCGCTAGTCAGCCGGCGTTCCGAGAGGCGCCGGGTAGATCTCGGCAAGGCGCGCGCTCCATCTCAACCAAACAGCACAAAGGAATCTACCGAAGAGCTAGGAAAACGACGGGGACGATGCATGACAACAACATAATCCCGAGCAACACAAAAATAAACCAAAAACCGAACCGGTCGAGGGCTGGATTCGGTGCTTTCAGTGAGGCATTTCGTCGAACAGCTACTGGGCGCTACCAAATTCGAAGGAGTTCGGCTCAACCGAGCGTCTAACACGCTTTAAGAGGTCTCAAAATATAACGTAGGGGGACAACGGAGCAAAGTGCAAAGACGACGTGGACCGGAGCTCACGCGAACCGGTCGACCGTGAGCTCCGGCCCAGCGTTCACCAGAAACGGGGCAGCGGGATTCAGAGGGCTAACCTCGTCTGGCGATGGGCTTCGGCGACCGACGGCGGACGAACGGACCTCTGGCGCCGACGAGATGCTTCCGCGAGCTCCTGCTTCGGGTTCGGACTCTCCTCCTTTCGGTGCTCCTCTCTGTGTTCTTCCCCTCGGTCTGGTGTTTTTTTTTTGGTTCCCCCCTTTTGTCTTCTGCTCTCCAGTTTTTATGCTCGGCCAGCGATCGCGCATGGCTCCTGCAGCTGCCAGCTTGCTGGCCGAACTGCACGCCCGACCCGCGGATCACGCCGCTCGCCTGCCGTCGATCCTCTTGCTCCCTCTGTATCTCTCTTTTTCTTCTTCTTTTTTGCTGCAGGAACTTGCACGAAGACTACGGTCGAGCTCCCGACCCGCGGATCATGCCGCACTCCTGCTGCACCGATCCCCTTGCCCCCTCTGTCGCTGCTCTGCTTCTGGTTTTTCCTGTGCAGGTCTTGCAGCGAAGACCGGTTGGGGGAGACGACCAGTTCTCTCGCGGGCTGGGCTGAAGGAGGAAATCGACTGGGCTGGGCCCAGCGTAGGGAAAAAGAAAAGGAAAGGGGCAGGTCGGGCCAAGGCTGGATTCGGCCCGACCTGACCGTTTTTTTTTTTTTTTTTTTAAATTAAATAATATATATTTTTAAGATTTTCTTTTTTGTGATTAATTCCTAACATTTAACTATTTTAGGTAAAAACAAACAAATAAATAAAGATTAGGTGTCAACAAATATCATTAGACAATCTTGCTCGGCTGCAATTCTGAAAGAGAGCTACCTGAGTTGGCAACGTAATTAGAATCTCCACACCTCGGAAAGCATTAACATCCCGGGATAAATTTCAAAGCAGTTCTTAAGAATCTCTAATCTCAACAATTTCAAAGCAAGAACTAATCATAAGAGTATCCTTATTTAATGATCTCACCTTTTTTCAGTAAGTCAAAGTTCCATATCATTCACCTTACTTTAAGAGTGCCCAGTTGTGTAGGGTCAGGAATCTCTTCTTTTTTTTACGCGGTCCACAAGGGTTTGTTGTTGGGATTAGATTCATGTATTTGCCCCCAGTTCTTTTACACGTGTAAATGCTGATGGCTGAACTTTGCTACAAAGAGTCATGTACAGGTGATTAAAGTACCAAATCCGATACCTTTACCCAGAGAGAATGACAAGTTTAAGCCCGTCATGTATAAATGCCTATATCTTCAATAAACATGTGTGGCGGATCAGATTCATGTATTTGCCTCAATTCTTTTATACATGTAAATGCCAATGACTGGACTTTGCCACAAAGAGTCATGTTCAGGTGATTGAAGTATGAAGCTTGATACCTTTACCTAAGAAGAATGCCAAGTTTAAGCCTGTCAAATAAATTCAGTTAGATTTACTTTCAATTTTCACCAGTGCTACCACTCAATAATAGATTAATATGCGAGATTCTCAATAAAAATTATTTTATTATATTATGTTGTAAATATGAGCAGCTTAACATATTTTATTTCACATTTCTTTTTAATTTTTGACTCGTTCATCTTAAATGTTAAATTAAAAGAAGAAGAAGAAGAAGAAAAAGATGTAGCTGATTGGTTAATAATGAAAGCGCACAACACACGAATCAATGATGGGTGCCAATCTTCTTCAGTGGTTGCTTCCTTACATTTTCCATACTTTTGTTTTTTCCAACCAAAGAAGAAGAAGAAGAAGAAGAAGTCAATAAGAGTAGTGATGAATGTAGCTAATTGGTTTACGCACAATTGTTGGCTGAAGCGATTCCTCCAGCCCCCAAAAAAAAAAAAAATGTAGCTGATTGGTTAATAATGAAAACCCACAACACACGAATTAATGATGGGTGCCAATCTTCTTCGAGGTTGTTTCCTTACATTTTCCAAACTTTTGCTTTTTCCAACCAAAGAAGAAGAAGAATAAGAAGAAGAAGAAGAAGAAGAAGAAGAAGAAGTCAATAAGAATAGTGATGAATGTAGCTGATTGGTTAATAATGAAAGCCCACAACACACAAATCAGTGATGGGTGCCAATCTTCTTCAAGGTTGCTTCCTTACATTTTCCAAACTTTCGTTTTTTCCAACTAAAGAAGAAGAATAAGAATAAGTCAATAAGAGTAGTGATGAATGTAGCTGATTGGTTAATAATAAAACCCCACAACACACAAATCAGTGATGGGTGCCAATCTTCTTTAGAGTTGCTTCCTTACATTTTCCAAACTTTCATTTTTTCCAACCAAAAAAAGGGACAAGGCAAATGCCCACTAAATCAAGTCAAAAAAAAAAAAAAGTAGAAGTCTCAATCAAGCGCTGGTGATTTGACAACGGTCGGCAATCGACGGTTGGCAGTGGCCACGGGTGGTAGCGGATCCAAGGGCGACAACCGCAGCAAGGAAGAATAAAAATAGAAAAATAGAAAAATAGAAAAGAAAAAAAATGGCTTATTTCTATAAATTGTTCCCAAGAACAATAAACTATTTCTTTTCTACTTCTTATTTCTATTCCAAATCTATTTCCCTAACACTTTTCTATTTTGGGAAATAGAAAAATTAATTGACGTTATCAAATGGATTTATATTCTTTTTTTTTGTTCCAGAGAGCAAAAGCACAAAACAATAAGGGAATAGAAATGTTCCCATGCAACCCCTTAGAGACTATCGGCGCATAATGTTCATGTTTCCTTTTCTTTCTTTCTTTTTTCGAAATAAAAATAGAATAGAAATTCAATTGTGTACATTTTTATTCTTGGGAATATATTTAAAATACAATCAAGAAGTAAGGAAAAATTACTTTTTTATTCTCGAGAAGAGCTCAATAATGAAATCCAAATTATTTTCTTTTCTTTTTCTCTTTTCTTTTCTTTCTTTTTCTCTTCCTTCTCTTCTTCCCCTAACTAACCATCGACTAGCCAAATGAGGGCACCCCAAGCCTCACCCAGCCGCCGTGAGATTGACGTAGACTCACCTAGCCACGACGAGACTTGAGGCGACTTTGTTGACTCTCGTTTGGTTGGTCAAGAGTCGATCATAGCCAAGGCCAACAACTTGCTAGAGAAAGAAGTATATAATAAAATTATTAAAAGAAATTCTAAGTCACGTCTCAGTCCTATGAACCTGATGGTACTTCTCAAGCCTCAAAAACTTTGGAGTTAGTACCAAACACATTTCTATTTCAAAAATAGAAATTGTGTACAATCATCAAATGCATTATTTTGCTTAGAAACTTGTCTAGTGAACAAAAATAAAAATAAAAATTTCCTAATAGAAATTGTTCCCGAAAATAGAAACGTTATCATTTACGGCCCGCATTGGTCCTGAAATCATACTTCATTTGTAAATGATGTGACTGTCAAATTTAATCACGATGCTGATTGGTTAATAATGAAAGCCCACAACACACGAATCAACGATGATTGCCAATCTTCTTTGGGGTTGCTTCCTTACATTTTCCAAACTTTCATTTTTTCCAACCAGAGAAAGGGACAAGGCAAATGCCCACTAAATCAACTCAAAAAAAAAAAAAAAAAAAAAGTAAAAGTCTCTGGTCAAGGTTCTAGTTCAACATTTGGAGAGCTGCACGTAGTGACATACTCCATAAGGTATACCATTGGCCGAGTGGTGTTCCAAACATTTTAAGGATGTAAATGGTAATATTTCTGTTTTGAGGAATAATTTCTTTTAAAAAATAGCTTTTTTCTATTTCTATTCCTTAGAAAAAAATTGAGTAAAATAATATGTTTGGTAATTATACAAAAGTTGTATTCTAGAAATAGAAAAAGAATAGGAATGCATTTGGTATGATCCATAAATTTTTATATTTTTTGTTTTTCTTCTTTCTTGTTGATCGCCGATTGTCGCCCCTCACCGCCCTATTGCTGGCAGCTAGTAGTCACGAGTCAAGCGCCGGTGATCCGACAATGGTCAACAACTAATGGTGGCCGTGGGCGGCAGCAGATTCAAGGGCTACAAGAAGAATAAAAATAGAAAAATAGAAAAGAAAAAAATGACTTATTTTCATAAATTGTTCCTAGGAACAATAATTTTTTTTTTACTTGTTTTTTCTATTCCAAATTTATTTCTCTTCCACTTTTCTATTTTGAGAAATAGAAAAATTAATTGAATTTTTATTATTTTTTATTTTTTTGTTATGGGGAGCAAAAGAACAAAAGAATAAGGGAACTGAAATGTTCCCATGCAACCCTTAAGAGACTATTGGCGCATAACGTTCATGTTTCCTTCTTTTTTTTTCAAAATAAAAACTCGATTTGTACATTTTTATTCTTGGTAATATATTTAAAATACAATCAAGAAGTAATGAAAAATTACTTTATTCTCGAGAACAGCTCAATAACAAAAACCAAATTATTTTCTTTTTATTTTCTCTTTTATTTTGTCATGTCCCGACCCTTCGAGCACATGCCCATCCCTGCTTAGTTGATATAATAGCGATGTCTCAAGACGCATCGCCGATCCATTGGTTTTAATACACATGCGGAAGCATATAAATAATCCCTAGATAATAAAATAATAAGATAGGAAAGTAGAGCCATAAATTTTTCAAAACAAAACCAACCTTTTATAAACACACAAGTTTATTTACAACATCAGGTCACTTACAAAAATATCGGCTTAATAAAAAAGGGACTATCCTATGACTAGCAAGTCAAACAGGTTTGCCGGTTCTGTTTCCTTCACTTCCCCAAACTCCGGGACTTCAAGTTCTCCACAACCACCGTCTAAGGACCTGAAAATATTATCCCACAATAAGGTGTGATAACTCCTCAGCGAGTTCTACTCCCTAAACCCGATTAGAAAGAAAATATGCCCTAGGGGCTGCCTAAGGGCAATCACAAGTCAGAGGCTTACCTTGGCCTTAGTTCCTTCCTATAAGTCAATTCAAATCATAAATACTGGCACTCACATCATCCAATCAAACAAATTGAACCATTGATCAATCGACTCAGTTGATTACATGTCATCAAGACTACTCCCTAGTCATTTCAATTATCCCATCTCAGTTCTCAATCACGGCTCAGCGAGCAGAGTCTATAAAATTCTCAGCTATGATTCGCGGTTCTAAGGACACAACCTATCTTAAGTGGTAATAATGGCCCAAATGGGCACAACCTTTATTAGGTAGCAAATCACGGCCCAATGGACACTACCTCTATTAGGTGGCAAATCACAGCCCGATGGGCATGACCTCTATCAAGTGGCAAATCACGACCCAAGAGGGCTCTACCTCTATCAGGTGGCAAATCACGACCCAAAAGGGCACGGTCGATTCTAAATTCGGTGGCAAGTTTCAATCCAATTGGCACAACCATACTTTGGCAGCTTTCTAGGTTCAACTCACAACCTCTTACGGTCATTTTCCCATCAAATACTAACATTTCTCAATTTTGGGATATTTCCCCATAGTCATTAATCACGCTCAATTTTCACCAACTAGTACTCAATTAAATAAATAGAAAGCACCACTACAATTTTTATGAAATTCCAGTCAACGTCCATCCCGATTGAATTTTCGGAAAATAAATAAATAAATATGAAAATTAATAAATAAATACCAATAAATAGACTTAGGCTCGGAAAAGCCTAATTGGAAGCCGAGACGGGTCCGGAAAATTACCAAACTACTTTAGTTAAATATTATAGCTTGTTTAGGTTCTAATTACACTAACATGCATCGGTAAATAATTAAATTCATTAATTTAATATAATATAACCACCTAATACATCTTAGCCTAAACTAATCAACCACTAAGCATAATTAACCTACTAAGTGAGAATTAGTGAGTTAAACTCACAAGTTTAATGCGAAGACTAGATCGCTGCGACGATGGCGTGACGGTAGTTGAAATTCGAATTTTCGGCGGCATCGACGAACACTCGGACTAGGCCCAAAGGCCTTGTAAGCCCACAACAAATGCCGAGCTTGGCTTCGGGCTTGGGCTGCTTCGCGAGCATCAAAATTGGGCTGATCTTGCTTGGGCTTCAAATTGCTAGGTTGAGCTTGATTTGGCTTCAAGATGGGTTGGTCGAAATTGTGTGGGCTGAACAAGAAAATTTTGTGGGCTGCTGAACTAAAGCTGAATTGAGGGCTTCGACTGAACTGGGAATGGGCTGGCTGAGTTGGGCCTAGCGAGAGAAGCAGCAAGGGCTCGAGGCATTGAAGCTCATGAGCTGAGCTTGTTCTGAGTGGGCTAAACTTCGACTTCAATTGGGCTAAAGAAAGAAACAGCAAAGGACGCAACAAACCAAAAGCTGCTCCGGTCGTTGACACTGGAGAGGATGAGCTGGCAGCAAGGTTTGCCTTGATCATTGATGGGTTGTAGGTTGGTCGATCGTGTGGGAAGAAGACACAAGGAATGAAGCAGAAACTTCGATGGAGATGCTGGGCTGCAGGTTCGTCGATCGTGGGCCTCAGGCTTCGCTGGCGTTGAAAGCTGCGGACAGTTCTTTTGGTGGAGGACAGGAGATGGTGGAACGAGTGCTAGCATGGAGTGGTAGGCATGCTCGCTCGATGGAGAAGGCAGGTGGTCTTCATTGCTGGAAGGTTGACCGAAGATGGTGGGTAGATGGCAATGGCTGGGGAAGGAAACCCAGTGCATGGAGGGGCAAACGGCAGAGATGAAATGAGGCTGGCTGCGTCAACAAAAAGGAAATGAAAGCGAAGCAAAATTAGAAGGTTGAAGTCGTGAAGAAGATAGGAACAACGAAGAAAATGGAGAGCAACTGGTTGGTGTTGGAGAAGTCACGAAGGGGGCCAAAAGTCAAGAACTTAGCCATTCAATTTAATGCTTGTCCCCCCTTACTTTCCAACAAGAATATTCCACAATTGAGCTAATTTAAATGTCAAAATTGCAGCCCCTTGCCAAAATTCCGAATTTCACCATATAAACTTCAATTTCCTCACTTAATTCTCCAAATCGAGGTCCAATTTCGATGAAGAAAAATTATGTACAACTTTCTACAAGTCCCTAACACCCAAAGGCTTGGCTTGGAAGTCCAAATTTCCCTTCAATTCGACTCGTTCCAATTCTGTTAATTTCCGAATTGTCCGAAATGATTTTCCGTAAAAATATCAGAATTTCCGAAAATCTTTCGGAGGATGAGTCAACGTTCCTAAAATAGATCATGACACGATAGAACTTTCAATTTCTGAAATCGGGTTTAAATTTGCGGTTAATTTCAATCTAATGCAATTTTAGAGTAACCTAGTCTACCGAGTAACTTTTAGGAATTTTTGGTGCTATTGACTTGTGATCAATTTATCTCGAGTCACACTGTACATCTTGATACATTAACGACCCTCGGTTGTTGTGAAAATTTCAAGATTTCAATTACAAGTATTGGGTACCAAAACAATAGAAAAATCAATCTAGTGCAGATCGACAAGAATTTTGCAATCAGATGAAATCACCCACACTTTGATCACATATCTCAGTGGAGTCAACCTATCTCTGATCCCCGATCGATTTCAACAATGTCGTAATGACCCTTGCAGATTAACACAGTCGAGAAGTCAATTCCTAGTTGAATTCTCAAGTCTATTGCATTAAAATCTCTTAATGGTTTCCCCAAATAGTCTAGTTATCTCATTAGTGATTAGCTCCAAGAATAGCACTATAGGCGCATCGATGAAAGGCCCAATTTATTTAATCAAAAACGAAATCTGAAAATTCAAGCCGTCGCAACTCTTCCCCTCTTATAAAAATTTTGTCATCGTAATTTAAACCTATTACAGTCTTTAACCAAAAAGGTGGGGGTACAATCGTCTCATCGACTCCTCAGTTTTCCATGTTGCTCCTTTCGTTCCGTGGTGTTGTTAGACCACTTTGACCATCAGGATGGTCTTTATGCGCAGGACCTGCTCCTTGCGATCCATAATCTGAATCAGGCTTTCCACATACAACACTCTATTATCCACGTCCAATTCCTCAAAATTGCGCACGTGGGTCGGGTCAGGCTCATACTTCCTTAATATCGACATGTGAAAGACATCATGCACTTGCGCCAACCTTGGCAGTAATGCAAGACGATATGCTAGGATCCCGATTCTTTCCAGAATCTCAAATGGACCTACGTACCTCGGACTCAACTTTCTTTTCTTGCCAAACCGCGAAGTTCCCCTCATTGGTGATACCTTCAGAAAAACGTGATCATGAACTTGGAATTCTAATGGCCTTTGACGCTTATCGCCATAGCTTTTCTAACGACTCTGAACGGTTTTTAATCTGTCTCTGTTAACTACCACGACATCCACTAATTGCTGAACCAACTTTAGGCCTGTAATCTTTCTCTCTCCAACTTCATCCCAACACACCGATGTTCTGCACGATCTACCATACAACGCTTCAAATGGAGCCATTTGGATGCTTTGTTGATAACTGTTATTGTAGGCAAATTCTATGAGATGAAGTTGTTCCTCCTAACTTCTTTTAAAATCCAGTACACAAGCTCTCAGCATATCTTCAAGGGTCTGAATTGTCCTCTCAGACTGACCATCCGTCTGAGGATGATATGCCGCACTATACTGAAGCTTCATACCTAGAGCACCTTGCAAGCTTTTCCGAAAAGCGATGGTAAACCTCGAGTCTTGATTTGACGTTATCGTAATCAGCACTCCATGCAGTCAGACTATCTGGCGCAAGTACAACTCAACGTGCCTATCCAAGTCAAGATCCTTTCACGCTGCAATAAAGTGAGCCGACTTTGTCAACCTGTCGACTATTACCCAAATAGAATCATTACCGCTCTAACTCCTTGGTAATTCGGTCACGAAGTCCATCGTGATATGCTCACATTTCCACTCTAGGATATCAAGAGGTTGCAACAATCCTCCTGGCTTGCAATGCTGAGCTTCAACTTGTTGACACGTCAAACACTTGGCAACATGCCTGGCAATATCCGCATTCATACCCAACTACCAATAATGTTGACGCAGATTCTGATACATCTTGGTACTTCTAAGGTGAATGCTGTATCTACTACGATGAGCTTCTGATAAAATATCATCCTTAAGCTTCGCATCGTTAGGTACAACTAAATGTCCTCGAAACTTCAGTGTTCCATTATCAGAATCCTAAAAGTCAACTTTCCTTTCTCTGATATCCTCTTGTAAAATTTTTTGAACATCTAGGTCTATCGGCTGAAGTAGCTTGATTCTAATCTACACATTCGGCTCAATTCTGAAGGTGGCCATGAGATTCAAATGATAGCCTACCTCAAATTTGAACACCAAATCTCGAGCTCACTTAATTAGATTCCACTCCTTAACTAATAAGTGAGCAATTGATGACTTTAGGCTCAAAGCATCGGCGACCTATTCGCTTTTCCTGGATGATACAAAATATCCAATCATAGTCCTTTAGTAATTCCATCCATCGGCGCCGTCTCATATTCAACTCCTTCCGAGAGAATAGGTACTCGAGACTCTAATGGTCCGTGAAGATCTGAAATTTTTCCCCATACAAGTAGTGCCTCCAAATCTTCAACGCTGTCGCAACCAAATTTTCGGGTGATGAACCACCTAGGGTTTGGCTAATGGATTGTTAAGTCTAAACTTAACTCGGGCTCTCCTAAGCCCATATCAATTCGCGACTTTATATTCAAGTTCTTAACATGCAATTGATTTTCAATTAGGAGTCGCCACTAATCTATTTTTGGTGGATCGATTAGAAACCCAAGTAAAGTAACGGGAGTTTCACTTTACTCCTACAAATCAGAGACTATGGGTACGAGAACTTGGTTACACTAGATTCCTCTAATGCCTTTCGGTACCATTCTTTTATTTTCAAAAAGGTTTTTGCATGTAGCTTAAATTGATTTTAAATCTATTTCCCTAACATGTGAGGCGATAATGCGGGTGTGTAATCCACCAATTTAACACCTAGATAAACAATAAGTAAATTGCAAAAACTTACCTCCAAGCAACGAAAGTATCTGCAATGTTAAATTAAAATCCACATCAACAACCCTAGATATGATTTCTAATTAACACGTGATTTCTTTTCTTTTTTCACTTAATTAATGAAAATCATGCAATATGTAATACAATATTAATTAAATGACCTAATTCTAATGACATGTAATTTCTAATTAAATGGGCCTAGCGAAAATACTAAATGACATACATCTCAATGAATCTAACTATAATGACGTGCATATGACATTTTTTGTTTTTCCTAAAAGAATGCATTTTATCCTAAATAATAAAACTAATTTAACCTATGACATTTTTTGTATTTTTCAAGAAATTCGAAATTAGGTGAAATGTGAAAATTACCTAATTAGATTAAGATCCTATTTAATTTATATTAGGAATTAGGTTGAGCCAAATCCTAATTTAAACTAAAATATTATTTTAACCTAAATAATCCTAAAATGCAATCTATTTGATAAAATACTTAAACCTATAATAAATTAAGAAAAAAATCATCATCTAAAATTAAACTAAATGCAATTCACCATAATATGCAATGACGCAAAAGATACATTAATTTTACATGATATATGCATAATGACTTTTTTGTGTTTTTCCTTTTTTTTTTTTTTTTTTAAATTTCGATATTAATAATTGCCAAATAATTAAACATGCAATCCAAATTAAAAAAAAAAAAAAAGAACTAGCAACCTAAATTAATTGATTTGATTTTTTTTTTTAAAAAAATTGAAATAAAATTCCTATTATGAGTATGCAAACCCTAAAACTACATTTTTTTTTATTTTTTTAAAGAAAACTAATCTAAGTAACACCACAGCAAATCAAGCAATATTGATACCCAAATTGACAAACTATATCTCGCTCATGAGATCGGGTTGGCCTAATTTCACATAAATCACAAATCGGATCTCGGGCGAGTAAGATTGGATTAGCGATTTCTTTAAGTAATTGTGAGTTAGATTTCGGGCGTGAAAATCGAACGTCAATCACAAATTTCACAGGCAATTTCATGCCGGAATTTCAATTTCACATTAAAGGAATAATTACACTAAAAAGATAAAATAAAATAGCAAAAATAATAAAACAAAAATAAGATAAAGAAAATGCCTAAATTTTCTTTTGCTTTTCTCTTTTTTTTTCTTTTCTTTTTTATTTTCTGAAAAAGAAAAAGAAAAATAAAGCTGGTGGCCGGTCCGGCGAGGGAGATCGCCGGCTTGGGTTCGATTGAGGCGAAACGCGGCGAGACCAGGGAGTGGCGGCAGCGTCGGGAAGGGCAGCGGCGTCGTGGACCGATGTTGGGTCGCGGCTTCACGAGGGGAAGGCAGCCGGGCATCGAGGCGTTCCGTTGGGGTCTGATCTACGCGTGGTTAGGAGCGAAGCAAAGGCGGCGTCGAATCTGGGTCTTCGTCAAGATGGGCGGAGACAGATCTGCAGAGGTGGGTCGCAACGGCAGGGATTGGTGCGGCATCCGGGGGTTCCTGTTGCGGGCGCGGGCAGAGACGAAGCGGAGGCGGTGGGTCGTGAGCCAAAGCAGGCGGTGGCATGTCGTCGAGGCTTTGGGGGCTCGGCGTCGGGGTGGCGCAGGTCAACAGGGCTCGAGAGTAGAGATTGGCGGCTCGAGCGCTCGTGGACGGAGATCGGCGACAGCGACGGCAGGGTTCGACAGCGACAGGGCCGGCGAACACCCTCCCCTGTGGGGAAGATGAACAGTCACGCAAGGGGAGGGCTTTTTTTTTCTCTTTTTTTTTTCTACCTTTCCTCTCTCCACTCACTTTTTCACCTTTTGCTCTCTTTTTTTTACCGACGGAAAGGACCCCCTCAATTTACCGTACGTGACCCCTTTTATATGCCAAAAATTGTATCTCTCGTGGTATATTTCATTGCCAACTTTACTCGTGCAAAATACTATTGAATATATCATCCCACCACGTGCAATATTTTTTGTGTTTTTTTCAATATTTCATTCGAGAATTTCCTTTCCCTAAAAAATACACCATCGATGTATATTGCCTAAATATATGAAAATCCCAATGGAATATGTGAAAAATTTTGCACTCGCCGTCGGTCCAATAAACAAAAATGTTCCTAAACTATATGCCATGTGATTTTTTTTTTTTTTGTAAAAATTAACCCTAAAAATTATGCAAAAATTTAGGTGTCAACAGCTGCCCCTCTTTGAAGGTGAGCTCGAAGAGGTTGCCTTCAAAGATAAATTGAGACCTAAATTTTGGTCATGCACATGCAATGAATGATTTTTTGTTGGAAAATGAATTCCATTTTTTAATGCAATTTATATGATGCATGGAAATACTAATGCAAATGATAGATGAACCTACCTGGAATAACTTACCTTCGAGGATGATAGAGTAATTCGAGGTAGTGGGTGTTACCTGTCCAAGACCCGTACCATTCTACGATCGCCTAGAATAGTAACATGACTTTGTGAAGATGCTGCTTTCCCAGGACCCGTACCATTCTACGATCGCCCAGTATAGCAGAAAGGAGCTGCTTTGTCAGGACCCGTACCATTTTACAATCGCCCAGTATGGCAGAAATGTTTTGTAAGGAACTGCTTTCCCAGGACCTGTACCATTCTACAGTCGCCTAAACGGGGATTCATTTTCCATGACCCATACCATTCTACGGTCGCCTGAATAAGGAATATGTGTTGTCAAGGACCCATACCATTCTACGGTCGCCTCGACGAAGAAAATTATTTTTCCAGGACCCGTACCATTCTACGGTCGCCCAAACTAAGGTTTTGCTTGGCTAGGACTTGAACCATTCTTCGATCGTCCAGCCTTGCGACAGAAATCATCTAACCAGGACCCGAACCATTCTTTGGTCGCCTTATTCAGATTGAATCTGAAGAAAAATCTTTGGTGGACAACTCAATTGAGTGTCGGTATGCTTAAAAGGGAATACTTGTGCAATGACAAATATTCAAGATATGGATAGAGATATACTTACCTGGTAACATCTCCGATTCTTGGAGAAAAATGTCTTTTAGAATTTAGATATCCTGTGGAGGTCTTTCACCTCATGGTGAAGGTTTCTCATCTCCTAATATCATGAAACATTCTGAAAGGAACTTGAATTACCCGTCGACATGATTTAGAGCAAAACCGATATGCATTCATCAAAGAGATAGACAATCTGAGCTACTCTAGAATGCACATTTCAAAATTTAGTGAGGTTTTCATCAACTCAATTAGGGTTCATGCATAATGACATTTGCATCACCCAAATTTCCACTGGAGAGAATTATCATTCAAGACAATCTTCACTCATGACATGGATTTCCTAAGAATACCAAATGAGGGACCTTCAGTTAGAAAGGAATTTCACTCACTCTCATTTAGAGGGTATTTTATGAGAATCACTCCGTCTCACTATCATCATACCAACAAGGGTCCAAGTATTCTCGCAAGTGGTACGACCTTACTAATCTGAGAGGTCTTTAAAAGGGACCGTAATGTGGGCTTGGTCAATAGCTTAGCAAAGGGACTCTTCGAGTCAAGGCAATTGAAAGAACAATTCTATAATCTTCTCCGGGTTTACAAGTCAAGAACCCTACAAAATGAGAAAGAAATAATCTTGCTTGCACCTCTTCGAGCGATGCTTATAAACATATGAACTCCTATGTTAATTCAAGGGCCCTAATCTGAAGAGACTTTGTAAAGGAGGTAACGTAGGCTGAGTTCATGGGTTGAGAAATGAAAGGATCATTAGGCTCAAAATGTGTGTGAATGGTGAGAGTTGGTGATCATCTTGGCATTGCCACCAGTTTTTTTTCATCATCAGGGATTGTCTTCATGAAATGCCCCATTGATTGTAAAAACTCAACTTTTTAGTTCTTTGAGTATTGCTCCATCAGGATTCAATTCTTATAATTGACAGTCACCTTATCTTGACTCTCTTTTTCATCTATGGGCATTGGCCTTACTTTTACTAGGCACACCGCTTTTTCATGGCCCCTAGTTCTCATTCATTTTTTTTCACTTCTTTTTCATGGGCATTGGCCTTGTTTTTACCAAGCACACTGCTTTTTCATGCCCGTTAGTTTTATTTTGATTTCAATTCTTGCGCACAATGCATGCGTCAAGCAACATTTGAATGACACTCGAACTTTCAAGAGTCTTCATTTGCCTTTTGTCTTGCCCTAGTGTGGGGGATGATCACCAACTGGGTTTAAAGAAATGAAATTGTAGGCTCAAGTGGGCTATGCAAAGGATATAAGTGTATAGGATATAGAAAGAAATGATCTTCGTCATTCTAGGGCACTTAAATTACCACATGAATTTAATGTAATAGCATGACTAAAAGATTGATGCAAGTGAGAGCAAGAAAATTTCAATCCATTTTCTTCACCTTATGGTGCCTTCTTACCCTCGAATTTGCCTCAATGTAGGGTGGTTCTTGACAGGGGTAATTTGAAAGGAATTTTCATAAGTGTATGAAGCTCAAAGTGGTTAAGCAATGGATCACCTGTTGTGTTTGGGATAGAGAAATAAACTGCCCCTCATCATTTCGGTTATCATACATTTTGTGAGAGAACTCTTTACCTTGCAGATATGGAACTTCCTACACTCATCTCACAAGTGTATAAGTAGGGGACTGTGTATAGGATAAGGCTTGCCTTTCATCATACTGACATGTCTCATTCACCATTCTTAAGCATTGATGTCACTCTATTAAATTGTCTATCTTGACAAATCTCCACATGAAATTGGTGAGCTAAACAATATGAAAATTTTCTTTTCAAAAGAGTCCAGCAACTTTAAGCATAAAAAGCGTTTGTGACTTCAAAACAAACAATTTACTACACTCAAACATGATTTCAAGCATTCATTCAAGGAATTGTCCCACAAAGGGATTGTCTCAGCAATTGATGTCTTTGGATTGTCTTTATCAATCAAAAGTAAAAATCCACTTTTTGATTTGATGGATACTCCGTTCTTGCTTTTGCCCCTGCACAAGAGAACGTGCATGAATATGATACTATGCAACTCAAAGTAAATTCAAATTGTACAACCATTTTGGCTTGTATCAAGATTTTGTCTCAGTCATGTCACTACTAGAATCTGTAGTGCCCCCAATTCATCATCTGCAAGGAAAAGAACAAAGCGTCATCTCCCAAAATTATTTATGTTCAAAAACGAGATGTACCTCTTTCACCAAAGATGGATGATCTTCTTTTAACTTGCCCCTCATTTAATGGGCGAGAATGAAAATTCCGTCAAGCATGGAAATGGAACACACTTTGTTTGGCCCTTCAAGATGGATATTTCAAGTAGTATCGAGATGTGACTGACATTAACTCTTTAGAAACTTGTTGAGTAACAATTGAACCAATTGCAACCTGATGTGCCTTTTTCAGATGCTTTCTTATCGGGTCAAGAAAGTAATGCTCTAAAACATGAAGTAAATGAGTCAGAAAATTAAACAAGGCTAATCTAATGCATGCTTTTTGGAAATGGCTTGAAAAATGATCATTTTTTTTTTTTGTTCTTTTGGAATTTTTTGGATGAGGAAGCATGAAGAAGCCTAGTCCTCAGAATTCTCCTTGGATGATATTTTCTTTTCATTGTTGGATATTGTCACTAGGCTAGTTTGGTGTACCCCTTCATATCCTCAAAACAAAACTTGTAATTCTATTGATATTCATCAATCAAATTACATTTATTGGAATGTGATGCTCAAGCACAGAAGAAATTGAAATCAAACCCTAAAAAGCGATAAGAATTCCCACGTAGGGGAAGGTGCATGCCCCTAATTAAATGAGGAAATAGAACAACTTAGGACCATGAATCATGTGTACTTGAATTCTTCACCCTCCTTGATCTTGTGAGGCGAACCCTTCAAGTTAGATATTTTTCTCTCTATATATGTCACCGGTCTTTTCATGATGGCATCAAATTTGGCTACCTCAGGAAAATGATACGGTTCAAAAAGTCTTCTTGGCTCTCTCCTTAGAGTCACAATTTCTCATTGAAGATAGATTGCAACGCTTTTGTTTGATGAGATTAGCTCTTTTTGATTCATCATTTAGCTCTCGATCGTGAACAGATGGGTGAGCGGAATCATTTCATAATCACCTAATTCAAATGAATGGGAACATGTAAGCATGAGGGTAAATAGAAAGTCGATCCATGACAATGATCTAATCGATTTTTTCATTTTTTTTTTCATTTATTCATGAAAAGTTCTTATAAGAAGGGCATTTCCTAAAAATGGACTGGGAAAATAAAGATAGACACCCTAACAAGACCAAATTTCCTAAATATGAATTGAAAACAAATTCTCCAAAATTTCTTTTTTTTGGCAAATTATTCCTTGCATGGCAATTTCCTCATTTCATTTCTAATTGACAAATGAATTAGATCAAACGACTAACCTATATTGTTATAGATGGACCAAAAGTAAATTGCATAGTATAGGGATAGAAGACTTACTTCACCAAGGAAAATTAATGGCAATCACATAGACATGCGCATGGTAAGTGGCTCGATTTCTACTTTATAAGGCTTATCAAAGTGGAGCCACAAGGATGATCGGACTAGCCACGGGCTTGTGGACTATGTCGGGTCCTCATGACTCCGGCTTGGTCAAAGAGCCGACCCGGGTGGCGAGCATGCAGACCGAGGTGGGTACTCTTGACACTATCAAAGAAACTTCAGGATTGAGATGGGCGACTCATACCGCAAGCATGCAGTTGGAGTGGTATCCATTTCAATACCATCATAAATGATCCTATGTAGCCCAGGTCCGGCGATGGGTTGTGTGTGCAATAGTGTAGGGCAAATGCAAGGCATGCACAACAATTCATATCAAGCAACACTTCGTATATGAAAATAAACCATACATTCCTACACCTCATTGCAAAACAAAGGTCAGCAAACACTTCCCCTTATACCTCCCATCATGCAAGAACATTTAACACCTTAAAAGTTAGGGGCGTACCTGGAATCCTCGCTACCAAACAAAAATATATTTTTTTTAAAAGAAAACTGGCCTAAGTCCACTAAGAGTTTTAACTCAACTCCCCAGCAGAGCCGCCAAGCTCTCGCGACCAAATTTTCAGATGATGAACCACCTAGGGTTTGGCTAATGGATTGTTAAGCCTAAACATAACTCGGGCTCTCCTAAACACATACCAATTCGCAACTTTATATTCAAATTCTTAACATGTAATTGATTTTCAATTAGGAGTCGCCACTAATCTATTTTTGGTGGGTCGATTAGAAACCCAAGTAAAGTAACGGGAGTTTCACTTTACTCCTACGAACTAGAGACTATAGGTACGGGGACTTGTTTATACTAGATTCCTCTAATGCCCTTTCGGTACCATTCTTTTATTTTAAAAAAGGTTTTTGCAGGTAGCTTAAATTGATTTTAAATTTATTTCCCTAACATGTGAGGCGATAATGCGGGTGCGCAATCCACCAATTTAACACCCAGATAAATAACAAGTAAATTGCAAAAACTTACCTCCAAGCAACAAAAGCATCTGCAATGTTAAATTAAAATCCACATCAACAACCCTAGATATGGTCTCTAATTAACACGCGATTTCTTTTTTTTTTTCACTTAATTAATGAAAATCATGCAATATGCAATGCAATATTAATTAAATGACCTAATTCTAATGACATGTAATTTCTAATTAAATGGGCCTAGCGAAAATACTAAATGACGTACATCTCAATGAATCTAACTCTAATGACGTGCATATGACATTTTTTGTTTTTCCTAAAAGAATGCATTTTATCCTAAATAATAGAACTAATTTAACCTATGACATTTTTTGTATTTTTCAAGAAATTCGAAATTAGGTGAAATGTGAAAATTACCTAATTAGATTAAGATCCTATTTAATTTATATTAGGAATTAGGTTGAGTCAAATCCTAATTTAAACTAAAATATTATCTTAACCTAAATAATCCTAAAATGCAATCTATTTGATAAAATACTTAAACCTATAATAAATTAAGAAAAAAAACATCATCTAAAATTAAACTAAATGCAATTCACCCTAATATGCAATGACGTGCAAAAGATACCTTAATTTTACATGACATATGCATAATGACTTTTTGTGTTTTTTCCTTTTTTTTTTTTTTTTTTTTTTTTTAATTTAAAAATTAATAATTTCCAAATAATTAAACATGAAATCCAAATTATAAATAAATAAATAAAAGAAATAGCAACCTAAATTAATTAATTTGATTTTTTTTTATTTTTGAAAATTCGAAATAAAATTCCTATTATGAGCATGCAAACCCTAAAACTACATTTTTTAAAATTTTTTAAAGAAAACTAATCTAAGTAACGCCATAGCAAATCAAGCAATATTGATACCCAAATTGACGAACCATATCTTGTGCATGAGATCGAGTTGGCTAATTTCACATAAATCACGAATCGGATCTCGGGCGGGAGATTGGACTAGTGATTTCTTTAAGTAATTGCGAGTCGGATTTCGGGCGCGAAAATTGGACTGTCAATCACAAATTTCACAGGCAATTTCATGCCGGAATTTCAATTTCACATTAAAGGAATAATTACTAAAAAGATAAAATAAAATAGCAAAAATAATAAAACAAAAATAAAATAAAGAAAATACCTAAATTTTCTTTTTGCTTTTCTCTTTTTTTCTTTTCTTTTTTTCTAAAAAAGAAAAAGAAAAATAAGCCGGTGGCCGATCCAACGAGGGGAGATCGCCGGCTAGGGTTTCGGCGAGGCTCCGGAGGATGGCGTGACGGCGGCGCGGCACTGGGGGCTTCGGAATCGGCACGGGGTGATGCGGCGGCACGGCGAAACCGATGGGCAGCGTCACGGGCGGCGGGGGCTTCGAGTGTCCCGGCGTCTGCTCACGCAGCTGCGAAGATCGGATCGTGGCTACCGCGGGGACCTCGGATCTGCACGCGCAGTGATCTTTCGCCGAGGCGGAACGCGGCGAGACCAAAGGAGCGGCAGCGTCGGGGAAGGGCGGCGGCGTCGTGGAACGGTGTTGGGTCGCGACTTCACGAGGGGAAGGCAACTGGGCGTTGAGGCGTTCCGTCGGGGTCTAATCTGCGCGTGGTTAGGAGCAGAGCAAAGGCGGCGTCGGATCTGGGTCTTCGTCGAGATGGGCGGAGACAGATTTGCAGAGGTGGGTCGCAACAGCAGGGATTGGCACGGCGTCCGGGGGTTCCTGTTGCAGGCGCGAGCAGAGACGAGGCAGAGGCGGCGAGTCGCGGGCCAAAGAAGGCAGCGGCATGTCGTCGAGGCTCCGGGGCCTCGGCGTCGGGGCGGCGCAGGTTGACGAGGCTCGCGGGTAGAGACTGGCGGCTCGAGCGCTCGCGGACGGAGATCGGCGACGGCGACGGTGAGGTTCGATAGCGACAGGGCCGGCGAAGGCCCTCCCCTGCAGGGAAGATGAACAGTCGCGCAAGGGGAGGGCTTTTTTTTTTTTCTCTCTCTCTCTCTTTTTTTTACTTTTCCTCTCTCCACTCACTTTTTCACCTTTTGCTCTCTTTTTGTACCGACGGAAAGGACCCCCTCAATTTACCATACGTGACCCCTTTTATATGCCAAAAAATTGTATCTCCGTGGTATATTTCATTGCCAACTTTGCTTGTGTAAAATACTATTGAATATATCATCCCACCACGCGCAATATTTTTTGTGTTTTTTTCAATATTTCATTCGAGAATTTCCTTTCCGTCAAAAATACACCATCGATGTATATTGCCTAAATATATGAAAATCCCAATGGAATATGTGAAAAATTTTGCACTCGTCGCCGGTCCAATAAACAAAAATATTCCTAAACTATATGCCATGTGATTTTTTTTGGTAAAAATTAACCCTAAAAATTTAGTCAACAAACACAAATATGATAGCTACGAGTTCTAAGTCATGCATCGGGTAGTTTAGTTCATGAGGTCTCAACTAACGAGAGGCGTATGCAACAACCTTACCATATTGCATCAACACACAACCCAGTCCTCTAAACGACGCATCACTATAGATATTGTACCTCCATAACCAAATGGAATCATTGTTACACCCCGAACCTCGAGCACACTAACATCCCGCCATGGTCATGCAAATGCGACGTTCCCAGGTAGTGTCGCCGACCCCATTCATTTATTAATGCGCAAGCGGAACGTGCTAAGAAACCCCTTACAAACACATACGAGATAGGACAACAGGAGCATCAATTCAAAATCAAATAAACATACTTTCATACATCAACATCAATCCAGGGTTTATGTGCATCAAAAATGGGTTAGCCTACACAGCATGGATTGGTCCACCAAAAAGGAAAGAAACAGTCCTAGGACTATTGGTCGGCCCCGTTCGACAATCCCACATCCTCAAGATCTGTCACCCAAGGGGCCGGGGGCGAAGCATTGATCACTCGACCGTCGGGAAGATCTGCCACGCCTTCTCCCAAAATGGCGTTCATCACCGCCAATGGAATGTCCATGCTATCAAGGGGGCTAATCCTAACGCCATCGACCCCAGAGCGAAACCAAGCTCTAAACATATACGGTACTCTGACATCCACAGTCACCTAGACCCAGATAAGTGACATAACCAACTGATAGACCCAAGGACTTCCAGGGTCAGGAGCACTCTCAGTCGTCTATTCAATCTCCGTCGATAGGCCACCCATCTCCGGGGGTACCGCCATCTACGGCCCTGTAATATTTTCCCTAAATTGAGATGAGACTTTGTCTCAGCAAGTTCACCCCTCCTAAACCCCTATTATAAAGAAAATACGCCCCAGAGTGGTCTAGCCACACAACATAGAAGACTTACCTCGCCTTCTTGCCTTCCTGCAGGTTAGTACAATTCATAGTACTCAAGCACAAGTAATAATAAGCATGTAAACCATCGGAACACAATCAATTTCACTTAGTTTCGCAACCATAGCAAGCGTTTCAAATCATCATTAATTAGTGCCACACAAGGGCATAGCCTACTCGCAGTTCGGCTATCTACTGACATATAGCCAGGCATCGCCTCCTCACCTTGGAGCGCGGCTTCATCAGTACATCGACGGTGTTCCCGAAGGAGCATGGGCCCATAATCAACTGCGACCCGCATCCGTTGTATGGGGCATCCCGTATAAGGGCAATTCCAGCTTAATAGCTTAAGACAATTCCTCTTAATTATCATGCAGCAACTTATAATCAACCCCAAGCACTTTACACATCACTCACATATCCCAATTACAATATTAATCCTTAAAAATTCAATTTCGAGGTCAAACCCGACAATTGAGATTTTCTAAATAAAATCCATATTTTCCACAATCAACACTCAATTTGCATTAACCATTCATCAATTTTAAATTCTAAATATACAGCGGCGATCGGCACGAAATTCGAAAGCAATCGGGATCAAAAATAATTTTTCGATTTTTTTTTAAATATTATTTTAATGATTTTCGGAATATGATAAATTATTAAATAATTCAATAATTTTGAAGCATTTATTTAAATCATAAATAAATTTATTTAAGTCACATCAAGGCTTATTTTAAAATAAACCTACTTAACCTTTAAACTAAACATACTTTACTTTAATTAAACAACTTAATTTAATCAACATCCAAATAAACTAATCCAACAACCTAATCTCAATCAACCTAAGCTAAACACACTTAAGGCATGATTAACCCACTAATCGAGGTTTAGAGAGCTAAACTCACCGGAATCGCTTTCCGACGAGTCTCCGGCGAAGAGCACGACGACGCTGACGACAAACTTACACGAATCAACACCAAATGAGAACTAATAGGGGGCCAAATCGAGCTTGGAAGGGAGCTGGTTCTTGCTGGATTTTCCAGCCACTAATCGAGCTTGGAGGGTGACAGAACGGCGGCTGAACGGGCGGAGGAAAGGCGAGGGAAGACCGGTGGCAGCTCGAGCAACAACCGACGGTGGCTCGAGCGGAGGAACGGCGGCAACGGAGGCTTCAGCGAGGCGCGGCAACGTCGAGCAGTGGCTGCAGGATGGCGGATGACGGCTGGAGCTCACGAGCGGAGAAGGAGCAGCTCGACGCGGGGCGGTGTGCGGTCGCGCACGGGCGAGCGGTGACGGCGAGCTCCGGCGACGAACGGTGAAGGGCAGACGAAGGGGGGCTCGGCTAGCGTCGCACGGTTGCAGCTCCTCCCTCTCTCTCTCTCTCTCTCTCTTCCAAGTTCAAATGGGGAAGATGATGGGGACAAGGGGGAAGTAACATCCCACATTTCCAAGGGCTCATCCTCACCTTCCACTTGTCACCACCCTAGCCAATCTTGTCTCCCCCATGACATCACTTGTGATGTCACCATCCACTAACTCCAACCTTCCACAACTTTAGTCCAATATGTTCAATTTCATTTTCCGACAGGATCCAATTCTTGTACATCCAATTACTTCAATTCTCATCAATTCTTTTCCAATTGAGTCCAAATTAAAGTTCATAAATTAATCCAATGTTCCTAATAAGATTTGTGACACACCATGACTTCCAATTTCAGAATTCGATCTCAATTTCACTTTGGCACAATACTTGTGCATCCTAATCTATTGAGCAACGTTTAGAAATTTTTGTACATTTGACTTGTGATTGATTATTTCAAGCCATAACTTTCGGTTGTTGGGGGTAATCTCAAGATTTCAAATATAGGCACAGGGTACCCAATCATTAAAAAAGTCGGTCCAGTGTCGATCGGCAGAATTGCGCGATCCGGTGGAATCACCCACACTGATGACATGCCTCTATCGAGCCAATCTATCTCCGATCTCTAATCGATTTTTATTTGTGCCGTAATGACCCTTGCAAATTATCTCGGTCGAAATGTCACTTTCTGATCAAATTCTCGAGTCCGATGCATTAGAATTTCTTAACGGCTTCACTTGATAAACTAGTTTTCACATGAGCAGCCGACTCAAGGAAAGGAACTATATGCGTGCCAACGAAATGCCCATCTAAATTTATTGAAATTAGAATTGGAAAAATCAGGATGTCACAATCATCAACACAAGTGCAATAGTTAGCTTTTGCTTCAGCTCTTGGAATTTACACTTGCACTTATCCGACCAAATAAATTTCTCATCTTTCTTCAGAAGTCTTGTCAAAGATGATGCCAAAGCTGAAAATCCTTCCACAAACCGCCAGTAGTAACCCGCCAAACCCAGAAAACTTCGAATTTCTGTCACAATAGTCGGTCTCGGTTAGTTGATCACAGCTTCAATCTTGCTCGGATCCACGAAGATTCCTTCTCCTAAAATCACATGGCCGAGGAACAAACAAGAGTCAACTAAAACTTGCATTTGCTAAACTTAGCATATTGATGTGAATCATTGCGGAAAGATCGTTCTACGAAGGCCCAGATGGTGCGAATTGAAACCTCGACCTCCAATTGAACTTGTGATTGGCAACCTCAGTATGAACGTGACTTGTTGACGAACGCATGTCAACCAACCAACCAACGTTATAGACGCCATGAGTGAAAGAATTCATTATCTCGCTCGATAAGTCGAATCGACCGTTACAAGAGAACCTTGATAAGGTCAAGTCCTCAAAAGAACAGTATAAGAGAATCTTTCAATTTTTTTTCTCAAAGTAACATATCCGTCCCCAAAAAATTTGGTCAATCTTTACTATAGGCCTTCTAGCTGCCACACAAACCCTAAAACCAACCCTAAGAATCTAATGCATCATATTCTAGAATATTCCTAAATAAGAAGATATATATATTTAACTTGGTCAAATATTTGATGACCTAGTAATCAAATTACGCCAAGATTTCCAAGATTCTTCAAGATTTGATCTAAGGTCATCTCTATGCCAAAGATCATGAACCATGATGCCAACAACTTGCCTAAATTGCTTAGCCCACGCTCAAGTGATCGAACCAATCGGAATAGATAATGGGTCTCTAGCACCTCCTCCTCAATATGGATCAATGTCCACATCATTCCCTCCCCCATGCAAAGGATTTGCCCTCAAATCATCACTTGCATTGAAAAGAGTCAAGTCAGAAACATTAAATGTACCTAGAAGATCAAGCTTATATTCGTTATTGTTAACTCTTTCCAACACCATGAATGGTTCATCCCCTCGCAGTAACAACTTAGAATGTCGCTACTTAGGAAATCACTCATTGCGCATATGAACCCAAACCCCATCGTCGGGTTCAAACACCAATTCTTTGCACAATTTGTTGGCTTGCCTTGCATATTGCTCAGTCTTGCACTCAATATTTGCCAAATGGTGTGAATCGTTGCGAAAAGATCGTTTTACGAAGGCCTGAATGGTGCGAATTGAAACCTTGACCTCCAATCAAACCTGTGATTGGCAACCTTAATATGAACATGACCTGTTAATGAACGCGTGTCAACCAACTAACGTTATAGACGCCACGAGCAAAAGAATTTGCTATCTCGCTCGATAAGTCGAATCAACCGTCACAAGAGAACCTTGATAAGGTCAAGTCCTCAAAAAAATAGTAAAAATGAATCTCTCAATTTTTTTTCTTATAGTAAAATATCTGTCCCAAAAAAATTCAATTAGTCTTTAATATAGGCCTTCTAGCCGCCACACAAACCCTAAAACCAACCCTAAGAATCTAATACGTCATATTCTAAAATATTCATAAACAAGAAAATATATAGTTGACTTGGTCAAATATTTGGTGACCAGATAATCAAATTACGCCAAGATTTCCAAGATTCTTCAAGATTTGATCCAAGGTCATCTCCACGCCAAAGATCATGAACCATGACGCCAACAGCTTGCCTAAATTGCTTGGCCCGTGCTCGAGTGATCGAACCAGTCAGAATAGATAATGGGTCCCTAACACCTCCTCCTCGATATGGCTCGATGTCCACATTACATACAACTGATGAATCCTCATGGTCCGAAGCACTAATCTCAAATGATCCTCATGTTCCTCAGCACTTCTCGAATACATTAGGATATCATTGATGAACATGATCACAAACTGACCTAGATATTCCTTGAATACTCGGTTCATCAAATCCATGAAAGCAGCTGGAGCATTCGTCAACCCGAATGGCATCCTAATGAACTCGTAATAACAATACCGAGTACGAAATACTGACTTTGGAATGTCCTCTTTCCTGATCCTTAGCTGATGATATCCCGTCCTCAAGTTGATCTTCGAAAATATCGACGCTCCTTGTAATTGATCAAACAAGTCATTGATCATTGGCAATGGATACTTGTTCTTGATTGTTACTTGATTGAGTTGGCGATAATTGATGCACAAACACAACAAACCATATTTCTTTTTGACAAATAGAACTGGTGCTCCCCAAGGTAATGCACTGGGACGTATAAATCTCTTGTCCAACAACTCTTGCATTTGCACCTTTAGTTCTTTCAATTCTGATAAAGCCATCCGGTAAGGAGCCTTAGAGATTGGCTCTATCTCGGGTGTTAACTCAATCACGAACTCAATTTCTCTCTCTGGCGGCAATCGTGGCAATTCCTTTAGGAAAACATCTGAAAATTCTTGCACAACCGAAATATCTTCAATCTTCAATTCCTCAGCTGTCATATCCATGACAGTCGCCAAGTAACCTTGACAACTCTCGTCTAACAAACGGGTTGCCCCTTGTGACGAGATTAGGGAAATCGAGGGTCCTCCTCGGTTGCCTACAAACTCAAAGCTCTCACCATTTAATGGGTAAAACTGAATCGACTTGCAATAGCAATCCATTTTAGCTCGTTGCTTGGTGAGCCAGTCCATGTCAATTATCAAATCAAAGTTATACATGGCTAGGACTAACAGATCTATTTTCCTCTCTCACTCACCAATCTCTAACTTGCAACCAGAAACCCAAAGCAAATAACACATTATCCTTCAACGGTGTAGATATGCTAACAACAGATTCCAATAATTCAGGATTTATTTCTATCAACTTAACATACTGCTCAATTATAAAGGAAGGTGTTGCTCCTGGATCAAATAAAGCATAAGCATGATGGTTGTTCAGCGAAACCATATCTATGATCACGTCAGGCGTAGCCTTTGCCTAACCTTGAGTGATGGCATACACCGTGCCTTGAACTGGGGGTCAAAGTTGTCCTACCTACAGTACATTCTGTGATACATTCCCCTTGATCTAACCCAACGGTGGCGGCTGCGGCAACTGTTAAGGTCTCCCCTATCTCCGGGGATAGTTCCTGGCTATGTGACCCTGCTGGCCACATTCAAAACATGCGCCCGGCCTTCGGGGGCACTGGTTCACTCCATGTCGCCTTCCACAAGCATGACATAACTTAATCCAGCTTGACCCAGACTTGCCAATTCTACCCCTCCTGTTGGGCAGTATATAAAATCTACTTCCTGTCACGAGTTTCTTTCCCTGACGAATTCCTTCTCTGTATGAACTAAACCTCGACCCAAACGAGGCAGCTTGCTCGTTCAATTCTCTTTCGGTCATCTGAGCTTGGCAATAAACTTCTCGATAATTAGTCAGATCCAATGACAGCAGTGGTTGTTTTAGTTCAGAACGAAGACCGTTCCTGAATCTTCGGGCTTTTTCCTCGGGTCCACTACTAACCTCGGAGTGTACTGTGAAAGTTCCGTGAACTTGACCTCATACTGATCAATTGTCATACTCCCTTGGCGGAGACGTTGGAACTCCTCCATCTTTTGTTCCCGAGCAGTACTCAAAAAATACTGATCGTTAAACGCTCTGAGGAATGTGTCCCACAGTAGGATCACACCCTCCGGGAATACTATATCCGTGGCAGCTCTCCACTAAATGTTCGCATTGCCTTGAAGTTGGTACACATCCAATACCACCTTCTCCTCTTCGTTGCACATCAGAAGTGCAAATGCTTTCTCAGGATCCTAGATCTAGAGTGACACGACTTTAGGGTCTCCTTCACCAATGAACCTCGACAAGTTCAGCTTCAAGAATTGTTCCACTAACTTATGAATCAGCCTTCCAGCAACCACATTCCCAAGTGGATCTCCAACGGGAGCAATAGCAAGTGCAGCGACAGGTGCGGCAGTGGGGGCAACTTTAGCAACAACAGCAACAGTAGTAGTAGCGGTGGCTTGATTCTAGGACTACTACCTAATCAAATCTCTCATAGCTTCCAATGATTGCAAGATCCCGTCTACTCTGGGATCACCGGAGGTCGCAACCCCAGCACCAATTGACGAGACCGGCGGTGGTGCTATTCAACTTGCGCTGGCCTAGCTTGCGCTCTACCTTGGCCACCTTGGGCACCAACCCTTGTCGGCGTCCAAGCCCGAGTTACTAAAGATAAAGTCCTCTATCTAGGAGTCATCGGCTCCTGATCACTCATGTTATAGATTTTCTACGAAACTTGTTCCCAATTCCATATAGAATTAGAAATTGAGTGATCCCACAACCAATTTACCAAACAACTATCACCGACATGCACCAATCATGAATTTAAAGGACAACTCTACTTACTATACCATATCCATCGCACCTTATCATTTCTAACGACCACACTCTGATACCACTAAACTGGGATGTCACGTCCCAACCCGACCCTCCGAGCATGTGCCCATCCTTGCTTGGTCAATATAATAGTGATGTCCAAGATGCATCACCAACCCTTAGTATGCATGCAGAAGCGTATAAATAATCCTCAAACAATAAAATAATGAAATAAGAAAGTAGAGCCATAAATTTTTCAAACTAAAACCAACATTTTATAAACACACAGGTTTATCTACAACATCAAGTTGCTTACAAAAATATCGGCTTAATCAAAAAGGGATTGTCCTATGACTAGCAAGTCAGACAGGTTCATTAATTATGTTTCCTTCACTTCCCCAAACTCTGGGACTTCAAGTTCTCCACGACCATCGTCTAGAGACCTGAAAATGTTATCCCACAATGGGATGAGACGGCGTCTCAGCGAGTTATACTCCCTAAGACCCGATTATAAAGAAAATATGCATTAGGGGCTGCCTAAGCGCAACCACGAGTCAAAGGCTTACCTTAATCTCAGTTCCTTCCTGCAAGTCAATTCAAATCATAAATACTGACAATCACATCATCAAATCAAACAGATCAAAAACCAAAAATAGTGGTATTTGCTAGCAACAACATAATGGAGGCAGTCAATCAATATAGATACATCAATCAATCGACTCAGTCGATTACATGTCATCAAGACCACTCCCTAGTCATTTCAACTATCCCATCTCAGTTCTCAATCACGACTCAACAAGCAGAGTCTATAAAATTCTCAGTTATAATTCACAATCCCAAGGACACGACCTATCTTAAGTGGTAATCACAGCCCAATGGGCATAACCTTTATTAGGTGGCAGATCATGGCCCGATAGACATGACCTCTATCAGGTGGTAAATCATGGTCTGTAAGGGCGCTACCTCTATCAGGTGGCAAATCACGGCCTAAAAGGGCACGGCCGATTCCAAATTCAATTGAGAATCTCGGCCAAATTGGCATAACCATACTTCGGTGGCTTTCTAGGTTCAACTGACAACCTATTACGGTTATTTTCCCATCAAATACCAACATTTCTCAATTTTTTGGATATTCCCTATATTCCTAACCACGCTCAATTTCACCAACCGATACTTAATTAAATAAACAGAATTCACCACTGCAATCAGCACGAAATTCTGGTCACCACCATCTGGTTGAATTTCCGAAAAATAAATAAATAAATAAATAAATATGAAAATTAATAAATAAATACCAATAAATAAACTTACGCTCGGAAAAGCCTAATTGGAAGCCAAGATGGGTTTGAAAAATTACCGAACCACTCTAGTTAAATACTAGAGCTTGTTTAGGCTCTAATTGCACTGACTACCAGCCTAACATACATCGGTAAATAATTAAATTAACTAATTTAATCTAATCTAACCACTTAAATCCATCTTAGCCTAAACTAATCAACCCCTAAGCATAATTAACATAATAAACAAAAATTAGTGAGTTAAACTCACTAGTTTAATGCGAAGACCGGATCACTGCGATGACGACGCAACGGCAACCGAAGTCCAAATTTTCGGCGGCGTCGATGGACACTCAAACTGGGCCCAAAGGCTTAGCAAGCCGACAGTAAATGCTGGGCTTGGCTTCGAGCTTGCGCTGCTTCACGGGCCTCAAGATTGGGCTGATCTCGCTTGGGCTTCAAATTGTTGGGCTGGGCTTGATCTGGCTTCAAGGTGGGCTGGTCAAAATTGTGTGGGCTAAACAAGAAAATTTTGTGGGCTGCTGAATCGGGCCAAAAATTGGGCTAAACCAAGGCTGAATTGAGGGCTTCAACTGAACTGGGAATAGGCTGGCTGAGTTGGGCCTGGCGAGAGAAGCAGTAAGGGCCCAAGGGACTGAAGCTCACAGGCTGAGCTTGTTCCAAGTGAGCTAGACTTCGGCTTCAACTAGGCTAAAGAAAGAAATAGCAAAGGCCACAGCAAAGTAGAAGCTACTCCGGTCGTTGACGCTGGAGAAGACGAGCTAGCAATAAGGTTTTCCTCAATCGTTGATGCTGAAAAATGACCGAGTGGGAAGAAGACACGAGGAATGAAGCAGAAATTTTGGTGGAGACGCTAGGCTATAGGTTGGTCAATCGTGGGCCTCGGGCTTCGATGGCATTGAAAGCTGCAAACGGTTCTTTCAATGGAGGACAAGAGGTGGTGGAACGAGTGTTGGCATGGAGTGGTAGGCGCGCTCGCTTGCTAGAGAAGGTAGGCGATCTTCAATGCTAGAAGGTTGATCGAAGATAGTGGGCAGGTGGCAGCGATTGGGGAAGGAAACTCGGTGCATAGAGGGGTAGACGAGAGGAAATGAGGCTGGCTACATCGACGAAAAGGAAATGAAAGCAAAGCAAAATCAGCAGGTCGAAGTCGCGAAGAAGAGAGGAACAGCGAAGAAAATGGAGAGCAGCTAGTTGGCATTGGAGAAGTCACAGAAGGGGCCAAAAGTCAAGAAATTTAGCCATTCAATTTAATGCTTGTCCCCCCCTTACTTTCCAACAAGAATATTCTACAATTGAGCCAATTTAAATGTCAAAATTGCAACCCCTTGCCAAAATTCCGAATTTCACCATATAAACTTCAATTTCCTCACTCAATTCTACAAATCAGGGTCTAATTTCGATGAAGAAAAATCTCGTACAATTTTCTGCAAGTCCCCAACACCCAAAGACTCGGCTTGGAAGTCAAATTTCCCTTCAATTCAACCCGTTCGAATTTCCGTTAATTTCCAAATCGTCCGAAACGATTTTCCATAAAAATCTCAGAATCTCTGAAAATTCTTCGGATGATGAGTCGACGTTCCTAAAATAGATTGTGACATGATAGAACTTTCAATTTCTGAAATTGGGTTTAAATTCGCGATTAATTTCAATTCGATACGATTTTAGTGTGACCTAGTCTATCGGGTAATTTTTAGGAATTTCTGGTACAATTGACCCGTGATTGATTTATCATGAGTCACACTGTACATCTTCAACACATTGGCAACTATCAATTATCGTAAAAATCTCAATGTTTCAATTACAGGCACCGGGTACCAAAACGATAGAAAAATCGGTCGATCGACAAGAATTTTACAATCATGTGGAATCACCCACACTTTGATCACATATCTCAGTCGAATCGATCTATCTCTGATCTCTGATCTATTTCGGCCGTGATGACCCTTGCAAATTAACATGGTTGAGAAATCAATTCCTAGTCGAATTCTCAAGTCTATTGTATTAAAATCTCTTAATGGTTTCCTAAAATAGTTTAGTTATCTCATAAGTGATCAGCTTAGAGAATAGCACTATAGGCACGTCGATGAAAGGTTCGATTTATTTAATCGAAAATGAAATATGAAAATTCAGGCTATCACATATTTTCTTTCTTTTTCTCTTCCTCCTCTTCTTCCCTTAGCCGACCGGCATCTAGCCAAATGAGGTCACCCCAAGCCTCACCTAGCCGATGTGAGATTGATGTAGCCTCACCTAGCCACGGCAAGACTCGAGGCGACCTTGCTGGCTGTTGTTTGGCCAATCAATAGTCGGCCATAACCAAGGCCAACAACCAGCTAGAGAAAGAAGAAGAAAAGAAAAAATGTGTGTGTGTGTGTGTGTGTGTGTGTGTCTAATAAAATTATTGAAAACTTAAAAGAAATTCTAAGTCACGTCTCAGTCCTATGAATCTGATGGTACTTCTTGAGCCCAAAAAAATTTGGAGGTAGTACCAAACGCATTTCTATTCAAAAATATAAATTTTGTATAATTATCAAACACATTATTTTGCTTAGAAACTTGTCCAGTGAACAAAAATAAAAATAAAAAATATTTCCAAATAAAAATTTTTCTCGGAAATAGAAACGTTATCATTTGCACTCTATGATAGCCCGCATTGGTCCTAAAATCATACTTCATTTGCAAATGATGTGACTTTCAAATTTAATTACGATGCAATCATTACATGGATACTCGTGTTTTTTTTTTTTTAGGGACTCGGTACTGATTTCTCATGACTTCTTCTCACTTACCTTTAAGAAATTTAGATGTCGAATGACGCTACAGAAACTCAACCGAAGATACTCGCTAAATTTTGGAATTTGTTCGCAACCTCTCGTTGATTTGACAGCTTATATTGAATGGTTATTGTTCTTTAACTATTCTTTCTTTTCTTTTGTTTTCTTTAATTATTTTGAAATGAAAAAGGGTGGGCTGATATAGGTCTCAAAATTCATGAACGTGAGGACTCAAATGTAAGATGCATGTGTTCCAAATTTCAGGATTTTGGCACGAGGTTAAAAACCGCAGGGGGTTCTGCAGAGCAATGAACAAAAGCAAACCGACACGTTTCGCTTATTTTTTGAGCTGATAGGTCTCAAGCTCCGACACTGGAGAGTCTCTCTTTAACCAGAAAAGCTCTGGACAACCTTCAATTATGCCGAGACTAAGCTCATCACCTCCTCATATTCGCTTGTTCTTCCCCTTCTTCTCCTACATCCCCTTTGTCGTCTTCCTCTGCTTCCTCTCCCACGCTGCAGAATCTCAAATCCAAGATCAAGAACTGCAAGTGCTGTTGAAGCTCAGGCAATCCTGGCAAGAACCATCGTCCCTCGACCACTGGGTGGCCTCCAATTCATCCTCCCACTGCGCATGGCCCGAGATCAAATGCCAAGAAGGCTCGATTACCGAGCTCAATCTTACCAACCTGAGCATAAATTATTCGATCCCCCCATTCATCTGCGACCTCAAGAATCTGACCAAGCTCGATCTCTCCTACAACAATATTACTGGAGAGTTTCCCACTGTTCTCTACAACTGTTCCAAGCTCGTGTACCTCGACCTGTCCGAGAATCACTTCGAAGGTCCTATTCCTTCCGATATCGATCGCATGGCCAATCTTCAGGTCCTGATTCTTGCCGACAACAGCTTCTCGTTCGACGTCCCGGCATCGGTAGCTAGGCTGCAGAGGCTGAGGATCCTTCACCTTTACATGTCTGAGTACAATGGCACATACCCTGAAGAGATTTTTGGCCTCTCTGCTCTCGAAGAACTGAGGCTCGAGTACAACAAGTTCGTGCCATCACAGCTACCGCAGAACTTCACTGTCCTGAAGAAGCTGCGGTTCTTCTCAATGGCGCAGACGAACCTTTATGGTGGAATCCCGGAGACAGTCAGCGATATGGAGGCTCTTGAGCACTTGGATTTGGGGAAGAATCCACTGACCGGAGAGATCCCGGGCAGCATTTTTGCTCTGAGAAGCTTGAGCGAGTTGTACGTGTACGAGACTAATGTGTCCGGGCCGATCCCTCAGGCAGTCAGCGCCGCCAACCTGCGCGTGATCGATCTGTCTTTAAATAATTTGATGGGGAACATACCTGAAGTTTTTGGACAGCTCAAGAATCTATACAGCTTGAATTTACAGTTCAATCAATTGTCTGGTGGAATCCCGGAAGTTATCGCGAGTCTTCCCGCTTTGTCTGATATCAAGCTGTCCAACAACAATATATCGGGCACGATTCCCCCGGACTTTGGCAAGTTTTCCCCGCTCAGAAGATTCGAAGTGGCCTTCAACAACTTGACCGGTGCATTTCCAGAACATCTGTGCCATGGGGGCACGCTGTTTGGGTTGGCCGCCATGGACAACAATCTCAGCGGGGAGTTGCCAGAGTCACTTGGAAATTGCAGTACTTTGCTCGAAGTGATGTTGAACAACAATGGGTTCACAGGCAATGTGCCTGGAGGACTCTGGATGCCACGGAACTTGTTGGCTTTGCTCTTGAGTGGTAATGGATTAACTGGCGAGCTTCCCAGGGAGCTGTCCCCAAACCTCACTCGGATCGAGATGAGCAACAACAAATTCTTCGGCAAGATTCCGAGCACGGTGTCTTCGTGGAGGAACTTGGTGGTGTTTGATGCTAGTAATAACCTCCTCAGTGGCACGGTTCCAGCTGAATTGACCGTGCTTCCTTCTCTGACGACGCTTTTGCTCGGTCAGAACAAGCTCTCTGGGAATCTTCCCACAGACATCGTTTCATGGAAATCCTTGAACACTCTGGATCTTAGTCACAATAAGATCTCGGGACCGATTCCCAGCAAAATCGGTCTTCTGCCTGTGCTCACGCAGTTGGACCTGTCTGACAACCAACTGTCCGGCTTGATTCCTCCTGAATTCGGCCAACCGAATCTGAATCGTCTGAATTTATCATCCAATCGCCTCAGCGGACCAATCCCAGCCAAGTTAGAGAACGCCGCATATGACGCCAGTTTCCTGAACAATCCCAGCCTCTGTGCATCCAATTCGTTCATGAGGATCAATGTCTGCAACACCCAATCCCGTAGATTGAGCAAGACCAATCTCACCTTGATCGTGATCTTGGCCATTGGGGCGGTGATGTGTGTTTTGTTGGTGGTGCTATTCCTGATCAGAGCTTCCAGAAAGAACAAGGGCCAGTTCGATTCAACTCCAATACTGACTCCATTCCAAAGTTTGAATTTTACGGAATCGAATATTCTGTCGGGATTGAAGGAGCCTAATGTGATTGGAAGTGGTGGATCAGGAAAAGTATATCGCATTATTGTGAATCCTTCTGGTGATGCTGTCGCTGTGAAAAGGATTTCGAATAACCAAAAGTTAAATGAGAAGCTGGAAAAGCAATTCGCAGCAGAAGTGGGGATACTTGGGAACATTAAGCATCGGCACATTGTCAAATTGTTATGCTGTATTTCTTGCGAGAACTCGAAACTCCTAGTGTATGAGTACATGGAAAATAGCAGCTTGGACCATTGGCTTCACAAGAAGAAAAGATTGTCGCCCATCTCGGGTGTTGCCAACAATATGATCTTGGATTGGCCCAAAAGGTTGCAGATTGCGCTCGGAGCAGCTAAAGGACTTTGCTATATGCATCATGATTGTTCACCGCCCATCATCCACCGAGACGTGAAATCAAGCAACATTCTTTTAGACTCCGAGTTCAACGCAAAAATTGCTGACTTCGGCCTTGCAAGAATGTTGGCCAAGAATGGAGAAGCTGTCACGCTCACAGGAGTTGCAGGATCTGCCGGCTATCTTGCACCAGGTTTGTCTATACACTTGACATGAGTCCATCTCACCTATGCGAGCTCACGTTCGTCATATCGTACCAGCAAGAATACTTAGATTTGTATTGCCTTTTCCTTGTTGAATAACAGAGTATGCTCACACGACAAAAGTTAATGAGAAGATCGATGTTTATAGCTTCGGGTCATTCTCTTGGAACTGACCACCGGGAGGGAGGCTAAAGGCAATGACGAAGACATGTGCCTCGTCGATTGGGCGTGGCGTCACATCCTAGATGGCAAAGCGATATCTGATGCGATAGACGAGGAGATCAACCACGACTCGTTCCTAGGTGAAATAAGCAGTGTCTTTAAGCTCGGGATCTTTTGCACCGTGAAGCGTCCTTCCAAGAGGCCTCCAATGAAGAAGGTAGTGCAAGCGCTACTCAAATGTAGTGATCAGCTTTACGTTGTCGAACAGACATCCCGACGTAACTTAGACGTTGCCCCCGTCCTCGCAAATCCTAGGCACGAGGAAATGCCGCCGAGCGCTCGTCCCCTTCACAGGTGCAACACTTACTGACTCTTAGCACTAAAGACAGTTGCAGAAGCCTTGTGAAGGGATTTGGACTCCGAACTTCTGGAAATCTATTTTCTGATTCAGCAGATGCAAAGTGGGTGCTTTTATAATCACAAATTACCCATCTGGGGTTTTGGATATTGGATGTTATCTTGAATGTAATTATTTGAATAAGGTGGGAATGAAGGGGCTAAGGTTGGAGAAGATTTGGCATATTTGTATTGTACCTCAATCTTAATCGGTTCTTATTGGAGATCAATCATTTTTGTAATGTGATGTAAGACTTCGATTCAATCTAGAGAGATGTTAATTAACAAATATTGCTTACAAGGTTCAAACTTACTATGAATAATCCCTCATAAAATTCAGCTTAGAGAGGAAATGATGTTTGTATAAAGACAAACAGAAAATAACGTGAGGTGGTGGAATAAGACAGCGTTGTTTTGATCGATACGGACAATCTTGTATACTCATACCACCTCATGATTCAGATCAATTGGTTCTTTTAAGGTTATTTCCATCAACTCTATAAATTCAGATATGTCATAACCATTTAAAGCGTGAAAATAGAGCAAGTCTAATATTAATTACATTATTTAGAGTTATGCATCAATATTTTGTCCTAAATGATGATGATGATGATGATGATGATTAAGACAATGCAATGAACTAATCAGAAAATAGAGTTGATCGTGACTTATATCTTTTGGTCCCTAAAGTACAAATTGGGTGGACTGGGACAAGTTGTTTTCTTCAAATCCTTTTTTAGTACTCTCAACATACATTAGCTCACTCCACATGAGTCGTTAAATCATGTAAAATAGGTTAACACAAGATGAAGTGCCTAATGATTTTCCATTGTCTTTTCGAGTCCAGCCAAGCCAACTAGGCCAATCTAGAGCCTAAAATCTTTTAAATAGAAAATCTAACATTTTGCCAACTAATAAAATTTTTTCCTTTTTGTCTTTTCTCTTCTTTTTGCTTTTAGGTAAAAAGATATATCTCATACATCAGTTATTGGTAGACATCAGAAGATAATAGAGAGAAAAAAAAGATAAAAGAAAAGTGAGTATTTCTTTTGTGCCTTGATTTTGAGAGATGATTATTATTAAATTCTAAATTTTTCGAAATTTAATAGTTTCACAAGTGCCTCTAAGCAGAGACATAGCTCTAGTTTGAGTGAACTTCTAAAACTAATTTTCTAGTATATTCTTCCAATTCTTTTTTTTTTTATTTTTATATTCTATTTGTATGGATTGTTTGCTTGCATTATTATTATTATTATTATTTTGGGATCAAAATGTGAATCCTAACAACTAGTATGAGAGCCCGGTTGGCTAATAAAGTGTTGATATCTAAATTTTGGTATTTTTTTTATTTAAGATTCAATCACATAAAAAAATATGGATTAAAATCTAGCCTCTAAAAAAAAAAATAATTTGCATTATTAGTATTCATTGTTAGAATTGTTTTTTTGAATTTTTTAAAAATTAATTAAAAAATCATTATTGTCATATTAAAAAGAGAGAGAGAGAGACCGGGCCGGGGTCAGGCCGGCCCGGCCTTCTTTCTTTCCCTTCTTCTTCCTCTTTCCCTTTTGGGCCAGGCCCATCTCCTCCGATCTTTCCCGGCCCGGCCCGCGCGCCTATTTCCTTCCTCCTCTCCCTCACGCTCTCACGCGTTCTGCGAAAAGGAGAGAGAGAGGACCAAGGACGGAGGCAGAGGAGACGCGCGAGCGTCGCGCCGGAGTTCGTGGTCGGGGGCAGGCCGGCAGTAACAGCTGGCGTGGCAGGAGGCCATGCGCGGCAGTGCTTAAAAGCGAGAGAGGAGCGAGTGAGAGAGGGGGACTTCTTTGAAGGGTTTCATCCGGAGAGAGACCGAGAGTGAGAGATTTTCTCCCCCTTCGTCGGTGGTTCGTCTTAATCGTCTCGACCTTCTCCGGAAGCCAACTCGCCCGTCGCCGTTCGTCGCAGCAAGCCCCCGAACCAGATAACACCCGGAAACGCTCCGCTTCTCCCTAGCTTATTAAGTTGGAGAACGTGAGACCAAACCGACCAGATTTTGAGCAAACCGTACAAAACCCAAACTGATTTGTTGCCAATAACGTTGATTTGGAGCTTAATGTGCTGCGTTTACGCCACGAACGACGTTAAATCTGAACCGGGAAGTGGTATTCAGAATCGCACATCAACCGTTTGACAAAATGCCCGAACTCGAATCCTTAAAACTGAAACTTAGGTCTCCGTTATCTGCATGATTTGTTCTAATATTGTTGTCTCGACACTGACATCGGCGTTTTTTTTTTTGGTGGCATATCTCGCATTGTTCGAGTCGGCTGTCGTGTGCATACCCCTTCGCCGGAATCACACCCTTCACCGGAGGAGCTCGCGGTTAGATACCGCTATAGTCAGTCCTTTCTTTTTGTCTCGGCTTGCATTTATGTGTTTGATTTGTTGCTACGGCGTTTGTATTTTTATGTACGTTTCCGGTGAGCTTAATGTCGCCGCAATGAGTCCGGCGTTAGCCGGAGAAGTGACCGGCAAATATGACTTGGTGATGGTCGGCGACGTTAGGTCGTTGACGTCGTCGGACCGGTTGAGATTCTGGCGTGGTTCGTGTAGTAAAGTCTCATTGAGTCCGCCCTTGAGGAAGCTTCGGTGATGGCGTGGTCTCGGTGGAAGAAGACGTCGCGCAAAGAAGGGAACGTAGAAAAGGGGAGTTTCAGCGAGGAAGAAGACCACGTGCAGAGAAGAGGAAATGTAAAAAATGGAAAAGACAAAAAATAGAAAATACAAAAGAAAACAAAAGAAATAGAAAGGAACAGAAGAATGGAAGTTTTGTGAATCCGGACTAAGCGTGTGGGCTGATTTTGGTTTTGGGCTTAGATCAGTTGAAGGGAAATCAGAAATTTGGGCTTGCTTTGTTGAATTAGTTCGAACCCATCAATTTAGGGCCACACTGAGACGGGGCCCCACCGATCCGGACCTCTATGGGCCGGGTTAAACCCATATTCGGGCCGGATCCTTTGACCCGACCGGATGCCTTTTCCAGAATTAAAAAAACCAAAAAATCAGAAACCTTTGAAAAAAAATGAAAAATTTAGAAAAAACTTTAGAAGATAGATTTTGACCAGTTTCGTTAGATTTTTCATGTTAATTCTAACTTAGAACTTTTAGCTATTAAAAAAAAAATGAAAATCCTTTCATTAAAAGTTGTACCCAAATTTGAACAAGCTTTTAGAGCCTTACTATAGAGGTTGTTTTGTGTTGTTTTCTTTTTACAGACTATGCTAGGTCATTGCTTGTCCATTTCAATTCAATTGTACTTGATTGCATAATTTTGATATATTGATTGTTATTTTCATTTTTAGATTAGTTAGGATGAATCTTAGAATTTTCGATAGGCTATCATGACGCTTTAATTAGTAAATGGTCAAGTTTAGGTACCAAAAGGGCTCTAGTTAAATAGTTAGGGTAATCAACTCCCCAAAAATCTCCGATTGTGCATGCATCAAGATGATACTCCCATGTCTTAATTAGGGTTTCTAGCCAACTCTCAACAATGGCTAGTGGCACCTCCTTTTGAACATATATATTAGGAAAATCAATGCCATGCGAGATATGAACTTGGGAGAGTTCACGCTTTATAAGCAAATACCTCTAAATCCATCTTCCTCCCTCGCAAGGAGTAGGTCGCAACATCAAGAACATCAAGAATTCTTTGGTGACGCAAAAAATATGACAAAAGATAAAATCAGAATCTATGTGTTCCACGAGCAGAATAGTGGTAATTCCAAATCAAGGACTATCTTTGTCAAAAATATCTTTGTAAAACACTTAAGGGTTGGAAATACAAAATTATGAAAGTGGATCCGACATCAGAATCGGGATGGAAAAATCTTGATCAAAAGGCATTAAGTGCGATTTGTCTAAAGTTGATGAAAAAGACAAGGTACCAAATCACACAAGCAAAATGTGCCCAAAAAAAAAAAAAATCATGAATATTCTAATGAATATATATGAGAAGCCGTCCAAATCAAATCGGATATTTTTACTGAAAAAATAGGTTAATATGAAGTTATTTGACAAAAGTTTTGTGGCACAACATATTAATACTTTCTTAGAAGTCAATTGGAATTTGTAAGCATAAATTTGATATGAAGCTCCAAGCTTTACTATTTTCATGTTTCCTTCAGGAAAGCTTCAACACCACAGCGCAAGGAATATTGGGCACCATGAAGGATGATTTGACTTTAAGTGCCATTATGAGCAACATCATAGATGAAGAGATGTGAAGGAAAGAGTTCGGTGAAAATAATTTTTTGACATCTATATCTTCAATGGCACTAGCAATGGATAGAAGTAGAGGAAAATTTAGTGAGAGTAGCAAGTCATAATAAAAAATGAAGAGAGAGGTTACAAAAGATGAGTGCTGGTTTTGTCACTAGACCAAACACCAAAGGTATTAGCGTGAAACTTGTAAAAAGAAGCGGCAAGATAAGAATCAAAGAGCTAATGTGGTTAAGATGAACCTTTACAAGAGAATTTGCGTTTCTTTGCAGGGTTTGACTTAACGACAAACAAGTGATTCGTTAACTACGATGATTTCTTCCATTATACCTTGCAAAGAGATATATTTGCTTATTATGCTAGTGGAAATTTCGAGCAAGTGGTTGTGCGAAATGGCCACATGTGTTCAATTATTGGAAAAATGAATTGTATTATGAACATCTCAAGTAGGGAACATTTAATTTTGTGTGAAATTAGGCATATTTCATAGTTGAAGAAAAATTTGATCTTAATTAGTAAAGTTGACCAAGAATGTAACAACCTTTAGATACACAGAGTGAAAAATAACCTCAATGGCAAGAGTAGTAGCAACAAAAAAGCATATAAATACACTTTACCTTCTTCAGGAAGACAATATCAATGACATGGTTATAACTACAATGGCTATATGTAGTTTGTCTACTTTTTACTATTATCGTTTGGAACATTTTGTTAAAAAGTATGTAAAATACTTACACTCAAGAAGGTTGCTTCCACATTTATAAATAGTTGAGTTGGATTTCTATGACAGTTGTATTAATGAAAAACAAAAAGTTGTTAGTTTTCAATTGAAGTGGCACTAGAATAAAAGCCGAAAACTAAAGTTGATTCATACTAATTGTGGGGACCAACTCAAGAACTCTCTTATGGTGCTGCAATTTTTCTCATTAGGCATATGTAATAACAAACCTTAGCAAAGTGACCCATTATGCCACAAATGTAACAACGACCATTTCATATACTATTAGTATTATCTTTGTTATAGTTATCTTTGTCTCAATCCTAACGAGTTCACCCTAGTTGAGTGCTCATCCCGTGTAGTCGGCTTTGCCAATCTCAGTGACATTTATTGTGCTTGCCATCTCCAGTGTGTGATCCAGTTCTCTCTACTATTGAATCCTTCTTTATTATTGAGGAGTGCACTTTCATCTCATTGACTGACACCTTAGACAACTGTCTGTCAAAATCCTTTTTATTATTCACGAGTTACAACTACATTATAACGCCATTGTTATGGCGTTATAATAAAGAAGTAGATCGCAAATGACTACAGATAGAGGACTTAATAGGATGGATCGGGCCTTTAGGATACACTGGCCCATAATTTTTAGGATTTTGCTTCGTCGAAATGGTTGGGCCTATCAAACACACTACCGCTTACTGACAGCCCCCGATTGACAATGACAGGCAAACATTTTAAGCATCATTGTCCCTTTTTTAAACAACAGATTCGTCCTAATTCAAAGCATCACATTTAAAGGGGCTAAGAGATTTTTCCAGGAGCATTTTCCTAGATGGCCTCGCCTGAACTAGACTACAGGAGGCCAAGAATCGAACTTGAGACTTTATACTCTAAATTCTCGTCGGTTTGCTTTTTGATCTCCTTGAAGCACTACAGTGAAATCATCGTTGCATAGTTTACTTGAGTTTATGAAATCTATTCAACCGTTGAACATATGGCGTATCACCTAGAAAGAAAATACAAATCAGTATAAACAGTTTCAACTTCTGAACCCTTCCAAGTGTAAGTTTTCAATGATTTTAAGGATGTATAGCGGGATGTAATTTGATTGAATCCCAGCCCCTTTTAATTGTTTTGGTGTAAAAACATCTGATTTACCAAAAAGGAAAAAAAAACAGTATTCGAGTAATGTAAAAACCACCCGTTTAACCTGTACATGGACTTGAAGTGAACTCAAGCTCCTTGATGCCTCTTCTATTCAAAGAGTGGGGATGTTGATACAACGACCCCTTGAATGGTCGGTGAAGAGATGAAACGTTTTTCTTTCGGCCAAAAGGGTAGAGACATGATGTTTCATGACAGGACCAAGACTAATCAACGTTAATTCCCAAATTTCCTAGGTAAATCTTGGTAAGAAGCCAGATTCAGACTGGCCTCTAAAAGTGAAACAAGTGGTTGGAACGTAGAAAAGTGGTACACTCGAGATCGGCAAAACCTCTAATTTCATCCATCATGGTCATTGACAATTAGACGTCTCCGCTGAGAGCAAGGGAGGCATAATTGTGTTGGTTAAGAGACTTTTGTGCTCGAGTTAACATCATGAGATTCTCCACGATTAATTGCTAATCTAGCGTGCACATGAAATAACCCCACATACCGGAGCGGCTGTCTTTTCAAGACAGAACATTCGAAAAAAACCCCCACGGGCTTAGATTATTGTTTTTGGGTGGTTTAATGGAATTTTTGTTGTGTTTGAAGATGTTAGCAATGATTTTCCTCGGTCTTCCACCACGGATATTCCTTCTTATACTTAATTTTGCTTTCTGATTAGACATAATTCAGTCAACTGGTCAAGCCGACCAATTTTTATTTCATGATGGGAAAGCTTGAAAATTTAGGAGCTGGGTATTATTTTGGATTCGGAAGTCGAGGACTAGGGGCATTAACCATTTCCACCGTAAACACACCTCGACACGGCACGAACATTACAAAAATAATAAACAAATATAGCCGACATGATATTATGATAATAACTTGATCGAAAATAATACTATCAAAATCGCTTTAGTTCTACCGATTAGGACGGGAAATAAACATGCCAAGATCATCGCATGTCATTTGTGCCAAAAGCTCAGATAGTGTAAGTTACCTAGTTTAATCTCGTTGCATAAATCTGGATATACTTAGCCTGTTTATAGGTTATCTATCGCATCTAGTCACGGTATATCCAGAATAAAAACATGAACTTACTTTGGTGAAAAGGAATAAAAGTTTCTCTAAATTTAGTTTCAGGAGTATAATTATTAAAAGAAGAAGAAGAAGACCGACGAGCGCGTCCTTGATGAATAAAACAAATCTAGTTACGTTCTAGCTAACAATGTTCTTATCATGGATAGTGTGAAGGCATGAGACAATTAAGCAGATTTAGGCGCACTATTAGTTTAAGTGCGCTGTCACCTCAAACATATAAAAACAATATATTTTCATTTTGAAGTATTGTACCGACCGCATGAATTCGTTATAATCTATTCAATTGGTTAAGCAGCCTCCACTACTGCATACTTTAAAATGCATAATTTAGCTTGCTTATTAGTTTCAAAAGAAATCGTAAGTCTCAGACTCTGTCCGAGAAAAATAACTTTTCTAGCTTGTGTGATTTGGATGTTCCTCATAAGAACCAAAGTATAGACCCACTAAAATTGATTTTCTCTAGGCCCATGAGAGATTTGGTTTTGACCAATCATACTTTGATGAAAATCTATATGATGGACTAATAAAAGACAGCCAAATTTTTACGCGGTCGAACCTAGGGATGAACAAAACAAGATGCGGCACCATTTGATTCAACCATCATGATGGCAATGCATTCTTGATAAGATATGCGCGAATAAAACCCTAGATTCACTGCATATAGTAGGATGCTTTTATTTGGTTCTTCACCTTCCAACATTGCTGGTGTAACTAAAGACTGACCCCCCAAATCCAACCGTATCCTCACTACCATCATTCTATTTACTTTTCTTTTTATTTCTTTGGCCATTGATGGTGGACGCCAAGCTTTAAAATCGATCCGGGGATCCTTGCTTCCTTATTGTCAACACTTGATAATCTTTTGTTTTCTTAAAGGAGGTAATGGAGCGATGATGAGTTCCCTTCTTTATGTTTGACCCTTTAAAAGAGGGGGGAAAGGTCCAGAATTTAGTGTATCAAGGGCCGTTACTTGATTGAATAATGAGAACTAAATAGCATCGAAATTTGGGTAGAGTTTTATGGCACACATCACTAGTAAAATGATCAAATTTTACGAGTGAAATGTTGTTCCATATCAATCAGAACCCGATATATAGAATAATTTTATTCATTGCCAACATGCCACATAATACGGAGGGCGAGACAAATCGCGGTCAATAAATTGGGTCATGCGAATGAAGGAATCCAATTAGAGGTGGGGCATGAACAAATGGACGGTCATCCCCCTTCATTGTTGCATTAATTAAGGAAGCCAAATGTTTCGCTTTGTGAAAGGGGAAAGCATCTTTGATTTGACTTCCATAAGATCTCATGAATCGCAATCACAGTAGAGACCTAAGATATCCACCTCCACATGTCACGGTCCAAGATTGAGGGCATCATGATCGTGTGATGAGGGCTAAGATACACCGTGGACCTAATTGCAAGATTTAATGGTCAAGCATTGCGGTGAAGGAGAACAAATTTCTCGTGAATACTCAGTTGAGCACAAGATAATCGTTTTTAACTAACCCCTTTTTATCAGAAGTTCAAGAGTAGCTTTAAATTATCAGCTTGTGCAATGTGGAATTTCGGACAAGAACATCACATGACCATGTGCTTATATGCGTCCCACGTGGGATGTGGCATGCGTGTGGGTCTCTGCCTTGCCGTACTCGAAGTTCCTGTTCTTGATTGATATTCGATTGCTTTTGCTGGTCTCTTTCCCCCCTCTCCCTTTGTTTTGCCCTTTCCCATCGATGACGGTTTTGGCATGGTACGACGCACTTTTAGCGATAGGTCACGAATGGCTACGAGCATCGACAGGGACCAAGGATGATCATTCCCACACACAAAGGACACTTACAATAAGAAGGGTGAAATTTCAAGATTTGATGGACTAACATGACATGTACTCTCTGCATTGAATGCTTTGGCATTGTACTTTGCCTCTCTTTGATAATTTGGAGATGACTATGATGTTCCTTTTTCTTCTTTTTTTTGGGTTATTTCTTTCTCTTTTGTTTGGCTTTTGCGCAAATTGGTCCTGTAGGTGGATCGTGAGCTGTGCGTGCGAGGCAAGTAGCTGGCCAGTCTGCAATTGCAACGACCCATGCATTCGCATCATTCCCCCAACTCCACGCACATCACTTTCCTATGAATTTTTCTATACCCCCTTTTGAAATTATGCTCGGACAGTTTTAGGGCACTCATTAGCCCCTTTCATCCCCTTTTTTTTGACAATTTACACATTCTAAGCGTCGCTATCATCCAAGAACACTGATCACTTAATTAAGTCCCAAAGAACATGCACTGTTCATGCGCAAGATCGAGATAGGGACATGCTTGCGCCTCTAGATAACAATTTCACACTACTTGTATGCATGTCCCGATATCTTGATATATACATCCGATGTAAGATTGATTTCTAATACCGACAAGGGACGGAAAAGCATCATTGCCCAAAACAGAGATTGCTTAGCAATGGAAACAAATTACATTTCCTTGAATGTCTTGGTTATTGACTTATGTAGTTCCGGTATTGTTTAACTCATTATGCGCACGATATTGCCTTCTCTATGTACTTCTCTATGTCTCCTATCATCCATCGAACATACACTTTGATCTAAAGAGTTTCACTAATTCCAAAAAAGTTTCCTTTGGATGGCCATGGAGCTTGTGAAGTGATACTAAAGTAAAACCCAATCTTCCATCGCCAATGCTTCTCTGGAGAGTTTAGCCCCCGTGAACTCGGGTCCAAGTGATAACAAGGTGATTACATGAATTGAGTTAACGCAATTGATCAAAGCTCATTTCACCTTTGAAACTTTTTAACAACAAGGTTAGCTTTATGAGATCCAAAACATGCAAAACGTAAAGAAAAAAGACCCTAGCAAAATTTCAAACAGATCTATGCATGTCCCATGCGATCTTGGTTAGAGAAGCAGGTCTACTGAGCACACAGACTATTAAATCATCTCCTCATGGGTTTGAGGTGGATTACAGAAGGCTTTTCATTCACCTAATTAGTGAAGTACCATCAACAGTTGTACCTTATGGAAGTAAAGTGACCGAAAGTATATGGGAAGAAAAAATGTGAAGCACCGAGCAGGATTCATAATTCTGTGTGCTTTCTCAGTTTGTCTTGAAGACTTTTTTGGCCCCTTTGTGGAAAAGGGTACTCCAAAAAGTAAGCTTGTTCATAAAGTGGGGAAGGGATACGAACCACACTTTAGTAATCTACCTCGCCATAGATGGGGTGTTGCCACGTGTCCCTTATTAGTATATTCCCAGCATATAGAAAGCACATAATTTTAATGCATGCCCATCAATGAATGTTTCTAAGAAGATCAGGAAGCTCTGGAAAAATATAATCCTACGAGGAAAAATTTAAAGCAAAAAATGTTATCTCGAATTTACAACATTTTCCCCGGTTTTGTTGTGGTATTAAAAAATGTTATCTTGTGAATAATGCAATGATGGACCCCATACACAACAGTTGTGGGAAAAAAAAAAAAACAGGGTTTCTCAAACATTAATTCATGTTTCTCCTTCTTTTCGAATATAAGATGATAGATCAAAGGAAAGAAAGGTCAAAAGCCATCAATGGGCGGCAACTAGCCTATTTGAAGTTTGTTGAATTCCACAGTCCCAAACTATGTGTAGCCAAACTGATTTGACCCCTGAAGGTTTGGACCGATCCTAGTAGTTTGGGTGCATGACAGAGAAATTTCACTGAAGTTTTATTAGCAAAATTAAGCTCTGGAATTAATTGAGCAGAAGAAAATATGCTAAGGCGGCAGGTATATGACTTGTTCAAGGGAGACAAGGCAAACTCCAACACCATCCGTTGCCGAATTTTTTCCATTGATTCGGCGAAACAAAAGGAGATGGACGTGCAAACGTATTAGGTTGAAAATAATTATTATCTTCGAGGACCATTGTGGGTTAAACGAATCCTGGAAACCCTGGTGTTTTTAATCTTAGATGTTTGCAAATATGTTCATCCTTTATATATGATCAGCTAGTTTAGGTTTCTTTTCTTAGGTCAAGCTCCAAAGCTTAAGGTACACTCGCCTTAGTTGCTATATAGGTTGCTACCCAAAAACACATCATAAGACCATCAAATTTCATTGCTTCCAAGGCAAAATTGTAAAATAACTCGTAATCAAACCTTGTTGAGGAAAAGGGCATGAAAATTTAGGACCAGGTTGTTGATACATCGACACTGATCATCTTCTTTTCTTCTTTTTAGAAGACCCACAGTGAGAACTAGAATGAAAGCTTTATTTTTGGCTTCCTTCAAGCTGATATTTCTTGATAATGACAATTCTGATGGAGATGCACGCGAATTATTTTGATAAAGAACCCTACGATCGGGACATTACAAACGCGCATGAACTTGACTTGGCTTCAATACCACACAAACCCAACATCGATAAACTCGGATCATTTTGACTTGAATTTTCATTATGATGTCAGCGTATTGGGCAATTAAAAGAAAAAAAAAAGAAAAAAGATAGATAGATAGGTAGGCCTTTATAACTTGAAAGAGCTTTTAAGCTACGGTCACATGCCTAAGAATAGCTAAACTTTTAACACGTGAACATGGAACGAGATTACGAAAAATAGAAACGCATACCCTAAATCGGAAATTCCATGTACCCCGCTTGTATCTTGCGGGCAAAGACTGTACACAAGGTTATCATTGAGATAGTTCGATGGTTGTGGTGTGCTCGACTAAGAAAGACAAGCCAGCACAGACCCACGTAGGCAAGAATTACAGGCCATTACCAACTCATGATAGCAAGTGATTGCGTCTTATCATGTGCGTCAAAAGGGCCATGCCAAACTTTATTAAATGCGTGCATCAAAGAAGAGAACAATGAAGAAAATCGACACTCTATCTCTCCCTCTCCCTCCTACACAAGCTCCAAAAAAGGTGACCCCACGCACCAAGTACCAATGAAAGCGAAGATATTCCCTCAGAGAGAGAGAGAGAGAGAGAGAGAGAGAGAGAGAGAGAGAGAGGAGAGGGAGGGAGCGAGAGAGGGAGGGAGGGAGGGAGGGAGGTCTCCAAAGATCAATCAACACCTGTTGATGTTCTCCCTTAGTGCTATTACCAAAATTGGTAAGAGGGTCATGGAGATCTTTCCTCCAAACGTAGTACCATGCATATTATATTGCTCCACTAGCCCAACACAAATGCTGCAGATCGAGACTGAGTCAGTAAGACCAATAAAGAAACAAAAAGATTGATAAGTGGGCATGTAGTTTGCACAATTTGAGTGGTCGAGGCGTCAATGGAATGCATTGCGAACTCTTTAGTTGGTCGGAACTACTGTGGTATTTTAGAGGCTCTTCAATCTTACAGCCTAGTTCTCTCTGTCCTCTGCGTCCATCACCATGGTTGTGGATAAAGCCCGGTGCGATCACATGGAGAAGTGTAAAAGTTGGACTGCATTAGAATTCTCTCCCTCTAAGGGAATAACTGTACCCTGCCTAATCGTCTCAAATTCACTAAAGTGGGGTGACAATTTAGGCGAATCTACTACAAAAACCTAGAAATCCCGATGCCCCCTTTCTCTATCCTTCATCCCTTTGCCGCCTCTCCTTCGCTGCCGGCCCATAGCTACATATTCTCGTCCCCGCCTATTACTCTATGCTGTCCACCTCCACCTCTCTCTGTCTCTCTCTGGACTGGTTGGCTACTTCTGATGACTTCATTGTGAGTGTGGAGAGAGGGGGGATTAGCAACGGAGGAGGGGAGGTGGAGCCGGAGATGTGCGGGTAGCAATGGCGTGCAATGGTGGCTAACGGAGGAGCTGAGGTGCAACGCCAAAAACCTGTGTTCGACTTGAAAATGATTGCATAAGGTGCATCATGTCAGGGAGAATTTTCACTTGTTATTTGGAAAATGAAAATAAATTATAATAGTCTTTTTGAATTCCATGAAAGCACTTGGAGGATAACAAATAGCTACATTCCATGTTCTCCAAATCAAGGGAGATGCTAGTGCGGATTGACATATAAAATATAAGAAAACATTTCCAAAATAAAAAAGTGAAAATGTAAAAACATTAAACAGTATCCTTGGATTTTCCAGTGAAAATGTTCACCGAAAATGCTTTTTTTACAACCGAACATGTCTACAACCTTCTGAAAAGGAACTTCCTGCCGACCAAAAAAAAAAAAAAACAAACAAAGAAAAGGAACTTCCTGAATTAGCCAATGCAATCATATTGTATTTAGGCACAATGTTTCCCTTTCTTTCATAATTAAAGTTTAAACTATTAGGAAAACGGTTGAACAATGCATACGGCCTGCTATATAATTCTCTCTCGTGAATAAACCGAGCCATGCACTCAAAGACGGAATACGTACATGACCATAAATTTAATTTCATTACGACCACCCGCAGTTAAAATGCGCATGGCTATGCATGAATTAACATCTAATCATGAGCAGGGTAGCCCGTCCATATCGAGGCAACTTATCGCCCGGTCGTATCAGGACGGAAATCTGTACTCTGTTTTTTTTTTCTTTTCTTTTTCACTTTCCCAGGAATGAAAGAAAGGGAATGTGGACGAGGACTTATTCGGTGGTGGAGCACTTTCACCCGACGCGTGCGTTTGATCAGGGCTTTTAGGACGAGCCAAATGACCCCGTCCTTGCGAACAGGTCCCCCTCGAATTCATATCACATCTGCTAGCTGTTCGAGGGCCTGAGATTCTGCTACAGAAGAGAGAGAGAGAGAGAGAGAAAGATGGTGGCTCTCTGTCGAACACTTTCAGAGCGTTATAATATTAAGGGGTGAAAGAGAAGAAGAGGAGGTTGGGGGGGGGGGGACCCGCGAGGGGTCATTGAAATCCGGATGCGTCCACGGAAGGGTGGAACACGCATCGCAGGGGCTCCCGTTATAGAAACACACACCCCGCTGCCTCAGAAATGGTTTTAAGTGGCTGTGGTGGACACACACCAGAGCCTCTGAGTCTCGTGTCAGAACGGTGGTGGCTTCTTCTCGCGAATCCTGTGGCCGTGGGGTCGTCAACCCTTCTCATCTCCACACACAAAGCAAGCCCCCCCTCCCTCTCTCTCTCTCTCTCTCTCTCTCTCTCTCTCTCTTCGTTTCTTTCTTCTGCTCGATCCTGCGCCAGAAAACAAAAGAACCCCCACGCAGCAACAATGTAACGCTGTTTGTTTTTTCTCCGCTGCGGAAGGCTAAAAAGAAAAAAAGCGAACAGTGGATCGAGGGAGACGGGCGCGGCGGGGGGGAAGACGACAACAACAGTCAATTTGCTCACAACTCAACACGACAGAGACGGTCAGAGAGAGAGAGAGAAGTGGGGGGACGCTAAATGAATGGGGTACGGTGGGGGGACGTGTCTCCTTCCTTCCATCTGTTCTCGAAAAAACCAACGAGACTTGACCGTCGTCTTGCGTGTTCCCTCCCTCCCTCTCTCCCTCCCTCTCCCTCTCCCTCTCTCTCTCTCTTGATTATTCCCGTCGATCACGTACTCGAGTTCGCTTTCCAAACCAGTGAGACTCGCTGTGCTCTCTGCTCTGCAATTTGTCCTTGCGGCATGTTACCAGTTGGCTCTCCGTCTCTCTCTCTCTCCATCTCTCTCTCTCACGTAGATTTTGACTGCATGTGACCTTCCATGTTCACACCTGCTACCTCGCCATGCAAAACTAGGAGAGAAATACCAAAGGATGCAGGAAAATACGTAATTTAGAATAGATATTTTTTTCCTAACTTTCATCATTTATATAGTTTTTGGAAAAATGCTTTTGTTAATAACAAGCTATCCTTGTACAATTCTGTCGAAAGTGGGAACAAAAATTTGTCACCCATTTCATTGAGGGATTTAGAAAAATTTCATCTAAATCGTTTGTATCTCACAAAGCAGACACGCGCTTAATGTATTAAATTATTTTTCAAAATTTGGAAGAGAAAAATAATTCACAAACAAATTATTTTTTAGCGGTGTATAAAATGAAAGTGGGGTTTTTCAATCTCGTTATCTTTTTGGAAAGAGCCAAATTTGCTATTTAATTTTTTTTTATATCTCACAAAGCAAACGCCCCTTAAATGTGTTCAATTATTTTTCAAAAATTGGAAATTACAATGTAGTGGAAATTAATAATTCACAAACCAATTACTTTATGGCACTGTATTAAAATGAAATTGGGGTTTTTTTTCAGTCTTGTTATCTTTTTGCAAATAGCAAAACTTGTGGTTATGAAAATTCTCAAATGTGATGATTTTTTGCTTTTTCACGATTTGCTATTACGTGAGGAGGACGGCGTTTTCTAACGTTAAGTATCTTCGAGGGGCAAACAAAACACCCAGCCGCGTCCCGTTTTGGCATATTTTATTCTTTTGTTTATTTTTGCGGACATGTTTGCTGACGTGTAGGCTAATCCGACCGGACAGTTGGATTTTGTCTAGGGAAAATTATAAATGTATAATTTAAATCCGATATTTTTCACATTATATGGATATTTCGATAATTGCCAACATTTTTTTAATCCTGAAGAATGATGTGATGACATCGCCAAGCCTATCCAACATGACATGAATTATTATAACACTTTAAAAACATGCCAATTTGCATTTCTTTATAGAGGTTATTGCGAATTTTTTTCTTCTTCTTTTTTGTGTCAAGCCTATCAAACATGACTGTTATATTAAATGGCCTAAGACTTTAAACTATGTCTACTGTGACATAAATATCGTAATTTTTTTTTTTGTTGAGATAAAATCCAAAGTTATATATGTATGACATATAACCATTTATTTTAGTTTCATCTAGGATGTATATATTACATTAGTATAAGTTTGGGATTTTTATAACACAAAAATTTTTATGTTATATGCGTCACAATGGGCAAGTATAGGATTTTTGGTATAGGATTTTTGGTCATACAAAAAAAATCGACATATTTATATCACAGTGGACATAGTTTGAAATTTTTTTCATGGTATTAATCCTATTTTCAAATTGAATAAAAAGACAATACTGCTTAGATATTGGTAAAAAATTTTCGAGAAAAAACAAAAGAAGAAAAAAGCAAACCATCACTAAACAATCAAATGCTTTAAAATCGCGTGCCAATTTTTATTTTAGCTTTCTAGAGAGGCCCCCAATTATAATTTAGAAGGCGATGACAAAATCGTCCTTATGATGGAAAAAGAGAACTTTGATTAAAGCAAAGCGAGTTGTTGACTGGACCTAAGTAAATGTGGACTGTCACGTCAGATCGCAGTGCGGTTGTTAAAAAACCATATAGTAAATGCTTTTCTTGTAACTGATTATTTTTCAGGTACCACGCGATGCACTTAGGATTGCACAGAATTTGCTAAATCTTTTCCCGAATTCAAGGCGTGTTTAGTTAACTGACCAAAAAAAAAAAAAAGGCGTGTTTAGTTACACTTTTTACATGGAATTCGAGCAAGTTATCAATGCCCGTTGGTAACCCAACATCTTAGCTGACCGCAAAACAAGCCTTTTTTTCTGGTCAAAATAATTGATGATGGGAACGCTCTAAAAATTCAATCTTTTCCGGATCATATCTATTCGTAAATGGAAAGGCAATCGAAAGTAGGGTTGGGGGCGATTTGAACACAAGACCATGATGCCCTTCTTCTAGTTCATAGGTCAACATTCACACTGTCGTTTGAAAGAAAAAGGCGACACTCTTGGCCAATTGAATATTAATATGGCTCTTTACCATTTCGTTTTAGGGGAAATTTTTACAATCTTTTGTTGGTGCTTTAAAAATTGAATTATTTGAAATGAAATATATTTAAAGAGTGAACTCAAAACCCTTTTCAATGGAACAGATTGATCTTTCAATAAAGATATGTTTGTTTTACTGAAAAATGAAGGATTTTAGAAATATTTTTCAAAAAATAATTGCTTGTATCACTTACTAAAATGAATGAATGAAATAACATTATTCATCAACTAATTATTTTAAGTGATATGAGTCATTATATTTCAAATTTATATTTTTTACAAAATTAAACGGAGCCTAAGAAGGCCACTTTTAGTTTTAACTTGTGGGTATGGGAAATTGGACCTTATTCAGAATCTGACAAGAAAGTCTCAAAACAAACCTATACTCAGCCATTTAGTAAAGAAATAAAAAAGACAAATGGGGTAAATATCTTTTCACAAAAATCTCTCAATAAATATTCATCTCGTGAAGGAACCTTAAAAAAAAAAAAAAGGGTCCGAAGAAAGAAATTCAAAATGAGCACCAAAAAAAAAAAAAAAAAAAAAAAATAATAAAAGGAATATTAAAAAAAAATAAAGAAAAAATAGGAAACCCCACCAACATACTCGTCTATTTAATAACTTCTCCCTCGACTACGGAAAGATCAATCTTCCCTCCCCAAATCCTATCTGTCTTAGCGAAGTAAGAGAGCAGAGCAAAGCCTCAAGCTTTCCCCCCACATCCATACATAACATCAACTGCTGCAACTGCAGCAGAAACAGAAAGCAGAAAAACAGAGTGCTCTCCACGAGAGTATCTCTCTCTCTCTCCCTCCCTCCCTCTGTAAGTTCTTGAACTCGTGAGCAGAGAGTTTGGAATCCGAGCGGCGAAACACTGAGTGTTGAGATTGGATTTGGCCCCATCTTGAATTCATCATCATCATCATCATCATCGTTCAATCTTCGCGCACCGAGAAATGTGCAACCCGGGCACCTCCGTGGCCACGGCGGAGAAGGCCGCGCAGCTGCCGCCGCCGACCCATCTCTTGCTCGACCTCCTCTCCCTCCCCGCCGAGAAGCAAGAAGAGTCCCCGGAGCCCGAGAAGGCCGCGCAGCCGCCGCCGCCGCCGCCGCCGCCGCCGCCGCCTCCGCCTCCGCCGACCCATCTCTTACTCGACGTCTTCTCCCTCCCCGGCGTGAAGCAAGAAGAGTCCCCGGAGCCCGACGAGGCCACCACCTCGTTCCCCTCCGTCGCGGAGGCCAGGTCCCTGTTGGCGCTCGCCCTCCCCATCGCCCTCACCGCGCTCATCCTCTACTCCCGCTCCGCCCTGTCCATGATCTTCCTCGGCCGCCTCGGCGACACCGAGCTCGCCGCCGGGTCCCTCGCCATCGCCTTCGCCAACATCACGGGCTACTCGGTGCTCTCCGGCCTGGCCCTCGGCATGGAGCCGCTCTGCTCGCAGGCCTTCGGGGCCCGCCGCCCGAAGCTGCTCGCCGTCACCCTCCACCGCTCCGTCGTCTTCCTCCTCGCCTGCTCCGTCCCCATCTCCCTCCTCTGGCTCAACATGCAGAGGGTCCTCATCTACTTGCGTCAGGACCCCAGCATCACCCGCATTGCCCACACGTATCTCCTCTTCTCCCTCCCCGACCTCCTCACCAACTCCTTCCTCCACCCAATCCGCATTTACCTCCGCGCTCAGGGCATCACCCACCCCCTCACGTTAGCCTCCCTCCTCGGCACGATCTTCCACGTCCCCGTCAACCTCCTCCTCGTCCGCCGCCTCCGCCTCGGCGTGGCAGGAGTCGCCGCCGGGTCGGCCGCCTCGAACGCCTTCGCCCTCATCGCTCTCGTGGTTTACTTGTGGGCGGCGCGGCTGCACGAGCCAACGTGGAGGAGCCCCGGCTGGGACTGCTTTGCCGGGTGGCGGCCACTGCTCCGGCTCGCCGCGCCGAGCTGCGTCTCAGTCTGCCTCGAATGGTGGTGGTACGAGATCATGATCGTGCTGTGCGGGCTGCTGGCGGACCCGAAGTCGGCCGTGGCCGCCATGGGGATCCTGATCCAGACCACCTCGCTGCTCTACGTGTTCCCGTCCTCGCTCGGCTTCGCCGTGTCGACCCGCGTCGGGAACGAGCTCGGCGCGGACCGGCCGGGCGGGGCGCGGCTCTCCTCCGCGGTGGCGGGGGCCCTCGCGGCAGGGATGGGGATGTGCGCGGCGGCGTTCTCGTGGGCCATGCGGGACACGTGGGGACGCATGTTCACCCAGGACGAGACGATCCTGCGGCTGGTGTCGGCGGCGCTGCCGATCCTCGGGCTGTGCGAGCTCGGCAACTGCCCGCAGACCGTCGGGTGCGGCGTGCTGCGGGGGAGCGCGCGGCCTTGCACCGCCGCGAACGTCAACCTGGGCGCCTTCTACCTGGTGGGGATGCCGGCGGCGATCGGGCTCGGGTTCGGGCTCGGGGTCGGGTTCTGTGGGCTCTGGGTGGGGCTGCTCTCGGCCCAAGTTTGCTGCGCGGGGCTTATGTTGTATGTGGTGGGGACCACGGACTGGGGTTTCCAGGCGAAGCGGGCCCAGATGTTGACGTGTAACGGCTGTGGGGACGGAGGGCTCGGGCGTAGTCTCGACGACGAAAAGCAGCCGTTGATTTGCGACGAGGAGACTCCGTCGCGATGTTCACCGTAGGATGAAGAAAGTCAGTAACTCCTTTAATGTAGCCTTTTTCCTTCTTTTTTTTTCTCTCTATTTTCTTCTTTTGTATCTTTTTTTTTTTTTTTTTCATTATTTTAGGATCTCTCTCTCTCTTTCTCTCTCTTTTTTTTTTTTTTTTGGTGAGGTATTGAAATTCTTTTTTTGGGGGGGTGGATTAGTAAGAGCAGAAATTTTTGGTTCACGTTCGGCATTTCTTGCTCTACCCAGAAAAAAGAGAAGTCACTTTTTTTTGCCGTCATCAATTTGATGTTACTTGTGTATGTATAAATCTAATCTTCTCTTACCCTTTCGCAAATTTCCTTTCCGGATTTTTGTGACATTTTGTGAACAAGGGGATGTCGAATTTCTGGTCAGTGCCGACCATCCTTACAACCTCAGCAGTCGTCTGAATTGCGCAAACAAAATACGGAGGAAGCATCACTTCCGTCATGAAAAAGATACCAAGTGGTGGTGTTCTGAGTTAGATATGGAAAGCGACCTTATTTTCTGCCTTTTTATATTATTTTTTTAGATGGGGGAAAAGGAGGGAGGCATTTATGGAATTTCACGTGCACGTTCTCACTTTGAAATCCAAATAAAAGCAATGGCCAACTCAGAATTATTCCAATCGACGTCCTCCGAAATCTTGGAAGAGGAAAACCTTTTAAACGCATTGCTCCAGCAGATGACTAAAAACTCCTCCAAATTTTTCGGTGAATGATATCACCTGAAGCCGTATTATAACCAAAACCGATGCCAAGGAAAAATGAAGAAATCTTGAAGGTTGCGAGTTTCGCCAACTGATCCAAGGAAAACGCTAGACCTACTAACGCTGACTCGTATCGGACTATAATTCTTTATTGAATATGACCTGCTTGTTTGAAGGGCCACCCACGATTCCGACACATCATTCTGAAGAGGATCTTTGCACGTGTGAGATTGCCCTACGAAGTGCAAATGAGGACCCCTTCTTGGTAGTGCGACAGCAGGAGGGTGGAGTATTAAATTTCTGTCAATCATTGCATTGCCTCTTGTGTATGCATTCATAGTGTTCACAAAGGCCGCTTTCAATCACCAAGAAGATCCTGAGCATCGAGTCTGAAATCAGGGCAATGCACAGTGCCGGCACCGGCCCTCGTCCATAAAAGAAATAGAAGGCAGGAAAAGACTCGACAAACATTCAATTTGACCCGGCCTCGTCCCCGCCCCCGATCGCACGAGCTACCCACTGCCACGAACTTGTTAGTCTCTAAAGCTGTTGGTTAGATCTGTGCGATTGTCGTCGTGGACAAACTCACGATCCTACAACGCTGGCCACTCGTTCAGCCTCCCCGTCTCGGTAGTTCGGACAAGTCCTGTGATCCCTCCCTGAAGCGTCCCCTCCCCTGCCGAACACCAGCGCTTTACACGTGGCGGCGATCCCCCCCTTCTAGGGTTTTCAGTCCCGGAAATATTGCCGAAGCAGAGCGCAGCCCCGCCCGCCGGGTCTACCACCCGCCTTTTTCCATTTTACCCCTCGTTTCACATCACGTTGCCATGTCACGCCATGCAGAGACACCATCATTCATGCCAACGACGACCTCAGGGGAGGTTGCCTCCAGTGGGCGTTGTACCTAATTTTCTTTTTTCTTTTCTGAGGGAACATGTACTTTAATTGCCACTGGAGAAGACGGTGCAGCGCAGCATGTGTTCAGCGGTAGGGGTCTACAGGTTCTAGGTTAATAGAGAATGAGCTATTATCTAATTTAGCTGGATTAGAATTGGACAGTTGGTTGAGCGGGAAAGCACATGTGGGCGTCTCGGTGGTGGCCGGGGCGGGGTTCATCTTGACGGCAGGTGGCAAAGGCGGAGGCAAGTCGATTGCGATGTGGTGGATCTTCTGAATTAAGAGAGAGAGAGCGGAAAGAGAGAGAAAATCAGGTTTAGGGATAAGCGGTTCTAAATTTTGTACAAATTATACCCGAATCCTGGAACTTACATACTAATATAGATTTCTTATATTTTGGAATTTGGAACCTATCCATATAAAGATTCCATGGTCAATTTCAACTTCTACCTAGGTTCCACTTGTATTATTAATTAAACGATTACAATGAATTATCACTCTTAATAACCCCAATTTGCTGCTATAATTCACTGAGTATGACTTATATTTAATCAATCATAAAATGGGACATTTAACTAGTAATTCAAAAATTATATACTCTTAAACAAAAATATGATGAACATATTTTGGCAACAGCCCACAACTCAGATGACTCAGACTATGATTACAATGCTCGTGACGGACGAAACCGCTAAACAAGATCATTGTTTGTACAAGTTTACTGTAGCAATAGGCTAGGGAAGTTACTGTTCACTGTCACTGTTCATACCGTACGAATAATTCCGTACCGAGATTTTCGGAAGCCTTTATTTGTTCCCAAACCCGTGAGCTTGGTCCTTGTTTGTTTGTGACCTCTTATTGCCTATAAAAGGCGAGCTTTGAAATATTACAAAATAGTGCAAAGATATAGACAAAAAAAAACACAAAAACTTATTTTAGGTTTCAGGTTTCATCTACCTAGAAACTATAACCTATTCGTCAAAATAAGTTTTCTAATTTTTAGAGTTTACAACCTACATTGGATACCTTGGAACTTAAAACCGAATAGGTTCCCACCAGTCCAGTTCTTCAATTCCAGGATCTATCTCGAAACCATTCTCTCCCCTATTCGAGTTAGTGTTTTTCATTGTGGGTATGCGTAGAAGAGTTCTCACAACGTTATAATTTAATGTATTGTTGCTTAGGTTAAGCCCTCAAATTTGACTACTAATGTGTCGTTTATTTGAAGGAAGTAAGCAAGATCTAACTCTACTCTTTTGATTTAGAGGATCACAATAGTAGTTATTTTGCATTATGGGTTAGCGTATCCTAGTCTTACAACAAATTTACATAAAAATCAGAACTAATATGAAACGGTCTTGCTTGTAGCATATCAGAGTTATTTGAGAAAGCGAAATGAAGAAATCTATCTACGAGTTAATAAATATAGCGAAGGAATAAATTAAACTATTAACTTATCAACGTATTTTGATTGGACCCATTTCACGATTAATCCATTGACTTATGAATTTATTAAATAGATTAATTGTATCATATCATCTTGATCGTCCAATTTCAAACTTTGATTTACCAACCCTCATATGTGAACCTCATTGTTTCCTTAATGGTTTAGTGAACATGCATATGCATGTAAGCCAAGACGTGTTACACATGTTCGATTCATCAATACCAGCAAGTTCAAATATTATGCCACAAGGATACAATTTCGTTGTACCAAATCCATAAAGTTGGCTAAATATTTCATAGTGTAAGAGCGGAACTTCCACATTTGATGGTAGATCAAAGGAAACTTTCTTCATCATACCTCTAAATGATGGTAACAAACATGTTGAGCATCATCCACATACCAACATAACTAAAAGTAAATGCACACGATATTCATTTCCCTAATCCACCGGTCAAAAAACCGGTTGGAGCAAAAGACGACAGAAAATAGGGCCCTTAAGCAAAAAAAAAACATGTTCCAGGTCTTCCAATCCGATCCATATGTTGCGCTACTGCCTCGGTGGCTTGAAAGCGACAGGCTTCTCGATTTTCCTACTGTCTTGCACAGCTGAAGCATGAGGGAAATGGCGAGACTATCAAAGCCTGCTGGTACACGAGAGAGAGTGGGGCTCCTGCTAACGTTTAAAACTCAAAGTTTGTATGTACATACTGATGCTTTTTGCAATACCCAAGGTTTGGATATGTAGGAAGAAAGGATAGACGTGGCAAACCAACAAAGATGAAATGATGTGTAAATAGTGGCCCTTGTCATGGGGCAGGAAGGCAGAGCAAAAGCTGATAAGCAAACAAAAACAAGGGTCTTGTCTGGTATCTGCGTAACACTGCCTCTTTGCTGCAGGAGGCGCACGAGGGGATATCAGCCACATTACTTCCCTCTCTCTCTCTCTCTCTCTCTCAAGCTCACTCACATGTAAATCATTTTGTCTCCAAGTACTGTGTAAGGCTCCATCTAGATAGTGACAGACCAGGCTCTCGAGATTTGAACACGAAACCCGTTCTATCCAAATCAAAATTGCAGTCACTTAGCCAACCCATTGGGAGAATTCTGTATCCATTTAAGCAAATCGGGGTGTATAGGAATTGGCTAACTTGACTCGTTCTTCGTATGATCGACAAGTGCATAACCTGTATCTTTCAAATTAATCTAACCTGGTCTGTCATTAGTGTGTCGGTACTGCATGACAAATCAAAGAGTATTCTCTAGAATCAAAGAGCATCACAGACGTTTCCTTGTTGCGTGTGGATAAAGAGAAATGACCTCCTGCCTCTGGATGGATAAGTTAGCATCTCAACCTTCGCTTGCTTATGGATGCATCCAATAATGAGGGGTGGGCACACTTCTGCAGTTCTCCCTTTGGAATCTAGCTGGTTAAAAAAATTCGAAACTTGAAATTTTCTTTTTCATATTCAGAATTTTGGCTCTTTTCCTCGAATTTGGCAACCACTTATGGACCATATGAAAGGACTAAATCCAGATAAAACATAAATGACCACCAATTTATCGTGTTCAAAGGATCTATAGCACCTTCTCAAGTTAGAGATTTTATTGATGGTGACGTCGTAAGCATGATCCAAAAGTCAGAAAATTTTGTGGTAATCGCCATCTTTATCACCTATTTCTTTCTAAGGTCTTTCATGGTCCTGGGGACTATTAAATAAACTTAGCTTTATTAGACAAGATGTAAGATTGATAACTTTTACCAGTGTCAAACATAAAGTCCGAATGGATATCTGTGGTTTTGTCTCCAAGTCTCTCCTATTTTTAAGTTTCTGGCCAATAATTTGTTCATTCGGGGCGGGAGCTTCCCATCTCTATTTCATTCGTACCTCAAAAGGAAATTTTACCTTCAAGAGCTCTTGCATGTTGCATTATTCGACCTTTCTTTGAAAATAATAATAGTAATGATAATAAAAGAAGAAGTTCTCTATCCAAATCTCTTTATAACCAAGTTCCAAAGTTCTCTCCAATTTGAGCTGTCTAAGCTTTTAATCCCACCTATCAAGTGTCTTACAAGGTAAAAATTTCATGATCTTCAATGTCGTTTCTTTATCAAACTAGGTTTTGTTTTGAAAGATAAATATTAGTTAAATCTTATTTTTGTTTGATTTGATTTCAAGGTGATCAAGGCTTTCATTAGTTCAAGTCTTTCCACTCAAGGTAAGTGAAAACTCTTGGGTCTAAGTTAGATTAATCTACTTAGCACCCTTGAACTGCGATGTTTGATGCTTACTCATTTAGGTTTTGTTTTGAGGATAAGTTTATTTAGACTTCAAGACTGTATACTTCGTGATATATTGAGCTATTGTTTTCTTGCCTTAATTTAATTTTTTTTTCTACATGCCTAGAATGTATTTGAATGTTTACCAAAAAGATTTGTCGTAACTCAGATAGGAAAAATGTGAAAAAAAAAATTGGTAAAATAAGAGTGGTGTATTAGTAACTTTTTACATGTCTAGAAGCAACTTCCTAAAATTTGTGTAAGTGAAAGTGCTCTATTAGTAGTGTTATTTCATGGTTTAAAGTGTTCGTTAGCATGTTGTTTTAGGTCATTAAAATAAATCAAACGGGTTACAATAACTATTTTAGAAAGGAGATTATCTAACAGTTATAACAAGATATACTTTCAAGTGGATGAGAACCCTACTCTTAAGGAGTAACAATGCCGTTACCCTAACATGACCCAAAAAAACCCTATTTTGAGGAGGAAGCTACAAAAAAAAAAAAAAAAAAAAAAAAAAAAAACCCTTGACTGAGCACCCATGGATATCCTTTCTCTTCCCCTACACTCTACCTTTGTCATTGTCCCTATGAGATTTTGTTGGATCGCTGATGACTTTTCTAAAGGTTAAAGCTATTCAATGAACACGCAGTTTAATATTTAATTATTTTATCACTCCTCTTCATGCTTTAGTCTTCTTCTTCTTTTTTTCACCTAGTACTAGTCTACTAGGTGTGGACATATTTAATTGGAAATTGGATCTATAAAGATTTGAATTAAAGCCCTCCAGCTCAATATCATGTGAGATTTTGTAAAATCATTGTCAACTGTTAGAAAAACTTAAGCTGCTATATGAAGAGTGGTTTAATATTTAATTATCCTATTAGTCCCAACGGTGTTCATCTTGTACCACACTTCCATCATTGCTCACTCCCCATGGCCATCACGTTCTTACCTCCAGAGATAAAGAGGGGTGTGATTTTGTGCGTTATTCGATCTCCCTCTATTCCCGCCATTGCTACCACGCCGCTAAAAGGAGACAGAGAGAGAGAGAGAGAGAGAGCCAATGATGGATCTTAGGAGATGCTGGCGACATGTGCAGTGGGTCGCGATTCCGAGATGGACGTTGACATCGACAGTGGAGCAACGAGGGTAGGGTGGAGATGTTGAGGAGAGGCTTTTCTAGGCTATGCACGGTGGAGTATAGGAGGAAGACAGGCAATTTAGAGTCAGAAAGAAGAAAAGGGAAATATAGGGGTGAGAAAAAAATAGTGAAACAAAGAGGAAACAATAAATTCGGGCCATCCAAAATGCATTGTGCCAATTTGTCGATCTCTCGTGATGTAGTTTTGTCCCTGTATTTAGAAGATCTCAATCTGTTTTAAGTAGCGGTTAAAATGATATTTCAGACACATTACGAACATACAAGTTGTTTAGTAAAGCACTTCGAAGCTACACAATGTGTCAACAACTGAGGGAGGAGAAAGTTAAGAAGCCTGCCAATTACATATTTCTCGCATGCCTGGTTAACTAACCGAGCTTAGTAGGAATCTCACGCATACGCCGAAGAATCATAGTATTTTATCATGTCCATACCTTATCCAGTAGCTAGATAACAATAATACTCAAGGGCCATCCTTTTTTCGTCTCTTTCTCCATCTTTCATCGTTTGTTTTGTCATCCTAGAAGTGTGTCCTTTCTTAAATTAGTCTTATGTTGACTTTAAGATGGACACGTTCTAGGAGATTGGTTCTTTCGAGCCAAAGGTCCTTATCTTGTCCTCTTGTTTATTTCCCTGTGGTGAGTGGGCACAGGACTCAACTCCGCATATTCCTGTAACATTATGTATTGTGCTTCCATTGTGACATTGCAAAAGGATAAATAAAGCCCCAGAACCCTTAGCCTGACCCAACCCTATAGCATGTGCATGTATCTTTCCCCTATACCTGTGGTTTTACTATACAAACTTATCCTAGAGCAACAAGATCCCCTCGTCAAGATGGGAGCAGTTTGCGCAACAGGAGCCGCATTTGCAGTGTTCAAAGTTTTCGGCCATGTCTTGACTTGAATAGCTAGGGACCATCTCTAGAAGGCTAGGGTCCTCGAGAAAAGATTTGGACGTGCATGAATTACTTCTAGGAAAACAAAACTATGCTACATGCATTGCTTGTGCAAAGCCGGATGGATTTGTTCTCAGTTCTCAAACTAGTTGTCGTATAGCCAAAACGCGTGGCTTAGTTTGATGCTTTTCGCTTGGGGAATTTATGTTATACACACTTCTGCTTGCCATATAATTGCTCTTTCTTGGCGACTGATGTGAAATATTTTCCTACTAGATCAGGCATTTTGCGTGCTATTTTCTGACACAAAGCAACATATGCAACCTTGTTTTTTTTGTGGGGTTCGTTCCTTGGTATAGGAACATTGTCTGTCGCATGCATGGAAACCTCGACTTGGACAAAACCCTTAGAATTGTTAAGTGTGAACTCGATATGTTTATATGAGGAGAAGAGACAAAACTGGCTTAAGCATGCAAAAACAGCCAAAAATGGCACTGTTGAGTGAAAACGATAGAAAAACCAAACAACTACAGCGATAATATGGAATAACGTGCCTCTTCAGAGGCAGCACAAAAAATAAGCTAATGCCCGGACAAACGAGGGGGGGGAGGGGGGCTTATTATCATTTGGGTACGCGGGATATGTTTGAATAATTCTGGATTCCTATCTTTTGGCACAAAAGGCCGTTACCCTTCTCTCTCTCTCTCTCTCTCTCTCTCTCTCCTTTCTTTTTTTCCGTTCTTGTTCTTTCCTTGGCCTATGGAAAAGATTACTCTCTTTGGTTTTACTCAACAGAATTGCATTGACCATTGGCTCCGTTTCTCAAGACACACGGCATCGACCCCATTACATATCTGCCATTTCCTTCGTCCGCACAAGGTCAACAATTAGCAATCAGTTCGATGGAATCTCAGCTCGAGTATCACTTATACATAAATAAATCTATCCAGCACAGTATTATATTAGATGCTCGGCATGCATGCATGCATGCAATTGCTTGGAAGATAGAAAATACAAAGCACATGCTGTTAGTTAGTAATATGATGAGAGAAGCACAAGATGAGGAAGAAGATGCTGAACTAAAGTTAAGTTTACTCCCCTAGAGATTGACTTAGCAATTCAATAAATGCTCTACGTCTTTCAATGTTTTCTTTATTACATAAGGTATTCAAACTCGACTCGACAAATCTTCATGTATACATGCAAATCACTCTGTTCATGTGCATCGGTTAAGGCTCCACCTACAACTTAGTCAGCCTAGCCACAAAATATTACTTCCAGTGGAAAACTCTATGATTTGAACACAAAAGTTGCTAAATCTAAATCAAGCACTTAACTACTTAGTCGATCCATTTTGATTTTCGTTATTATCTCCTTATGCGTCTTTCTAGATAAGTATCAGATTTGTTTCTGAACGACTTCTAAGGATGCCACGAATATTATCACATAAGTGAATTTGACATGTGAAGAGAGGTTCCTCTATGATTAGCATTTGCAGGTAGACCGACCGAGGAGTGCATCTTCCAAGGCAAACATCTAGGACTATTTTATGTTATCCTAGTAAGAAGAGCCAGCCTTATTCTTCTTCGCAAAGCTTTCCATGGCATGTTGGCTTGTCGAATCTGTCATAAACGGAAGTGAACAGGAGGCTAACATAGATGCTGGATTGGATCTGGACAGCACGTCGCCCCCAACAGTCACAGTTGTTTCCCCCCCAACAGTTACAGTTATCTCTCTCTCTCTCTCTCTCTCTCTCTCTCTCTCTCTCTCTCTCTCTGTGAAGTGCAATGTGGTCATAAAATGTTGGTGGTGGGTGATGAGGAAGGAAATAATTTAAAAGACAACATATGAATGAATGAATGAAGGACAGAATCATTCGAGACCCATGATGATTCTCACATGGCTGCTCTTTTCACTGCAATGTAAACTATATTGCTCTCTCCAGTCACTCTCCATTTGACAAAACGAGGGTGATAGGAATTGGCTAACACGACCTAAAACCTCGTATGATCGACAAGTACATAACATGTGAGCGTTCAAATCAATCTAATCTAGTTTGTCATTCGTGTTTTGGCACCGCATAACAAACCAAAGACCGTTTTCTCGAATCAAAGAGCATCGCAAACGTTTTCTTGTTGCATGTGCATAAAGAGAAATGATCTCCCGCCTCTGGATGGATAATTTTTAGCATCTCAACCTTCGCTAGCTTATGGATGCTTCCAAGAATGAGGGGTGGACATTCTTCTGCAGTTCTCCCTTTGGAATCTAGCTGGTTAAATAAATTCGAAACTTGAAATTTTCTTTTGCATATTCAGAGTTTTGGTTCTTTTCCTTGAATTTGGAAACCACTTCTGGACCATTTGAAAGGACTATAACCATATAGAACATAGATGACCACCAACTATGCTCTCCATATCTTACGTTAATATGGCTTATCATGTTCAATAGGATCTACAGTATCTTCTCAACTTAGGGATTTTAGTGACGGTGACGCAGTAAGCATGATCCAAAAGTCAGAAAATTTTGTGGTAATTCCCATCTTTATCACCTGTTTCTTTCTAATGTCTTGTCAGGGTCCAGGGGACAACTAAACTAGACTTAGCTTTACTTGAAAGGAAGGATAGATTGTGAACTATGTGGTTTTATCTCCAAATCTCTCCTATTCCTAAGTTTCTTGCCAATAATTTGATCATTCGGCCCATCTCCATTTCATTCTGACCTAAAAAGGAAATTTTACCTTCAAGAGCTCTTGCACGTTGTCTCATTTGACCTTTCTTCAAAAATAATAATAATAAAAGACAAGTTTTCTATCTAATCTTTTTACAACCAACTTCAAAAGTTCTCCCCAATTTGAGTTGTCTAAGCTTTTAATCCCACCTATCAAGTGTCTTACAGGGTAAAAATTTAATGATCTTCATTTTCGTTTCTTTATTAAAACCGGTTTTGTTTTGAGAGATAAATATGCATTGATTATTATATTTGTTTGATTCGATTTCAAGGTGATCAAGGCTTTGATTAGTTCAAGTCTTTCCACTCAAGGTAAGTGAAAACTCTTCGCATTAAGTTAAATTGATCTCTGACAAAAAAATAAAAAAAGAGTTAGATTGATCTACCCGACATCCTTGAACTTCGTAATCTGATGCCTGCACATTTGGATTTAGTTTATTTAGACTTCAAGACTGTATACTTCTCGTTCTATTGAGCTATTGATCTCTTGCCTTAATTTAAAAAAATTTCTACATGCCTAGAATGAATTTGAAGGATTGCCAAAAAGGTTTCTCGTAACTCAGGAAAAATGTGAAAAAAGAGAGGTAAAAATAGACCTAAGAGTGGCGTATTAGTAATTTTTTACATGTCTAGAAGCAACTTCCTAAACTTTGCGGAACTGAAAGGGCTCTATTAGCAGTGTTATTTCATGGTTTAAAGCGTTCATTATCGGGTCATATTAGGTCATTAAAAGAAATCAAATGGGTTAAAATAACTATTTTAAATACTTTATGGGCAAATTTGTAATTTCAGAAAAAGGTAGGGGGACTGCTCAACTAAAACTTAAAATTCTAGGGGCTGATTATAGAATCGGAAACCTTGTGAAGATAGGTAATTAAGTTATTTTTATAATTAATTATTTAATTTAGACAATTTAACTAACCAATCAAAATTTGGGCTTAATTCCATAATTAATTAAAAAAATGGCTGTTTTGGTAATTTTATAAAATCTGTGGCATATCTATAGTATACATGAAATATTCATATGTCTTTGATCATAATGAGGTCTTGGTAAGGCCTAATATAAATGAATCCATGCAAATTCCACAAATGGGTAAGTTTAGGCCTAGAACTCTACGAAGGTCACCTTAACCTAGAGTATTTTGAACTCAGTTGTTAAGATTTTAATTAGTGATTTCTAATTTTTACTTTGGTAATCTCTTAGCAGCCGAATCAACCACATCAACCCTAGTATTATCACACTATTGACAAAGTGAGATTATCTAACATTTATACAAAGATATACTTTCGAGTGGATGAGGACTCTTATGGAATAACAATGCGGTTACCCTAAAATGACTGAGAAACCCCTATGTTGAGGAGAAGCTGCACAAAAGAGCCTAGACCCAGCACCCATGGATTTATTTTCTCTTCCCCTACCTTCTACCTTTGTCATTGTCTCGTGAGATTTTGTTGGACCACGCCGATTGTGTTCTTTTTTCATTAACCTAGTACTAAGCGTGGGCATATTTAATTGAGAAGACAAATGGAACCTGGAAGATTTTAACTCAAGACCTTCAACTCAATATCATGTGAGATTTTGTAGTCCTACTGCTAATTGTTGTAAAAACTTGAGCTATAATATGAAGATGCGCTACTGTCAACTGTTATAAAAATTTAAGTCATAATATGAAGATGTTGTTTAATATTTAATTATCCTATCGGTTCGATGGTGTTCCGCCTATACCACACTTCTGTCGTTTTTCGCTCTCCCAAGGCCATCACATTCTTACCTCTAGAGATAAAGAGGGGTGTGATTTTGCACGTAATTCGCTCTCCCTCTGTTCCCACTATTGCTAATGCGCCTGCCGAAAGGAGACAGAGAGAGAAAGGCAGTGATGGATCCTAGGAGATGCTGGTGACATGTGCAGTGGGTCGCGATTCTGAGATGGACGTCGACATCGCCGGTGGAGCAACGAGGGTGGCGGAGATGTTGAGGACAGGCTTTGCTGGGCTATGCACCGTGGAGCATAGGACGAAGACAAGGCAACGTAGAGTCAGAAAGAAGAAAAGGGAAAAATAGGGGAGAGAAAAAGTAGTAAAACAAAGAGGAGACAATTAATTCAGGCCATCCAAAATGCATTACGCCAATCTTTCGATCTTTTATGATATATATTTTCCCTATATTAGAATATCCAAATCCGTTTCAAGTAGCCGTTAATATGATTTTTTGGACATTATGAACATATAAGTAGTTTATTAAAGCGATTCAAGGCGAGACAATGTGTCTACAACTGAGGGAGGAGAAAGTTAAGAAGCCTGCCAATTACATGTTTCTCACATGCCTGATCTTTAAGGATAACTAACCAAGCTTAATAGGAATCTTATGCATACGCCAAAGAATCAAAGTATTTTATCATGTCCATACCTTATCTAGTAGCTAGATAACAATGAAAACTCAAAGGTTAACAATTAGCAATCAGTCGGATGGAATCTTAGCGCGAGTATTACTTTTGTATAAATAAATCTATCCACTACAGTATTATATGAGATGCTTGTGCATGCATGCAAATGCTCGGAAGTTAGAAAAAACAGGCACATGGCGTTGGTTATTAATATGATGAGAGGGCACCAGAGGATAAAGAAGACGATGAACTAAAGTTTACTCCCCCGAGATTGGCTTAGCAATTCCAAAAATGCTCTACGTCTTTCAATGTTTTCTTTATCACATGAGATATGCAGACTCGACGCAATGAATCTTCATGAATGCATGCAAATCGCCCGGTTCATGTGCAATGGTCAAGGCTTCACCTACAACTTAATTGGCTTGGCCATAAAAGATTACTTTTAGTAGAAAATGCTGTGATTTGGACATGAAAGTTGCTAAATCTAAATTAACCACTTAACCACTCAACAAATTCATTGAGAGTTTTCATCATCATTTTCTTATACGTCTTTTAAGAATAGTGTCAGATTTGCTTCTGAATGCCATCTTAGAATGCCACGAATATTATCACATCAGTGAAGTTAACATGTGAAGAGAAGCTCCTCCATGATTAGCATTCGCGGGTAGGCCAACTGAGGAGTGCATCCTCCAAGGCAAACATCTAGGACTATTTTATGTTATCCTCGTAAGAAGAGCCAGCCTCATTCTTCTTCGCAAAGCTTTCCATGGCATGTTGGCCCGTCGAATCTGTCCTAAATGGAAGTGAACAGTAGCAGCTAAAATAGATCCTGGATTGGATCTGGACAACAAGTCGCCCCCAACAGCTGCAGTTGTCTCCCTCAGTGTGGGAAGCGCAGAGTGGTCGTGGAATGTTGGTGGACGGGTGATGAAGAAGGAAATAATTTAAAAGACAACATATGAATGAATGAATGAAGGAAGGACGGAATCATTCGAGACCCATGATGGTTCTCACATGGCTGCTTTTTTCACTGCAATATAAACTATACTGCTCTCTCCAGTCATTCGCCTGTCCCCTTACCTTTGCTATCTCAAGTTCTCTCACTTCCAACTAACCATTCATTATTCACCCATGCCATTGCATCATGCCTGCCTGGAAAATAGGGCTAGAACCCCCTCAGTGGTTTTCCTTTGTCCTATGTTCTACGGGATTATTGATATGGACCAAATGTATACTCGATGTTGATGAAAATATAACTGACCAACCATATCTTGAATTTCTAGTTAAATAAGATATATTAACAACTCAAAGTTTACGGTAAATCCTTGCATGCTTAATTATAAGATGGAATTACGAAGTCGAGAAGGGTGGAGTTCAATTTTCTTTTTTTTTTTTTTTTTGGTGACCGAGGATCCGCCGGAGCCTGCCCTTGTCGGCTTACGCCAATTTGGGATCTCACGGGCCTCCGCAATGGAGGCCCAATAACGACTATACCTCGGGGGAAACTGGCCTAGCAACCCACCGCCGAGGCCCCGCTTTAATTCGCTAACAACGCAGAGTTTCGAACTATTGACCTCCTTTGTTGGAAGAGAGATCTCAACCAACTGCGCTGTCCATGGGTGGACAATTTTCTGCATTTTTCTTACCCTCATTTATGCAAGATCACACTTCTTTATTTGTGTTGTGGATAGGATTGTACATAACAAGACAATATAAGTTTAAGAGTGGAATCGAAGCACTACCCGACCCTTACCCTGTTTTAAGAATGCGGAACTAAAAACCAGCCCAACCCGTTCAAGGCATGTTCCGTATACTATAATTAGAAGTCATGATTTTTCTTTAAAATTTTAAGTTGATCTACCCAATGCGGAGAAATATGATTAATGACGTAAATTTTCATTAGAACTAATGAGTTTTAAAAGATCAAGTCAGTATACTTTTCTTAATAAACAATATCTTACGTAAATATCAATAGTTATTTTATCTTTGAAGCAGCTAAGAACGGAACCAGTTGGTTCTCCCTAAAGCCGGCTTGGAGTTGGATTGACCATTTTAGTTCTCGCTCATTTCTAATCTTAGCCCATCTTTTGTCACGCATACCGTTCATTATCTTATTCAATTCCATGTTACCTACTTATTACCCTAACAACATGCTATTCAAGGTAGTGTTCAAGACATCATATATACATAATGTCATATCCCTTTTTTTTTCTCGATGAACATCTTGTCATATCCTAATGACTGAATTTTTAGAAAAGTGGACAAAATCTCGCTTTGTCGGTTTCCAAATTTCAAAATAATTATGCATGTCATCCTTAATTTAACAGTTTAAACTTTCGCAAAAGGGTCATCAATTCTTGAACTTTCAAAACTAGCACGCCATAGGCCTCATTTTATATATCAAAACCTCCACCCACCCACACCACCACCACCACCACTTTCCCAAGATTTGGCTTGGATTTGCTTAGATTTCCTACAATGGCGAGCTCTCATTGGGGAGGAGACAGAGACAAGTGGAGCCTACAGCATAACGGTGGCATGTATAGGCTTTTGAGCCCTTGTCCTCCTCATGAGCAGCAAGTGGTTGAAAGGAAAAAGGGTTTGAAAAAATCGTCACTTACAACTCTTTTAAGGTTGGTTCCATGATTTGCTCAACTTGCTGCTCTTTTTTATTCTTTTATTTTCTGAGATTGGCACGGCATGTCTCCTTCGCTCCATCACATGCTTCATATTCACTATATCCCATCCATCGAACCCCCATCATTCTCTAACCCCTCCGAGGTCGACACGTGGGGTCCGACATCACAAGTTAGCAAAACCATGTCCAAGGTACGTGAGGGGGGAAGAACACCTCACATGCATGTGCAATGCACACATGCATTGGTCTTTGTGGGATGTCAGATGTTATGCTGCAAGCTCTACGTTCTGTTTATTTAATCATGAGTGTGCTGGGGTAACTAGTTTTGACAATCATGAATCGCTTTAAGATATTTCATACTTTGGTGGCATCTGATTCAGCTGGTACTAGTAGTATGCCCCTTTGGAGATATAGTTTATCTTATCCAATAGAGGGAAAATGACGAATACGACGAGAGCCTTTTATTCGGGTCAAAACTTATCTGGGCACCCAATCCGAGTCCACGGACTGGCGTAGATGGGCTCACGAGGGGTTCCCTCACAAGCCTCGAAATTTTTAGGAGATTTTGTCTAGCGATGCCCATTGTAATTGTTTTGGGCCTTTGCATGTCTCTCCTAATTCACAAGTCCTGCTGTTTTCTCAATGCCCTCATATGTTCTTGGCCTAGTGGATCCGGGTCCGCGAGAGAAATTCTTCTGTGATAGGATAAGGAGTTTCGCAAATTGCGCGCAAAGAGAAGCTTAATTTCAGAGTCAAACAACTGTTAAGGTTGTCCCACAACAGTTGCAGAATGGGCTGGTAGTAAGTTATAAGTGTAAGGAAAACCTTACCTTTTGAGCTAGTTTTTAGAGTGAAAAAGACCCAAGACCACCTAACAACTGGTATCAAAGCTTGGTTTTGGCGAAATAGTGGGAGTGAATATGGACGAAGGGGAGGTGAAGATCGATCGGTTCAATGGCAAGGACTTTGGATTTTGGAAAATGCAAATCAAGGATATGTTATATCAGAAGAACTTGCATTGGCCTTTGTCTGGAGAGAAACTAGATTCTATGCAGCAAGCAGAGTGGGAATTGTTAGATCAACAAGCTCTAGGTTTGATTCGTCTCACATTGGCGCGGACTTGCTTTTAATATTGCCAATGAGATGACAATGGTAGATTTGACGGCGGTGTTGTCCAATATGTACGTGAAGCTTTCTACATCAAATAAGGTATATTTGATGCATCATCTTTTCAATTTGAAGATACATAAAGGTGCTTCTATAAAAAATTGTATCCACAAATTCATTGTGATCATGACTCATTTAAGTTCAATGGATATCAAATTCAATGACGAGATAAAAACTTTTATTTGATTATCTTTTCTACCTAAAAATTGGAGTACAACAGTGATTGCGGTGAGAAGTTCATCTAGTAAGAAAAAGTTGAACCTTCAAGAAATTTAAAATTTTAATTCTTAGCGAGGATAGTCACAAAAGAGAATCGGATGAATTTTCCAATGCTACCTTAAATACCAAAAGCAAAGGGAGAAGCAATCACCAAGGGCGGAACTAGTATTGTGGTAGATCAAGTCAAATACTCATTGATTAAATCATTTACTCCATGGTCTGATCCTTGTTCTACTTCTTCTTCCAATTGCAGGATAACCCCAAGGGGTTGTGGGTTTTTTTCTACCATTTGCCTAGAGAGTTTATAAACAAATACATAACATTGTTATCATTCTCTATACTAAGATATATCATAAGACCAATAAGTTGATTCGAAATCTTGCTATCAACCTCTTGGCCTAAAAATAATAATATTTTCTCATCGAGGATCATCAAAATAAGCAAGAATACTATTTCTTCCATTTATTGATAGTTCAATCAAGATACTTAAATGGGCATTAATTCTTTCCGCATTCATTCATAGAAATTGGATCAACCCCCATTGCGGATTGGTACTTATCGAATATAGAATAGATATGCTTCTCTTTTCTTGTACTAACCTGAATTGTTCCATGTTTACTATATATAAAAAAAATAGAACAAATATTAATCATTTCTCCGAGATAATCCCCTAAAAAGGAAAGGTCCATAACATATTTTTCTCCAATGCAATAAAGTTACATAGTGCCTATTTTTCATTGATAAAGGCAAAGAATTAATGTACAATTTTGTTGTTGGAAAATTTGAAAAGGCTTATCTTGCTAATGATGAACATTTGGATATTATGGAAAAGTGTGAAATTCACATAAAATCTACTAGCGGATATCAATGGAAGTTACATGATATCAAATATGTTCCAGAACTTAAGAGAAATCTAATCTCTATAAGTCAATTAGAAATCACGCGATACAAAACTATTTTTGGAGATAGTTCTTGGAAAATAATTAAAGATGCTTTGGTTGCAACACAAGAAACAAAGTCAGGAGCGTTGTACATGACTAAAAGCAGTAGAGAAATCATAGCAATTGCTGAGTCGGAAGCTAATTTCAAATTATGGCACCACAAGCTTGGGCACATTAGCAAAAAGGGGATGAAGTTATTAGCATCTAAGGGAAAACTGCATGGTCTAAAGTCCATAGATATTGAGCTGCATGAAGATTATGTTTTGGGCAAACAAAAATGTGTCAATTTTTCGAAGATTGGGAGAGAACCAAAGAAAAGAAAATTAGAGTTGGTGCATATAGATGTGTGAGAAACAGCTTCTATTCATTCCCTTGGAGGCTTGTGTTATTATGTCATGTTTTTTATGACTCCACCAGAAAGGTATGGGCTTATTTTTTAACAATAAATTTGATGCATTTGTTACTTTTAAGAAATGGAAAGCTAAAGTGGAGAATGAGACTGGCCTACGAATTAAAAGTCTAAGGTCCGATAATGGTGATGAGTATGATAGCAAGGAGTTCAAGCAATTTTGTCCAGAGAACAAAATCAAAATAACAAGAACAATTCCCAACATATTGTAGCAAAATTGAGTTGCTAAGAAGATGAACTGAACTCTAAATGAGCATGCAATAAGTATGGGGATGCATGCGGGACTACCCAAGATGTTTTGGGTGGATGCAATTAACACAGCAGCATATCTGATTAATAGAGGATCTTTAGTTCCACTTGATTTCAAGTTACCAAAAGAAGAATGGAGCGGAAAAATGGTAAATCTCTCGCATTTAAAAGTTTTTTGTTTTTTTCGTATGCCTAGATAGATTCTGAAAATCAAGATCATTGGATATGGTTCTGATTATTTTAATTATTGGTTATGGGATGAACAATATAGAAAAACAATAAGAAATGTTGATGTTACATTCAATGAAAACATGTTGTACAAGAACGTATTGGTAATAAAATCTAGTGTGAAGAAACAAATGGTGGAGAATAGAGAGATTGAATTGGAGGAGGTTTCTAAGAATGTTTTGATTGTAATTCCCAAAACTGTTACTATAGACTCTAATAAAAAAAACTAGAACAAGAATCACATACACTTGAGCCCATTTTGAAAAGACCTAGTTGAACACCTAAGCCTGTATAGAGATATTCTCCATCATTGCATTATTTGCTTTTGACTAACGTTGGGAAACTAGAAAATATTTCGGAAGCAGTGCAAGTTAAGGATTCTATTAAGTAGGAGTTAGCGATATAGGATTTTTTTTTGGTCGAAAATACTTCTTTGATTAATACTAAGAAGGCGGATTACATCTCATAGCAAGATCTAAACATAGTATAAGATAAAGTTCATACGGGGGGGGGGGGGGTGAAGTACCCAATTAGTAGGAAGAGCACCGGTATTGAAGGATTTAGCGATCCAGTCTGCTGCCCGGTTCGACTGGCGCTGTTCAAACCGTAGAGAAACATTCTTCGTCTGGGCCAACAGGTGTTGACAGTCTAGGACGTGAGGTCGCGAGGCTCAGGGTATATCATTTCGGCCCAAAATGGAGTCCACAGCTGGGAGGCAGTCGCTGGAGATGCACACAGGAGCTTCAGTTCGTGACTTTGAAGTGTTCGTTGTCAGCTCAGTTCTCTTCTCCTTCATCCACACGAGGGCACGCCGAATAGCTAGGGTTTCACCCATGTGTACCGATTGAGCACAAATCTTCTCCGCAAACCCCCCAATACACCTCCCGTCAGCTCCTCTGCAAATTCCAGCTATTGAGCTCACTGATCCGTTCTCCACCCATGAACAATCAACGTTGATCTTCAAAGCACCCGGCTCTAGAGGTACCCAGCTGTGCGGTTGTGCGGTATGCTCTTTCCTTCTTGACTGCCATTTCTCATATAGCTGTTGTAACAAACCTGCTTCGCTGATTAGCTGGTGTTGTATTGTTTGCTTACCTTGAAAAATCAGGGTGTTGCGTGCCTTCCATATGAGCCAAAGGGAAGTTGCAAAGATCGCTTTTTGGCTTGCTAATCTGTCAGATGAGAGGTAGTCGCATACCCGTTGATCTATTCTTGTGATTGATGTTGGGGAAACGTCTATTTCGACATCATAGTTCAGCCATATGTTTTTTGTCCATTGACACAAGATAAATAGATGTTCAGATGATTTTGGCCACTGGTGGCAGAAGGGGCAAGTGGGCTCAAGTATGATTCTTCTCCGGTATAGGTTGATTCTTGTTGGGAGACCTTCATTACATAGGCTCCACATGAAGTGTCTGACTCTGGGGGTGGTTTGTAGATGCCATATTTCTTCCTATAATCGTTTTGGAGCTTGATATGAGGAAGACGCTTGGTGTCCTGTGGTGGATGTTTTATCTGTTCTAAGTTGCTGATACCCACTTTTAACATTGTAATTCCCGGAGTAGTGCCCTATCCATATTAAACGATCTAGTCTGGGAATTATGTTAAGTGTGATTTGCTGAATCTCCTTTGATACAGTGCTGTTGAATACCTCTTTGTATAAGTTGAGTGTTCCATGTGCGTGTGTTTGGATCGATGATATCTGCCACACATTGTGGGTCATTTATATTTGCTAGTCCCCCAATTGTTCCAGACATTAGCCAACGATCCTCTCTCAAGTTGATAGATTTACCATCGCCAACTTCCCATTTTAGATCAGGCCTTAAGGCATCTCGGCCAACTAGGATACTCTGCCAACCCCAAGATGGTCTGGCACCTCTTGTAGCATTCTATAGATTGCCATGAGGGAAGTAGAGGCCTTTAAAGATTCTGCTCCATAAGGCCTCTGGAGCTTGATCTAGTCTCCAAGCTTGTTTCCCCAGCATCGCCTTGTTAAAGTCCCAATAGGTCCTTGAACCCCATTCCCCCTTGCTCCTTTCTCTTCTTCAAAACTTCCCAACTATTCCAATGAACACCTTTTTCTGCTGCATTCTTCTTCCATTAGAAAGCTGAGATTTTTCTTTCAATGGCTCGACAATTAGATAAAGGTATTTTGAAAATGTTCATGGCATATTGGGGTAGAGCCTGAACAACCGTTTTTATTAATATTTCTCTTCCCGCCTTTGATATTAATTGCTCTTTCCATTCCTCCGGTTTTCTATCCTCCCGCGCCATGATCCAATTAAACATCTATTTTCTAGTTTGACCCCAATCGATGGTATCCCCAAGTATTTTCCGATTTTTTTCTAATATAGGAACCCTCATTTCAGCTGCCATGTTTCTTTTCAAGTCCTGTGGACAGCTTGCCCCAAAGAACAGCCCAGATTTATTGAGATTAATCAACTGACCAGATGCAAAACAGTAACAATTTAGTATATTTGCAAGATTCTGAGTCTCCCTGATTGTTCCGTTCAAAAAAAATATAGCATCATCCGTGAAGAATAGGTGGGATAGAGTAGGACAATGAGAATTCAATTTAATACATTTTAAGCGTCCATCTATCACAGCCTTTTGCACCATGTTAGAAAGAACATTGGCCAGAATTATGAAGAGATAAGGTGAGAGGGGATCCCCTTGTCTAATGCCTCTGGTTGGCGCGAAACTTTCTCATGCTTCCCCATTAATTAGGATGCGAAATTGAGCCGACGAGAAATAGAATCTGATCAGACTTACCCATTTCTCGTTGAAGCCCATCTCTTCCATACAATCACATAGAAAATCCCACTCAACCTGATCATACGCTTTTTGCATATCCAGCTTCAGCACTGCTTGGAATTTTCTGCGTCGTTTCCTCACTCTTGGTTGATGTAGGACTTCTTGAACGATAAAAATATTATCTTGTATTTGGCGGCCTCCAACAATGCACTTTGTTCTTGGGAAATAATAAATGGGAGCCAAGGTTTGAGTCTGTTTGCCATGACTTTAGTGATCACTTTGTAGTTAAAATTACACAAACTGATGGGTCGGAATTCAGTTTTGCTCTCGGGGTTGGCTACCTTGGGGATAAGTGTGATAAAGGTCTCACTTAGTGCTGGATCAAATGAACCATCTTTGAAGAAAGAGTCCACAAGTTGGAAAATGTCTTCCTGAATAAGATGCCACTGACTTTGATAGAATAGGCCACTCAAACCGTCTAGTCCTGGGGCCTTAGATGCCCCCATTTGAAAAACAGCTTGCTGCACTTCTTCCTTTGTAATTTGTCTTGTCAACATTTCATTCATTTCTTCAGAAACAACAAGCGGGCACTACTCTAAGATTGGCTGGTAGTATCGAGGCCCTACAGATGTATATAGATCTTTATAATAGCTTGTGATATGTTGTTTGATAATCTGAGGTTCACAGCTCCATACAATCTCCTCAAGCCGTAGCATAGTAATTTTGTTTCTTTGTCTCCTTTGAATGGTTGTTACGTGGAAGAATTTCGTATTTTGGTCCCCCCATTTTAGCCAATTAATTCTGGATCTAATGCCCCAGTACATTTCTTCCTAACGCCATAGAATGCCCAATTTCTCAATTATGCTGTGATATTCCTCCCTCATATTTATCTGGTCTGTCTTGTTTGTTATCTGAGTAAGCTGGTTTCTGAGTTGATCTAGCTGTGTTTATGCATTTTTGAATGATTTTCGGCTCCACTTTCTCAATGCTTGGGTCAATTGTTTTGTCTGCTTAACCAGGTATCCTTGCTAGCCATGCGTTGTCTTCCAAGCCTTCTCCACTACATCTGCACACTTAGGGTGATCTAGCCAGTAAGCTTCGAATCTGAATAATCTATGTTGTATCTTTTTAAGTAAGTTTAAGCATAATAGAATAGGGCCATGATCAGAACCTATGGCTGGATATGCAAAAGCTTCAGCATTAGGAAATAGAAGCCTCCATTCTAAGTTGCAAAATGCTCGATCAAGCCGTTCTTTGACTAGTTCCTCTCCTTCCCTGTTGTTTGTCCACGTGAATTCGCACCCCCTGCTTTTAATATCTATTAAAGAGCATGAATCGATAAATTCCCTAAATGTCGTCATTCGGAATCTTTCCACTTGATGTCGACCCACCTTCTCCCATTGATACAACACTTCATTAAAATCACCTAAACAAAGCCAAGGTAATGATGTCATACCATTTCTAGCTCGAAGTAAGTGCCAAAGAGAGACTCTCTCACGAAAATTAGTAGAGGCATGTAGGAAGGAAATCTTCATTTTAACTCCAGTACCAGCATCTGTGCAGACAATATCAATCACCTATAGACTGCTATACTCAACCGTGATTTGAACCGACTCATCCCAAAATAAAACCAAACCCCCCGTAATGCCTATAGGATTTATAGCAAACATAGATGAATACTTTAGTCTTTTTTTTTTCAACCACCTGGTGCTGATTCTTCGTTTCCATAATAAAAACCAAATTAGGTCTCTCACGAGCCACTAAGGCTCGAAGGTGCTGAACTATCAAGGGAGAGCCTAAACCTTGACAGTTCCAACTTAACACTTTCATGGCTTTCTTGGTGGCTTATTAGGGCTAGCCATGTGACATCCCGATTTTTCTCAATTTTATTTTCAGTCAATTGAGTCGGGCAATTCATCTGTGCATGTAGTTCGTCTATCAGAGTTGGCCACTCACGAGAGAACTAGTCTATTGACTGAAGTAATTAAGGAATTTTACCGCGTCAGACTTGGGAACTGATCACCCTCGGGTCGGATGCAAGAAAACTTCCCCAAAAGCTACTCAGTGGATTAGGCGCGCTGAAATCGCACCGGAGTGAAATTAACCGTGAAATTGAAATCGAATTCTGAAATTGGAAGTCATGGGGTGTCGCAAATCTTATTAGGAACATTGGATTAATTCATGGACTTTAATTTGGACTCAATTGGAAGATAATTGATGGAAATTGAAGTAATTGAATGTACAAGAACTTAGACCCCGGCGGAAAATGAAATTGAATCTATTGGACTAAAGTTGTGGAAGGTTGGAGTTAGTGGATGATGACATCACATGTGAGGTCATGAATGAGGCAAGATTGGCTAGGGTGGTGACAAGTGGAAGGTGAGGATGAGGCCTTGGAAAGGTGGGATATCACTTCCCCCTTGTCTCCATCATCTTCAAGCTTGGGAGGAGAGAGATTGGGAGGGAAAAAGCAAGGAGGAAAACCAGTGGAACCGCTCGAACCGAGCTGCTCGTCCGCCTTCGCCCGCTCGACCGTCGCCGCTCGTCGTTCGCCGCCGGAGCTCGCCGTCGCCGCTTGCCCGCGCGCGACCGCCCGCCGTCCCGTGTGCAAGCTGCCTTTTCTCCGTCCGCCGAGCCTCCCGCGTCGTTGTCTCTCTAAGCCAGCAGCTGCCCGACGTCGCCACGCCTCGCCGAAGCTCCCGTCACCGCCGTTCTTCCGCTCAAGCCTCCGCCGGTTGTTGCTCAAGTTGTCGCCGGTCTTCCTTCGTCGTTTCTCCGCCCGTTCAGCCGCCGTTCCGTCACCTCCGAGCTCGGTTAGTTGCTGGAAAACCCAGCAAGAACCAGCCCCTTCCAAGCTCGATTTGGCCCCCTATTAGTTCTCATTTGGTGTTGATCCGTGTAGGTTTGTCGTCGGCGTCGTCGTGCTCTTCGTCGGAGACTCATCGGAAAGCGATTCCGATGAGTTTACCTCACTAAACCTTGATTAGAGTGTTAATGATGCCCTAAGTGTGTTTAGTTTGAATTAAGTAAGTTTAGGTGGGTAGATTAGTATATTTAATTATAAATGTGATTAAGAGATTGGTTTATGTTAAAGTGTGTTTAATTAAGGTTAAAAGGAGTTATTTAATGTTAAGCCTTGATGGGATATAATAGGATTTTAGTTTTGAAGTATTTAATTGCTTCAAAAATTCTGGAAAATATAATATTATATTATAATCCGAAAATTTTAAAAAAAACGGAAAAATTATTTTTAACCCAGGTTGCTCAGAATTTCGTGCCGATCATTCGTTTGTGCATGTAGAATTTGAAATTGATGATTGGTTGTGGCGAATTGAGTGTGATTGCCATTTATGAGGATTCTTTATAAAATTCTAAGTGTGGAAATTGATGGGCGATTGGCCGTGATTGACCACCTATTAGAGGTCGTGCCTAATGAGGCCGTGAAATGCCACCTGATAAAGGTCGGGCCCAATCGGGCCTTGAATTACCACCTATTAGAGGTCGTGCCTAATGAGGCCGTGAAATGCCTCCTGATAAAGGTCGCACCCAATCGGGCCGTGAATTACCACCTATTAGAGGTCGTGCCTGATGAAGCCGTGAATTACCACATGATTACAGGTCGTGCCGAGTGGGGTCGTGATTGCCACTGGTTATTAAACCTTCCTATAGGGTCGGGATTGGGAGCAGTAATTGATTTGCTAGAATGACATGTAATCGGTCGAGTCGATTGATCGCTGAGACGATCCACGTGATTGAATTGTTCTGATGATGTGATTGTGCCTTTGTTGTTGGGTTATTAGAATTGTACGTGGTTGAATTATATAAATGTGCTAACCTGCAGATGAAGGCTAAGGCGAGGTAAGTCTTCTTGATGTCGTGGCTAAGCTACTCTGGGGCATATTTACTTTCTAATAGGGGTGTAGGAGGGGTGAACTTGCTGAGACAAAGTCTCATCCCGGTTTGGGGAAAATATTACAGGACCGTAGATGGCGATACCCCCGGAGATGAGCAGCCTGCCGACAGAGATTGAGCAGACGACTGAGAGTGCTCCTGACCCTGGAAGTCCCTGGGTCTATCAGTTGGTTAGGTCCCATATCTAGGTCCAGGTGAACGTGGATGTTAGGGTACCTTATATGTTTAGGGCTTGGTTTCGTACCGGAGCCGATGGTGTTAGGATTGGCCCCCTGGACAGCATGGACATTTCGTTGGCGGTGATGAACGCCATTTTGGGAGAAGGTGTGGCAGATCTTCCCGATGGCCGAGTGATCAACGCTTCGCCCCCGGCCTCCTGGGTGACTGATCTTGAGGATGTGGGATCGACGAACGGGGACAACCAGTAGTTCTAGGACCGTGTCTTTCATTTTTGGCGGACTGATCCATGTTGTGTAGGCTAACCCTCTTTTGATGCACATAAACTCTGACCCATTTTTGGTGCATAGTCTCTGGATCCGGTTGATGTATGTAAGTCCTGGATTGATGATGATGTATGAAAGTATGTTATTTGATATTTGAATTGATGTTCCTGATGTCCTATCCCGTATGCTTTTGTAAGGGGTTTCTTAGTACGTTTCGCATGCGCATTAAAAATATAAATTGAGGTCGGCGACACTACCTGGGAATGTCGCATTTGCATGACCATGGCGGGATGTTCACGTGGCCGAGGTTCGGGGCGTGACAAGCCACCAGAGCCCCTGCTGATTCGCCTTCCCACACTCGAATGGGTGTATCCAGCAGCTGGTCCATATCATCAAGAGTCGTTAGTGAAACCCTTTTTTTCATAAGGAGCAAATCTTTTTAGTTTTTTGGGTGGTTGTTTCTTTGAACCAGATTTGACTGCCCTTATATCTTAGATTGTATGCCCCTTTGGCTGTTCCGAACTCTGCTATATTCTTTTCCCTCTCTTCTGTGCAGCAGGTTCTTCCATAACTAACACTCCTGATGCTAATTGTGTGGCAGGGTTATAAATCACCAGGGCTTGACTGCCTTCAAAGGAGCTCTTCCTATTTGATTCATCATTAGAATGGATAACAGGGGTCTTGGGAATCATCTCATCCTCAATTAAGGTATCTATCTCTCCATAAAATGTGTTCCAACAAGGGCTGGAATTTTTAACCTCTGCTTTCAACCAAGAACCATAGCGCCCTGGTTTGTCCTATGGAAGTCCAGAATCTTCATATGGGATAGTCGGACAATAGTTAGCATAGTGACCAATGTAACCACATGAATAGCAAAAGTGCGGTAGTCTCTCGTATTTAAAGTCTATCCACCAATTTCGATCTCCCACATGGATAATCGTGCCAGTTTTAAGAGGATGCAACAGATTTAACCTCATTTTCACTTAGCTATTTTTCGAGATCCATTGGTTCTAGCATCAATTCTGACTTCCTCTACCTCTCCCATTTTTACAGCTATCATTTGGATACACTCCTCCGCCAATGCAGCTCTTGGGAGTCCCATCAAATGCACCCAGAAAGAGCAATGAGTGAATTCATAGTAGTGCTCGGGAACGGTAGGGTCCCCTTTCTATAATACTAATAGATTGCTTGAAAAGGACCAGGGGCCTGTTTGGAGTATTCTTCTCTGATCTTCCGCTGACTTGAAAGAGAAAACAAAGAAACCTCGTTGTATCATCTCACATCTAACTTCTTCAACATTCCAAGCCCTCTTCATGGTTTTCCAAAATGCTTGAAAATTGGCATTTAGTTTCGAAAATAATTTCCCATATAACAGATATTCATCAGCCTGTTTATCCCCCGCAGGAATATGAGCATTCAGTTCAGTAATGTCATCCACAGCCCATAGATCACCCATTCTTTGACAAAGGGTCAACAATCGGAGCTATTTTTCCTGGGTACCCTCCACGCGACTATGGAAGCAAAAAACCTCTAAAGATGAGACAAAATACCGTGGGTTTTAAAGTCGGGTGAGCAGAATAGGTTTGGTTGGGAATGAAGGGAGTTCTATTTCTGAGAGACCCCAAATTAGGTTTATAGAGATCTCTGTGTCCATATTAGGGTTTGAGAACGAAGTGACAGAGATGATAATCATGGGAGTAAATTGTAGCAACACGCACTATTGGATGGGATACGATTCAAGATGAAGAAACGAAGGAGCCATCACCAACCGGGATGGAGGAACACTCACCTTCAGCGAGGGGGAAAGCCACCGACGGCAAGGAGGACGTCACAGCGACGAGAGGAGAATAATATTAGCGATATAGGATGAGTTAGGTTCATTTGAGAAGAACAGAACTTAGGTATTAACTCAGTTACTAGATGGGAAGAAGGCATTGCAAAACAAGTGGATGTACAAAGTCAAAGAAAAACCTAATGGCAACAAGAAGTACAAAGTAAGGTTAATAATAAAGGTATTCAACAAAAGAAATGAATTTATTGCACATAGATTTTCTTTTCAATTGTGAAATCGACTACTATCAAGATAATATTAAGTATTATTGCCTCTGAGAATTTACATCTAGAGCACTTATATGTTCAAACCGCATTCCTCCACGGTAACTTGGAGGGGGGGTATCTACATGGTACAACCAAAAGGTTTTTAGGTTCCTGGAAAAGAAAATTATGTTTCCAAATTGAAGAAAAGTCTATATGGCTTGAAATAGGCCCCTAGAAAATAGTACAAGAAATTTGATTCATTTATGTGCAGCAACGGATTCAGCAGAAGTGATATGGATTACTGTTTTTACTTCAAGAAATTTGATGAGATGCTATATTATTTTGCTATTATATACAGATGATATGATCATTGTAGGATCCAGAATTAGGGAGATCAACATATTGAAGCAGCAATTGTCAAAAGAGTTTGAGATGAAGAGCTGGGGCACAACGAATCAAATTCTTGGATAAGGATCACGCGGGATAGATCCAAAGGAATTCTAAAGTTATCTCAAGAAAAATACATTGAAAAGGTGCTAGATAGATTTAGAGTTCAGAATGCAAAGCCCAAAAGTACTCCTTTAGGAAGTCACTTCAAGCTCTCAAAGAAGTAATCACCAAAGGCAAATGAAGAGCAGGAGTTTATGGCTAAGGTGCCTTATGTGTCGGCTGTTGGGAGTTTAATATATACAATGGTATGCACGAGACCAGACATAGCTCATCCAATAGGAATTGTGAGTGGACACATGGCAAATCTAAGAATAAAACATTGGAAAGCTGTAAAATGACTATTAAGATATCTGAGAGGCACTTTAGGTATATCAATATATTTTATGAAAAATGATGTAACTTTATAAGACTTTGTTGATGCATATCTTTGTGGTGACTTGAAGGAAAAACATCTTTGGTTATGTTTTTACATTAGGTAGCACTACAATCAGTTGGCTATCCAGACTTTAGACGTGTGTCTCTCTTTCAATCAATGAGGCAAAGTATGTTGCCATATATGAAATTGATAAGGGGATGATTTGGTTGAAAATTTTTCTGAATGAGATAAGCAAAGAGCAGAATAATTGTGTTTTTTTTCAGTAATAGTCAGAGTGCTATTTGTCTTGTAAAGAATTCGATATTTCAAACAAGGACAAAATACATTGAGGTGAAGTATCATCAAATTCATCAATTGATAGATGATAGGACGTTATCATTGAAGAAGATTCTTGGTGCATAAAATCCAGCAGATATGTTAACAAAAATAGTCAACACTAAAAAAATTAAGGCTATGTGTTGCCTCAATTGGCCGCCATCGTAAGTAATGAGAAGGGCCACCGCACTAGGACAAATTGGGTTATAAAGATAAAGATTACGAAAAATTATTGCTGATTTTTGAAGATTAGCCTCCAAGTGGGAGATTGATAGAGTTGTAGAGTCTAGTAGAGGAAAATAATGTTAAGTACAAAGACAGTTTGTTGGAATATGCACTTCTCAATAGGTCACCCATCCTATCATGTTAAAGTAGATGATAGGGTTTTTTTTTACTGCTGCTAATAGCATATATGTAATTTCCTTCATAACTATGTATACCCTAAACTCTTATTATATATAGGGGCAATATCTTTTATAGTTGTAACGTTAAAGCTAGTAACTCGGAGCTGGTAATGTTGATATTGATAGTAGAGAGATTGTTTAGTGCAACACCATGGTTTTTCTCATCCTAATTTTGGGTATAAATTAAACTCTCAACACAAGTATCAAAGCCTAGGTTGCCAACAAATTTGGACCCAATAGTCATATGAGAGAATTATGAGTTGTGAGGAATAGATTGTTGAGGTTGTCTCACATCGGTTGTGAAATAGACTAGTTGTTGGTTTATAAATGTGAGAGAAAGACTCATTTTTTAAGCTAACTTTTGGGGTAAGAGGTGCTCAAGACCACCCAACAACAGTACCTTATGATGCAATCACAATGCCCGAAGAAGCAAGTTAGTTTAGTTCCCGTATATATTATATGCTGTAACAGAGCAATTCAATTCAGCAAAAGATTCTCATTCAAGAGAGAGAGAGAGAGAGAAGATGGCAGTGCCTTTACCCGGCCAAAGTTCTTGCCTTTACAAGAATTTCGACTTTTTTTTGGGATCATCTTTAAGCTGTGCATCAGTGTCAGAGCCTTACGAGTCAAAGGGTGGTGCAACAAGAATTGACAGGAGAGTTACATTAGGTGCACAAATAACCGAGGCAAACAAGGAAAACGTGTAACAGCGCAACAGATTACACAACTCTGCAATTACAGTTAGGTTCTGCAAATAGCCCGTCCACGCACAGATCCTTTCAGAACCCAAAACCAGAAAAAAGAAAAAGAAGAAAAGAAAAAAGTAGAAGAAGAAAGAGTCCCGATTTCGTCAAACCTGTCAGCTATTTCAGAGGTAGAATCCACTCCCATTGGCTCTGCCTTTGCGCAGAGAGAGAGAGCGCCATGATTCATTTCTCTATAAAAGCAACTGGAGTTGGGAGTCTCCAGTTCGCTCGGCTTCCGCATTTGAGTGCTTGGCACGGTCAAGAAACGTTGGCGGAGGGTAATGAATTGCGTTCATCAAAGTTTTCTGGGTTTGATTATGACATGTGCACGGTTCGCGAGGGTTGTCAGAGAGGAAGGACGCCAAGGTATCTTTTTCCTTTTTAAGGACACGTCGCTCCAGAAAGCCAAATAGGATTGAAGGACGACAGAAGGGGGAAGTGTGAGCTTTGATTGGGAGCACATTATTCAATAAACCACGAGTTATAAATTCCACTTGTCATTTGAAACTCATCCATTAAAATAGGTTCATCATTTTTTTGAATTTAAAACTTAGCCTATATATCTCGAAACCCATCTTATCATAGATTTTTTGGTCAATTCTAAGGCTTACTTAAGTTGCACACGTATTATTAATAGAACAATTGCAATGAATCATTACTTTGAATGACCACCACTTACTTTTATAATTCAGTGGCTGTAATTTATAGTTACACACAAAAAATATAATATATTAATAAAGCAAAAGTCTCAATCATAAAATAGAAGCTCAAGTTAATAGTTTCAAATTATATATTCATCATCGGATGCCATGAAATGCCGCAAAATCATGTGAAGACATAGTTTAAGAAAAACATAAAAACTTGTTCTAAACTTCCGATTCCTAGTTCCACCTACCTAAATCCCAAAACTTCTCGTTAAAATAGATTCCCAAATTTTTAGAATCTAGATGCTACTCGGCATGCCCTCAAACCTGGAACTCGACAAATTCTCACTAGTCTGATTTTCTGGTTCCAGGTTCTATCCTGATATCATACTCACCCTTATTAAGAATTCTAGCATTTGATTTGCATAGAGGTAAAAGATTCTAGCATCGCCAAGTTTTGATGCTCGCCTTGTGCAATGAGAGCCGATCTTTCGGGCGTTTTGATATTTTTAGCATTTTCACAAGTTATTCTTTTTGTCGTAGCAAGTTTTCCGTATGAAAATGGTCAAGTTTCTGAGAATTTTTTCTAAGTGTTCAGGTGATGCAAAACTGGTCGTTGTAATTCCAATAAAATCCCCCTCCTTGCTTGATTTTTCCCTTCTTCTTTTTTTCCCGAATTCCTCATGGGTTGAATTAAAACGCACACACCCTTTGCACCTTTTTCCTGGTGACAGCCTCCTTTCACTTTTCCTAGCGAGACTTTTCCTAGGAATCCCCATTCTCTTTCCCGGAAACTTTTTCCCGGAGAATCTGATTCTCGCTTTGCTGTTTCAGTGCAGTGTTCCCCTTCCAAGGGTTCTGTGAGAGTCCTCTTACAATTTTTACCGAACCACTTCCCATCAGAAGCTTCATTGGCACCTCCAGCTTCAGTAATTTTCCCCAAGCGTAATTACCTCTTTTTACCCCAGAAATTCTTGTCACGTTATGCAGCTGGTCACGTGAGGAAGATTTCTTTTTCTCTTCTCCGCTTTTCTTTTTCCTACTATCCTCTCTTTTCCCTTTTCTGAAAGGAATAAAAAGGGGAGAAATTCTCTGACACTCGTTTCCTCCTCCAATTTTTCCCATTTCTCAAAAACAATGGTGCTTTCTTTTATAGATTTTCATTGCCACTTTCCGCAACAGGGAAAGAAACCCACGATTTTCTATCGACAGCAACTTGGATTCCAATAATTTCTGTCAAAATTCTCTCCAGACCGTTTTCGGTTGACTGGTTCACTCCAAAAGCCCTTGTTTTTACAGCGTTGCAGCAACCTCCTTCTTGGGCTTATACACAATCTTCAAAGGCACTTAAACATGGGCAGAGCAACGAGGTGGATTAAGGGCCTGTTTGGCATCAAGAAGGACAGAGAAGAGGTGGACAGCAACGACAACAGCAACAGCAAGAGACAGTTGAGCAATTCAAGCGGGCTGTGCAACAACCCTGCCACCATCCCGCCCAACATATCTGCGGCCGAGTCCGCCTGGTTGAGGTCCTGCAGTTGCACCGATGAGGCAGAGAAGGAGCAGAACAAGCGTGCCATCGCGGTGGCTGCTGCCACAGTCGCTGCTGCGGACGCAGCGGTGGCGGCCGCACAGGCGGCCGCAGCAGTCATCAGGCTGACGAGCCAGGGGAGGGGCGCCACGTTCGGCAGGCAGGAGCATGCTGCGGTGAAGATCCAGACGGTTTTCAGGGGATTCCTGGTAAGTTTTCGGCTTACATATAAAGAAACGTTCTAGAGCTAGAGAATGTGAGTAACTGAGGAACCTAATTGAGCGTTTCAGGCATCCTACACAATTACTCCCGCTGAACTATGCGTGTAACTTCGATTTCACTTGCTCTTTTAATCAGCTTAAATTGTTGAACACGTAATGAACTCACTGAATTGCGATAATCCGGTTCGAGCGAAACACAAAAACGGACTCCTCTCTCTTCACGGGGTTCGGAAATTCTCGCATCCGACAGTAAGTTCGATTCGCAGAATGTAAAGAACAGGACAAGGAACGCAACAAGCGGTCTCATGTGTGAAGTTCTTTGTACCGCATAAAAGATAGGATCTTTCTGTTGCCGTTTTAACTACTTCAGCTGCTGTAGAATCGAAACGGGGCTCGCCTCTTCTTTCTTCCTTTCCTTCTGATTCTTCTTGGCTTTCTTGAATTTGGAAAAAAAAAACCAACCAGGCGAGGAAAGCGCTGAGGGCGCTGAAGGGGCTGGTGAAGCTGCAGGCGCGCGTGAGAGGGTACCTGGTGAGGAAGCAAGCGGCCGCGACGCTCCACAGGTTCGAGGCTCTCATGAGAGCTCAAGCCGGGGCTCGCTTGCGGAGATCGGCTTGCAGCCGCAGCCGGGGCGGAGGAGGAGGAGGAGGAGACGACGGCACGGCGACCGGCAATCCCACGGTACGACCCGGAACTTTCATGGTATCGTTAGCTTCGCTTCTGCGTGTTTTGTCTCCCGCGAGTCGATGTCGTCGTGACGGATTGCGCCTCGACGGGGAAAAAATCGGTCTTTTCTTCTTTGGCCGGTAACCGTTAAATTAGTTTGACTGTGCGTGTCCCTTTGAGATGACATGTCAAATACGTTTTGATGAAATATACTTAATCTTGAGATTAATATTTTAGTAATTAAACTTATGTACTATAATAAAAGAAAAAAGAAATTTTAGGCCAGATGGTGTTGGCGCAATTCGAGTGTTAGGTTTGAACTTTTTATTTTATTCTGTCAAATCTTCTAATTTTTCTGATTTACGCGATCTTATCATCTTTCATTCTTATTTTGTGTGATCAATTTTTTGACTTTCTTAATTTGTGCAGTCAAATTCTTTGATCAATTACTCTGACTAAACGTTGAGTTAATCAACAACAATGATAGCAAATTACACGTGATGTCAATTTTAGTGCGAAATGATTGAAGGGGGATAATAAGGAAGTAGAAATTATAATTTGACAGTGTTAGTTACAACATATGAATAAATCACTCGGTTGCATGAATAAAAAAAGATAGATGATTTGATCGTACAAAACAAAATTTAGAGGCCAAACTGCACAACTCTAAAAAGTTTGGAAACATTATTGTACAAAGTGAATATTAGAAGACCAAATCTTACAAATGAATAGTAAATTTATTGCTAAGAGCATAATATATATTGATACATCGTATGCAAATAGATAAATGAATTAGTGAAATGTGTTCGACCAAAAAAAATAAGTGAAACGTGTACTAATTACGATGGGAAAAAAAAAAAAAACGAGTTTAATCGTCAAAATTATTTCGAGTCACGTACAAAAAAGGAGTCATCTTGGGAGAATTGTAATTTTAGGATAAAGAATTTGTCGATTCCATTTTTTTTTTTTTCACAGGAAAGATACGATGACAAGATGAGGAACTCGCACGCGTGCGCACGCGCCGCCGTATCTCACAACAGAAGGCTCCCCGCCTCCGCCGCCGACTCCCCGACAGTCCGCCCCGCCATTGAGGACACCTCCAGGATCGTCGAGGTCGACGATGGAGCCACGCCCTTCTCAAGCTCGGGAAACACCCTCCCACGCGGGGCTCCGGCCGGGCGCTTCCGGAGCTCCGACTGGTTCGAGGACCCCGGGCCGTGCACGACTCCGGCGAGCACGCCCCGGTCGATGAACACGCCCGCGAGGAGCGACGCCGGCGGCGGCGGCTGCCTCTTCCGGCGGCGCGACGGCCGCGGCCTCCTCCTGGTCCCGAGCTACATGTCGGGCACGCAGTCGTCCAAGGCGAAGCTGAGGTCGCAGAGCGCGCCGAAGCTGAGGGTCGGGACGGGGGAGGCGCCGACGAGGAGGAGGGTGTCGCTGCAGGAGGCGATGATGGAGTTCGAGCGGTCGAGGAGCAGCTTGAGCGGGGCCGTCGGGGTGAGGATGCAGAGGTCGTGCTCGCAGGCGCAGCAGGAGGCCGGCGCCTTCAAGAATTCCGTCGCGGGGAAGATGAAGATGGAGGGACCGGGGCGAGAGTCCGGAGAGTCGGAGAGAGATTGCTCGGGGGGAAGAAGATGGTGAGGGTTTCGGCTCGCGGGCGAGCGAGGGAGATAGAGAGACTTTGCGTTTTCCTCTGCTTCAGTTTCTTCCCCAGTTTTTCTGGATTTGTTTAAGGGTGGGTGACCTGGTTCTTCGAGCACCGGACTAATCCTGCCCGGTTGCCGCGGTTCGATTCTCTGTTCTACTCGCGCTAGCCATTTCCGGCCGGAGCATTGGTTCCGTACTCATGAAGGAGGAGAATATGCTGAGATATGTGTAAATCGCCGATTTAAAACATGGTTAGGAATTGGATGTTTATAGATTGAATATGAGCCGAAAATTGGATGTTTGAGGAGCGGGGAAACAATTGTAACTTCGTTAACATGACATGAAATGCACATTTGTCTTTAGATCCGGTCGAGTACTACTCACGGCGACCCTGTTATCGAAAGCGATATATGATCATGCAGATGCAGAGCTTTTCGCATGTTGTCGTGTGCAAATCATAAGCTTGGCATCACGAGTCTTTTCCATGATCGAGATCCAGCATCGTTCATCGTATGAATGATGTACCAGTACGCTATATAAGCTTTATTTTGCAGAGCACGAGCCTGCACAATCACATTCCAATACCACCTCGACCATTCCGCAGCAGCGGAGAGACAAGATAGAAGCCTTTGAAAATGTAGTATCGTCTTGTGGTTGTATCTCAAAACTCAATGAGATTTAAACAAATCCATAAGAAAAAATGACGGTAAAACCAAAAAAAAAAAAAAAGTACAGATTTTCTATTGAGAAGAAGACACTGATGAAGTGCGGACAAGCCTAGTAGGGGCTAGTATCATTTCACAACCCCAAATTTTCCTGAGTTAAATTTGGTCCGGACACAGGTTCAGGTACTGGTACCAGGGGGAAACAAATACCCGGAAGCGTGGCCCTCTCTGGAGGGAGCTAATTGAAACAACAGGACAGTTCATGAGCGGACCATGTGCCGGGACTGCTACCGCAGCAATAGGCCCACTTCGATGCGGAAGCTTTCCGTTTCCGACGGCATCGGCTCTGGCGATGTTGCACCTCCACCGAGGCTCATCCATCCGTACATGCATAATGCAGTTGTAGCACAGTTCTGATGTTGACGGCGTGGACTTTCTCCATTTAATTCTTTCTTCGATGCCCCCACTTCTCTGTGGGTGTCGTGCCACATTTGACACAGTCCTCATCACTGTTGTACTCTAGCGCTTTCATTTCGACTTTGCTTGCACGCTATAGTTCCTAGTTCACCTGCAGCTTTTGATTAAGCACTTGGTTTGAATTGAACAGATCCTGTGTTAAAATCACAGCTTCACCCGTTCTTATTAACCTCGGGGTCTTGCCCAGTACCCCATAAGGGAAGCCTTGCCCAATGGACATGAATAGGGTGCTTTGCTTGTACTCTGTGTTATCAACAAGGGGGAAAAAAACAAAAGGGATCTGCAGAAGAAAGGGTTTGATGCCGCTTGCTGAATCAGAACAGTGGTAGCATCGGATATGAAGGCGGATTTTATGCAGTGACAAGTTTTAAGTACAATGACATCCTTCTAACAGTAATTTCCATTTTAGCGTTCGTTATGTGATGCCTATTTCTCGCGGCTTTGGTTACAAAGTAAGAAATTTTTCTTCTCCTGGAATAAAACACTGAAGCGAATCTCACCCACTAGAAATTATTTAGCTCTTCGACAAGAGTTTTTCTTGTCAGAGTAAATCGAATAACACTTGTTCTACTATAAAGGATTTTGATAGAACTCTTTAAAAGAGCATCTTTTTAGTATGTATGCCATATTTAAATGAGTTTTTGGGAATTTTCCCTGATAAATTACCCATCAAATCTCTTTAGGCTGCAAATTTTTTGAACCTCTAAAGTTTCTGTTCGGAAGAAGGCCCTCCAGTACATGACATTTTTCCATATTTTTCGCTGCCAGCTCCTTTATGCTCCGCCCAGCCCATCTGACTCTTTCCAGCAACATTTCGTTGTCACTTGTTCTCACTTGCGATGATGACTGGAAGATATCCTCATCTACATAGCAATAGATAGATGACACTCATCGGTGCTTTTTCCCTGCAGTTTTGCCTTAGGCAGGCTGAATCTGAAAGGAAAAATGCTGAAGTACGTAAACCAATTGATTGCAAAGTTCAATGTGACATCTGTGTGTGGCACCAGATCTCTAGGTTTCCAATTTGACTTCACATTCAAAACCACTACTCACACTTTAGTCCAAGGATAAAAATAAATGGCTTCAGTGTAACAGAAGTATTAACCAATGAAATGTGGATAGCATTTTGTTTACAAGCTCAAGCCTTTGACTGATGGAGATCTCAATAGTTCTTTAGACATCATCTTTGCTTACTTTTACTCTTGACTTGTGCTTTGCAGTTCGACTTCGACACATTCCCTGGTTGAGAGTTTCTGGAACTGGAAGATGTGCATGAAACTGGCCTTGCGAGTATGAATTGTCTAAGTTCTTGTGCGTCCAATCTTAAACTGGTGCGGTCTTTGTTATGCCTTTTGCTCCAAAATAGAACGTCGTCCAGATGTAGTCTTTATTTTGTTTGGCATTCAGTTGGGTAACCTCTTAGAGGTTAAATGAGAATCCTTTTCTGTATCCGTGGGCAGAGTCTGTGGGCTTGTCTCCAGGTTAGTAAATCTGTGGGTAACTTTCTGAATATTAAACTTAATTATTTCAATTTGCTTGAAAATCTAAATATTTTGTGGTTGGTCGGATGACATGATACTAAGTATCAACCTCATCTCATTATTCACAGGTCGAGTTTTATTTGAATGGAATCTTCATGGGCCGGTGTATGTAGCTTCGTTCTTGTTAGTCAAGTGTCCCGATCTTATTATGGTCTGTGATATCTTCCATTAGGAAATCTTGTGAGCTGTTCTATGGTGATAGCTCGAACGAGGTTAATTTTAATCACCTGCTATTACAAGATTGTAAGTTCATACTTCAATCTCTTTCCTGAAGCGGAGCTGTATACTTAAATTTCTAGCTGAAAACATAAGTTGATTATGACTCATAAGCGCAGCTGTTTGTGTGACCACGCTTCAGTTTTGCCATATTTTGCTGATTATCCGATCAGTTGGAGAAACCGATAGAACAATACAATGTGAAGCAACAGATTTCATGATGTGGAAATCCAAAAATGTTCTCCTGAGCCGATCCCTTTCGTAAGATCAACACATGTTCAGCAGATTAAACTTTACTTTTGTATTTTGTTGAGTTTAAGATTTTCTGGAGAAGCTACTTCATTGCCTCGGTTGAATTGAAAAATCAGACTGTTGGATCCAAAAGGTCGACACATTTCCCTTTTGGGCATCACAACACCTTAGAATCAATACTTCGGTACAGCCTTTTGACTGTCCCATGATTGATCATTTCTGGCATAAACCATCTTTCAAACCCACCTAAAAAAGTAGATGCTCGACAGGTTTTCTTGATTTCACATCTTGGATAACGTATAATAACCTGGGAATTACCCCAAGAATCTGTCATTTGCTCGATCACTGTGATGAACGAGCCCGGCAAGATCTCGCAATTCATGAGTTATGGCACATCAAATGTTAAGACTGTCATTCAACTCGCTGAGATCATGGAAATCTGAAAGCTTCCCTTGAAATTACAGACTTTTGAAGCAGAAGACAGAAAAATCTCTTCATAGAGTAGTCAATGAATCTGTCCACAAAAAACAGAACAAACATTCACATTTTCTTTCCTAACAAGTTCTAGGATCCTGTCCCTAGCAAGAGTTTTTTAACAATGGAAGGTCTTGACCAGGGAGCTAGGATTCACGGCAAGACTAGCCACAGAAGCGCCTCTCTTGCTCAGTGAAGAAGAAGACAAAGACGAACCCTTTGAAACCGAGCCCTTCTTTGATATTGTAGGCCTCGGGCTGTATGCCTTTTGGCTATGCTTGTCCAATGCTCCTGCGAAGCTCTCGCACGTCTTCAACCTCTTTCTGTAAGGATGGTCTTTCTTCACGAGGTCTTCGATGCTCTGGACTCTGGCTAGGGACGTGAACGATTGGCACTTCCCTTGGTAAAACTTGGAAAGCCCTCTCCTGTAAAATGATCAACGACGAAAAGGGTTATTATCCCGCGAAACGAATTGCAGACATGGTATCTACACTCCAAGAAGAGAAGCTTGCTCACTTGATAGGGAGATGAGTCATGAGTTCAGACAGTTCATACAGAGGCCCACGGCTATTTGACAAAGAGGCAGATGAGGAGGAGGAGGAAGAAGAAGAAGAACACAACGCAGAGGACGATGCATCCTCCGCCAATTCCGACGAGGAACACGATGACGACTCATCGGACACCATAGAGTCTTCCATAGAGGATTCAGACTCACAACACTCCCCACCGCCTCCGCCGCCACCAACTCTGCCCGCATCAACAAGCTCCGGATCATCCACGTCCGCTGAGCTCTTATTTTCTCCACCCATCTTCGTCCTGGTCATCACCAAGAACCCACAAGACAGAAGAAGCAGAACAAGAAGAAGAAGAAGAAGAGGAGGCACTGATCTATCTGATCTCTGCAAATCAAGAAAATGACTCCTGGGTCCTCTCCGGGGGAAGCACAGAACCGGATTTATATAAATTCAAATCATGCAAGCAGAACGAGAAACATATATATATGGAAAGACAAGAGGGTGCATCGGATAGCACTCGACTATTTTATTCGTTCGTGGCTTTATCCTGATGATTTGTCATCATCACCTCCTTACGGATTGACGCCTTTTCTCCTCTAATTTATTTCCGAATCCGGCGTTTCGTTTTTTGCTGGCACCACAAGGAAAAAGAGGATAAGGCCTGAGTCCCGGAACACATCCGCATCTGAGTCACCATTTCCCTTTTTTTCTCTCTTTTTTTGTGCGTGCGTATCGTGGGAAACTTAGGTCGCTTTCCATCGCATCTTTTGCTTGCTTTGCCCCGCAAAGACAAGACAGTATTCACAAGCATAATTTTCGTTTTCCCATGTACCCCCAGAAAATTACTCTTAATCTAATTTCTTTAACCCCCTCAATATAGGCGTAAATTGGGTCGCTAAAACCTATTGAGACAACTCTCTTCCTTCTAATTGGGTTTCTTTTCCTTCTCAACCTTTAATTTCTATCTTATATTTGGACTTTCCAATTAACGGTGCCCCTTTTGTGGGTTAGCAATGAAATGTTCATCTTTCGTAAAAAATATATATATATATATATATATATATATATATATAAAATAAAAAAATCCGCGTAGATAGTCAAGGGTGTCGAGAAATTTCCGACTCGTAATTGGAGATCGCTTGTTTGAATTCCATCGACTACATGCCAACTGTAACGCATCAGGACCCTCAGCATAGGCCAAAGGTCTGAAGTCAATGGCTTCGTGGGGCTGCATTGCTAGAGAACATGGCTTAAAAACAACAGGCATTGAGGTGTGCATGTCACTTTCTGAAACGTGGTTGTTATTGTCTTTACTATGATGAGAGAGAAACAAAAAGCAAGACCCTCTCTAGATACAACAAAGTCTTTAGAAAACTCTCTTAATAAAATAGTGTGAAAATTTTAATAACTTTATGTCGATATCTTAGAATGAGAACTCCAATATTCAAAATCAATTAAGAATGGCGTTTTTTTTTCCTTCAATATGTGATTTTAAGATGTAATCAACTCGACGGTCAACAAGTTAGACTTTCTCGTATTATATGACTCTTGGGGTGCAATCAAAGTTACTATTCACATAATTATTCACTAGATGATCCTTGATATCATTTTTCTTTTTTCTTTTTTGGGTATGTGATGATCCTTGATATCAATGAAAATAACCATTGGCAGGTGATACTCTTTTAAGGACCCAATAAATGTCATTGATGATCAACTAATATCATCACCTTCCCAAATAACTTTTCTTGATCAATACCCATAATATTACAATCTACTTCAAACGTGTATGATGTTCAATGGGCTTATGATCGTCTTTCCAAAAGAGACTCCATTGGGAAAAATGGAAAAAAATGCATCGGAAGCCTTCAAAACTTTAGTCAATGCAATCAAGTCCAAAACTTTTAATTCGAAAAGCATACTCGAGTAAAGCCGCACAAATTGTGTCGAAAATTATTCATGGGGCTCCAAAATAACATTACGCTACATCCTTAAATTTGTCCTTCGATATAGGTCGATGGGCTTGGCCGTCATTTCCACGGCTTCACCTGCCCGAGATGAATGGCATCGTCCATTTATAAACCAATTTACAGAGGCAATCTCTAGGAATCGCATGTTAGTTAGGGTTATCAAGGCCCTAGAGATTTCACTTCAAAATGCAACCGCACCGATAGGTCCAAAGATCGCAATTCGTTGCCTGCGGATCGATGTTTGCGTTAGATACGAATTCTACCTCTTTTTGTCAAAGACACCTAGTTTTTGGAGTCTTTGGACAAGGACTTTGGATCATGGTTTTTATATATATTTGTGTCCCGTCATGACCTAACTCATTATAGTTCTCTGAGTTCTGGATGCATTTTCATGCCCTTCCTTTGCTTATATGAACCATCGACAGCGACCTGTTTCCTATTCAAGAAAGTAACGAAGGAAAAGAAAAGAAAGAAGGATGATTTAATCGCAAAGCTAAATGGTTGGGAAGGGCGTGTTTTGTCCTCCAAACAAAGCGTCGGACTTGATAAAGATTATCCCATCCGGCATTTTCAGAGACTTCTGGATCGGAATAAGTTCGGATAAGTCCATGATAATCATATCCCGTGTTTAACCAAACAAAGGAACTGGACATAACATAATGAATCTTCCCATACTTTTTACCCCATTCCATCCTCACACAATTCTTCTTTGGGGGGACAAGCATAGTCTATCGCAAGGGTGAGTAAAATGAACCAATCGAATCAAGAATCGCCCTGATTGGACTGAACTGGCAGGTTGGGTCTGGTTTCTAGTTCAAAGGGGGGGAATCGGACAGCCAAGACCAATTATTGTTTATTTATGTATTTTTAGTTTTTAAATGTCTCACGTACGCCTCATTTCCTCTTTCAGTCTTTCTCTTTCAACCCACAATGCTCAAGCATATTCTCCTCTTTCAATCCTTCCCTTTCTTTTAGTCTCCTTCACTTCTCGTGGGGTTCGAAGCATTCTCTCATTTACACTTGACCAATTCCACTAGATCAGTGGACAACCAAACCTGGCCAAATCCCAGAGACCTTCGGTCTAGTCCACAGTGTTGAAAATTGGGAACTGGTCTCCCCAATTTAATTTTGGAGTGCGACTAGACCGAATCGGAAACCAATCACCCCTAATTTATTTGATGGTGAGTACGATGTATCTATTTTTTTATGCTAATTATTCCGTCAATAATAATGACACGATAAGCATTTTTTGGTATCTGTCAATTCGGCACCAGATAAGCAAGAGCAATGCAGATGCACATGGAACCTAGGATCGAAGCTCATTAGATGTCGATCCTCATCAAAAACCGAACGGGAGCGTCGCTGTCGAAAAGGTTGCCGGCAAGGAAAAGATTATGGATGGGTGGCCAGTTAGGTAAAATCAGCATCGATAATGTCTCCCGTGGGGGAATCTAAATGCGACCCGAAGACATCATTAGGATCGTGGCCACTTGCGGTTGGGACATCGGTGCTTTCAAACCAAATCCATCTCCTCATAAGCGTCCAGTCAGTCAGCATCGAGAATTCATCGCACGCAATAAAGAAAGCCGTACTCCTTCTGGATAAGGGGGGACACCTTCTTCCCTCGCGAAAACGCAAAAATAATGACCGATTGAGAAAATGGTTGAAGTCCCTAATTTAACGATGCAAAACTCAAATATTAAAAACTGGGATACCTAACAACATAGCAATGATAATGATATGATAGTTTACGCACCGACCATATTTGTTAGGAGGAGTTAACGAGTGATGCGTAACCTGATTCATTCTGGTTCGAGAGGAGTCCCGGAATTAATGTTGTTGTGAATTATAAGCCAAATTCTTCGTCGAGACATGGTTTTGCCACGTTGAATTGATGTTTCTTTTCGTTCCGTACATATGGTTTTGAAAGGATTGATGAGTGCTGATTGACAAAGAAAGGAGGCCCAGATATGACTGCACCTACGGATCCATAAATGATCAGATAAGATCAATGGAGGTGTCTTATTCAAATAGGAATTGTGTAACCTTCACCTAAAATTATGATTCTTCATCCTGAAAAGAACTTTTGGATTGTATCATTTATTTCTTTTTTTCTGCTTTTTGGGCACCAGCTGCCCAGAATTGAATCGTCAAATGGAATTCAAATTGTTACCATGGAATAAGTAAATATAATCCATGAGCTTATAACAATCTTACTTATAAAGAAGGCCACATAGGTCGATGTTAATTAACACATTTTGAACTTGAAAGTGAACCTCTTGATTAATTTGATCAGGCAAACCGACAAACACAACCGATAGGACATCAAAGTCATGTCCGGAAATTCTATAGTTTTGGGTTGCATAAATTACTTCCTCCAATCCTCACAAGAAGTTTAATATAAAGATACGTTTAGTAACCATTCTATTCTCAAAAATAAATTTTACTCAAAATTATTTTTTTCTAATTCTATTCCTTGACGAGTTTTAAAGCATTCAAATGCATTCATATGCATTTTATATTCCTAGAATAGAATGGTGTTTGGTGAAACTCTCAAATAATTTTATGACTTTGAATTTCTTTTAATTTTTTAATAACTTTATTACATTTTCCCATTTTTCTTTTTTTTTTTTTTTCTTTTTCTTCTTCTTCTTCTCCATCTTGCCGATCGTCAACCTCAAGAGAGCCTCATCAGCACAAGCCTTGATGATGGATGGATGAGGCCAAGTCCTCACTGGTAGCTAGGCAAGCTTTGCCTCCCCATGGCCAAACAACGCTAACCTCAAGCAAGGCCGATCTCACAGTGGCTAGGTGAGGGTGAGCCTCAACAGTAACCGTGTGAGACAAGCCTTGGCCTTATTGGGGGCCAACAAGGCTTTGGCGAGGTAATTGGCCCTTGTTTGGTTGGTCACTAACCATCACCAAGACCAACGACCGACTAGAGAAAGAAGAAGAAAAGAAAAAGATAGAAAAAAAAAATGCTTAACTCTTAGGTTATTCCCAAAAAAAAAAAAAAAACAACAACAACTTAAATTTTTTTTAGAAATTTAAAAAAAAATACTAAAATACTAAATAAATTTTTTTTTAGAAATAAAATAAAAATCGGACACTATTTAACACGTTATCAAACAAACTCTAAGTGAATCAAACTATGTCTTCTACATGAAGGCAACTAACAAAAATTTATAAAACTTGCGGATATTCTGTTAGGACAAAGCCTGTTTTCATATAGTATCTTGTTTCGTCGAGAACCCTAAGTGCATTAAAATGTACTTTCTTTCATAAGACGAAACAGAGAAGTGGGGAGAGAAAATAAAAGAGGAGAGAAATGGAAAAGAAGGAGAAAAGAGGAGAGGAAGTCTGGGTCCCAGCACCGTGTACTAGCGTATTCAAAACCATAATAGAGACCAGACCGGATTCTCCAATGACCGCAATTGGACGGAACCAAACCGACCCAAATTTGACAGCGAAAGGGCCGACAAATCAGACTGCATTTGGTTAGGCCAGTTGAGCACGCCAGTCCGGTCCGAATTGTCAAAACAATGCCGTGCACCGAATATTAGCCATCTTCTTCAAGGATTTAGGGCTCTTGGTGACCGTGCGGACTGAGTAATTAACTCGCCTTCCCGCCTGGTGTGAATCTTATGTAAATTAGATCTATGGATAGACTGTAGGTTTTGATCCAAACACCATCTACAGAATATTCTGATTGATCAACTGACTTAAAGAGTCTCTAGCCGACGCAGATCGAGCCTACGGCACAACATTTTCGGACTTCCATGGCCAGGAGAGCAAGTTCATTAAGTAAGTGTTACGGGGAATAATATAACAACCATTATGAGAAAACAATCGTTTGCAAAACATTTTCTGACTTCCATGGCCAGGAGAGCAAGTTCATTAAGTAAGTGCTATGGGGAATATTATAACAACCATTATGAGAAAACAATCGTTTGAGCGACTTAATCTAGGTGGTTCGGTGATACCACACTGAAAAATGTATGCTAACCCAAAAACCTAAGTCCGTTTGCTTCAACTTTGGAGAAATGATTTCCCCAAATATCTCTGAATGAAGAGCATTTGGTGAAAAACAATAGCGTTTGGTACCACTACTTATTTAGTGTATATTTTATAAAGCAACTTTGAAGTGAAAAGAAAAAGGAAGGAAAAAAGAGAGGAAAAACATAGAGAAGCGAGCATGGGCAAAGGCTAGGATCGAGCGAAGCTTCGCTGGTGTCAACCTCAAGCGAGCATCGACGGGAACCGATGGGCAATTGTCAGCCAAGGTCACGCGAACTCAAGTGAGGCAACCCTTAGGGTAGCGCTATCTAGCAAGTTGCAGAGGCTTCATCAGCGACCAATCTCATTGATTCTAAGGTTTTTGATTTGGACATTGCAACATCAGAGCTTTAGCAGTGGCGACCAATCTCACGGACCATCTAAGCCCTTTGACCGTCCGCAACCTAGCAACGCTCACTAAGGATGCCAACGTGAAGGATGCACTACACCAAGGTCACACAACCGGGCGTCGAGGTTGAAAGCCAGATATGAGTCACTAGGCCCTCGACCTCGACCTCAAACCACAACAACTCCAGTGAGTGGCTCAACAGCACACGCAACCCTCGACCTCGACCTCGATGACGACGACCTTGACCCAAACCTCACCTCAACTACAAACTAGCAAGCTCGAGGAAGAATATGAACAGTAACTTTTAGGGCAAAAGTGGAAGACATAATTATCAGTGATGGCAATATTGAAAAGAAAAATTATCATTAAACCCTCAAAATAGGATCCCGAAAATACTGAAAGCCCAAAACATGTCCCTTATTGCTTTAGGTTTTCAACATTCCCAATGCTAGCATTTGCCTAATAGGGACCCAAAAACACTTGCCGAACACCTTATATCTTTTCTAAAGGATTTTGGACTCAAAACCCATTGGAAAAGCTAAACCAAACAGGACCTAAGTTGTAATCCTAATCAGAATCCCATAGATGGTGTTTTGGCAAGAAATACACGGACGATAATTCTTGACTTGAAGACAATTTCTAAAAGACCAACAGAGAGAAGTCCAGGATAACATGACATGAACATGTTTAACATGAGAGTAGCCGGATTTCCCTTGAGACTTTCATAGTACCCAACCCTTTTATCATACTACTTAAAAGTGTGAGAGATTTAGTAAAACAGACGAATTAATAATACAGCATGGATTGTCGCCCTAGTTGAAATGGGAAGTACTAAAACAACCACATGCGATAATTAGCCTCACCCTCAACAAGCAAGTAGATTCTCAAAACAATTCGATTTCATACTTTTGCTACCTCGTGAATAAATTAACAAGTGCGATTTACATATGCATGTCTTAAAACGAGGGGGGACCTATTACCATCCGATGAAAGTTGTATGGCCTCTTTCATTGAATGTTGATCCCCCTCTGATTTAACCTTGAAAGAGTAAGTTTAGGCAGAGACGTCTCTGCCTGGTCCCTGCACCATCAACTGACACACCCCAGGGAACAGAGTAAATGAAATGACCAGTTCTTTTAGATACATCAACCAAGTAAACTTTCGCAATTACATCCAATCAATTCAGATCAATACAGAGACAATCATAAGACACCATAGAAATCAACTCTTAAACAGCAAACTTCTAGAGTGCACATAGAACTTTCAAATTACATGAGTATTCTTATCACTGCAATCACAATCCAAGCAGGGCAATTGCTAGATGAAAGGCTGCAACAAGCAACAGGGATCCAACAAATAACAGGACATACCGAAGTGTCTAGAGACCCTGATCAACTAGATAATCACCAAGCCTTTCTACAATCATGTTGCACTGGCCTGCATTCATGGGCTCATCATATATGCCAATTAACAAGGCCTGATTGGTCTTCTTGACAGTGACACCACCGGGACCCTGAAAGTAAAGCCACAATGGTTTTAAAGAATATTTAACCATAGAGAATGAGAACACATGCCGAAGTGCAGTGCCAGAGGTTGCCAAAGCATCAAATGCTCAAAAGCTTGCTTTCAAGAGCACCATGCAATATATATATATATATCAATCACGACCAGTCAAAGTAAGTATCCTTCAATAAGCTGATCTATTGATTCTCTAAAGCATGCGATATTTCCTTGACCATAATAACTAAGTCTTTGATAATGCTGTGATTCTCTACACCCTCTTAAAAGGAAGTCATAATGTTTAGGGGCCCCAGATAGTTTGGGCACAGTAAAAGCCTCCCGATGTTCTTCCAAAAAGTAAGGAGCACTATACAAGTTGATTAGGCTTTTCAAGGTACATCGAAAAATGGAGGAGAAGGAATTGATATAAACTTTTTGTCAACCATGTTTGCACTCGATCAAAAGTATGAGACTACAGCTATAAAACAATTTCTTGGAAAGAAACAACTCTTTCCCATTGACATTACATCACAGTCACAATTTACAAGAATACAGAGCTCTAAAAGTTGCTCAATCGAATCAAAAGATGAGGAGGAACAGCGTGCCCAGTCCATCCTAATTTTGACATCAATTTGTCTCAATGCCTCGATCAGGAGACAAAAGGTCCCCTTGAACATAGAAATGCCGCAACAATCATTGTACACGAATGCAAAAGGCTTCAACTTTTCAAGAACGGAAGGCAATGGCAAATAAAGGATGGAAGGGAAAGCCATACCTTTTTCCCCCGAATAACAGCTCCAGGCTCACCTTGGATCACCATATATTTCATGCCCCCCAGGAAAAGCCCCGTCGGAGCAAGCATTCCAGGTTCATCAAAATCTTTGATGATGGCAGCAATTTCCTCAGGCTTGAACTAAAGGGTGGGGAAACAGCACAAAATAACGGAATTAAGCGATTTCCTCAGGCATTAAGCACGGAATCGACATTGCACGAAAAAGAAAGAACGGAGAAATTCAACATCAGCCACTTCCTCACGGGCAAAAAGCATTTCGGAAAGGAATTGAAAATCTAAAACGGTGCAAACAACCCATCAACGCTTTTCGCAAATCCGCAGGCTCTCGATTATGTCCAAATCAAAAGAGCAATAAAGAGAGAGAATGGAATCTAAGCAACCGGGGTCTCTTCTTTTCTCTCATGAAATCTAAAAGCCCACTTTGCCCAAAACGCGATTCCCAAAAGTACACGGCGAAAGGTAAAGAATCCAGGCAGGCCACGTAAAACCCACAAGAACGATCGGCCAAGCAGTCACTCAAATCATCCATCGGAAAACCTAACAAGATCCGTAACCACCCATCACCGCTAGAACCCACGATCGATTCACGCGAGGGAACACGAATCACCCGCGAACCCACTAACGAAAAGCCGTTCCCAGACGCTCAGATCTCGGGAGAATTCGACCCGATCGACGATCCGACGCGACAAGGAACGGACCCGAATCGGGAGAATCAAGAACGCCCCGGCGGCGCGAAGGCGGAAGGAGGAGGGGGACCGACCTGAGGGAAGGCGGCGCTCTGGGCCCAGACGCTGCCGTCGTGGCCGATGATGGCGGCGGAGGTGAGATGGTTGCCCTCGATTTCGCACATCAGGTGCTCGTCCACGTACGTTTGCCACGACATCTTCCTCTTCTTCTTCTTCTTCTTGCTCGATTCGGGTCGGTTTCGGAGGTTTTCTGCTCGCGCTTGACCTCGGAAGGGGAAATGCTCTGTAGGTTTTTCAGCAGAGGGGGAAGGCTGTGTTATTCCTGTTCCAGTTCTGGTCGGTATTTAACGGTGGGGTGGGATGGAATTAATCAATGCCCACAAATTATGGAATTAATAAATTGAAATGAATTAGCTAATGATACCACCCACCTGGGTGGCGCTGCTGGCGGCGAGCTGCTCCCCCTAACGCAAGGGGAGGAGTTCGATTCCCGGGTGTCGTAGGGGTGACAAGCACGTGTGTGTTGCCGAGTTGCCGATGGCGTGTGTGTTGCCCAGAGTTTGCCCCTGGCGTGTGTGTTGTTTGTCCGTGTTGGTACAGTGCGCAAGTTCCTAAAAAAAAATGAATTAGCTAATGATAATCATCCTGATCAAAGTTTGATTTCTAGAAAAGAAATAATTTTTTTTATTTCAATTTTTAGATGAGACAGCTATGAGCAGACGGCAATCGATGGCAGCCATCGACGGCAACAAACGGCGAACGGCAACGGTGGGCAGTGATAAGTGAATGGCAACAATGATAGGTGATGACCGTACGATGATGGTAGGCAACACCAAGCGGCGGGCAACGAACGACGAACTGGTGAATGATGGATGGCAGTTGACGACGGCAGATGGACGGCCGATTAGCAGTGAGGACGAACAATGAGAAGAGTTTTTATTTTTCACTTCAATTCGAGAAACAAAAAAGTAAATTTTACTTCTGATTTCTATTACAAACCTATTTCCGAAATAAATTTTTTTTTGGAATTTGAGAAATGAAATAATTTTACCAAACGGATTTTTATTCCAGAAACTAATATGAAATAGAAAAATAATTTTGGAATATAAATAGAATGATTATCGCACTCATCCTTATCGACCCTACTAAAGAAAATAATTCGATGACTATATTATATATACAGCAGAAAAAGTGTTTTTCGGAGAACTTATCATTAAACATTGGTTAGCAAAATCCAAAACGAATAAAGAGAGAAATTGAATGGGACACATATATCAGTTTGTTATACATTTTTCAGCAGCTGCCATAACATAAAGGATGCAAACATTATCCAGAATCCACTCGTCCCATGCCATGACTACTATCGGGTTCCATGGCCCGCAGTCAGGTAAACCTCCCTATTGAGTATTGACTATGGAGCGATTTTTCCCCCCATTGTTGCACATTTTTTGAAAAATAAGATTGGAAAACCGATCATTGCAATTTTCAGGTGTCTTTAGCTACCTAAGCTCATCAATATGACGCTAGATGAACAAATTATTCTTAGTGAGTGAGTTTCGACGCCCTGGTCTCATGCTTATGGATGTGTGACCATCAAAATTCACGATAAAGTTGTTTCTTAATCTCTCGATCTCTCTTGTTTTAGCTTGCACGGTGTTCGTTGGTCGACCTATTGGCGCATGCATTAGATTTTATGGGGAACAATGTCAAAAAAATCCTAAAATTTTTGTATTTGTACCAATTTAGTTATAAATTTTTTATTGGTGTCAATTTAGTTCTAAATCTTTTGATTTTGTGCCAATTCAGTTTTTTTCGCTAATTTTGGCCAGATTTTGTTGACTAGGCACCAGTAGGTTGCATGACACAATCGATGATGACGTTAACAACTTTGAATAATATTTTATTTTTTCAAAAATTTATTTTACTTTATTTTACTTTATTTTTATTCTTTTTTCTTCCCCTCCTCCTTCCTCCAGCCAATTGTTGGACCTCGACGATTTGTTAGAGGCAACTTGACCTCACCAGCCTCTAGCGAGCCTCATTGGCCACTAGTGAGGTCGACTTCACCGGATCTAGCAAAGTCAGGCCTCGCCTATGACGGGCGAGGCTTGACCCTCACCACCTAGTGCGAGCAACCCTCGTGGCCTCTTGCGAGGGCTCAAGCCTCACAGGGGATTGCCTTTGGCCAATCGCTGCCGTCCAGCAACTAGTTGGAGGTAGGGGAGGAAAAGAAAAAAGAAAAAGGGAAAAATCAAATCAAATCAAATCAAAATTTAAAAAATATTAAAAAAATATTAAAATATTATTAAAAATTATTTATGTTAGCGCGATATCACGCGTCCGACCAACATCTAGTCAGCAAAATTCAATCATCCATACCAAATAAAAAGGTCTATAACTAAATTGGCATTAATATAAGGTTTAAAATTAAATTGGCACAAATATAAAAGATTTAGAACTTTTTTGCCATTTTTTCTCTTTTTTATGCATTGGAGAGAAGCTTAAGAGCCCAAGGCATATCAAGCGCCGCATCGATCAACAATCACGCGGAGCACATCCGTTATAATCTCGGCCTCACATGATTGTGTTGATTTGTATGGAGTTATGTCACACGTGTATTATGGAAGAGCCGTCACCACTACGAACTTATTGTAATTACGTGGTGTTTGTGAAACATCCAATGTTCCACGTGGCTTTTCGGGTAGATTAGGGGTTCTAAAAATGTTTTGTCGACACGCCAAGTCCAGCTCAAAGCATCTCATCAAATTGGACAGGGATTTGGTGATGCGAAGTGTGGAAGTTTCCTCGGCTAATAGCATTAGCGATAACGATGACATCACATTCGAGTGGTGACCAAGACAACGATGCGTTGGATTTGGATTTGAATGGTCAATTAGATTGCAAAAAGGAAATTTATTTGTTTGTTTCACATGGACTTAGGAATAAGAATATTCTTCTAGAAACATGTATAGATTATATTAATCTAGTGGTGCCCATAGATTAGAATTAACAACTCTCATTTGGTATGCATTCGCCAAAGTTCCGCCTCGAGTCTTATTCAAATCACGAGATTAATGAGGTTACGTTACAACTTACAGGCACGAGAATTTATCCACTCTATAAAAATTTACGTCATTGGTGGACAGGAAACGCAAGACAAACCATGAATATAAAACAACATTGATTTGTTACGTTAGAGAAAGATGATAGAAGAGGGATGCCGCACGTCACTCTCTAATGAATAATCCAACTGGATATTCCCCTTCATTATGAGCCACACTAGTCGACCTCAATGGGCGACCGGTTCGATTTTTTTGTTAATTTTTCTTATTGTTTTCGTATTTCCTTTTCTTTTGTTTTCCAAGTCTGATCCAATGACCGTCGCCTGATCTAGGGACACCCTCACCAGCCATGGGCGAAGGCCTTGGTGCCCTAGGTGAGGACCACGGCCCTCGCTATCCCAAAATTGAAAAAAAAAAAAAAATCTAATAAATTTTAAAAAATTGCAAAATTTGTCCAAATTGGTGGTGGTCTTTCCACATAGAATAACTGGTGTTGGCTAGACTACTATGTCAATAATTCCAAGCAAAATCGATTAGAATGACTAAATTAGCAAATCGTCAAAGTTTTTAAAATTAAATTGGTCAAATTGAAAAGTTTAACACTAAATTGACATAAATTCAATAAATTCAAAAGTACAGTTGCAATACCAAGACAAATTCTTGAAAAATGAAGGACAATGGTCACAACATTGCATCCTATTACTCTTGTCCCCAGCAAACAAACATCATGCTGAACTACTTATTTTCTTTAGTGCTTTGCGATTTGGGGGTTAATCAAAGCCTCCGATGTCCCAAACATAGAATACTCATGAAGGCACAACGGAGCCCATTGGACTTCACGGCCACCCCTCCTTCCCATCTAGGCTTTCTAGGAGAATAAAAACTCTCACTTAAATTGTCATCCTTGCCATCCTCCCGAGGTGAATCCTGAGTAGGTTCAACGAATTGCGGATTCATCAATCTTGCAAACCTTACCAATCACAACTTAATTTTTAGATTAATGGTTAATGAATTGTTTTCTTAGAGTCGACGATAACTTGTTATCTAAATTGGCTAGGAACTTAAGAAAAGCGCAGGAGAGCACTTTACTTTTTATGAACCGGAGATTGTTGAATTCGGGAATTTGATTGCATTAGAAAGCCTTACGCCTAATAATCGGTACCTTTTCTTTTTTATGAAAAGCTCTTGTCGCACATCTTGGCCTATTTTATTCCTGATGTGCACCTAAATGATCATGCATAATTCAAACTAAGCACATAGATAAAGTGAGTCCTAGTTCCCATCTCAATTATAGGTCTAGTCCCAATTCTACTTTGGACTCTCTCTTTTTTTGTCCACCTTCCATCTAAAACATTTTGTTAGCTATCTCTTCATTCTCTTATTCTCACATTAAAGATCAATTTCATTTTCAAAATGATTTGCCACCTTACCTTGCTTATGTGGATTTGTTACCGACATGAAAATGCCACATCAAGCAACTAATGGCAATTTTTTTATGAATGGTTAATGGATGCAGATTTGAGACTAGAATCAAAGAAGATAATATTTCTTTTTTAGGTAGGATTTCTTTTTTTTACCAAAAAAGTTCAAGATAAAATTGAAACTGCATCTAAAGGAGAGATATTTTTAGGGAATTAGGCCAATAAAGTAAATCAATAATAAATAAAATCGTAATCGTCCGAGAACATTAAACAATTCAGCCATATTGGACAAAGAACATGGCCACATCATAAAAACTCTGGGACATGACCCCATGATAAATGCAAGAATCATGAGTTCTAATTTATCCGTATAAATAAAGCTTTCTTTTAATGTTTTTATTGCAAAATGCATCTTAAAATGAACTATTAGTGCATTTGGTTAAGTTTTGGCAATCAACTTTCCGTCTCAAAGCCCTTTTAAGGAAATGTTAAGATGTTTTCAAAGTTTTTTGGAACAGTATTTACAAAATACTAAAATTAGGGTTAAATAATTTTTTTTCTTCCAACACTATCATCATCAATTTCTCAGTTTTTCGGTTTTGCCTCTCATTACTACTATTCATCTTCTTTGCGAGGGCAGTTGGTGAGGGCCGACGAGAGACTAGTGAGGGGCAACGAGGTCACGCAACTCACATGATGACCACCTATTGTGTAAGGTTGTGTGACCTAGGCGGTGGCTACTTGAGGTTACATGACCACAAACAGCCCTCACTTGGGCTGCATGACCCTCACTAGGGTTGCCTGAGGTTGTGCAACTTCAGCCATAGACCACCAACGTTAGGTTTGTCTCGCCGATTGCCTAAACCCTTTAGTTGAGTCAGTGAATGGTTTGATTTCTTTATAATAATAATAATAATAATAAAAAGAAATATTATAGTGAAAGTCCTTTGCAAAAAAAAAAAAAAATCACCAAACACTACTCCACCTAAAGCCATTTTGTAAATGAGTTTTTATTAAATACAATTTTTATTTTCCTATAAAGTTTTGGCTTTCAACATTTGTATTGTATGTAAATGCTGTTTTCAAAGTTCAATTGAACTCTTCCATGTAAAAGTAAAGAGAACGTCAAAATCTACGCTAGCATGAAACTACAAAATAAAAAATGATAGTAAGTCGACTCATGCACTCGAGTAAATAATAGACATCACCTTGAGTTATTGAGGTCGAAGACATGATACTTATGAGTGAGAATAAGTCCGAATAATAAACGAAAAGGAAATCTAATCATGATTATCGAAAGTCCCTAAGACAAGATGTGATGCTTAATCTAAATGTAGTTAAAATATTAATTTATCTTCTTATCCTTCGTATCACGTGACATAACGTCATTTACATAAAGTAAAATTTTGACATGTAATCACGATAACGATTTCAAAGCACTTTTAGAATATTTCTTTTGCTGAAAAATGCAATCTATACTCAGACACTAGAATCACCAATAATGATATCAAATGCATTTCATAACTAAATATGTTGCTAACAAAATCTCCTCTCTACCAAAAAAAAGAGAAGGAAAAAAATTGATTTCCTACCGGACAAGAAGCACGTGCGCTCTCTCTCTCTCTCCTCGCCTGTCAATTGTTTAAACCACGGTGTCCCCCTCTCTTTCTCTCTCTACCTCCTCGCCCGGCAATCATTCCCATGGACCTTCCGGCTCCGTCCATGGCGCCCCGCCGATTCCTCTCCCCCTCCTCCTCCTCCTCCTCCTCCTCCTCCTCAACCTCGCGTCCGCCTCCCCGTCGCAGCCGCTCATCCGCCTCTACTCGAAGCCGCCGTTCTCCGGCGACCGGAAGGTCCTCAAGGACGACGGCCTCTACTGCGAGAGCTGGCGGCTCGCTGTCGAGACGAACAACGCCGGGAGCTGGGCCCAGGTCCCGTCGCGGTGCGAGCAGCTCGTCGCCGCCTACATGAGCAGCGACCGCTACGCGTCGGACTCGGCGATCGTCGCGAACTACTCGTCGGAGTTCGCCAAGACCGTGGAGATCGCCGGCGACGGGAGCGACGCCTGGGTGTTCGACATCGACGAGACGCTGCTCTCCAATCTGCCTTACTACGAGGCCCACGGGTTCGGGTAAGTTCGGCCGCGCCGGGCCGGCGATGATCTCGCCGTCGCCGCCGTTGGATTCGCTGATTTCTTCTTCGCTCGTGATGCGTGTGGTTCTGATGCGCTTAACCTTTTTTTTACCGTCCCCCCGTGTTGGTGAGAAAGTGAATTTATTCTATGCTATTGCTTATTGGTTGCTCTGCCTGGGGATCTAGCCAGTTGGATCGCGACACGTGGGACGCGTGCGCCTGGAGTTACATTCGTTTGGCGGTGGAGGCTTATTTTAGTTGGTGGAGGACCTAAATATGGTCAGGTGTTTACAAAACTACAGGATTAAGGGTCCAAATTCATCCATCTTAGATCGAATTGGATGAGCTGTTAACAATGGCAGTTACCCTTTTACATTTCATGATCAAGCTTGGTCTGATGTTGCTTGTTTTGGATACGGAAGCGAATACCTGACTTTGTGCTAATAAGTCGGTCCTTGTTTCTCGAGCTTTTCAACTGCACGATTTGTACCCTATTGCATCTTTGCGAGAGACATTCTGGGTAACCCGTTCCTGTTTTTGTTTAATGTGCTGGAATGATCCTTAATTCTGGTGTACTAGGCTTGGAGACAGAGTTGAGCTTTAGAGGATGTTGCTATTTGAGGAGTCCCGTAGGCGAAGATCACCTGAAAATTTAGAAGCACTCGCTAACGGGTGCGAGCTAAAATGTCATTAGTACCAAATTTAAGCCACCAAAGAGCTCAGCAAGCACCCCTTCGAAGTTGCGAATGAGTAATTCTGTTCTATGCTTTTTGTGATTGGATAAACAGAGATGCCACCATCTCTGGACCAATTGGTTCAGTTTGCTGAGTTTGTGCATTACCTGATCACGGTGTTAACATTGCTGCTTTGAACCATTCAAAATGTCGTCATGTGACTGCTGGTGGAATGAGCTCTATGTGAAAAAGAGTCCAAGCATCACATGGATTATGGAGAAGTTTTGCAACACGTTCTCATCTTTCGTCTACTTAATCAATTCGATATTTATTCTTAAGGGCACTTCTTTCTCATCGAGGAGGAAGCTTTTACCAGCTAACATGAGATGAGAATGAATAAAGTAATTCATTTTGATTCATCATCAGTTTTGTTGCTCTCATCTGTTTTATTATTGGGCTGAAGTAATATCCCGGTGGTTGTGATAGGTTTACTAAGTTGTTGAAGGCCTGGTGTTTTTCTTTGGTGGCTTGTGATGGGAGTAGTCAACCCTTGTTTCCATTGGTGGAGTATTTAGAGGTTCACTTACATACCAGAAAAGATGATAACGATAAAGTCAGTCTAGATGCATTGAACAGATCCACTTTTATGCTTAAGTTGTTCTTGGATGCTATACTACTCTTAGTAACTTCTCCATTGGCCAGTTCATGCTTGGAGTTCCTAGTTGGTTACAAATGTTTGCCAAGGGTGTGGTGTGATTTGTATGTTACCTGGTCTGCTTAGGACTTGGCAGTTCTTTTTCTTCCCTTGTAACAGGATACTCCTCCCAAATAGCTGTTGACTTGTGCTATTGTAAATGTAGATCAGAGGTCTTTGATGAGAACTCTTTTGATGGTTGGGTGGATTTGGCCAAGGCCCCTGCTTTACCCGCGAGCTTAAGTTTGTATGAGGAGCTTCAACAGCTGGGTTTCACAATCTTTCTGCTGACCGGGCGCGGTGAACATCAAAGAAACGTTACGGAAAAAAATCTTCTAGATGTTGGGTACAGTGACTGGGAAAGGCTTATCTTGAGGTAAAATCATGAAATAAAGATCCTGTTCTCTAGCTTTCATCCCTTTCTTAAATATGATAGCAACATCACATACTACTTTGTATATTTGTACATTTGATTGGGAATTTTCCCATTCTTTTTGATAAAATCAGGAATGCTACTGATCAAGGCAAACCTGCAACTGTCTATAAATCAGAGAGGAGGTCTGAATTGGAAAGCCAGGGTTATACAATTCATGGGAGCTCCGGAGACCAATGGAGTGATTTGCTAGGCTTTGCTATTGCAAAACGGTCTTTCAAGCTCCCGAACCCTATGTACTACATTTCTTGATCACAATGATGTCAAAACTCTGAAGCACGAGAACGTGGATCCGACACATTGATTTGCATTCGATGAACACGATTCTTTTCTGCCCTAATCATTCATCGTTGCCATTGCCAGGCACTGACTTAATGTGATTTTACTTTCAATAAGATGAGCAAATGGAGTTACACTTCATACTGTAATTCGTTGGGCACGAACGCAATGTGTAAGACCTATTTCTCAACACTACTGATGTTTTGAGGGTGAAGTAACCTGCAAACTTCAAATATGACGGTGCAGTACACCAACCATCTGATGGTAGGTTTATGTCCTATATTTCCTAGTACTGACATGAATAATGCCTTTTCTTCCCTGTATTCATAGGCTTGGTGTGATTGATAAAATATGTGTATGGTGCATTTCTTTTTGCAGAATCGTGAAACTTCTGTCTTCTCTGACCAAGCAATTCAAAACCTTCAAAACTTCTTTACATATATTTCTGAATATCATGCAGATCTGAAGATAGTCATCTTCGTGCTAATGAACTGAAACTTCCAAGCCCTCTTTCTCTCTTTTGCTAACATAACCATTTTCTTTTTATGGTGTACGAGTATCTGCAAGATGCAACATGAAAATTTTGCTGGGAAGCTGTGCTAAGTATTTTTTTTCGGTCTCTCTTTTTCACGCCTTCCTTGTTGCGCATTTTCTTCTTGTTCCTCCTTTTGGCAGCGTGCGACTTAGGGGCTGAATCTAAATGTGGCGGTAGTATTCAAGAAAAATGGCTGATGCTCGAGAAGACAGGATAATAAGACATTCTTTGAACAATTGCAAGTTGTGATTATTATATCTGCCTTTCCCAGTCAATAAACATATAACGTGGTGAACCTGCACATATATAACCTATAGGCTCAACCCCGTCAATTTCAAGACATATCTTATCCAGTACAGTTCCCATGAAAAGTTTAAACTAGCATATCAGAAAATTAAGACAGTATGCCCTGAACCACGACATCATTAATTGTAGACAGCCATAACCAACCTGTTGATCCTTGGGTGACTCTCAACTCATGGTGACTTAGGGGCCAGATCTGAAGCTGTCCCAGAGGGAACAGCCCCCCCGCCACAAACAAGGGGTTGCGGCGAAGGTACTCTTAGACAACTCAGCCCTCCTCCTGGTGTGGAAGAACACTCTGGTTGAGGCCTCTGCATGTCCTTATTAGGAATACAGTTGACTGAGAAATCGAAGCCCACGCTCCTAAAGAACAGCTTCGTGCATTCCTGGCTTAACCCAGACAGGAAATTGTAGGCCACTGTCAAGTTCATGAGGCTTTTGAGCGAACAGATCGGGTTGGGTAATTCCCCTGACAACCGGTTGTGCCCCAAGTTCAGGACTTCAACCTGGCTCAAGCAAGAGAGCGTATCGGGCAAATGACCCATCAATGTGTTGTAGCTCACATCGAAGACTTTCATCTCAGTGAACAACCCGATTCCCTCAGGAACGCATCCTGATAACTGGTTGTTCAGAAAAAGGATCTCCTTGAGTTTGGAGGCCATCAGACCGAAACTAGCCGGGATGCTTCCGCTGAACTTGTTATTGGCCAAGTTGATCACTGAAGCTTGAGAATTGCCTAGGCTCCGAGGAAGCTCGCCTTCAAAGTTGTTGTTGTTGACAAGTATTGCATCAAGTTTACTGTTGAAAAGGTCTTCTGGTATTGGGCCGGAGAAGCTGTTAAATCTGAGGTCTAAGTAAATGAGATTTGGTATTTCAAGAGCAACTGCAGGAAAAGGGCCCGAGAACTGATTATTACTGAGGTCTAGCTCCTGTAGAGAGGATAGATCTCTGAGAGTGTCAGGGACCGAGCCTGAGAATCTGTTGCTGTTGAGGTGGAGGAGGGTCATGTCAGTGAGCAAAGACAGCTCTTCGACAAGAGTTCCCTGCACATTTGCCCTGTTGAGATCTATGCCCGCAACAAAAGGACCCATTCCGTCTTGAGAATCTGAGCAGAACACCCCCTTGTACGAGCACACATCAGAGCCAACCCAAGTCTCCATAATCTTGTTCGGATCATCAGTGACCGCTGATTTCCATGCCTGTAGAGCTGTGTATGCATTGCTTGGCCTTGAACCTGATGGACCTGGGGAGTTGATCCCTCCTCCACCAATCCACACACTGCCCCCTCCGCCTCCGCCTCCACCTCCACCCCCACTACCAACACCAGCATTACCGCCGCCCATCCCGACACTGACTCCACCGCCGACATATGCCGCTTCAATCGGCACTGCCAAGAGAAGTAGAAAAGCCAAAAGCCAGTTCTCCATTTTTCTGTAGTGGATGTGGGTGGCTGCAGCCTGCAAGGGTGTGTTCTGTGCCTGATTATGCTTGCAAGGTTGTCAACATAAGCTTGCTCAGTGGAAAGTGGAAAAAGAGCGGTGGGGTTTCAGCTCGTCGTGCATTTGCTCGTTGTTGTGTCCACCGGGATTTCTTGACTTGTGCTCTAACTTTGGGATTCCATTATTGTGTAGCACTGTTAGACGTTGACTGTTCAATGATGGGACAGGAAGTTGAGCCCAGGATTTAGTCACACCAGGAACAGCAAAGTTGCCGTGCAATTTAGCTTAAGCGAATTGCATGTACGAGAGAGAGAGAGAGAGAGAAGCAGCAGCAGTTTATCTAATTTACTATCGGGAAGGTCGCATCATTCAAGACTGCCGTTGTTCCGACGTGACTGGTTCACCAGGGAGGAAACAACCACAATAAATCGTGGCCAGCCAACGGGGTTGACATGAATGGGCTCCTGCCGGGCATTGATTCTTTAATTTTCTTCCCAGTTCTCTCAAAACGGGTTAAATACGACTCGACGCAGCCATTGCTATTAGCCACTCACGTGAATCGCCAGGGCATCATCGTGCAATACATAGCGTATGGAACTTCTCCTACTAACCCCACAGGGCTCGCTTCAGAACACGCGAAACCGAGGATCATCAGACAGCATAAGCATCCCTAAGCTCATAATGAAAAACTCATGCCGACTTACATTGGCCGATCAGGGTACGTGCATTACTGTTGCGCCGTATGCTATTGAGATGAAATACAATACATGATGGATGTAACGATCCAGTCAAATGGGAGGCCAGCTTCGCCTCAAGGATAGCGAAAGGGTAGGAATAAACCAAATCTCACATTACCTTGATCTAGTAAGATAATGTGCCATATAAGATGTGCCACTAGTCTTATCTCGCAGTAAGGTCTTTTTTGGACAAAGCCCAAAGGGACACTATCATTGCTAGTGAGGTCAGAAATCGGCTCTTACGACGGATCACCGGCACGTCCCCGATATCATCGCAAGTGGGGCCAGACGTCGGCTCTTACAATGAATCACCGGCACGTCCAGTGATACGGAAGTGTTCCCTACACCAGCACAGTGAGAGAGTGAATTGCGGGTACTGAGTTCATCGATGGAGGGATTCAAAAGGAGAGCCTTGATGTGATCCAAACCAACATAAAGCACCGCCACAAGACGCGTGCTGCGTCTGTGGACAATAATGGGTGGCAGCTTGTTTCCATGGTCCCTGGGGACAGAAGATGATGCACACAACCTACCCCTCGAAATAAATAAATAAAACCATACAAAAGAATGGAATTGAGAAGAAAAAAAATTGAAAAAATGGGGAACTTTTTAACTGTTGGCTAGAAGAATTCTGTCTCTCTCTCGCTCACTATAGGAATATACAGGACCTAAGTAGGTTCTTAAAAAACTTAATGTAGAAGAAACAAACCGGGAAAACTACCTTGGGATGGAAGATCCCGCAATGCCATATTCCCACTCACCCTGGAAGAAAAGATTCAATAGAAATTGAGGGGTCTATCAATGGGGAAAGTAGACTCCACGTCAATATCTCGATATACTATCACATGAATGAGGTAGATGAGTGAGATAGGGTGATGTACCCAGATTCGTTAGAAATTGAGGGGTCTATCAATGGGGAATGTAGACTCCACGTCAATACCTCAATATTGACTATCACATTGAATGAGGTAGATGAGTGAGATAGGGTGGTGTCAAAACTATTGCAGGGTGAGGTGAGCTTCGCTTGGACCTATCAATCGGCTCACCTAGTACCCTTGGTTGTTTTTCTTAATAGTTTTGGATGAACTGGTAGTTCCTCCAAGGTTACATCAATCGCCTCATTTCCAATTTCCAAAGTCTTTCTAATTTTATATCAAGTTTTAATTTTAACCTAAACTTTTTTTGTCCAAAAAATCTTGAGCTTTAGGTCTAAATCTTAGTTATACCTTGAACTTTTTATTGTTTAACAAAATCCAATTTTTTATTTTTTTTTATAGAAATCACCAACTTTAACTCTAATCTAAAATCAGCTCAGAACTTTTGTTTGAAAAAAGAAAAAACCTATTTTCAATCGAACCTCAAGTTAATCCCTATTAAACTTATGTTCAAATATCGCCATTACTAGTTTGATTTGGTGTTTCTATGTGGTGATAAATCCACATCAATGAAATGATGTGGAAAAATTATCTTCAAAATGAGACCGCTCTTTGATATGAAAAATTAGGGAAATTAGAGACGGTTGATCATGATTTTGGACGAAGGGCTAACTGCGGCAAATGTGATATTAGAGTTATGATTTTTTTTACACAAAAAAAAAGTTTCGGTAGATTTGAAACTGAATCTAAAGTGGGTTTCTTTTAAACATAAAACAAGTTTGGGGAAAAGTTGGACTAGATTCAAAGTTGAGAATTTTTTTAGATTATACGCAACCGTTTTGACTTTTGCCCGAAATTTCTTCCGAAGCAGAGCCGTTCCGTTTGCTCCTCCTCGCCAGATCGAGCGGCATGGCGAAGATCGACGAACCGGACGGCGCCGCCGACGGCGGCGGGAGCGGCGGCCCCCGCCCCCGCCCCGCGGCGCCGCGGGCGGCGGGCTTCGACGGGAAGCGCGTTCTGGTGGGCGCGGGCGCGAGGGTCTTGTTCTACCCGACGCTCCTGTACAACGTGGTGCGGAACAAGCTCCAGCCCGAGTTCCGGTGGTGGGATGAAGTCGACGAGGTACCGGAATCCGTCGCGAACCCTCGTTTTAGCTGGTCGTTTCCTTCTCCGCTTTCGAGTCGCGGCTTGTAGTTTTTGCTCTGCTCGATTCGTATGACTGCGGGTGGTTGATGGGTCTGGTGGATGAGATACAGTTGGCGTGATGAATGCTGCGCAAGAAGTTAATATTGCAAAGTCGGAGTTTTTGAGCTTAAATTGTTGAGACCGTGGGTACACGGCTTCACTAGAAATTGCGAATAATAATTCGGAGAGTACTTTGATTAAACACTTGGAACGAAGCAAAGTAGATTGGGCAGAGTTGATATGGTGAAGAAAAGCTGTTATTTTTCTGATGGGCTATTTATTCGGGTCGATATATACCAGTTTCTTTTGTTAGGCGCAGTTCCATTCCGCAAGGATGTTCGGCGGTTGAAGCGGCTTGGTGTCGACGGTGTCATCACTCTCAATGAACCTTATGAAACCTTGGTTCCATCGTCGCTCTATCGTGTCGGTAATCTCTTTCCTTTGTGTCTGGGATTTTTGGCCCATTGATTAAGTCATGTTCAAAAGGATGTTCAGGGTCTTTAATAGTTTCCTTGTTCTGTGCTCGCCAGGATTATAAAATTGATCACTTGGTGATACCTACAAGAGACTATCTTTATTCTCCTTCTCTTGCTGATATTGACCAGGCAGTGGACTTTATTTATAGTAAGTAATCCTTCACAAAAGCGGTCAGTAAATGCCATTAGGCTGGCGATCTGGTTCTGCTGTTAATTAGATTAAAAAAAGCTCATCTTTTGTGCCAACACCTTGTCTTGTCTGTGATTCAGGAAACGCATCTTGTGGCCGAAAAACTTATGTCCACTGCAAAGCTGGGAGAGGAAGGAGCACAACAGTTGTGCTTTGCTATTTGGTATACAAGAAGGACTAAATTAAGGATACTGTTGGTTTGTTGCACACAGATCAACTGTGCTTATCACTATTGGCTTATAATTGAGGGTGACATTGGCTGCTTCATTTATTGCAGGTGAAGCATAAGCACATGATTCCCAGCACCGCCCTGGAATTCGTGCGTTCTAAAAGGCCAAGAGTGCTGCTAACTTCCTCTCAGTGGAAGGTGAGAAGAACTGCTTATTCTTCATCCTGTTCACGCCTATCATAACAATATTGATTAAGTAATGAAGTCGCGTCATATTGAAGGAATTACTGGACAAGTTACTTTATTGTTTCTTCAATTTTGGGGTTACTTTCACTCTGACCACTATGCTTTTAAGTGCTTTCAATTAACTCACTTAATCAAGCATTCTTTAAAATGAGTAAAAGAATGTTGATGTGCTATACCCTGCTACACTACTTTTCACTGATAAGTGCTGTGTTAGCTTCCATAAAGTGCCGCTAAAAGTTTTTGTTTCTTTAAATGAGTTGATGGGGTGTCTTGATCTGAAACCACTTTGAAAGTATGGTGACCAGGCGGAAGGCCTACCTCATTTAGAGTAGTCTCAAAGATAAGTGATTGACTTCGTAATTTTCACAAGCTTTATGCCGGTAATTTATTTTACACAGCTATTTCTTGCATGATGCTTCTCACATCAAGCTCAAAGGCTATATCAGTTGCTTGCTTGAATAAGATTTTTATGCATGAGGTTTGCTTTCCACCATCATAACAATAGTTATATCATTATCTTGACCACATTTTTAAACCCTATTACTAGCATGTAATGGTGAAGAGGTATTCATGCTTTTAAACTTCACTGCTTGACTCCCAGTCCCCTTGGCAATGTCATACTAAGCAGGCAGTTCAAGATTACAGCAACCGAGGGCCAGCCACTGCAGTCTGCTGTTCCCCTGGAGATGCAGTTACCACTACAGATGCCAATATACAAGGGGCTTGTGGGATTTCTGATGGTCATTTTGGCAGGCAGTACGCGGATGCTCCTACAGAAAGAATCGGTAGCCCTGAGAAAATGAAGCTGTCATGCCTTTGTGCTTCCTTGAGGGTTTGTGGTGGCTGTGGACCAGTCGTCAGGAAGACACTGGTCCCTGAGGCGCATGCTGGCTAATTGCCAACCTGTGCTCATCATGGTCCTGCGTTGCTTGTAGAGGGGTAAACTGTAAAATAAGCGATCTTGTCTAGTCCCCTTGTATCTGATATCTTTCACGTTGATTGAAATCACAGGTGACAACCTAATGAGTTGCATCTCTGTTTGTGAATAAAAAAATGTATCCTTTTCCACAAGCCACGGTCAGGTAAGGTTTTGGTTCGGATCTTTGGTAGCTTTTTGTCTACCGCGTTGTTGATGCTTGCTTCACGTGATTTGACTACCGAACTCAACCACTTTAAAGCCAAAAATCTGCATAAGAAATGACGATTCACCATTCCGAGTTGGGAATAAGACTAAACCGGCTGCCATTCTTAATTTCTCTGCTTACAAGCATTGCTCATTCAGAGTTAAAAATGTACTCTCATTACGGTTCATGCTCTGGCTTGATGGGCTTCAAGCCCATCTTTCAGCTGCCAGCTCCATCAATTCACGGGGATAAAGTTCTTTCGTGTGTGTGTATTTTTTGGGCCACTAACTCAAGCGGATAACGTTGGAGAAAAGAAAAGTATAAATTCCATTCTCTACAATCCGCATCTTCGTTGGACGACATTATCATATGGTTTATTGCAGCAAAGACATGTCAAGCTTTTCGAATGTCTACCCGCATTGTCGTCTGATAATCATTCTGTAACTCGCACCATGATTTTTCTATCTGCATGGATTCTTTCTACAGCGTATGTTACGTTTAACACCTAATGTTTGTTTACTAATAATTATGTCAACTGTCGAGAACTACTTTAGTATTGGACCATAAAGAAAGGTCCTCTCATGAGATTTAGCCACTAAGGACCTCTTTTGATTATGCTTGCTGAGCGTTGAGATTAACTTGAATCGACAACACCAAGAACAACGTGAATTTCATTCTTGGAGATGGAGAGACCAAAACTGTTCAGGAACAAAAGGCTTTAGCTGCCGCAATTACTTAAGACGTGACCTAATTATCCCTTCTGAGATTAGCTTGATAGATAAACTTATAATAAGAACTGCATCTGGTGCGTTTATAAAGATCAAGATCAAACATGATTAGTCATATAAACAGCCTCTCTAATCGAATAACTTGTTAAATGAGGTTGTACAATCTTTAACACTCAAGGACTGTGGTCATGTGCTGATAAATTTCTAGAGCTAGGACTAGGAATTTTGAAAGCGTGTCTTCAATTCAAAGTACACCATCACAATGTACAATCCTAATCCAGATTCACGTATTAATTTTTAATCATGGATTCATGTGCGCATTAACAATATCGGTAGAATATTAGATTTCATATGAGCTATTGTGGATGGTACTCTTCTCGGAGGGTTGATCAACATGAATTGATCGATTATTATAGATATTGCAGTAATATAGACATCCCAATATTCTCTAGGATAAAACGAGAAATCGTGAGAGCTATCTCTCAAACCCCTATTCAGGATATATATATATCCCCCAAAGATCCCCTTGTCTAGTGAGTTGTGACACTTACGAAGACGAGTATACTATAAAAGAGAATTATGACGGTCGGAGTTCCAAATGAAGTTGGAAAGAGCGTGTAAATTAAGTAATACTTTAAAGGAATACCCACCCCAAAGCTTACCATCCGGGTACTCCCCAGTCGGTCACAATACCTTTTCTATTTTTCTTAATATGTTGTCATAGGATTCTTCACAGCACTAACAAAAAAGTGTGCCTGAAATGGCAAGCAATAGAATATAAATCCTAAGTGAACTTAACTAGCTCCATGGTACAGACCAAACTACACATCTTTGAGCTCGTGAGGGGAAAGAGAGGGTGGGCTACCATCTTGAAAAAAAGCAACAAATTCCTTACGGAAGAATCTAAAAAAAGGCGGGTTTTGGCCATGTTGTGATATTCCTCATTGCACTACTTAAGTTCCTCCTGCAACTTCTTTACGGGACCAAATCAGCAGACCCAAAAGCCTGTTTAATGCACTAGTTTTATTGCTAATTCCCCCACCCCTCCAAGAAAGAGACCCCCAAAATCTTCCATGGATTGGAAGAATTTGAATATCACCTTTTCAGGCTGAACAGGACCTGTCATTACCCTTTTTAAAGAGGCACATCTCCTTTTCTTTCTATTATCCTCTTAACCATCGCTTGGAGAAGCAAAATGCTTTCTTTAGGGCATCTATGTATCTATCGGTGTGTTGATTCTCTACCAACTAGCAAGTGAAAGGAGCTAAAGTTCAATTTTGCTGTTATTTTCACCTCGTTGCTTGCTTTGCAGTCATCATATGTGCAGCAGGAAGAAACAGTACCATCGACTTTTAATGGAATGTTCAAAATATCAAGATTCAATTCATTGGTCAGCAAGAATGTACAATAGAATTTTCATAGTCGCTCCACTTTGGTAAATTAATGACTGGGTTTATCTAGTATATTTTGCCCGATACTTTAGAAAATTCATTAACCCGGCAGTAGAGTTAAGTTTCTATTTTTTCCATAACCCAATTAAATGCTCGATATTCCTCGCGAGTTATTCTCTGTCTAATTCTTCATTCTTTAAGTGCTATTCTTATCTGGTTCACACGCACAAGAGGGGGTACTAAGGTGGGAAGCTAACCTCATACAACGGATCAGCCATCCAACGCTTTAACCCACTGTTAAAGCCATATACAAAACACAGCTACAGTCCTTAACTTATAATGTTTCTGTAATCTTTTATACGATACTGGTCTTCGATTATGCAATACAATACTTATGCGGGCTATAATTTATACAAAAAAGAAAGAATGTACCGAGTATAGTTTTCCAAAGAGGCTGGAGAAAATGGTCATTTTAAGACATAAAGCTTATTCTTGTTCCCTTCTTTATTCCCTATAAAACTATGATGAAGCTGCCTCCTTTTCCCGTTGTTTAGTTTTATCTTTATTTCATGCACGTCCCATGAAGCAAATAAAGATGGTGCATATAGCATTCTCTCTCTCTCTCTCTCTCTCTCTCTCTCTCTATTACACAGAAACACAAAGACAAGAGCTATATCTCTAGTCTCATGGAGTCGCATAAAGAGCTAGAATATAGAATAAAACAAAGCGGCAAAGTCTCTGACGTCTCCGAGTAAACAAAAACGATAGCATGGCCCGAGATGAGAGCTCTCTGTCTCTATTCCAAGGTTCCGTTACTACCTGACAGACGGGCAGATAATATTCTCTGAACTAGTATTTGGTGTAGATTTTTCGGCAAATGAACAAAACTCGAATCCATGATTATTGATCCAAAAGATGAGTGCCCATTTGCAAGTAGATCGATATGGTGGTCGGCAATTGATTATGTCGGTACCGTCCCATTGAATCTGATTGAATTCTGGTTACGATATATAATTTCATTGAGGATTAGAACGATAGTCCAGCTAACTTTGACTGGTGACGTGTTGATTAAAGCATTGCTTCAGAAATCATTCTATGAATCATGATTACTGCGCCCAAGGCAAACCACATCACCTACCATACCATGCATGATTGACTTTGAATGATGATTACCGCCATGCATGATTCTAGATACGAAAGATGGTGAAATATTTGGGTGAACGATAAAAAATAAAGCTTCACCATCATTGAGCTCCACATCTTGACTTGATTTAATACATAATAATGTCTGTTGACTCCGCCTATCAACATGATATCAGCTGAGATGTGACATCTGTTGCATCCTGAGACTACCGTGCATCTTAATGGAGATCAGCAGAGATAAAAACTAATATTTATTGGTCGCTGCATGTCTTGAATAAAATCATTCATCTGAAATTTCTTTATAGGAGTATTTCCGATTTAAATCTGCTTACCGTCAGGCTTGCATAAAATTGAAGTACCTTAACTAAAGAGTCCAGATTTTGAGCATCTGTAGAAACTTCTCTCTTCTGCACTTTACTGCATGGTCTCACTTCTGTATGGTTTTCTAGCTGGTACCCTTTCTGAATTTCTGATGCATTGCCATGTCTTTTATTAGATAATAAACATTAAAGGCAATATTTCAATGGGGAATTCTCTTGTTCTTTTGCCACAAATGTTTTGGACAACTCAAGAACGTATCGGGCATACATTGTCTCTCATATATCTATAGGACTATTTTGATGTTGTAATGCTAAATGTTAGCAGAATAATGGAGTTAAAAGGAAAAATACTCCTTAAAAAATGATAATAATATGTGATGTAGTATGTGTTAATTAAGTACTTAACTAACAAATATATGAATCCAAGTAGTTTTATAGTTCTACACTTGTAAGCTAGGATTTCATGAAAAGTAGCGTCTTCACATAAGTATAAAAAATTGGTACTTGGAAAGACTTGATTAGAAATATATAGTTGGCTTAATAATAATCGGACTATTAAGCTATTTCGCATATACATAATTTGCAAAGCACCAATAATGGACGAACAAGAACAATTGATCCCAACTTTTGACACCATCAAATGATTAATTGAAAAATCAAATAAAACCATCATTCGTATATCAATTCATTCATACACATTTGCAATCATTCAAAAGAAAATAAGAATATTGAATTACTATCCATAACAATTGATCAAGAAAGTGAATAGTCACAACATAATCGACAAAGTTGTCCTCCTATTTGTACAAATTATGTGGTATATTCTTTTGCTTCTAAATAAAGGGTAACCAAGAACAAAGAGATTACACAAACTTCTTGAGAGCAAGGGAAAAAAATAAAATAATGAGAGAATATAGCCACACAAGATGATATGGTAATCATGGCGGCACTGATTTTCATGCATGGTGTATTTTTTTTTTCTTTGCTTTATTGGGTCTTTGGCTTCTCCTTCGGAAACGTCAGTAGAGAGAGCAGCTTTTTCTGGGGCAGCTTCTTTCATTTTCTTTGGGTTTTTTTTTTTTTTTTTTTTTTTTTTGCCTCTCTCTCTCTCCCCTTTTCTTTTTCCTTCTTTTTCCCTCTTTCATTCTCCTTTGTTTTCCCCACGCCTCGCTTTCCAACATGGACGGTTAAACAGTTAGTTCTGGTTTTTTTTTTTTTTTTTTTTAAGAGAGAGAGAGACCTTAATAACCAAAAAAACAAAAGAGGACAAAGTGGAAAGACAAAGTACATACTGTGTAGGTGTCCTTCGGTCTCTCTCTCTCTCTCTCTCTCTCTTTCTCTCTCTCTCTCGAAGCTTGAAAAGAACTTGTTAGAGAAGGGGCTTCAAGTACTCATGATACTGCCGATAATGATGATGTCCCTGAGCATTTTTTGTTCGCAACCCTTTTTTCCTCCTCTTCTTCTTCTTTTTCCTCTCTCTCTCCCTGTAACCCTTCACTCCTACCCATGATGATCCGGATTGTCAGGGTCAGGCCAGAAGGGGGAGTACTTCATCAGCCACTCGGGTTCTTGTGGGTTCGTGATTGATGACTCCTGCAAGACGTGGGAAAAACAGAAAGGTGTAAAAGATAAAAAGAAAAAAAAAAAAAAAAGAAGAGTAAAGATAAGAGAGAAAACTGCAGGAGCATGTGGAAAAGAAAAGGATTAAAAAAGGAGGGGGTTTTGGCTTGGGGTTAGGGATCGTACGACCAACTTTTTCGCATGAAAACAATGAAGGAAGAAGCAGGGCTTGGTTTGTCTGTTGTTACGGAGGACACAAAAGCATAATTATTACGGGGAAAGAAGGCTGTCTAATCCTATCATCACTCCTTCTGATCACCTGCGAATTATTGCCCTCGCAACCCCATTGGGAAAGCTTCATGTTTTTTTTTTTTTTTTTTTTTTCATTTTTCTCTCCATTTTTATCTCCTCAGTTTTCCAAGAATGTCTATTTGATATTTCGAAGTGGCTTGGCTCAGCTTTATTAGTTTTCTTCAAATTTTAGGACTAGTTTCTTTTTTAAATTAACAAACCCTAATGTTTTTCATAATCCAGCCATCAAGGCAAGTTAATATAATGTTTTATAAGAGAAGAACTTTGGAAAAAAATACACCAATATAGAGAATAAACTCATGACAACTGAAATATATTCAAACAACTTCTTGATTGAATTGTTTTTCATCATTAGACAATGCTCGTGTCAAGTTCCCTTAATTAGCGACTAAAGATATTATATAGCCAATACTTTTTAATGAGAATTTTCATTATATCCATTGTTAGTAGAAAATCCTACTTAAAGATAATGATATGTGTGCAGTTAGAATCTATGTTTACAAAGCCTTTCTTAATTTTCTAGATTTCAAATGTCCGAGGTTGCCTCCGCAACTTTTTTATTTACATCGACAGTGGACAAAATAAAAATTCTTTGAATTAAGCGCTAAATGCGCACTCTTTCCAAACTTTAATGTACGTCCTTAATGCAATTCTTTTCCTAAGGCAGATGCTGTTCAAAGCCTCGTATACCCTCGTCAAAAAATGCTTACTGAGAAAAGGGAGGAAAGGGGAAAAGGTGGAAAAGAAAATAAAAGAGAAAATAAAGAAAGGGGATTCTGGGGGTCTCTCTTTAAGCTTATTAAATAGTTGTTGGGACAAAAACAAGGGTTTATTTTCTTTCTTTTTGCTCTCTTTTTAGTTACTTGCATGCATAGAATAGTGACAGTTCAAGGCTCATGAAATTCAGAGTCAAAAAAGTACTTCGTGTTCATAACTCACTTCTTTAATATCTGTCGACGACGAAGTGCATCCCATTATGAGCTCCTCCAGACCAGAGGCTGACCTCCCTCCCATTTTATGATGTTGTTCTTGTTGCTGATGTTGCTGATGTTGCTGATGTTGCTGTTGCTGCTGCTGTTGCTGTGTGTATTTTCATTTCATTTGGTAAAAAAAGAAACCGAAAAGAAGTCAAGAATTGAAATTTAAAATAAAAATAAAAAGTTGCATCTGAATCATGATAGTGTCTTCGACAGGGAGAAGAGAGTGGAGAAAATGACAGTAATTGCTCCCAACTCAGCTGACATTTTGAACTAGCACAACTTACATGAGTGCAGTCGCAGTTGCAATATAGTATTTGACACTAGAATAAGCATGCAACAGCAGTAAGCTAAATGAATATATAATTGTGTGCGTGCTATATGAGAGAGAGAGAGAGAGAGAGAGAGAGAGCGGCTAATGCAACTCCAAGGAAGAATAAAATTCTTGATCATGAGTAACTGAAAATTCAGCAGTTAAATATACAAATTGAAAAGTTTCAACATCTGACACAAGTTAACGCTTCTCGCATGTGATTATATAGAAGAAACAAGAAACGTGGGGCACTTTAGAAAACTATATATGTACCTGGAATTCATTCTGGAGCATCATCCTCGAGACGTGGTATGAGTCCTCGTCAAGGATGTTGATGGAGGCCGCCGTCTGGTGGAGAGGAGCAGGCGGGGCAATGATGGCAGAGATCGGGTGCGAGGGCCGGCTGATGTGGAATGCTGCAGTGGCGATTGGGTGGTGGACATGGTGCTGATGATGGAGCTGATGATCATGGGGAGCCACGGGATGATGCAACCTCTGGTACTGATGATGATCTCTGATGTCCTCACAGGTGCCGGACGTCGGGGCTTCCCTTGCGGTTGAAGCTTCCCCAATTCCCACCTGTATGCAAAAGTAATTAACCCAACTAAAACTATCTAATTGTGAACACAGTTTCTAGCTGACTAGTCCTTTTTCACTCTCTCCTTATTTCCCTTAGTTTTTTTCCCCTTTTTATGTTGCTTTATTCTCTTCTCAAGTTGCTTTATTTCACTCTCTGCTGTGATGTAAACCTTGCGCTTGTTAAGCAAGAGTTTAGTTAGCTGATGGTGATTATTTTCCAAGTTGCATTTTATGTGCAATACGAAAGAAAAGGGCAACCGTGAAATCATCTAGATGAGAAGCCCCTTTCGTTCAATTTGAGCAAACCCTTTTCAGTCTTAAGATCAAAGAAATTTTCCTAGCATATAATCAACTATCTAGATAATGGGTTATCCAAGAATGTTACGGAAAGAATGTTGAACGCAAATTTGATTTCATACAACCAAGTTGTTCATGTACTCACATGCATCAAAATGAGTCATTTTGTGTTAGTTTTATAGGAGAAAATTCGTGATCAAACTATGTGATCTCAATTTAAAAATTTGAATCTGGTAACAGATGAGGATATTTCATCCTTCCTAATAAAATTTTCCAAAAGTTTAACAACTCGCTCCATGTAAGGTTGAAGGGTATAGATTCCTTTTCAGCCTTGGTTCGAGGAAAGCAACGTCTATACCATGGTTCATATCTATATATATATATTAATATTAACTCATATGACAAAAATGTAAATGGAAATTTAAGAAATTACCTCATCGAAGCCTTTTCTAAATGGGATGAACCCAAAATGTTCCGATTTCAACTGTTGAATGTCGGCGGTGGCAGTGCCGTAACTCGAAATTGCAGCGGTAACCGCAGTGATAACTGCGGTTCCGGAGATCTCATCTGTCCGAGAAATTACCTCCTTCGAAGTAGAAGAGCTTCCACTCCCACCACTACCGCCGCCTCTTCTGCTACTATTGTTCGGATCGCCGCTTCCTTCAGCGGCATGAGCGGAAGTGCTAGTGGCGGGAATTGTCCTCTCAGACCAGTTGCACTGCCTCGGCTGCGTCTGGTAAAATATCTTGGATACCACGAGCTCCCCTTCCTTCTCTTCCTCATGCTGGCCCAGATGGTATTGGTGCATAACCCAATTTGTCTTCTCGGGTTTCCGGTTCTTGCCAAAGTTGGTGTAGAGGACCAGTATCTTCTTGCAACCCTTTTGCTTGCCGTTCACCATGACGGGCCTGGTCTTGCCAGTCTTGTGCCATCGTGTCTCGCCGCCTTGGAGGTCACACTCGGTTTGGATCTTCCGCCGCTTCCGCGTCCCGGTTGTGTAAGCCTTGGACGGCCTGTGGAAGAAGTGCCTGCTCAACCCATCTCTTGTCACTCCTAAGAAAGAGAAGAATTCAGACAAAAGAACACAAAGAGAGACACACCACCACCACCACCACCACCACCGTGTGGCCAAAAAGTCAAAGTTAGGTTGACTTAGGTATAACCAACCATAAATATACATGTGCAAAAACACTGCAAAGTCATAACAAACATGAAGAAGGAGAAGGAGGAAGTTATAAGCTAGCTAGGCAATGTAGACATTGATAAATACCCTCTACAAATTGCCAAAGAAATTACTTTTTTTTTTATAGAAACAGTATACCATATATAGTAAATTTCAACATCTTGAGAGAGAGAGAGAGAGAGAGAGAGAGAGATTTCTTGAGAGGTTAGAGAAAATAAATGAGACCTGGAAGTTTCTCAGGATGGGTGTAACAAATTCCATCCTCGCCTTCGATGGTAGGAATGAACTCGTCGATGAGAGGGTGAGATTTCATGTCTTTGGCTTCCACTTTGGCCTCGAGGTGCTCTATCAGTTCTTGGTCTGTCGGGTCAAATTTGACTCCTGCTGGTAGACCTAACCAATCCTGGAAAACGATAACACCCCTCAGCTTCTTTTTCTCCCCCAACTTCAAGTTAATTACCACAAGATTTAGGCATAAAAAAAAGAAAAAAAAATAGCATAGAGAAACTTGGGGGGTTTTTTTCCTTTTCTTTTAACTGAAGTTCATCACCTCACTGTATCAAACACCAGTAATTTTCATAACAAAACGCTGCCAAAACTCTTGTTATCATTTTCTTTATTTCGCATTTGCCGCGCCCAAAGAAGAAATAAAGACAAGAGAAAAGGAAAAATATGTTACCGGCTTCCCATCAAGCTTGTGTCCGCAACCGGGGCACTGTTTGGATCCGCAAATCTGATGCTCTTCGAGCTTTGCATCGATAAGATCAGAGCTGCTGATTGAACCCAAGTTACTGCTACTACTGTTATTCATCCTCTCTCTCTTTTTCTTTGCTCTTGGCTCTTTTCTTCGCAACTGCAGATACTATCTCTTCTCCTCTCTCCCTCTCTCCCCTCTCCACATATCTGCTTTCAAACCTCCATATCACTCCCTCAAGCTATTGAAAAATCCCTCACCTTCAAGAATAATCAGGTCCCTGTTCGAAAAATCGTTGTTTTATTCAGAATAAGATGAACAGAAACTGAGTAAGATCGGCGGCGGTAGCTCTAGTCCAAATATAGACCAGAAACCTCATAAGATAGAAGGCTATGAATAAGAAGACTATCACACGAAAGATCAGTCTTTTTCAAGAATCATAGAGGGGAAAAGACTCCGAAGTTTCTCTGGCAAAGAAAATGAAGAAAATCAAATAAGGCGCAAGTATTACATGTGCCAAAGCATGAAAAACAGTCTCTAGGAGAGAGAGGGAGAGAGAGAAAGAGAGAGAGGAAACTGTCGCAGCTTATTTGAGCTAGAAAACCTGCTTTAACATGGAAAGAGAACCTGAATTCGCTCTCTACTTTAACCGAAGCCAGTTAGAGAGAGAGAGAGAGAGAGAGAGAGAGAGAGCGGAGGGAAAGGAAAAGCAATGCTTCAGAACCTATACGTATCACCTTTAAAGCCCTTTGCTAATTTAAGCAGAGCATGGAGGCGGTTTATGCGTGCAAGAGAGAGAGAGAGAGAGAGAGAGAGAAGAGAGAGATGAAATCACAGTTCTCTTCCTTTTTTTTAAGTTATTTTTTCTAAAGCCCAGGGCCTTCTTATTGCATACCTTTGTTCCAAGCTAACCTTGACTGCTAAAGCAAAAGGCAAGAAATAGCCCTTCCAAGAACAGTAACACATGAATTTTTTCTTTTTTCATTTCACTATTCAAACATATGCAGTAAGATATTATTTTAGTGAGGAAAACGTATGACAGAAATAGGGAAAATTTGATCGGTTCCAGCAAAATCACCCTCTAACCTTTTCGCACTGCATAGGAGTACCCAACATCTGTATGTACCGGGATTTTGACCCTTAGCAGAAACAAAGCAAAACAACAAAAGTACTCTGCCAGCAGGAAAATTTCAAGCCTGGTCTGTTCGAAGATCACAGAGAGTTTAAACCTTCAAGTTGAATAAACAAAGATCTTTATATTGATGAAAAGGAAAAGATTGATTATTTAATGAAAAAATTTTGAGGGGGTGAAAAATAAATGGAAAAGAGATGATAGGAAGAGCTCACATGGGTTTTGAGCTGGAGTGCTGATCATGATTCTTTTGCCATGAATGTTTCACAGAGAGAGAGAGAGAGAGAGAGAGAGAGAGAATTACAAGGTTGCTTCATATGCAAGGCAAATGAGCAGTCTACTTGATGGACCACCACCACCTCTCTCTTCACCTTGTTAATACTTCATTATAAAATTATAATATATTATTAGAAAACATCAGATTAGAGACGTCTACAACAAGCACCAGTGATTCAGATTCTAATATGTCATCTAAACTCCCACATAAAAGAAGAAGAAGAAGAAGAAGAAATTATCGAATTTCTTTCTAACCACGTATTGTCGACTTTTTTTCTGGATTTTTGTCGATAGATTCGAAAAAGGAACACAAATTAACACAAATTTGAAGTAAATCCTTTCATTTGATAACACGAAACGGAAGCGTGTCTTTGATACTCTCTCTTCACCCTTTCAACGAGCCTTCTCTCTTTAGGGCTTTTGCTTGGATATCATTTCTTTTTTTTTTTTTTTTTTTTTAAGTCTAAACTTGGATATCATTTCTATTCTTAGGATATCTTGAAGCGTTGGCCCTTCGTACATAATTGAAGGTATGAGCCCAAAAAAAAAAAAAGGGAAAAAAAGAAAAAGATAGTAGGGCATGGACCAGGGGGCCCCACTAAATACAACGTGGGACCCACCCGTGAAATCTTGTGTGCTCTTGATGTATGGCAAAATCAGATGATGGTTTGGGGGTCACGTTTTTCCTCCTCCTTTGCTTTTGGGCGGTCAAGAGGGCATGATGGAGGGACCAAATAGTGCTGCTCGCATTCGCACAGAAACAGATCAATGGCCATGATGCTGCCTTGCTTGTCTGAGATCGATTTCCTTTTCTTTCTATTTATTTAGTTTCATACGTTCCTCTCTTTTTTCTTTTAAAGGGTTTGAGATTTTTACTAATTATGAGCTTAGTTACTTGGTTTATTCTGTCTTTAGGGATCATAATTGGTTATTACATCTGAAAAGAATACGGATGGTTGACTGTGGTGAGAGGGAGTCCTGCAGATTGATGTGATATGCCTTGGTCCAGGATGGTTAACTGAGCCGTGTGTTAATTCAGTGCATAGTGTTTATCTAGTGATAATCTTGATCATTGCACTATACATTCCTCGGCGATGATTGAAATCTTTCGTCGAGCTTCCCATCTGTAGTTCGATCGACTTGGCCAAGTTAGCGCCGCCCCTAAACATGGAAATTAGAACTATCAATTCTCATTCTATCTTTTGCTGATGTTTCAAGGGCTTTCATCGTACCTTTACGTGTGAAACTAAATGGGAAATGTCATATCAGCATTTCGGACTCCTATGGGTGCAAGTTTCTACAATCAACATTATCAACTTTTTGAAAATACGCCAACTCAGAAGACCTTTTCTAGTGACTCTAATTAGCAGTTAGTCGAGGTTGATGGTCAAATTGACAATGTCTTTCCGCTACATGAACGAGTCCTCAAGTCAATGCGATGTGGATTTCTTGCCACCAACAGAACCAGAAGAAATGTTGCATCAGTGCCTCTAATCTGCATGAGAAGAATACTATTGTAAGTGGCCTTTTAACTTGATACGATGGTCAAAGTTGATTTTACCAAATTTCTGCACATCAAACGCAGCAGATGTTGACCGGCATTCCTATGCAAATGCAATGGAAAATTTTAATTTTTTGGCCAAAGAATAGTATAAAAGATTAACATTACAGCAAAACAAAGCAGGGATGGAAATTGAACGCTCTTGAAGTAGGAGGACCAAAAGCGCGATTAATTCTTTCGGATGTAGATTTTGCAGTACTAGCAAGAGATTTTGAACATTCTGCACTGCACAGGAGCTATCTAGGAAGCAATTTAATTATAATTAAGGGGGCATGTGATCAGCATCAAATGAACCAAAAATCAACGAGGATCCCTCCTAATTATTGGGAAAGAATTAGTGCAGGAAATTAGAGGCTCTGATTGCAATTTTTGAAAATGTAAGCAAATAGTTTCCCAGCATATAAAAACACAATGATGTGATGTCTTCAACAAATGATTGCTCTTTCCAGTGAGAATATATGACCATATTTACTTTTTTTCCTAGAGAAAGGATTGCAATTGGATGACCAATTAGACCCGGGGACAACTTTCACCGTCAGATTTCGACCTATCGCGGCTTTATAAGAATGGTTTCCTCCATTTCTAATTGGAAGAAACTTCCTCCATTCAGCCTTCCGATTAGTGGTTTGCAAACATGAATATACCCGCATTTATATTTTTCGTTAAGTTTATATATGGGTGATCTCCTCCAATTGGGGATGAAGGAGAATATAACCCCTTCTTAATCTTCTACCGCGATTTTTCGATTCTACTACTTTATACTCTCTCTCTTCAAATTCCTACACTTTGCAGTTTGCATCCTATATATATCTATTTAAGTTTATCATAATCCGAGTGTAAAGCCTAGATTTTTCTAAAGCTTGACGTGTCGAGTGAATATGGTATATTAAAAATTAAGAATATAAAGTGTGGAATAGAGAAAGTTAGGGATTAGTTACTTTGATTCCCTAAAGCAAAGCCAGCCATGAAATCTATCTCACAGTAGAAGAATATTTTTTTGCACCCATTGTATCTATAAGTCGAAACTTTTTTTGTGGGCATATTTACGGAGAGAGGAGGACAAAGATCAAGTTGAGAAACTCAGATTTCTTGATGTGAAACTCTTTTATCATTTTAGACAATCATATCATTCATCTCAAGACTAGGGGTTCAGGACACAAGGGTCATGTGGAAAAGTTATTATGATTAGCGGAGATGCAGTCGATTAGGGATTCTACCACCAGATTAGCCAATTATTAACTGACACCAGAAAATTTAAATTAATATAAAAATAAGGAGATATTTAGGTGTCGTTTATTTCAAGGAAAATTAATGAATTGAAAAATATTTTCTTAAAAATGATCGTTTGTATTTGTATGAAAACATTTTTCAATGATTAATGTTTTCAAGCAAAAAAAGCGAATCAAGAAATATGTTTCAAATAATGCATTTTTTACGAAACAAGCAAAACTTTAGACATGCGGATGCGGGCGTAGATTGTGGTTCATCTAGCCTTCAGTGGCCTCTCGCTGCTTTCCTTTTCGTTTTGCCATTGTTTTGGTTGTTTCTACTTCCTCAAGCCCACTCTTGCAGTCCTCTTTTGCATTCGGCTCCCTTGCACTCACTCTGACTTATTGTCTTGTTGAGTGCAAGTTTTGTGGCGCCGGATCTTTTGTAATTGTTGGTTAAAGCTATATATTCTTACCCATTACAAAAACAAAACAAAACTTTAGACATAACAAATAATACATGCGGAGAAGTTCTTTGGTACAGTTTTTTTTTTTTTTTTTTTTTGCAGCAATTAATTTGTGAAAAGGACACTACGGCTTTTGTAAGGCATTTGGAAACCATCTCGAAGCTACAATCCACAACTAAAGCAAGTTGCTAAATTTGCGTAAAAGACATTCAAAATTGCATGAAATTGGCAATAAGTGTTAAGCATCCACTGCCAGTTAATGTGCTTCTTCCTTTCCCTTTGGAAAGACTATCAAATTTAGCTATAATCAAAATAATAGAATATAATGATAGTTTTGAAATGATATATTTTACTTAAACTCGTTTATAATATGTTATGCTATTTAATTTTTTTTCAATCTGTTTATTATATGTATATAAATAGATTGGATTTTCTAATTAAAATATGAATCACTCAAAAACAAATTAAAATCAATTCGGTAGGAGATCCAAATTTTGGAATGGTTTGAGTCAGTTATCCAAATAAATCAATATGGAAACATAAAATATAGTAATGCAATATAAATCTAATTCAATCGAAATTACATTCACTTCATTTATAAAGTAGATTAATATTAACAAGAAAAGCTATTCACATTTAATTTATTTTCTCTCATCAATCATCACACTTTTGAACAGGTGGAACGGTTATTTTTCAATTGCTATTAAGAAAATCAATGTAGAAATATAAGATTAAAACTACACACACTAAAAAAAAATACTACTATAAAATGACTCTCGTAATTATTATTCAATCGTTATTAGCAGAATTCTTATCACGGTCTATTTCTTCTTATTCTGAAATTCAAGTGCATGTTGAAATTGTTGGTTGAACATCAATCAATAATGTAAGACAAATATTTCGTGATTTTGTAAAATTCAATTTAATTTTTACATTGATCGTATTCAATTTCATATACAGTAGACAACACATATATGGCATTAAGGTAATATACTTTGGCCAGTCAAAAGAATCACAAAAATAAAAAAGAAAGAAGCAAGGCAAAAACCTCCCCGCCGTTAATATAAGCCAAATTTATTCTACGGCAGCATGTGAAGGCTGCTGCCAAGAGCCTTTTTGACCATCTGTAATAGAATATCATTTGAAATATTCTCCCCCGAAAGAAAAAATTCCAATTTATTCGGCCTACAACAGTTGTCTGACTGGGTACTAAATGTCAATTACACCAATATTTTCATCTGTCGACGTCTTCTCTCGTCAATACAAGCTATTTCTCGCAAATAAAACGGATTTTTTCTCGAGTGGTACAGCTTCTTTTTTTTTTTTTTTTTTTTGACTTAGGAGAACTTGCTAAACACCTTGTAAAGATCAAGAAACTCGGTTTCGTGATTGTGATTGTGATTGCTACAGAGGAGAGTTATAGCTTATGTCAGGTACCTTCGTCGGTTGGGAAAGTAGGGGGAGAAAAAGTGAAGAATAGGGAGAGTCTCTTGGTAAATGAAACTCTTTCTTGGGCTCAACTAGCGTTGGAACAACTGTCGGTGAAGTCACGAAAGTGAAAAAAGGCAGGAGAAGGACATGATCCATCCATCGTACCTCGTCGCCTAACATGTCGAAATGTCTTGGATTACAAGATAAATCTAATCTCAGGCAATTTCCTACCTATGGGGAGAGAGAGAGAGAGAGAGAGAGAGAGAGAGAGAGGGAGAGGGAGATGGTTTGGATTTGACCGCTAAGGCGATGCATCGTGTTGTTAGGGTGGTTCATCTAATGCAGGAAGCCCTTTTGCTTGCTTCCAAGTCACTCCATTGTCTCGTCTCTATCCTTTGAACCTGTCCCGTGATTGACAATTGCGCTTTACGCCTTCCGTCGTTCTGGAGGGATCGGTGATGAAACCGCGCTGCGCGCCGAAGTATGCATACGGATGTTGTCCGGTACCCGATACTCTAGTGCAGCGGAAACCACGGGCACTTTCTTTGTCTTGTGACGAGTGCACACAGAAACACAACACGAGGGGTCGGTATTGTGGACATGGAGCTCGGTCCCCCAATGACAAATGACTTGAACGGTGACCTCCAGTCCCGCCGATCTGGACCGATCCGGGCTAAGAAACGCCACACTGAGGCCAGAGTTTAAACTCTGCAGCCGACATTTTCTATTCATGCCACAAGGTGAGAACGCACCAGAAGGGGCATAAGGAAGCGTTCCCAAGGCCCTAGCAACAACACAGAGCCCGGCCCGTCCCAAAATGGTCCGACCAACCTGCTTCGACGCGTCGCTATTTCCCCTTTTGGCCCTGTCCTGAGCGTGCTCGCTGATCTCATTGCTCGAGTCTTGGCACAATAAAGAAAAAGCAAAGCCAGCAATTTGCTGCACTCAGCAGTATCATCATCATTAGGTATCCATCAAGAGACATTCTACAGTCTGAAAGATTACCGTGGGCGAGTGAAGACAAGTTACCAACATAGGGATGGCGAAAATAAGCTATTCATTTGGTGGAGACAGGTGCACAAAAGGACATGAATCCCCGGCATGATAAGATCTCGTAGATTCGCAATGATCCCGAGAAAAGCCATCGTAATCTGCAATCTTACTACAGTCGAGTTGCTCGGACTAAGCTCTAAAACAGTCATTTGAAGTTCATCTAACGAGAATTACATCACTACATTTTATGCTCACAGGACTAGGTGACTGTTGAATTTGGAAATTATGAAAAAGCCGTCACTGCATCTTGGGCAGTTCGTAGATCAGCAGAAAATAGCACAAATGACCTGCAGTGATACCAGGGGTTCCAAAGAAGCAGTCACTTCGCCTCCAGTGGCCTCCACTTCCCGAAGAAGCATCTGTTCCAGAAGATGGGGAGCACCAAAGGATATCCGTGTCCAATTGATGGAGCCACGAACAAAAGGGAAACTGTCAACTGCTCGATTGTCTTTTCAGAAAAAGCAAAAGAAACTTTCGAAGAAGCTCCATCTTTCGAAACATTTAATCTTGGTCTTGACGGGTTCTACTTAATCTGGCAATGGATGTGGCAGGTGAATGCCTGCAAATGTTAAATCACAGCCATGACAGGGGCTTGCTTCCCCACATTTGCCTTAAATTCGCAGTACGAGCACCTTGAACTCTTGCGTCGTCTACACCTAACTTTCCTCAATGACCATACAGTGCAATGCAGATAGGAGCACGAATCTAAGTCCGTTAAGTTATAGTGCGACTCGACTTCGCAAACAAGTCTAGTCCATGAAAACAATGATCAGCACAACAACATGGACCACCTAATCAACCTCTGTTTCCTGTTACAACGCTTAGTAATGACTGATCTTAAAGGAGTTAAGAGCCCTAATAAGTCTCGAAGCTGCTTCTGCAAATCCGGACCCAATGCTTTCCAACTCTGAGGATCATTGGAATTGTATTCAAAGTGAGAGATGTCTCTGGAGAAGAAGACTGGGAAGAATTGTTGTTCTTTTCCTTTATTGTTTTCTTTCCCCAATAATACATCTGTGGTATAACATTCATTAGAACTGCACTGGATGGGAAGTTCATGATAATCCACGAATTTGTAAATGGGTACAAGGAATCGAACTCAAAAGGATATCAAGATAAAGTCAAATGGGCTGATGTTTATTCTAAATGCTTAAACTGTTAGTGAATGGTGCAGAATATAAGCTGTATATGCCTAAGAAGTAATTGGCAATGATGTCCATACGAGATCAAACTTCCCCGTTTTCCCCTCTTGTCCCTGGAGATGTTAAACCATTTTCTGCATTCGAGGGTCTAATTGTTGACAGTTCACATCATGCACAAATCCAGCTGGTCACATGATAATGATAAGAAAATATGAGCAATATGATCAAAGAGGGAGCGTCAAGAGTTTGACACGTGCAAGAGTTCTAGTCTTTGACAACTGATTGTTTGTCCAGAAGACCATGTGTCTCTGCATTTGACACCATATCCATATTCCTCCTGTGCATGCTCCAAAGACAAAGACGTTGCTCTGTCAATTCCTAAACAACAGCTATATTTGTGGACTAGCTGCAAACACGCACACCTGTCTATCACGGTAATATCGATCGAAGGTACTCGAGACAAACAAATCCGATGGACCACCCTGCCATGGAGAATATGATCAAGGAATAAGAACAGATTCACGAGTGATGTAAGTAGGTGAGAAGCCATCACATATCATAAGCATCTTGGGAGGGAATAAGTACCCTATGGACATTCCTCCAGCATAATGAAACAATGCGAGAATCTCACGATTGTCGTTGAGCAGATCAAGTCCTAACAGAGCCTAGCATTTGCCAAGATATCCATGCACATTTTGGAATCAAATAAGGAGGATCGGTGAACTAGTGGATACGGTAGTTGTCCCATTTAAATTTTTTCATTTCAGTATGTTACAGAGAGGGAATAAGCTATGGGTCTTTCAGTTTGAATTTTGTCAGAAACAAGATGCGGACTTAAAGATTTTAGACTCAGGGACGCAATTAATTCCCAGCACCCGAATTGCCATCTTCTCCAACTTGCCCCGATGGATTCTATTCCCAACTGCTTGATGTAGTAAGCGCTATATAACATCGGCAGAGGAATGAAAAATTCTTCAAAGTTCGTTCAAGGAGAAAGATGGCTTTGGCAGCAGTACTTGGCAGGAACTTTCTTGGATTTCGTCGCCACGAACTTTTGAAGGAGCAGAGAGTTTCGCGAACAGAAAAATTCACTCTGTTCGATTCATCAAGAGGTGAGTTATGTCCCAACAACAAAGTCTCCAATTACGTTAACAATTTAGTAGATGTTACAAACAGTTCTATTTTTTTCTCCCTTTCATTCAGATTTGCCATGGAAGACATCTCCTCTGAAAACTTTGAATTTGACGTTCTCAACGGGCAACAATGTAATCAGAAGGAACGGAATTCAGGTGGTATCTCCAGATATATCAGCACCTAGCTGGGGACCGGAGGTCCTTGGTGCTTACGACGACGAGTATGGCGGGGTTGTCATCAATCCTTGGAGCTTACCCTCAAGCGCAAATGCTTTTGCCTCCGCCCTTAAAACTTCCCTATCCGACTGGAAATTGAAGGTCTGCACGGAGCAACAAACTGCCTAATTTTTGACTCACCAGCATGTATAAGCATGTGCAAAAACAGAAAACGGAAATCGTGTATGGTTGAAATGCATTTCTTTGATCATGAAAAGCATTACTAGCTCTTGCTTAAGGCTTTGTTGATCCTAAATGTAATAAGGGAAAAAAATTAAGCACCTGAGTTTCAAGAAAGAACATTATTAGCAGTTCTCACCATTCACATACTCCATCTCCAGCGTAAAATGCAATCAGCAATATCGATATCGTGTGAAATGCAGGGTAAGAGGGGAATATGGCTCAAAATACTCGAAGAGCAAGCAGACCTCGTTCCCATTGCGATACAGGCAAGAACTGAATCCTCCCAGCACTCATGTGATCACATCAGATCAAATGATATGTGAAAACTCTTTATAAAATGGCCAAATCTTCTGTTTCTGGCGTCACAGGAAGGCTTCAAGTACCACCATGCCGAACCAGGATTCCTAGTGCTAACATACTGGATCCCTGATGAGCCCTGCCTTCTTCCTGCTGGTCCTTCACATCAAATCGGTGTCGGAGGGTTCGTGATCAATGACAAAAGAGAGGTTCGCTAACCAATATTAACATTCTATCCTGCCACATTTTTTCTAGTGACCCTTTGCTTGGTTCGTTCTATTTCTACTGATATGCCACATTGTTTTGAGCTCAACCCAGGTCCTCGTGGTAAAGGAAAAATGTTCCTGCATCTGTTCTGATGTGTGGAAGTTACCAACTGGCTATATCAATAAGGTGATTCTACAGCAAGCCTACATGAAAATTCTGACAGCTTTGAAATATATGCCCATATTTAGTGAATTGTCTCTGTTATTCAGGCTGAAGATTTATTCTCTGGAGCTGTGAGAGAAGTGAAGGAAGAAACTGGGGTAAGTTCAGTTAACTTTTATTAACGTTTAGCAACAAGCTCAAATGAACTCCTACGATTGAGGACTTGGTCAGCGGAGCTCTCTTAAAGATAAAAAAGTTGGTCAATCAAACCTTCACAAAAGTGAATTTAGTAAAGTTAAGCCTTTCTTTGATGGCAACCATCAACTTCGTCGGCCTGTGACTCGTGCTGACGTTCGAACTAGTTGCCCATCAGCTCCTGCTAAACCCCCAAACAACTGTTAAAAATTTTGGATGTGTGCGTGCGGAAGCATGGTTTTGATATTAGTTATAGTTTTTTGTTAGTGACGTTGTGTGCAAATGTATGATATAGTTTGTAGAGGATAAACAAGGGACAAGATAGGATAATTGAAGGATAAAGAACCTGGGTTATAATTTATCAAATTGATGAAAATGGATAGTAGAAAATATTTTGATATAATGGAGGAGTATTTCATAACATAAAAACCATCTTAACTCTACTCCTCCACACGGTGGAGGTCTAAACCTCACACCTCAAATGATGAACTACAAGGCTATTTATAGGCATAAGTCATCGCCTCAGAAGATTCTAGACTTCTCTTGAATGCTAGACTTCTCTAGACTTCTCTTACATCTGGAAATTTTCAGCCACAATTTTTTCAACCATCCAAAACTTCATCTAGAGAATTCTAAAGTTTAGCAACTCTAGAAAATTCTAGAAAATGGATTACCATTTCCAACACCAACTAACCACGGAAGATCAATAGATCCCGTCAAAAATGGTTTGCTGCATCAATCGAGATTTGAAAATTTGGAGGCTCGATTGATTTCCAAAACGAGCACCCGACTAACCGATCGAGCAACGGTCAATTTGAGCCTCCTGCCCTCGTTTTTCTCCTTGTTCAAAAAGTCTGTCATGAAGTCTTATGGTTTCCGAATCTTCATTCAGTTTTCTCAGTTTCCTCGCGCAGGTCGACACGGCTTTCCTGGAAATGGTTGCTTTCAGGTATAACCCGAAATGAACACCCTTTGACGTGTATCTGCAAGCATGATGATTTGACTTGTCGGCCGTGGAACTTCACAACTAGCTATTTGTTTATTCACATCTGTTTCTCTGTTTCTCTGTTTCTTTTTCCTCGGTTGGCATGGGAAGGCACGTCCACCAGGTGGCTTTCGAGAAGTCAGATTTGCTGTTCGTGTGCATGCTCAAGCCCCTGTCCTCCGACATCACCATCGATGGCAGAGAGATCCAAGCCGCCAAGGTATACAATTCAACTCAATCAATGCATAAACTCCAAAAATATATATTTTCTCTACTTTGACAGAATCTGTTCGAGGGTTGGCTTATTTGACCATTTTGCAGTGGATGGCTTATGATGAATTCATCGGCCAACCCTACTACCAAGAGGATCACATGCTGAAGAAGGCCATGGAGCTGTGCATGGAGGCGTACGAGGAGCGTTACTGCGGATTCATCGCTCACCAGCTCACCTCGAAGCTTGACGGCAAGCTGTCTTACTTGTACTATTACGGGGGGTCCAATTCATGTGAAATATGATGTGCTCTAAATACTTGAAGAGTTTCCTCTTAATGAAACGAATAATTCACTAAGTAAATAAAAGGGCGTAAGCCATTCTAGCTCTAGCTTCTAGGGTTTTGGTTTTACTTGTCAAACATCATGTGTGTGGAAAAAAAGAATTCAACTTTTAAGTCCCTGAAATTTATACTTCCTATCATTTTGGTCCCTGAACATTTTGTGTTCAACTTTTTGCCACGGTAACAATTTCATTCGGCCTAAATCCCTTAAAAAAAAAAAAAAACCTCAATTTTAGGTGTAATCTCAATTCCACCTCGAATCTCTAATCCCAAATTTGGCCCGCATCCAAAAATTGTTGCTAGCTTCTTCAAAATCATCAATATCATGAGGCTACTATTATTCCATACAAAGGCGAGAGTATTTGTGAAAACGCAGGTTATGATAATGAACCTATAACTAGCCCTGATGTTCATAATTTTGACAAAATTAGTGACAATTTTTGGATGCGAAGGCAAGACTTGAGACTTTAGTGAAAGTTTGTGATTTTTTAAAACCAAAAAAGGGAACAAGCCACCAAAAAAACTCAAATTATGCTCATTATGATACACTTACCCTGAAATTTTTTATAACATTGAAAATCCTAAACTATGTCAGGAAAATTATTTTAAAAAAATATTAAACCTATTACAATTGTGTTAGTTCTGTTCTAAATATTTTCGCTTTTTTTTTTGTCAATTTAATAATAAACATTTTGTATTTGTGTCAATTCAGTTCATCCAGCCAATTTTGGCCAATCAAAGCTAATGTAGACACCAACCATTTAGCTAACATTGACGTGGATAATTTTTGATAATATTTTTTTGAATTTTTATTTTTCCTTTCTTTTTTTTTTTTTTTCCCTTTCCTTTTCTTTCTTCACTCCTTTATTTGCCATTATGGCTAGCAAGGTTTGTTGGAGCTCGCTAGCCACTAGGCAAGGGCTGTAAAGACCTCAATAGTTGCTGGCGAGGGCTATGGCCCTCACCTAGATCTAGGCTAGGGCAACATTGCCAAGTGAGGTCATGGTTGCCTTCACCTACAACCGACAAGGCTGGTCACCCCTACAAACCTAGGACACTCATATTGTTCAATAGCATAGAAAAAAAATGGGAGCAAACATAGTGAGGCATAAATTATTGACCTTTGATTATGCCTAAGAGTAAGTCCAATGAAGTAATGCAAGTTGGCCACAGGCCAATTTTGGCAATCATGGCCCCACCCAGATCTAGGCGAGCTCCAGCGACCCTTGCTGGCCACAGCTCACTGATCACAATGGGAAACAAAGAAGAAAGAAAGGAAGGAAAAGAAAAACAAAGAAAAATTAAAAATTAATTAAAAATTGAAAATAAAATAAAATATTATTGAAAATTGTCAACATTAGTGTTGATCAAACGATCAGTGCCAACTTGCTAATATTAGTTGGATAAACTGAATTGGCAAAAAGAAGAAGAAGAAGTTATAACTGAATAGGCACAATTACAATAGATTTATGATTTTTTTTTTAAATTTTCTCAAACTATGTCCATGATGACACATTTATCTTAAATTTTCTCTTATAACATAAAAATCTCAAATTTATACCCATGTGATGCATTTATCTTGTGTCAAGGTTCCATTAGATATTTTTTTTTAACTAAAACAACATCATCTTTATTTTATTTAAGTCGAGTGGGTGATTTATGACATCCACATATGTATCTTTTCAACAGTTTTCATTGAAAGTAAATATGTCACATTAATATAAAAATTTGAAATTTTTGATATCACAAAAAAAAAAAAAAAAGGATAAATGTGCCATGCTAGCCATACTTTAGGATTTTTTGTGACTTTTGCCAAAAACAAATCGGGGCAAAATTATAATTGCACCTAAAATTAAGGACTTTTTAAGGGAATCAAAAAGTTCTTCCATTTTTTTTTTTTTTTTGAACAGACAAAAAGTTCTTCCATTAAATAAAGGAGTTCTGCGGCTACGAAAATTCAACTATTATCATTATTATTATTATGAAATGTGCAGTCTCCTCTAGACAGCAGAAGCCAGGGACGAAGCTTCATTAATTCCAGAATAGTACAAAGCACAAAACCAACATCTTCTCCTGTTTTCCCCAATCGCACAAACGAAACGGCGGCCGAACATGTGGCGGCTTTTCGCACGCTGTCCGAACGGACGCCAACTTGACCCACCGACCCCACCAATTTTCACCTTCTTTTCTGGTTGACCGGTTGCGAGGCGTTGGATTACTATTGTTTATTACTAAAAGATCCATTAGTATATTCCATATTTTATATATTAAAATTTAAAAATAAATACATATAACTGGGTGGAAAGGGGTTTAAATATGATGAACTGAGACTGCTGGTTTTTTTGTCCATGCATCAAATTCCAAATAATGTTATCTTTCGGTCCAACGTTCTAAGTTGATTTGTTTAGACTCTCTTACTAATTCATTTCACTTTCAAAATTTTGAATGTCTACTCTCATGGTGTGTCGAACCATATATATTCATGTGATAAATTCTTAAAATTGACTTGGTGTTAGATTGCAAAAGACTTTATTCCTCTTATTGTGATTTTAGGTCCAAATCTTATTAGGAGCACTCAAGAAGTAAAATTCTAAATGTACCAAGCCGATATAAGGGATCACACACTTAAAATAGCCGAAAGAGATAGACTAGTCAAAATAGGCAAAAATTAGCTTGGAAATTACCCAATCACTAAATTAAGGGGAAAAAGGAGGAGGAAAATTTGAGATTTTAATTTGCAAGGAAAATATAGACAGTTTGACTAAATGAACTTCATTTTGAAAGTACAATATAGTCATTATTTAACTCAATTTGAAAATACATTGCTCTTCAATATGGTAGTAATTATTCGACTCAATGGAAAATTACATCACCCTAACATGTTTTGTTATATACACTAGGATAAACAATTTCATTGCCCACCAGCTCACCTCAAATCTTGATGGCAAACTGTCTTACTTGTACTACTACGGGGGTCCATGTAAAATATGATATTTAACAAGTTTCTTATTTGTGAAACAGATAAATCAATAAATAAATAAAAGGGTGTAAGCCTTCTGGCTATAGCTTCTAGGGTGTTGGTTTTACTTGTCAAACATCATGTGCATGGAAAAAGAAATCACTTTTAAGTCCCTGAAATTTATACTTCCTATAATTTTGCCACTATAATTTCTTAAAAATCTCAATTTTATCATGACCTTGTTTTTTGTCTAAAAAAGTTACCAGTTGTCACTCTAATCTCAAGCCATGTCAAAAAATTGGCATCGATTTTTTCAAAATCATCAACATCAAGAGGCTGCCATTGTTTCCATGAAGGTAAAAAGCATTGATTAATACGTGGGTTTTGATAACTAACCTTGATGTTGATAACTTTAAAGAAACTAGTGGCAATTTTTGGATGCTGGAAACAAATTTTGGACTATGGTGAAAGTTCATGATTTTTTTCAAACAAAAAAATTTGGGACGAGTTAAAGTTGAGGATATTTTAGAGAATCAAGCTAAATATTTTCTAACAAGTTCTTCCACTAAATAAAGGAGTTCTCTTAGTGGTGTGCATCGGAGCCAAAACCAACTCAAAAATTGGACCAAACCGGCTAGTTTTGGGTGAATCCTAATTCCAAATTTTTAAAATTGAGAATAATTAGTTTGATTCTCAGTTCAAGCTACGGAACAAAACCATCTGGACTGGATTTGAGCAATTTTATATTAATATTTATTTCTTTTAAAGAGTAAAAAAAAGGAACTTACCAAAATCCTACATCGGATTGGTCCAACTCAGGATTTGGGCCTGAGTCTTCTAGTCCAATTCTCGATTCCAGGAACCCAAAAACCAACCCTACCAGTCGGGGTCCCAATGTTAGGATGGAATGGATCCAATCGGAAAACCGAATATTCCTAGTTTTACTATTGGGATAGTCCAATTAATATCGATGTCGTTTTATCAAATATGCAGTCTATTTTAGACAGCAGTAGCCAGAGACGGAGACACGTTAATTACGAGAAAAGTACAATGAACAAGATCCAATCGCGCAAACGGAAAGGCGGCCTTAGTTAAAAAAAAAAACGGAAAGGCGGCCGAACGATTGGCAGCTCGACACGCGCTGTCCGAACGGACGACGACGTGACCGAACCAGCCGCCCAAATTCTCACAGCCTCCCGCTGTCCTCTTTATGCCCGTTTTTCTGGTCGAGACGTCACGGGTTAGGAGGTGTCAAATTAATATTTATTATTCAAAAATCCATTAGTATATTAAGGCATTTTATATTAGGATTTAAAAAAAAAAAAAAAAACATATAACTGGCTGCAAAGCGGTTTGAATATGGTAAACTGAGAACGTTGGTTTATTGTCCATTCATCAAATTCAAATTGTGAATTGAATTGATCTTTATGTTTACATGTTATGTATCGGTCGATCATTCCCTATCAATTTATTCCAACTCCCTTATCAATTCATGTCACTTTCATATTTTATTAATGTCTACTCTCACAAGCGTGTTCAACTATGTAAATTCACACAACATGTTGCAAATTGACATCAATGAGTATTTAGATAATAACAGACTTTATTCCTCTTATTGTGTTTTTAGATTCGAATCTTGTTAGAAGCACTTGAGAAGTAAAATTTTGAATGTACCAAGCCAATATAGGAGACTGCAGACTTGAAATAGGTGGGAGAGATGGATTAGTCAAGATACGCAAAAACTAGCTCACACACCACACAATCACTAAATAAAGAAAAAAATGGTGAATTTGATAATCCTAATGTCTAAATAAACTTCATTTTTGAAAGTACAATATGGTCACTATCTAACTTGATGTGAAAATATATTACCCTTCAATATGGTCATGATTATTAAACTCAATGGAAAAATACATCACCCTTTCATGTTTTATTAAACAATTTGATTTAGAATGACATTTTTTGTAATATGTGTTTTACGGAAAAGTATCAATAAAATATCTTTTAAAAATATGGATGAATCAACAAAAGTTGCAAAGGGTCCTTCATTGATTTTAGATGGGAAAGTAAATGATAAGAAATTAAAGGTATGAGTGCCAGAGGCGATCACGACCCACCATTTAAATTATAGGAAGGTAAAAATGAAAATAAATTTACGAGAACGGTTAGTTGTTTGATTGATTAAGGATCTTTTAAAAATAGTACACTATAGTTATTTATAGCCCCCGATCAAAAGTTACATGTGGTTATAGAATTTGGAAAGTTCCTAATCCTTTTTGTGATTATAAGAAGTTACAATAACACTTGTCCACAAGATATTACAAAACGCAATAATAGCAACAATAGATATAGCCACACGGCAGTCACATTTTTGTGTTGATTGCCTTGATGGCTTTCTTGGTAACTTGTCGGTTGCCTTTTTCGTTGATTATATTTGTTGTTCAACAAACTCTATTATTAATGATTAATTCCGTCACTTATCAATTATAATCAAAAGTTTGTCATTTTTTTTGTCAACAATATGATATAAATTTGCAATTGGAACATTATTAGAAGAACTAGAATCAAATTATAAAATCTAGAAATGATGTGCGAAAAACAGCATTCGATGCCTATTGTTTTACTTCCTTCCCAAGTAGAAACCCCGTCAAATAAACTATCAAAAAGGACGGGCAGAAAAGTTAATTTTGGATTTGTTTTGTCCTTTTTATAGTTTATTATACTTCTTTTTTTTTCATCACTTTTCTTGCTTCAAAAGCAAAAAAAAAAAAAAAAAAAAAAAAAAAAAAAACACACGCTCAAGTTCTTTGACCTGAGACCCTGGAAAAATAAAAGATGGAATTCCATTGAATAATCCCTTTGGTTCTAGCGGAAATCAGGCGTGCGTATGACTTGACCTCATCACATATTTAAATATTAAAGTTATAATATTTTATGAGAAAAATGGTGACGTGAATTTCTAATTTTGTTAAATGTTAAGTCTGCGCGTGGTGCTAATTTGCTAGGCTGATTAATTATACATAGCAAAAGGAGCCCATCTCAATTTCTATAATAGGATATTGACTTGAGCACATCAAATAGAATAGGACCTTAGATTTAACTAAACGTTTATCAATCTTATCCACAGCATTACGTATGCATAGGGGCCAATTAATGAAATTGGTTTTGCAATAGCGTAGGGGGTTATAGATGGATTCTTATATAGTTGAATCATGAATCGAACACTCAATAATAACTTAGGGGATCAATCTACATATTGTGAGAATGCATTATTTCCAAACCCATCAAAATGAGTCATAATCCTATTTTTTAACCCATATTAGTGTTGAATGAGTTAAAAATGGGTTTGCTTATATTAATAAACGGGTTATAGATGTGTTTAAACACAATGAATGTTAAATGAATCATAAATGGAATTTCAACTTATTTAATCCCAATCCATTTTTATGACTCTTTCTCTCTCTCGTCTCTCTCACATTTACTCTCTCTTGTTGTGAGTTTTTATAAATTGGATTAAATAAGAAAGTGTTTTAAAAATATGAGTTAAATGGGTTAAATTAATTTATTTAGGTCGGACAATATATAACTTAACCCAAACTCGACTCAACTCACATGTTTAAAGAATCTAGTTTTTCTACTCGATGGTAGGCACAAACCTGCAAATTGATAAGAAAGAGTTTATTGGATCTCTCTAGAACGTCACATGGGCAGATCGAATTCCCACCAAATGTAAATTAGCATACATAGGGTCACGTGAAAATCCCCAAAAAAAAAAAAAAAAAAAACAGTTAGAAAATCTGCCCCTTCCGCACGTAAATATTCACCATAAATAGAAAGAAAGGAGAAAATGAAAAAAAGTCATCGGAGAAAATGAAAAAAAGTCTTCCACTTTGAAATTTCTGGCTTTTTTTTACCCCTCTGCCCTTCTTCTGTCTTCCCTCGAAACTCCGTGAATCGTGCGGAACTGGCGTCGGCCGCAGGTTTTGGTTGCTTTCCGTCCACCTGATTCACGTACGAGAAAGCGACAGAAACAGAGAAAGTTCTATAGCGACAAGGACACACACTGAGAGGAGACAAAGAAAACCAGCGAAAACCAGCACGCGTACTTGACGGCATCCTCCGGTATTTCCATCTGGGTCAACGGAATCTTCCCTATAAGAAATGCTTCCCCTCCGGTGATCCCTCCCCTGTAAACCGAAACTTCCCAACTTTCTCCATCAGCTCTCTCTGTATCTGCGTTTGAATGGGTTCGATCCCTGCTCCCTCTTCCGTCCCCACAGTGAAGTCCTCGCTCGCCCCGGAGCCCCGCGATCGCCCGGCCGTCGGTCCCGGGAAGCAGAACAACGGTGCCGCCGCCGCCGCCGCGCGCGTCGGGTCGTCCTTGAGCGCCGCCGCGGGATCGGCGGGCGTTTCGGACATGGCGAAGAAGAAGATCGTGACGGGCGATGCCGGTTACATCCTTGAAGACGTCCCTCATTTCTCCGATTACCTTCCCAATCTCCCGGTACCTCTCTCTCTCTAGTAGATAACTTGGTTAAACTTGCCTGTTTGATTGATCAATTTCGCTTTTCTATTTTATTTTATTTTATTTGATGCGTTTCGTGGTCCGGAATAGGAGAAAATCGAAAAGGGTATGAATGAATTTAACTTTCTGAGCTTCCAAGATTCATGGAACAGAGGCAAAAGTTTCTTCTTTTTTTTTTTTTTTTTTTTTTCCAAAGTGGAAGAAAATATTTTGACTTTAGCTTAGCTTAATTTGTTTATTTCAAATTGAGAACGTTAAGTGTAGTAATGTAACAAGGGCTGTCCTCCAATAGTTAAGCTGCCGATCGATCGACTGTGTTGGATCCATCGCTTCATTTTCGGAGTTGTCGATGCTGTTCCGCAGCTTCAAAATGTCCTGTCGGCTTCTGGTTTGCTAGCGTTGAAACTGGTTAAGCATTCATCAAGTTTGAATCTTGAAGGTTCATTCGTGGTTAATTGGTCGTGTTCTCATCTGCTATATGTTATCTTGTTGTCTTGCAGACTTATTCTAATCCGCTACAAGACAACCCTTCATATTCGGTTGTGAAGTAAGTCAGGAGAAGTTGTTCCTTGTTCTTGTTGATTCGAAAGGTTTTTATGTTGGGAACTGAAGATTGTTATTATTGACACGTTATGTTTTCCTTAACCAGGCAGTACTTTGTCCATGTTGATGACACGGTACCCCAAAAGGTTAGCCCCTTATGCGACACATTTGATTTTTCTGCCGGCGTCGGCTTCCATTATTTGCTTGGAAATAGTGCATCTGTTATCATCAATGACATTATCTTCAATTCTGCAGGTTGTCGTCCACAAGGACAGTCCAAGAGGAGTACATTTCCGACGGGCAGGGCCGCGTCAACGGGTATAAGTTCTCTTCTGCTCTGTCATAACAGAAGAAATACTGTGCTCTAATGCTCATGACTGACTAATGCTATTGGACGATTCGATACCATGCAGGTTTATTTTGAGGCCGACGATGTTCAAGCATGTATTGTTACATGTGGAGGTCTCTGTCCAGGCCTCAACACGGTGATCAGGGAAATTGTTTGCGGGCTGTACCATATGTATGGTGTCAAGAGAGTTCTTGGCATAAACGTAAGTGCTCATAATCCACTCATGAAGACATTATCATTAACTCCAAAAAGATCCGAAATGATACAGGAAATCATGACGATTTATTGGATTCTACATTTGAACTCCATTTGGTCCTACTCGAGAATTTGTCATTAATATATTCGGATCTCTGGCTGCGTAACTAAATTTAGGGATATGTTGCAGAATTACCTAATGCAATTGTTTTTTCTAATATTGAATCTGCAGGGTGGCTACAGGGGTTTCTATGCTCGAAATACAGTTCCTTTGGATCCAAAGATCGTAAATGATATCCATAAACGTGGAGGAACCATCCTCGGGACATCGCGCGGTGGTCATGATACGAAGAAGATAGTTGACAGCATCCAAGATAGGGGAATCAACCAGGTCTTAACAACATTTCTTGAATTTACATACTTATGCTGTTTGTTAACTTTATGTAGTTTCTGAGACACCGCATGTACTCCTCTCCATTCCAGCTTTTCAGTTGCAGGAAGTCATGTTTACACCTTTCTGAATTTCAGGTCTATATAATCGGCGGTGATGGAACTCAGAGAGGGGCATCTCTGATATTCGAGGTGAAAAAAGGATATGTTAAGTTTTTGTTTGTGACATTTCATGCATCTCTCTTGTTGAAGTTTGAGTCACAGTACAATTTCATTAATGATGCAGGAAGTTAGACGGCGAGGTCTGAAAGTAGCGGTGGCCGGTATCCCCAAGACCATCGATAATGACATTCCGGTATGTACCATTACCATCTGAACTACTCAAACTTGATAATGGACGGTGTTTCACTTATATGCCCTTGGCTGATGCAGGTTATTGACAAGTCTTTTGGCTTTGACACTGCCGTTGAGGAGGCTCAGCGTGCTATCAATGCTGCCCATGTTGAAGCTGAGAGTGTCGAGAACGGTATTGGTGTGGTAAAGCTGATGGGCCGCAACAGCGGTGAGTTTCCCTTTTTGATTCTTTTCCTTTTAATATGTCGTCATCTGATCTTTGGTGTGTCTGAGTTCTGGTTAGTGCATTATCATGTGCCAAAGAATTCGGCATAAATCAGCTAATCTTGAATTTGTGACACAATTTCTTTACTGCATCATTGTCTTGCTTCAATGTCCATGAGATTCGCATCTTTCTTCAAGCATGTGATTAAACTTAGAGATGGGTTTTGCGCCAGGATTTATTGCAATGTACGCTACTCTCGCAAGCCGCGACGTGGACTGTTGCTTGATTCCGGAGTCGCCCTTTTACCTTGAAGGCGCAGGTGGGCTTTTCGAGTACATAGAGAAACGACTGAAGGAAAATGGGCACATGGTCATTGTGATTGCCGAAGGAGCTGGACAAGAGCTCATGTCCCAGAGCATCCAATCCCTGGATAACGGTAAGGATGCTTCTGGCAACAAGCTCTTCCAAGACGTCGGCCTGTGGATCTCCCAGAAGATTAAGGTGGGCATACTGTTTGAGTTTGCATTTTGACTTCTTTCCTCTGCAATTTCTTGAATCCAAAACCGGTTTGACGAACACATTTCCCGCTTTTTCTTTCGGCAGGATCATTTTTCCCAGCGGGGTAAGATGGGCATAACCCTCAAATACATAGGTCAGTATCTTGTTTTGTGCTATCGTAGTAGTATGCCTATGTGGGAAAGCAACAGAAGGATCTAACTTTGATCAAATGTTTGTTTTGACAGACCCTACGTATATGATCCGCGCCATACCAAGCATCGCCTCCGACAATGTGTACTGCACGCTCCTCGCTCAAAGTTGCGTTCATGGAACAATGGCGGGCTACACTGGCTTCACTTCAGGACTCGTCAATGGAAGACAGACATACATACCTTTCTATGTACGCATGGTCAATGAATACGCATTGGCATTCGAATCTTGGTTTCCTTCAGTGCGAGTAACGCATGCAATCCTTCACCTTACCCTGATCCTCCGTCGTTTCTTGTTGCTCCAGAGAATTACGGAGAAGCAGAACAATGTCGTGATAACCGATCGGATGTGGGCGAGGCTCCTGTCTTCAACCAACCAGCCTAGCTTCTGGAGTTCTAAAGACGTGATCGAGGACAAAAGAGAAGAAGAGCCGCCGACGGAGTTGCTAGATGACCGGAGCTGCTGCGCCGAGAATGACTTGGTCGGCGTCGGGAAAGGGACCGGTTAGAGTAATGCCGATAATTCTATGAGCACGTAAGTTTGTCTGTAATACATTGATTTGGCAGATCTAAATTATCCGTTTGTATATATATGTGCGCTTAGAGAGACTTAAGATGCCGTGGTCAATGCTTGCTCGGTGTAATCTCTTAAGAGGTTGAGTCGCAATAAAAACGATTTCTTGTGAATTCTCTAGTACCTGAACTTTGTTCACGTGTGCAAAAGTTGGTTTCTGTGTCGGCATGTGAACCGTCAGGTGCAAGAAAGAGAAATGGATATGGAGTTCGCCTGAGGCTTACCTCATCGCAAATTTGGCACGGCTAATTCCAGCCCTTTTGCCCAAAAACGTTAAGCAGATGTCAGACCTTGCCTCGTTCAGAAGCTAGCAATTTCTGGGGCGATTTGTCACAGAACAGCTAACATATATTTGCACGGAAGGTGATATTTCTGTTGGCGAGACACGAATGCGACTGACGGGAAATGGACGCAATTTAAACGTGTTTTGACCGATTTTTGAGAAAATGACAAGTTCCGGTGGCTTTGAAATGCTCCCATGAAGAAGACGAGAGACGGATATGGCGACACCACGCGGATTGATGGTTCCAAGCATGCGTTTCACATGCTCCCCATGTCGACACGTTAACGCAGCTGTCAGGAGAATTGGAGAACACCGTGCGGATTGATAATTCTGAACAAATAAGGCTTGGTTCCTTTGAAATTAACTACTTAGTTAGGGTCTCAATAAATGCATTTTTTTTTTTGTCTCATGAAAGAAATACGAACTTTTACTTGAATTCTAATTCTGGCCGAAACTTTTTTTATCTGGTAATTCTCACCCAAACTTTGTGTCTTGTAAAAAAACACCATCTTTAACTCAAATTCTCACCCAAAGTTTTTTTTGTCTCATATAAAGCACAGGCCTTTGATTGGTACCTAAGTTCTCATCTGATGATGGCATTCAAAAAATTCAACATTTTATTTCATGGGGGAAAAATTATTCCAAAAATCATAAATTTATTATACTTTTGTCAATTCAATCATAAACGTTTTAATTGTGTTAATTGAGTTCTAAATCTTTTCCAGTTTTATCAATTGAGTTCATCCAGTCAATTTTGGCTAGAAATCTCAAGCATGAACGCCAATTATCCTAAGTGGGGCATAACGTACACAGTTTGTAATGATTTTTTTATATTTTATTTTATTTTTTCATTTTCCTTCTTTACTTGTTTTTATTATTGGCCGAGGATCGACGACCTTTGCCGGCCACTGGGTGAGGGCTTGCAGCCTCGCTAGCCCATGCAAGGGCAGCAAGTCCTCATCCAATGGCCAACAACCCCTTGCGGGCCAATAATAATAATAAAAGGTAAAAGAAAAGAAAAGTATGAAAATATTCAAAAAAAAAAGAGATAAATATTATTAAATGTCAGATGTGCATTCATTTGGGGTAAGTACATTAAAAGCGCCAAAAGTTATGTACGGCGTTCACTTGGTGTCAAATGTTTCTTTTGGATCAATTAAGTGCCACTTAAAAAATAAAAAAAAAACGATTACTTAAGTGCCAACTCCTATCAACTTTGTCGAAAATTCGATGTGGCTATATTTTATTAATTTCTTGATTCTATGTGGCTCATTGGCATGCCTAGTCAACATATAATACCTAAACGATGCTGTGCTAAAAATTGTAAATATGGATCATTTGAGTGCCAGTTATTGTTAAAAGTGATTATTTAAGTGCCAATCGTTAGTAAAAATAGATCTCTTTAATGCCAATTATTGTTAAAAAGTGATTACTTTAGTGATAATTTCATTTAAAGGTGATCATTGTGCGATGTCATTTTGGAGTCCACATGGATTGATTTTTTTAAAAACATGTCAAATCACGTTAAAATTTTAATTATAAATGTCATGTAATCAATTTGGTTGGAAAATCTCGCCAGAGGCATTTAAGTGATTATTTTTTCTCCAATTAGACACTTAAATGAGTGGGCGAAAATTTTTGGTAATAAAGTGAGAGCCATGCACAATTTTTGGCACTTCTAGTATACTTAATCTACATTCATTTGGTCATCTCACCCAGTGAAGTTTCAAAGAGGACCTGAGAAACGCATTTGAAAAACAGACTCGCGGAGGCAGAAACCTTATGTTGGGTTCTGTGATGTGTTGTCTACATCAACTGCTATTTGCTTTGCTTGCTTCTGCTTACATATTCCAAGTCGAAGACGCATCGCCTTGATATTTTTTCTAATGCAAATTGCAATGTGTAGAAGCAGATTCAGGGATCTCATCGGATTATAATGCGGAAACTTCATTAAAGCATTGGCTGGCGATCTCAATACCATTCACCATCTATCTTTATGAAGCGCTTATTTCTCAATTCCTCCGGAACAGATCAAACCGCAGCAGGCCTCCCATCTTTTCTAGGATCACATACGGCAGTAAGAGTTCCATGGACGACTCCAGAGTTGAAGTCCTCGCAACTCATGTGACCTGAATCAAGCGTGCTTTGTAGGCTGTGAACGACAAGCTGGACAATTCCTCCTCCTGCTTTAGCTTCCAACTTATGACCTCTCTCCTTCAGGAAAAGCTTTCGCTCGTCCGCAAGCTCAATGTGATTACCATTGATGCAGGTGTAGTTTTCGTAGTATACCACATTCGGTATCAGCTGCGAAATAGGTAAAGGACTGAGTTGAAAATGACTGGAACGTAACAACTTCGGATAGGAATTCGATTGCAAGGTCGTGAATGAATATGGTTGAAATGGTACCCTGTGGCAGACCCTTGGATACTGAACAGCATCCGATGGTTCCATTCCCAGGACGAAGTGATTTAGAAAAACTTGGGTCACTGCTGGAATTATGTCCATTCCTCCACTCCCTCCTATGACTCCTGCCAACTGGTTATCCTGCATTCAGTAGATGTCGATTAGAAACCCAAAATTCAAGTTGAGAAGAGACAAAGTTTAGGTTTCCTTGGAAATTCAATAGACGGTGCCTGGGAAATTTTGCTTGCTTAGATGCGATTCAACGAACACAAGATAGAGCTATTCGGTCAAAGACAGTATAGATTCTCTTCATGTCGGCCAAAGGACTGTGTTTGCACACCTTGGTGATGATGAGTGGGGTCATGGAAGACAGAGGTCTCTTGTTTGGTTTGATGAAATTCGATGGAGCAGGAGGCAGGCGGTCGGAGGAAACCTCCGTGGGTATGGAGAAGTCGGCCATCTCATTGTTGAGCACGATACCTGTAGAAGGCGAGAGAACTCCACCTCCAAATGGATAATTAACAGTGGTAGTCATAGATACGGCATTCCGTTCTGCATCTACGATGCCAAAATGGCTGGTACCATGACCTTTAAGTTGACTCCACCTGCCAGCAGAGGGTTAAACGAGGTTAAATTACAGTAAGTTCACAACAAAGCGGAGGTCCGTTTTGATAAAGCGGAGGTCTGTTTTGATTTTGCCAAGGTCGAAGTAGGATCTTCATACTTGTACATGTAATACTCCGAAGGGAAAGTAGTATCATCAAGTATCCTTTGTCTCAGTTGCTTGGCGAAGGATGGAGAGAGCATCTCGGACATGTACTCACTGATGCTCACAAAATTAGGGTCGGCCAAGTTCATCCGGACAGCAAACATGTGCTTGATCGCTTCTATCAAGCGGTGCATCCCAAGATTTCCCTCTGCAGCATTGGAATCTCCATAGCCGTTGATGATGTCCATGACCTGTTCATGACCATTACCCGAGATCAGACACTCCAAGTCCGTCTATGCTCTAAAGAACAACTACACCTGACACTGTCTCATAAGACAAATTCCAACTTCCGCTCATCGACCATGGATCACAACACTTTCCCATGCTACAGGCTACCGGAATTGGAATTTTTCCTCATAGCAGTAGTAGATGATCGCTATTTCATATGTTGGGTGTCGCCACAAACGGAATATGTTAAAGAAATTACTCACCAGTTTGAACCCTAACGTTCCGCTCGAGGGAGGCTGCATTCCGAATGCAGTATAGCCCATGACCTCAACGCACATCGCATCCGTTACTTCGACTTTATAATTCCTTAGGTCCTCCATCGTCAAAATCCCTCCAGCCTCTCTCACGTCCTTGACCAACTTCTCGCCGACGCTCCCATCGTAAAATGCATCTGGCCCTTGTTCTGCTATGGCCTCTAAGCTTTGGCCCAATTCCACGTTATAGCAGGTATTGCCGGCGCGTAACAGCTTCCCGCCAGGCGCAAACACTTGTCTCAAGCCAGGATCGTTCAAGATCATCTTTGCAGAAACTTCTAGCCGCCGCGCGAGGTATGGAGCGACCACGAACCCTTCCTTTGCCAGTTTTATGGACGGTTGGAACAAGGTGCTCCATGCCAGACGGCCGTGCTTCAACCACGCCTGATGAAGGCCGGCTATTTCACCAGGCACTCCCATTGACAAAGCGCCATAGTACTTGGCCGAGGGATTGTTCTCGTACATGTCCTGTTACCAGCACTAAAAGTTACGATTTCTTAACAAGTGGGAAGGAAGAAGAGATCATTCGACAAAGGAGAGATCCCGATGGGCTAGTTGCTTCCTCTACACCTCCAAGATAATTCATTTGAACAGAAGCTAAAGACTTGATAAAAGTTCAGAGGACAGCATTTAATGAATCGATTCCAAAGCTTGACAGATGGCTGCTAGTATATTTGACTAAGTCGTGATAATAATTAGCTCTACTTGACTTTATAACAGCGATCTGCAATGAACTAGAGCCTTTATCAGGTGAACAGGTTTGTACATACAATTTTGATAATTTTTCCTTTTCTTTTCTTCCTTTTTTTTTCCCCTTTTTCCTTCTTCTTCAACCGTCGACCACCGCAGGCAATCTCGAGTCTCGCCGATCTAGCCTTACCAGTGTCAGAGGCACAAGGCTTCGGTCCCCAGATCAGCAGGCTCGTCCCTCACATGTGGCTGGTCACATTTTGCCAGATCAGCGGGCTCGTCCCTCGCCGAGGAAGAAGGAAAAGCAAAGAGCCAAAAAAAAAAAAATGAAAGAAAAAGAGAAGTATGAGTTCCAAAAGCATTTTGCCCCTTCACCGTTAGAAAGAGGATAAACCTGTGAAGCAGCCAAAGGAGCAGTTTCCCTCATGTTGTAGGCTTCGGTTTTTGATGTCGATGAGGACTGGACGATCATGAAAGCGCCGCCTCCAATCCCACTAGCCATCGGATTGACGACGCCGATGCACAGAGCAGTGGCGACGGCAGCATCGACCGCGTGCCCTCCTTTCCTAAGCATCGACGCCCCGATCTCAGAACAACAGCCATTATCAGCAGCGACAACGCCTTTCTCCGACTCGACCACTACAGCATTGTCCAGATTACTCCCACCGTACTGGCAGAGGCAGGGTTTTTGCTTTTTAATCTTGCTGCTGCAACACAGACTGGTCAGAGGGGTCGCGCATGTGATCGAGCTCGGGTAGAAGCTCTGCCCTGTCGGCGACCACGTCACAGTGGCCTCCCTGATCACTAGCGCTTTCGCTGGGAGCAGCATCGCTAGAAGAAGAGCGCAGAGCGCGACCCTCGTGGCCGCCGTTGATTCCCTGGTTTTGGTTGCTTCTCTTATGTCAGTTTGGCGTACGAGGCCTTGGCGGACGCTTGAATTATTAGAGGGAAATTGGTGTTGGGCGGGGGCCCTGTAAGAGAAGGCAATAATCTGCCTCTTCCCTTGTCTCGGTTTGGTCAACCTTCTTTTTTTGGTTCTTGTCCATTGTTTATGTTAAATTATAACTCGATTTTGAGTGGTTATAAAAATGCGATTCATTAGATTCTTGAAAATTAAAAAAAAAAAAAAAAGTGTTCAAATCCCACGGCATAGGCTTTCTTGTTTTAGCCAATGAAAATAAAATCAAAGGAAGAAAAAGCTACGAAGGAAAAACACATGGGACACTGCTTCGTAAAACCAAAAAGGGCAGGTGGGGCCCAACGTCAAACTTTTGACCTTGGGCACACCCACTTATAAAACAGAATTTTGCAGGTCTTATTTTCTCTCTTCCGAAAAAACGAGGCCGAAGTCCTGTGTACGTGAAAAGACGTCCACGCCGCTTGAAGAAGAGCCACAAGATCTTGAAGCCTCGTGAAGCAGTACATAGAGAGTTTTGTCGCGTGGTAATTTTGTGACGTGAGTTTATATTGTTTATTTATAAATATTTTGAATTTATGGTTAAATTTAGGTGTGGGAGACACTTGAGCGATTGAGCGATTGTAAACTATGATTCTCCGATTATAGTGGATTATTTGCTGCTGGCTCTCTTTGTGGACGTATGTACCGATACTCAGACCGAACTACAGTATCCTTATTTTTCTCGTTTATTTCTCTAGCGATTTCGCGTTAACGTAAATTGCAAGATCATGCCGTTTTCGCGTATTATTATATTCCAACAATTGGTATCAGAGCTTGGGATTGGATTTCTTGATTATGATCTGGAGCTTTTGCTTGTCTGATTATTATTTGGAAATTCTATTACTGCAATTATGTCTGAGAGGAAATCTGAGATTGAGAAGTTTGATGGGAGCAACAACTTTATGTTATGAAGTAAGATGCGGGCATTATTGATAACACAAGGTTTGGTCAAGGCACTGGATAGTGAAGATGGGTTGCCGATTATAATGAAAGCCTCTGAGAGGGTAGAGCTAATGGAAAAAGCAAATAGTATAATCTTGTTAAATTTGATGGATAAAGTCTTAATAGAGGTTGTTGAGGAGAAGGATGCTGCAGTATTATGGACAAAACTTCAAGCACTCTATGTGAAGAAAGGTTTGAACAATCGTTTGTACATGCTGAAAAAGATGTTTCAATTTAGATATATTGAAGGTACATTAATCAGAACTCACACAGATGAATTTAATAAACTCATGTTGGATATGAAGAACGTCGGTAAGATACTCGATGGTAAAGAACATGGCATGATGTTGTTAGCCTCTTTACCAGAGTCATGGGAGCACTTTACTGATTCACTGTTACAGGGGCGTACTACTATTACTTCAGAAGAGGTAAAATCCGACTTATTTTCTAAGGAGTAGGGGTGTGCAACCGGACCGGGTCAACCCGGTTCCCGGATCGGCCCACCCGGAAAACAGGGTCGGGAACCGATTCCGGTTGAAACCGGTCCAGGAACCGGTTCCCAAAGTGCGGACCGTTTGAACCGGTCCGGAACCGGTTCCAAGGATTACCCACCCGGGAACCGGATCGACTGGATCGGTTCGGGAACCGGTTTGAGAACCGGTTTTTAAGGTAGTCCAAAAACCCTAATTTGTTTTTATCTTTACTCTCAGGCTCTCACACCCACAAACTTCCCCAAGCTCGCGACCTCCGCCGATCCATCCGATCGCTGACGCTGCTTCCTCTCGCCCACCGTCGCCTTCCTCCCACGACACCCGCAGCCGGTGAGATCCCGACGTCACCACTCTACCTCTCCTTGCTCCGTGCCCCCCTAATTTTTGTTGGTTTTCGCCGCCGAATCGCTGATCGTGTCGGGTGTCGTTCGTTCCAGAAATCGAAGGCCCCGAAGAGTCCGTGTACGCTGGCGGTGTCTTCAAGCTCAAGATCCAGATTCCCGAACGGTGCGTTTTCAATTTATTTCTTTTTTAGGGGTTTGGTTTTGGTTCGGGAGATGAGAGAGTTGTCTTTGTTGTTGAGTTTTGATTTCGGGGGTCGTTGTTGTGGAATGTCTCAGCTACCTGTTTCAGCCTCCGAGCGTGATGGTCCAGACGCCGATTTACCACCCCAACATCGACAACGGCGGCAGGATTTGCCTCGACATCTTCAACCTCCCACCCAAAGTGAGTCCCCCTTTCGGGCTTCTGCACCAGGACGGCCGAGGGTTTCTCGTCCGAATTGCGTTGCCGCGACCTGTGTAGTTTGGGCATTCCGTCGCTTTCGAATTAGATTTTTTCCACATTTGGCCATTGTTGGATTTAGATGGGAATTGCTGGAGTAGTTGCTTGGGGCTCCCAGATTTTGAGGAATCACATTTTCAAATGATTGTGCTTGCGGGAGTTGCTTTCTAGGAAAATGCTCTATCTTTTGCTGTTGGTCATAAAGGTGGATCCGGAGAGGCGCATATTCTAGTTCACGAGCCTGAATTAGCTTTTTATTTATTGCAAACGACTTTCAATCCCATTTCCTTTTCATATGCAGTGAAAATGGGGCTTGTCAATTAGCACTTAAATTTAGCGCCTCATGGTATTCTTCTTATGTCGATGTAACATGTCATTCTGTTAACTGATGGTTTTTGTGTTGACTGCAATGTTGTATGTCATTCTGTTAACTCTCTCTTGCTTCTCACGGTTGTGTCAATATTAGTTGCATTGGGCTTCTTGCTTTATAGAGGAAGGTAATTATTAGAAGTTAATGTACTGGTTTACTACACAGAGCATCTGGAACTTTTATGTTCTGCTTACTCTGTGTGGTTTGATTTTCTCCTTGTGATCAGTGTGGTTGTCAAATAATTCCAGGTTGTTTTTCATGTTGAGGCGCTTTCCTATTGAATCTAAAGGAAGAAGGAATAAGCTCCATGAGGTGCTTTTCCTTTCATTTTAAATCGAACTTAGTCCTATCACTTCTTTTCGCTTCTTGCCTTTGTTTAAGAGACATATTTTAATTATTGTGCACATCTGTAATTATTACTTTGGAGTTAAAGTGAAAATATGAACTGTATTGCTGGTGGTGGTGCTTGGTGCTATCACTAATATCTTTGTTAGAAACTGGAAATTTTTGGGATCAGGCTGTAGTTGTTTGTAAGTGAAGTCCTCTGTTCTATCAATTCTCACAAGCACTGGGAGATCTTCCTTTTTTTCCTTTTTGCCTTTTTCTTGGTTCTGGTGAAAGTTTCTTCATTTGATTGGATACATATCCAATTTATCCAACTTTCAAGCAGGTCTTGGTACTTTTATATTGGGTGTTTATGACATTACTTATGAAAGTTTCTTCATTTGACTGGATACATATGCAAAACAGGTTCTAATATAAACAGAGTTAACCCTGTTCCCGGACCGGAAAAACAGGGTGGGTCGGGAACAGGGTCTAATGCAAACAGGGTCGGGAACATGGTCCAGAAAAAGAGACCCGGTTATAACAGGGTCGAGTACAGGGTCTAGGTCTAGACCCTACCCACCCTGGACCCGATCACTCCTACTAAGGAGTGGCAGAGAAAGTTGCAAGATGGCAGTCTGGCGAAAGGAGCAACGCAAGCACTGACGATTCAGGATTGAGAACAACATCGAGAGCCTAATAACAGCAGAGGTAAAAGTATATCAAAATCACACCATAGAAAGTCCAAGGGACGCATGAAGTGCTTTGAGTGTCACAAGAAGGGGCACATCATGAGAGATTGTCCAAAACGGAGAAATAAAGTTAATAAGCAGAATGCCACAAGCAGTATGGCAAACGTTGCTGAGGGGAGCACTAGTGATGCAGAAGCTATTTTATGTGTGATTGCTACTTCGTCAGGAGACAAATGTGTGCTAGATTCGGGGTGTTCATATCATATGACGCCTCATAAGAATTGGTTTACTACTTACCAAGCTGTAGATAGTGGTAGGGTTCTGTTGGGGAATAATGCAGTCTGTAAGGCTGTGGGGATAGGGACAATCCGGATCCGAATGCATGATGGGGTGGTGCGCACATTGACAAATGTGAGGTATGTACTAGAGCTCAAGAAGAACCTTATTTCTCGGGGGGCACTTGATGACATCGGATGTAGGTACACCGCTAAAGGTGGAATACTGAAGATCTCTCGAGGTGCCATGATAGTGATGAAATGGAAGAAAGTGAATACTCTCTATTATCTATTGGGAGAGACTGTGATTGGAACCGCTACAGTTTCATCAGGTGGGTCAGACTCTAACTTGACTTAATTATGCCATATGCACTTGGGGCACATGAGTGAGGCAAGTATGACAATGCTGAGTGGAATGGGCTTGTTGAAGGGTCAGAAAACAGGAAAGCTGGACTTATGTAAGCACTGCATCTATGGGAAGCAGCACCGAGTTAAGTTTACTACAACTATTCATTTGACTAAATGACCAGTTGAATATATTCATTCAGATGTCTGGAACCCATCTTCGGTTCCAAAGGAGGTGCCCGATATATGTTAACATTTATCGACGATTATTCGAGGAAGGTATGGTATATTTTCTGAAGCATAAATATGAAGTGTTTGATCGGTTCAAGAAATTTAAGGTATTGATTGAGAAGCAGTCAGATCAACAAATCAAGTGCCTGAGAACTGATAATGGCATGGAGTTCTGTGGTAAAGATTTTACCGAGTTATGCGAGAAATAAGGTATTGTAAGACATTGCACAGTACCTGGGACACCACAGCATAATGGCGTGGTAGAACGAAAGAACAGAACTTTACTTGAGCGAACTCGATGTATGCTTTCGCATGCAGGACTTGGTAAGGAATTTTGGGCCGAAGCAGTGAACAGTCATGTTACATGTCTGCTATCGAGTGGAAGACTCCTAAGGAAGTATGGTCAGAGAAACTTGTTGATTATTCCGGATTACGAATATTCGGATATCCTGCGTATGCTTATGCGAGTGATGGTAAGCTTGAGCCAAGGGCGAAGAAGTGCATATTTCTGGGTTATGCATATGGGGTGAAAGGCTATCAGCTGTAGTGCACTAATCCCATATCACCCAGTTTTCTAATCAGAAAAGATGTGATCTTCGACGAGACTGCAATGCTTCAACAGAGGAGTTCTGAGACACAACCAGCAGAAAAGACAGATCATGGTGTCATAAGTGAGGTGGAGTTTCAGGTGGAGACTCTAGAGACCTTGAAGGTAACAGAAGTTGAGACTACAGATGAAGTCGCAATTCCTGAAATTGGTGATAGTGAACAACTAGTAAAGCCGTAGCAGACGATAGCCGCAGATAGACAGAGAAGGCAAATTAAATCACCAGTACGTTATGGTTATACAAATATTGCTTATGCATTGACTATAGGTGATGAGGTGGAAACAGATGAGCCTTCGTCTTACTCTGAGGCGATAGCTAGTTTGGAGTTATCGTAGTGGCTAGGGGCTATGAGTGAAGAGATGGAATCACTCTATCGAAATCAAACATGGGAGCTGGTCAAAGTACCCAAGAGCCAAAAGATTGTCGGAAGTAAATGGGTCTTCAAATGGAAATAAGGCATTCCCGGTGTCGAGGTAGCGAGGTATAAGGCGAGACTTGTGGCGAAGGGATATAACAGCATGAGAGCATTGACTACAATGATGCGTTCTCTCCTGTGGTAAAATATACTTTATTCGTGTTTTACTTGCCTTAGTTACTTCGCAGGATCTTGAGTTAGAGCAACTAGATGTAAAAATTACGTTTCTTCATGGTGAGTTGGAGGAGCAAATTTACATGAGGCAACCAGATGGATTTGCTATTCCGAGTAAGGAATGTAATGTTTGCTTGTTAAATAAATCTTTGTATAGGCTAAAACAATCTCCTAGACAGTGGTATAAATGTTTTGATACTTTCATGGCTAGTCAAGACTACACAAAAAGTCAGATGGATAACTGCGTTTACTTTAGGAGATTGGAGGATGATTATTTGATTTATCTACTCTTTAACAGTTAAGAATATGTCTGATATTGATGTGCTGAAGAGACAGTTAAATGCTGAATTTGAGATGAAAGATTTAGGTGCTGCAAAGAAAATATTGGGTATGGAGATTTTGCATAACATGACTGTAGGAGTTTTACGTCTATCTCAGAAGAAATATATTGAGAAGATTGTTGCACGTTTTAATATGCAGTCGGCAAAATTTGTAAATACACATTTAGCAAAGCACTTTAAACTTTCAGATAAATTATCACCACAGACTGAAGAGGAGAAGGAGCATATGTCCCGTGTTCCTTATTCTAGTGCCGTAAATAGTATTATGTATGCTATGGTGTGCACTAGACCTGATATTTTACAAACTGTGAGTGTGGTTAGTCGCTATATGAAGCGTCCTGGTAAAGCTCATTGGGAAGCTGTGAAGTGGATCCTCAGATATTTGAAAGGAACAATAGATGTGAGTATAGTGTATCGGAGGAACAATAATGGCAGTGAAACCACTGGTTTTGTGGATTCGGATCACGTCGGTGACTTGGATGATTGTAGATTTTTAGTAGGGTACGTATTTACGCTAGCGGGTGGTGCAGTTAGTTGGAAAGCGTTTTTACAGGATCACATTGCCTTGTTTTCGACTAAGGCAGAGTACATAATACTAACCTTTGTAGCGGATGAGGTAATATAGTTACAAAGTTTGCTATTGGACTTTGGTTTAGAACAGAAAAGTGTGGATATACACTGTGATAACCAAGGCGCGATATATTTGACGTATAATCCAGTTTATCACGAGCGAACGAAACATATCAACATCAAGTACCACTTCATCCAAGATGTCTTAATTAAGGGTATTGTTATTATTAAAAAAATTACTACAGTAGATAACTCGACAGACATGATGACTGAGTCTGTTCTTTTGGTGAAGCTCAAGCTCTACTTGAGCTCTATTGGCGTCTATGGAGAGAGAGCGCCTATTGGGACGTTGGGAGAGTAGCATGGATGATAAGTACTATAACTTGACTTCAAACATCGAGCTAAGGTGGTGAATTATTAAATTATGACTCGATTTTGAACGTTTGTAAAAATGTGATTTGCTGGATTCTTGAAGGTTTTTTATAAAAAGAAAGTGTTTGAATCCCACGACATGGGCTTTCTTATCCCACGACATGGGCTTTCTTGTTTTAGCCGATGAAGATAAGAAAAAGTTACGAAGGAAAAACGCGTGGGACGCTACTTCGTAGAACCAAAAAGGGAAGGTGGGGCCCAAGGTCAAACTTTTGACCTTGGGTACACCCACTTATAAAAGCAGAATTTTGCGGGTCTTATTTTCTCTCTTCCGAAAAGACGCCGCCGAAGTCCTACGTACATGAGAAGACGTCCACGCCGCTTGAAGAAGAGCCGTGAGATCTTGGAGCCTCGCGAAACCGTATGTAGAGAGTTTTGTCACGCGATAATTTTGTGCCGTAAGTTTATACCCAATGAGTTATTTATTTATAAACACTTTGTGTTTGGAGTTAAATCTAGATGTGTAAAACACTTGAACGATTGAGCGATCGTAAATTCTAATTCTCTTATTATAGTGGATTATTTGCTACTGACTCTCTCCGTAGATGTAAGTATCAATACTCGAATTGAACCACGTAAATTTCTAGTGTCCTTATTTTTCTCGTTTATTTCTCTGGCGATTTCTCGTTGACGTAAAGTGTAAGATCCTGTCGTTTCCGCGTATTATTATATATCCCAACAGTTTATGTATTGCCCTCCTCTTCCACGTTCAATTCACATTTACACAACAAGGTTCTGACCATGCCATAGAAGGCGCGTGATGTTAAGAGAGAAAAAAATTACATTAGAAAAGAGCCAAATGAACACCTCAAAAAATAATATGAAGTCTAAATTAAGTTAGCGAGTCAAATCTTTGATGGGAAAATTGTCTAATCAATGATAAAACTATCGGATGCTCATATGGTCTTAAACTTTACAATTTTAACAATTTAGTCATAAATTTTTGTACAAAATTCCAATGAAACCCTTTCGGTCAATTTTCACCAGCAATGACTAAACTGTGATATCGGTGATTTATGGCAAAAATTAACTGAAATAATTCCATTTAAATTCTAGCAAAGGTTTAAGATTAAATTAACAAAACTAAAAAGATTAGAATTTGATTGACATCCATATAATAAGTTTAGAACTCATTGGATAATTTTCCCCCATCCCGAGAGACCACAAAGCTAACTCGTTACATTTTGCGCGTTAGCCACCGATCGAATTCAATCTTGCAACATGTATATATAATTTGACTCCGAGAACAACGGCCATCATCAGCAGCAACGGCGCCTTTCTCCGACTCGACAACTATAGGCGTTGGTCAGAATACTCCCACCGTACTTGCTCAGCGCTCCCAGAACCCTAGCATTTATGTTTACAAATGTTATGAACGTTCCACGTTGTATTGTTCCGACTCTGTACTAATTCATGTCACTTTCATGTTTTACTAATGTCCACTCTCATAAGCACGTCGGACTGTTTAAATTCATATGGCAAATTGAGAATTAACCCTATTAGAATATTTGCATATTAAACTATACTTTAATGTAACAGCTTAATATTTTAGAACAGTTAGCAATAATTCGATCAAAATCTCACATAATGTCAAAGCAGCAAGAGTTCTGGCTCCAATCTTTCCAGACCCCAATTTATCTCCCCAATTACAAGGATTTAGATGGCAAGAGGCTTTATTCCTTTTACTGCGGTCTTAGGTTCGAACCTTGTTAGGAGCACTTAAAAAGTAAAATCGCGAATGTACCAAGCCAATATAGAGGACAGCACACCAAAAATTGCCTAGTTGAGATAAGCAAAAACCACCTTAGACATCACTTATCACTAAACTAAGATAAGACAAAAGGGGAATTTGACGATCTTAATACGAAAGGAAGATGTAGTCACTTGACTGAAAAAATTCATTTTGAAAGGGCAATCTAGTCACTAATAAACTCGATTTGAGCATTCCTCTTTTGCAGGGTCATGATTATTCGACTCAATGGAAAAATACATCACCGTTCCATATTTTATTTAATAATTTGACTTTTCTAGAGTGATATTATTAATATGACACGAATTTGCAATTTGAACATTATAAGAAGAAGTAGAATGAGAAACGCAAATTATAAATCCACGAACGACATGCGAAAAACAGCATTTGAGATGTCGGTTGTATTATTTGCCAATGAGAACGAGGATCAGTTAATTTATCAAAAAGGGCGGACAGAGAGCTAATTTTGGAATTTTTTTTGTCCTTTTAAAATTTATGATACTTCGATTATCATTTTTCTTGCATCCAAAGAAAGAAAAACAAACGAGGAAACACGATCGAGTTCTTTGATTGGAGACCTTGAAAAAGAAAAGATCGTATTCCATTGAATAACCCCTTTGTTCTACAGAAATCATATAAGAAAATGGTGACAGGAGGCTCTAATTTTGTTAATATTAGTCTAGGCGTGGTGCTAATTTGCTAGGCAGAATGGTTAATTTATGCAATGGTAAAGGGTCTTCTTAATTGGAATTAAGGACATTGACTTGAGCATATCAAATAGAAAAGGGATTTAGATTAACTAAACATGTCTCCGTCTTATACAACCCCATTAGGTATGCATGGTCCAGTTTGTATAATTGGTTCGTAATGTGATGTAACAGGTTACAGATAAATACCCACCTGATTTGAATCATTTTCAAACACTCGACAAGGAACTCTCTCATATTATACTTGGTGAACCAATCTATACATTGCCAATACCAGTTTACGTGAATTGAATCGCGTTAATCTCACCATCCTAAGTTGCTGATTGATCGATCTGACTGTGGTGGATTTGTTGCTTCATTTTCAGGGTTGATGCTATTCTTCAGCTTCAAAAGGTCATACCAATTACCAGGTCCTTTCGTGAGCTGATCACTCACTACCCATAGGATTTGCTTGCAATCTTCTGATTCACTAGTGCTAAAGCTGGTCAAGCATTCGTCAAATTTTAATCTTGAAGGTTCATTTGTGGTTGACTAATCGTGTTCTCATTTGCTATATGTTATTTTGCTGTCTAGCAGACTTACCCTAATCCGTTACAAGACAACCCCTCATATTCAGTTGTGAAGTAAGTCTGGAAAAAATCGTCCCTTGTTCTATGTTAATTTGAAAGGTTTTTATGTCGAGAAATGAAGGTCATTATTTTTTATATTTTCCTTAACCATGTAGTATTTGTTCATGTCAATGACACCATGCCCTCAAGGGAAAAGTACCAAAAAGTCATAAACTTATTATATTGACTAATTCAATCTTAAACTTTTTGCATTCAATCCATTCGGCTAATTTAGGTAGGCAATTGTTGATGTAAATGCCGATGGTTCTACGTGACACGGTCAGTGCTAACGTGATCCAATCGAAAATGTTTAGGACTAAATTGGTCTAAATGAAAAGTTTAAAATAAAATTTTATTAATGTAATAAGTTTATGACTTTTTTGATAATTTTTCTGAACCCCAAGGGGTTAACCCATTATGTGACACATTTGGTTTTGTGTTGGTGTCAATATCGATTATTTGTTAGGAAATAGTACGTCTGTTATTTCAATGACATTATCTTCAATTTTGCATATTGTAGTGCACAAGGATAGGAGGAGTATACTTCGGATGGGCAGAGCTGCGTCAACAATTACAAGTTCTATTCCGTTCTGTCATAACAGAAGAAATATTGTGCTCTAATGCTCGTGACTAACCGATCCTGCTGGACAATTCGATATTATGCAGGTGTATTTTGAGGCCGACGATGTTCATGCATGTATCGCGACATGGGGAGGTCTTTGTCCAGGGCTGAACATGGTGATCAGGTGCCGATTGTACCATATACAAGTTTTTAAGAGAGTTCTTGTCATAGGTGTAAGTGCGCATACCAAGACAAAATCATTAACTCCAAAAAGATTAGAAATGATATGGGAAATTATGATGATTTATTGAATTCTACAAGTAAACTCGATTTCGTCCTAATTGATTTCCATAAACGTGGAGGAACCATCCTAGGGACATCGCGCTTTGGTCATGATACGAAGAAGATAATCGACAGTTTCAAAGGATAGGGGAATCAACCAAGTCTTTAACAACATTTTTGAATTTGATGCGTGATCAATTGTTTGATGCGTCTGAGTTCCGGTTAGTGCATCATCTTGTGCCAAAGAATATTTGGAATCATGACTTGTTGATATAGATTAGCTAATTTTGAATTTGTAACTTAATCTCCTTAGTGCATCATTTTCTTCCTTCAATGTCCATGGTATTCGCATCCTTCTTTGGACACGATTTAAAATGTTTGGACCAACAAAGGACGATTTTACATCACATTGAAAATAGGTCTAATTTCTTTGAAAAGTACTGACTTTAACTTGAACCACAATTCTAACTCAATTTCTTTTAGTCTTATAAAAAAGTACCAACTTTAGAGTGGCTTGAAAATCAACGGTTGAGACGGGAGCGTCGCAACCGAAAGAGGCAAATCCACCGTCGAAGCCCCTCAAGTTAATGGACGGTGGATATGAGCCTTTGCTCTGTGACATTATTTTAATTTTTTTTAAGGAATGTGTGGTGGTGGGGAGATGCCGAGACTTTTGGCAAAAATATCTTTGTGGCGGCGACGGGGTTTTTACTCGACGTATGTTTGCTCGCTGTTTGGAAAGGGAAAAGGGGAAAATAAATTATTGGGATTTTGTTTGGTACCGATTTGGTACACGTTTTAGGTATGGACATTGGGGTGGCTATAAAACAAAGAGGGTACGTGATATTGATCATGGAGGATCTATATGGGATTTCTTCTAATTTCAAAAGTGAGATTCCCTTAGATGCGAAAATAATAAAAACGAAATAAAGGAAACGATAAACTTGAATAACACCCGCAAAACACCTATGACAATGCACAATTTGTGATTATTCACGATTGCCAATTAGGTAAGTCGGGACCACAAGCTTAAATCAAGCGATCATGGCCTCGAGCTTTGCAACTCAAAAGTCAAGTGGCCATGGTCATCATGAGCTCGAAGCTCCAATGATTCATGGCAACCTCGAGTTTCATGGTTTTAAAATATTGGGTGGACATGACCGCTACAAGTTTGGTGATGTTGACTAGGTTCACTCTCGTGTGGAAGCAATCCAATGAATTACAAACTCAAAAAACATGAACTCATATGATGAGTTATATAGAGATATAAGATTTCTCATTATTTTTTATGTGATAATTGTAAAGAACGTTAATAAATCGTATAAACAAGAGAGAAAGAGAGGGTTGAGGATAGTGTCTGATTTTTATTAAGCTTGCATCAGAGAGGTCGATTCATGGTCCTAAATGAGATCAAAGTCAAACTTTCTTGCCTCGTTCCGAAGCTAGCAATTTCTGATGCGGTTTGTCATCGGACGACAAACAAATATTTGCAAGAAAGGCGTTCTTTCTGTTGGCAAGACACGAAGGCGACTCACTCGAGATCGACCCGATTTTAACGTGTTTTGACCCATTTTCGAGAAAACGACAAGTTCTGGTCACATTGAAATGCTCCCACGAAGACCGCGAGGGACGAGTCTAACGACACGACGCCAGTCGATGGTCCTAAGCAAGCAATTCACCAGATTCCCGTGTCAACACGTTAACGCAGCTGTTAGGCGAATCGGAGGACGCCGTGCGGATTGATAATTCTGAACAAATAAGGCCCCCTTCCTTTAAAATTAACCGCTTTAGTTCGGGTTTCAATTTTGGACCAAGTTTTTTTTTTCTTTTTTCTCGTGGAAGAAATACTATCTTTTACTTGAATACCAATTATGCCCTAAAAATTTTTTATCTCATAATTTTGACGAAAATTATTTTCATAAGAAAACACCCACTTTAGCTCAAAATTTAGCTCAAAAGCTTTTTTTTTTTTTTGTCTCATAAAAAGAACCCCCCTTCAATCGGTACCCAAATTTGACCCCATCAAGTATTGTCTAATGATGGTGTTCAAAAGATTCATATGCCATTTGATGTGGGGAAAATTGTCTAAAAAATCCTAAATATAGATTTAGTCGTAAACATTTTAATTATGTCAATTGAATACATCCGATCAACTTTGACAAAAAAATCATTGACGTAGACAATAATCGTTCTATGTGAGTGCAAGCGCTGATGTAAATAATTTTTAATAATAATTTTTAAAAAATTTATATCTTCTTTTTTCTTTCCTTTATCTTCTCTTTTTTTTCTTTTTATTTTTCCTTCTTTACCTTAGTAATTAAAAAATGGTAAGAATGAAAAGGAAAAATTAAATTATATTTAATTATAGTCAGCATTGACCGTATCACGTAAGACATTTGATATTCACATGAACAATTTTTGGCCAAAAAGATTGGCTAGGTGAACTCAATTGATTAAATGTGAAAGGGATTAGAATTCAATTGGCATAATCAAAAAATTTAGAACTAAATTAAGGAAAGTGTAGTAGGTTTAAGACTTTTTAAACAATTTCCTTCTTGTTAATGTGATTCAACTATGATTTTCCGAAATATATTAATTGCATGGTCTAGTTTTTAGATTGGATACAATGCTATGAGCAGATCTCTAGATTTCTGCCAGGTAAGGTATATAGCACACTATTACGTGTTAGCAACTTGTTTGGTCCGTAACTCAACCAACTTATTTTGAGCTAACGGAAATTCTTATATATATATATATATATAATTATCACACAAAAAATTGATACATCTATAGAGAGAGAGACCTTATTTGTTAGCATTTATAAAAATGTCAAAAGTACTTTTGTAAAATCGATAGAGAAAATTTCAAGTAAGAATTTGAAGAGTCCTCATTTTCTTAAATAAATATCCAAAGTGAACATTGTTTTAAATAAATGTACTTTAATAAGCACCTGAAGTGGACCTTATTTCAGATAAGGGCCAAAAGTGTATATGTCGGTTTCAAAAAAGGACCCAAACTCGCCAAATATAGAGGGCAATTTCTTCTTTTAAAATTTTTCTTTTTTCTTTTTTTTTTCCTTTTTTTCTTTAAAAAAAAAAAAAAAACTATTTTAGAAGAAGAAGAAGAAGAAAACGTAGGTTAGAGGGTGCTCCCTCCCGCCTGTGGCTTCTGCCCCATCGCTGGTAGGGTGACGGCGAAGGCCAGCAAGGTTGTAGCACCTACAAGAGCGCCAACAACCCTTGTTGACCAAAGGTGGGAAAGAGCAGCAATCCTCCCCCAAATGCTAGGCCCTCGCCCAGTGTCACCAGATCTAGGAGAGGGTTGCCACCCACTCTCGTCTCTAGTTGACTAGTGTCGTCGGCTCTCCTCCAAGTGCCAGTGACCCCGCTGGCCTTGATTACTACCCAATCAGTGATGGGGCAACGCCCACAAGTGGGAGGATGTCTCGCTTATGTTTTCTCTTTTTTTTTTTTTTTTTTTTAATTTTTTCAATTTGTAATCTAATTTAATTTAATTTGTACTTAAATGAAAACTCATAATTTTTTGCCAACCGGTGAGCCGGCGAGGTTATGCCCTTATTTAAAACAATCATAACCACTTTAGGCCTTTCTTTAAAAATGATAGGAATACTTTAGACCCTTATTTGAGAAAATAATGATACTTCAAGTCCTCATTTGGAATTTTCCCAAATCAATAAATAGTTTTCTAGTTGCTAAGATGAAACAATAGGGTGACAGGGTCATGCTGGCAATAACTTTTCAAGGTGTACAGATGGCCCTACTTCATTGTATTCTAATTATCGGGATTTCAATGCGATCTTTGGTATTATCTATTAATTAGAGCAATCCACTTTGAGCTGTGTTAACTTTCCTTTAATCTTAACAAAAGTTGACGGGATGCTCAGTGTGGAAAAGGGATGGCAAAAAAAAAAAAGGGGGAAATGGGGAATAGTTATTATTATTATTATTATTATTATTATTATTATTATTATTATTATTATTATCATTATTTGTTCTAAGGTGGGGAATAGTTATTCAACAGAAGTGAAGTAGATCTTTTTAACCTTCAGACATAATCATAACTTTCTCAGTATTAACTATAGTTTGTTTTTCAAAAATGAATTATTTAGAATTTTAAATATTATTTATATTATTTGAGATAATTAATTATTAAAAAAAATATTTTAAATCATTTATGTTTGTAAGCGATGCAAACAATTATTTTTAAGAATATATTTTTCAAATCATTTATTTTCCATGAAAGAAATGTACCCTTATCAGGAGTATTAACAATCATTTAAAGGGTGGAGACCAATTTCAAAAGTTGGCTCACATAACTTTGTAGAAATATATTATGACATGTACATTTTTTCAGGAATTACAAAGCCAAAGCATCAATTTCCCCCACTTTTGCAACCCATTTTAAATGTATTCTTATCATGGAATATAGGTCCAACAAATTCTAGAGAGCAAGCCATGCCGAGCATGGATAAGTGTGGCCAAAATAATGGGAGAGAGCCCACTCGGGCGAAGATCTTCGCAGGCGAGCTTGTCACCTTCTGACAAGTTGAATCTTGGTGTTGGATCTCATCATCCCGGGTTGAGATCATAGATGGAATTTCTCAAATCAAAGCCATCGTCCACTTTGAGCCCAGGCCAAGGCAGCAGCCCTTCCATATTCACAATCAACTGGGCTAGAGGTGATCGGTGACCAATTTTGGTGATAGTTTTTAATCTATTATGAGAATAATAGTCTGTTTTTTATTATAAAAAATCAAATAACAAATAATTATAAAAGAATTGTGCCAGCACGATAGTATGACCATGTAATAGTCAAAAGATAATCACAAACTTTTCCTTTTTCCAACACAAGCGTGTGGGAAATTGCCAAACAAAACACAAATATTTCTCTCACTTATGGAAAATGTGTGGTGATGATTTACCGTTTCTCTTCCAAGCTAATAGTACCGTTAGTCAATCATTTTTCACTATAAAATATTACGGGGCTCACTCCTTTAAAAATTTGTGACTTACAACATATTATTATTTTTACAGTAAACCAAAAATTATTATGCTAGCAAAGCCCTTAATCGAATGATCTTGGGCAAAATAGAAAATACCATACCAGTTATCTTATTTTACCATAGAAAATTTTATTAACTTGTGCTTTTTATTTTTTTTGGTGACCGGTCGTTTTGTAAGTAGGGCATCCTTTGGATTTTTATTCTTTATTTCATCTTAAATACATACAAAAAATATTGATTTGTTTTAGCTTACTCAAGCATTTCCTAATAAAAAATTGTGTATGGTTTCACCAAATGAAAAAAATTATTTAAGATAATTTTCGATAAACAACATTTGTCAAGTGTGAATATTAGTTATATCTTCTTCTTTTTTCACCTTATTGCCCAATAGTACTTTTCACTTATGAATTATATATAAGATGAAGTTTGAATTCATTCCTTTCTAGTTTTGTTTATAAGCAACAGAAATTATCTTTCTATTATTTATTTATATAGATTTTTCTTCAGAAAAATAATGTTTAACTGCACCAAATTACAATTTTTTTAAATACCATTATTACAAACAATAAGATGAATTTCTAAGTCCTAAGTGTGTGTATGTTTGTATAGATATGTTGTAAAGCACTAGGCATACCTTTCAATGCAGCTAAAAGAAAAAGATCGACAACATAGAAGTCAGAACTAACAAAGACAACATATCCTTCACCCGAACAAAAACAAAATACTTAAGCATCACGTTTTTGGGGCTTTACTAGCATAACAATTATTGGGATACTATTGGAGTATCTATTGTGAGTCACAAATTCTTAAAATAATAGATCTTACAATAATTTATAGTTACTTGTGATTAATCCTTTATGTTCTAGAATAAATTATTATTTTCATAATATACGAAAGACTGTTGTGCAATCATTCTTACTTATGCTAAAGTTCGGGGTTATGTATAGGAATTATGGGTTTGTCTCCCCCCACGCCCCAAAAAAAAACGTCGTCCCTCAACACCTCGCCTTCTCTCTCCCTCTTCCCTCTAGAACCCCGAACTTCAACATCTGTACATAACCGAAGAAATCAAGAACGCAATAGATGGTGCGGACGAGCAATGTCAGACCACTACCGTCAAATTCAGCAGTAAATATCAGGTCGTCGCATGTCAGAGACGTCAAATGCCGCAACCCACGACGTGCCTAAGCCAAGCCTTTGACCGGAGCCCAAAACGACGTCAACTCTGACTTCACCACGCTCCAAACCCGACACGAGACTCTTAATAGAGAGCTCGTTCGCCCTGGCCTAGGTGGTGGAGTCCATGACAGCGGTGGTTCTCATGCGAGTGTACTTGATTGGGACTTAAGTACCACTGACACTGATATGTGACATGCGACACGACATAATACAACACGCTAACACGTCGTTTTTCAAAAAGTAAAGATTTCCAATACGTTGGGACACATTATATATTAAATATATATTTTTATATATACATAATAAATTATCATTTTTATGATTATTTCAATCAAATCAATTTGAGTCAAATTCATAAATAAAAAAATAAATAATCAAAAAAGCCTAGAATGAATATACACTAAAAACATTAATCAATCATTTATTAATATTATTCATTATTTTAATTTGACAAATTCAACTCTATTTTAATAATTCATAAAATGTTGAGAAAAAACAAGCAATCTATATTTTGGACTCGCATGTTAGATATGTTGGAAGAGGAGAAAAAAACTTTAAGGAGGTGAATTGTGTATCATGGGAAGTAAGAGTCAAAAGAGAAGATAATACTAGATTTTTCTTCTTTAAGAGTATACTAGGTTTTTCTTCTTTCTCCATTTATTAATTTTATTATTATATTTTATTTTTTTACATATATATATTTTGATCTCTCATTTATTATATTTTTAAAATTGACATCGATATTGGAATCATGTATTGGAATCATAATTTTAACTCGAGTGTCGGAAAAGTTGACAAGATGTCGAATTTTCCAATACGTGTTAACCGAGTGTCAGAGAGTGATGGACACGTGTCGAAATGTCCGATACAACACGAAGGCTCTTGAAGAGTGTCGGTGCTTCATAGACTGGGACAAGTTTGCTCGGGTTCTTGATGGAGAAGACGAGGGTCCACTTGGCCGTGACGCAAGAGGCAAAGACGTTGAAGGAAGAGAGCGACGAGGCCCTGTCAAGGGCAAACGTGGAGGACATGGTGGCGGGTATCGCTAGGAAGATGATGATGGGGAAGCAGAGAGAGACACAACCGCTGTCACGAGGCACAGTAGGATCGCCTTGCTACTCCGACGAGAACGGTGGCGGCGGGTCTCTTGCTGGATCCCGGGAACGGGGGACGTGGTTTGCTGCATGACTGGCTTTGTGCCTGTTCTACAACAGGTCGAGTTGGGTTCCTAAAGCTTTTAGAGTTGGAGCAGCTCTGCGTTCCACAAGCTTTAGGTTCTGCAAGCACATACATAGCCTCCTCTTCCGCCTTCGGTCGGCGAGTCAATGCCAGTCGTGCAATACGGGTTGCAGTGTCATTCAAAATCTGGCATGAAGCAAATCAACGAAAAAGGACAAGAATTTCCCCGTCTTTAAGGAGTACCTATCGCCCTACTTCATTGTATTCTAATTATAATCGCAAATTTTATGTGATCTTTTGTATTGTATATTAGTTAGAGCACTCGTCTTTTTAGCATTATTAACAATTTCCTTAATCTTAACGACAGTCGATGGGATAAAAAGAAAAAGGAAATGGGGGAAATTATAGCCTTATCTCTGCCAAGAGGAACGTGGAAGAGGGCGTGTGGATTTGAAAACAATAAAAATGATGGGTGGGGAATGGTCATTCAGTGGAAGTGAAGTATACCTTTTTTTTCTTTTTTAACTTTTGGCATAATTATGGCTTGCTCGAGTTTAGCAAGAGTATTAATTAACAACATTTAAGGGGTGGAGTCCGATTTCAAAAGTTGGCTTTAGTAACTTTGTAGATAAATATGATATGTATATTTTCTTCAGAAATTACAAAGCCAAAGCATCCATTTTTTCCACTTTTCCAAGCCCATTTAAAATTAGTTCTTGTTATGGAACATAGTATCAAACAAAATCTAAAGAGCAAGCCATAACAGGCATTGGACAAGCATGGCCAAAGCAATGGAGAGAACAAACTTGTGCGTGATCTTCATGAGCGAGTCTGTCGCCCTCTTGACAAATTGGATCTAGTGTTGGATTTATAATCGTGGGTTAGATGAAATTTCTCCAGATTAAGCCGTCATCCACTTTGAGCCCAAGCCCAAGCAACAGCCCTTCCATTCACAATAACTAGGCTAGATGTCATGTGGTCATCGGTGGCTGGTTTGGGCCGGGCTGGCCTTCAAATTGGCCTAATCTGTTGTTCAGGTCAGTTCGTCGACAATCATTTTTTAGGATGGGTGGATTCGGCTCGGCTCGGCTCAATCCGGTCGGCGTAGGGTTGGCTCTTATAAGCTATGGTTTGGGGTACCAACCAGCCGGTTCGAGTATTTTTGACACCGCTAATTATAACTACCGTGTCTTTGTTTAGAGGTGACTTCGGTGGTTCCAGAGGCATAGTGGACGAGGAAGACTAGGATTAGGTCTGGGTTTTCAGAGGTGAATTACCCGAGAGATAGGGGCATTTTTGGTCATCTCGGGATAATATCCATCGCTAGTTCAAGATTCGGTTGCTACTATTCTTGTATCATACAAAAAGCCGTAATTTCGTACATATACACATGATTAATTAAATCCTAGAAAATGACTATCATCATCTACAAAATCGTCAATAGAATTGATTTATTTTTAAATAAAATGGACTAAATTGTAAGAGCATTTTAGAAGTAAAATCCCAAATGCATGAAACTATAAAAGGATAGTATGCCCTTTAAGATCACCAAGGTAGAAACCTAGAACGCATTAAGGAAAAAAAAATTATAACACTGAACTTGAGCATCTATACATAACCGAAGAAACCTAGAATGCAATAGCTGCTGCCGACGAGCAATGTCAGACCACCACCGTCAGATTCAGCAGTAAATATCAGGTCGTTGCATGTCACAGAGACGTCAAATACAGGAACCCACCACGCGCCGAAGCCGAGCCTCCGGCCGGAGCTCAAAACGACGTCGACCATCACTTCACCACGCTCCAAACCTGACACGAGACTCTTAATAGAGAGCTCGTTCGCCCTGAGCAAGGCAGAGTGAAAATGAGCTCGAACATTCGTGAGGATCACGGCTTTCTGGATGAAAGAACTGAACTTGGCGTGAGCCAAAGGAGCGGAGTCTAGGACAATGGTGGCTTTCATGTGGGAGCACTTGACTGGGATAAGCTTGCTCGGGTTTTCAATGGAGAAGACGAGGGTCCATTCGGTGGCAACATGAGAGTCGGAGACGTTGAAAGAAGAGAGAGACGAGGCCGGGTAGAGGGAGAACGTCGGGGACATGGTGGCGGGGATGGCTAGGAAGATGATGATGGGGAAGCAGAGAGAGACTACTGCACTCACGAGGCACGGTTGGATCACCTTGCGGCACCAGCGAGAACGGTGGGGGTGGGTCTCTTGCTCGATCCCGGGAATGGAGGACGTGGTTTGCTGCATGACTGGCTTCGTGCCTGTTCGACCACAGGTCGGGTTGGGATCCTAAAGCCTAGAGTTAGAACAGCTCTGGGTTTTTGTTCTGATCTTCGACGGTAGGAGGGAAGCTGTCTCATATATAGGTACAAGCTTTCTTCTTCTAGAATTTTCCAAGCGGATCTGTAGAAGACATACCATATGACGTCGAATCGAGTCCAAAAGTCAAGAGAAAATTTTACTAAAAAAGCAATAAAGCAATTCAAGAAAGGGAGCAGACAGACAGCCGTAGGGCAGGAGTCCGCGTCGGGGTCGCCGGCACTGCCAATCATTATAAAATATCCGATTCCCCGTAAAGCTGACTCACGCTTTGTAGTTCTACGAAGGACACTCGCTCCTTCCAAGCCTGTCCTTCTGTATTATCTATTGGGAATTTGCAAGGAGGGGCCTAACGTGTAGTGAAATTGCAGAAGTTCTGGTGGAACATGGGGAGAAGTGGTATAGACTAACTTGTTGCAATTTTTTGTACATATAATCTATGAATGTGCTCTATAAGCGAGAGGCCACAATTACGATGTTATTTCCATATCGCAGGCGATGATGATGAGTAACATGCATGGATCAAACTGAAAGACAGGGACTTGAGATCGAATAAAATGGCGGCTTGGGGAGAGAGGGAGTGCTCAGGACTTTCTTCGGGAAAAGCTACGTGAATAAGATTGTGACGCGATGATAATTAGTAGGCATTGGAGGTGGGTGGGAACCATCGCCGGCACTAGTCGATAGAAAACTCTAACTGACTTGGAGAAAAGGCGACAAGATCATAACATCAATTTCAAATATTTTGATAATGATGAGTTTAGCAAGTACTTTAGAAAAAATTAGGACTAAGGTAACGAGCCACCACCAGTAGCCCTCTACATTCAGAGTTAGGTACTAATCCAAATCATCATTTTAAAACCAAGGGAGATGGTTATATGCGTTTTAGCCATATGCTGGACCTTAACAATTCTTTTGCATGGACCAAAAAACAAAAAAAACCAAAAACAATTCTTTTGCAGCCCGTCAAAATTTAGAAAATAATCTTGACAAATGATATGAACCAACACCGAAGGTATATACTTCTACAATTTATGAACCGTGTTTGCAAATTAGAAAAAATATCAAATATTGCCATTACTTGACAAGTACACACACACACACACACACACACACACACACACACATATATATTATTGAACATCTATTACCAATTGAAATAGATACTGCTCTTTTTTGTCCCAAAAAAGGCCCTAGCTAAATTTATATATTTAGGAGATTTACCAGCTTGTTATCATTCTCAAACAAAGACTTTTCGGATTCGGCTTTTTTCTTCTTAATCTAATCTTAATTATAGTCAAACATATTTGGTTAGTGACACGGAGCCTTGTGTGCAAAATCCTATTCCCAATTGAAATAGATATATATTCGATGCCATCATTTATAATTTCGAGTTTTGAACATCTTTATCAGGTGATTACCAATTGAAATAGATATTGCTCTTTTTTGCCTCCCACCCAAAAAAAAAAAAAAAAAAAAAAAAAAAAAAAAACCTAACAAAATTTCTATATTTATGGATTTTCCCGCCTATTATACTTCTCAAACAAAGACTTTCCGCATTTGGTTTTTTTCTTGTCAATCCAATCTTAAGTACAGTCAAACATATTTAGTGAGTGAGACAGAGCCTTGTGTGCAAAATCCTATCCCCAAATTCCAAATCCAAGTCCAAATCCTATTTTTCGCTCATTTCCTAATCAATTGGCCTCGCGGATCAATTTTTACTCCTCTAATCAAAGCAATCCCCCTTTTGTTCAAAAAAAGTCAAAGCAATCCCCCACCCTCAATCGTCCTAATCACCGTCGATCTCGCCACGTCATCGGTGTGCAGCTCGATATCCGACACGGACTCCCTTCGGAGCGAGTCGGCCTTATCCTCGAGATTTTAATCGCGCGTGCTTTGGAGTTACACGCACGAACGCGTCAATCGGACAGGGTGGTTGGAAAAATAAGAGGATTTCTATCTGCCCCTCTATTTTTAGTCGAGGACTCCAAACATTCCAAAATCTCAGGTCGAGGACTCGAAAGCTCTCAAATAGCAATCCCCCTCCCTCAATCGTCCTAAGCACCGTCGATCCCGCCACGTCATCGATGTGCAGCCTGATATCCGATTGGTGCGTGGAGCACACGGACTCCTTTCGGAGCGAGTCGGCCTTATCCTCGAGATTTTAATCGCCTGTGCTTTGGAGTTACACGCACGAACGCGTCCATCGGACAGGGTGGTTGGAAACACAAGAGGATTTCTATATGCCCTCTATTTTCAGTCGAGGACTCCAAACATTCCAAAATCTCAGGTCAAGGACTCGAAAGCTCTCAAATAGCAACAGAGGACTCGAAAGCTCTCAAATACCATACCCCCCGGGACTTTTCCGAGCTCCAAGCATTCGAAAAACAAGAGCTTTGTTTACTCGACTACATCAGTCGAATTTTCAATGGTCGTGACCCCGAACTTTCCTTCTTTTGTTTTTGTTTTTGTTTTTTCCAGTATTTACTTCCGTAGAAATTAGTTTCATTGAATAGATAAGATTCCAATATAACTAATTCTTTTCTATGGTGAAGAACAAATTCATGGATTTTTTCTTTTTTTGATCCGAGAACCACCATACAACCGACACCCGGTGACATAAACCCGGGACAACGCTAGCGCAAGGACCCACCTCCCACTGTGCCACACCTAGGTCACGCAATTGCACACGCAGTGACTCGAACCTCCCCCAACCGGAAGAGGGGGGAATGCTTGAATCAACGCACCCACAGCGGAGTGGGTCAAGTTTATGGATTTAATGTCAAGTAAAAGAAAAAATTTAACACAGGCGTTTTCTATAATACATTCACTTGTTGTGCATATTATCATCAAATCATTTTCTTGTCGATTGTGTTTTAAACCTATATACATTTGATTGAATGAACGGATGAAATACAATAAAGAAGCCCCTCTTTAAACATTATCTAAAGTAAAATGGCAGTTACCTTCCCTAACGTGAAAATGTAAAAGATGAAATTTAATAGAATAAAATAATGGCAAGAGATGAATCTGACAACACCATGCAAATTGATGATTCCGAGCGAGAAAATATTGGCTGGGTTTTACACTCCACGTCAGTGAGATGTAAGACCATTCATAATTCGACACGTGGCTCCACGTGTAAATGGCGTCAGAAGTTCAAAATTCGCTCGGCGCGCTCTCTACTACGGACCTGGCCCACCACTCTGACGCTCTCTTTCCTCTGCTCTCCTCTGCGACCTGTCGAGTCGTCCTCTCTCTCCTTTCTCTCTCCTCGTTCTCCGTTCCGTTAGGGGGGAGAACAAAAACTGCAGGTGTGCTTCCATTTGCTCTTCCCCTCCTCTGCTCTCTCTCCTCCGCCGGTTGCTTCCATCTTCCCCACCCTAATGCTGACGACGCTGCCGACGCTGCCGATGTTCCTCCGCACGACGCCCACGCTCCCTCCACCTCCGCCTCCACCTCCGCCTCCACAGGTTGCCGGCGACGCCCCCGACTCCGACGCCGACGCCACGCCCTTTCTAGTGAACTGCGACCCCAACGCCCTCCGCCGCTCGCCTCTCCGTCGCCCCCGACTCCGACGCCGACGCAACCTCCGCCTCCGTCCCCGAACCCGACTCTGACACCGACGCTCCAACTCCTGTCCCAATTGGCCGGAAGCCCCCGCGTTCCTCGGGGGACAGCAGCGACGACAGCAGCACGTCGTCGCTTGCCTGCTTCCACCCCCTCCTCTTCCTCAGGCTGAGGCTGCGTGGGACCTGCCCAGCCAACGTTGCTGCCCGTATGCATGGATAATTTTCCTTTCAGTGTGCTGTTTCAGTGTGATTAATGTAAATAAAGGCCCGATTTCTTCAGTATGCATGGATAGTTGTCTTTCATTCCGTGTTTTGTGGAGGTCGCGTTGAGACTTGTATTTTCCTTTCAGTGTGCTGTTTCAGTGTGATTAATGTAAATAAAGGCCCTTTCAGTGTGCTGTTTCAGTGTGATTAATGTAAATAAAGGCCCGATTTCTTTCAGTATGCATAGATAATTTTCTTTCATTCCGTGTTTTGTGGAGGTCGCGTTGAGACCTGTATTTTCCTTTCAGTGTGCTGTTTCAGTGTGATTAATATAAATAAAGGCCCGATTTACAAGCGGAGATTAACCGTAATCAAAACTAGACATCAATTTGTGTCACCTTTGGGTTTGTCATATGATCGTGTCAATTCATGTCAAAATTTGCCGGCCCTCGTAAATGTCTCATCATCATATCCATGGTTGCAAAGAGATTTGGCTTTAACGCATTTAATCACTGAAATTATTTCTATGAAGATAGGGTGCCTTTGATAACCGCATTAAACGCTGGAAAGCTCAATTTTCCGCACCTAATGTCGTATCAAATGCGTTTGATAATTTTGATAACTTTTACATACATCCCACTTAACTGATTATTTTAAGTCAATAATCACTTAATGCGGTAGGTGAGGAAGGACTCCCTCATTGGTTAAGTGATGATAGATTCAATGGAAATTAAAATCTCACCCATTACATGGTCAGTCTCTTCCAACGCATGATCGAGTCGAGCCTCTCCAGCTTCAGGTCCCGCTTGAACTAGTTGATGAAGGCGTCGGCTTTCGCGTTGATCTCGTCTTCTTCCTCGGGCACTGGCGCCGCCGCGGTGCCGCTCTTTTTCCTGCCCTGTCTCGCCGTCTCGGGCCCCCGGCACTCCACCGGGTCCTCCTCCTCGTCCCCGAACTGCCTGACTGTTGACCTCTCGCTGGCTGACTTCTTCATCTTGGCGGGGAGCCGCCGAGCCGGACCCTCGCCGGGGGTGGTCGTCTTTGGGTTTGACCTGACCCTCCTCACTTGATGGTCGTTCTGACAAGCCCGGCCCGCGTCGGCATAGGGAAGCAGGTCGTCGTCTTCGGAATCGGAGTCGACTCCGAGGTGGTGAGGCGCGTCCTCATCCGGGTCGGGTCGCTCGATCTGTAGAACGAAGAGAACTTGATGGACTTGAAAGTTAACACGCTCGAGGAGAGATGGGGCACGGGCGAGCCGGGGCGGCTTGGTTCGACCGTCTTCCTTTTCTTTTTTTTTTTTTTTTTTTAATTTTAATTTTTTCGGTCTTTTGAGCTGACCAGTTTGTAACACGGTCATCTTCCGAAGCTCTCTTACCCTTTTGGAAGAGAAGGCCCAAATTCTTTCGCTGTAATTCTTGGACATTCTTTAATTAAATTTGATTAGTTCAAGGAGAAGCGAACAAAAGGGCAAACGAACCTAAATCTCCATTATTTTTCTCATGAATAAAATGATAAAATATGGAAGTTCAGAGAAGTAGTGAGGCTGAAGTTTGAATCTGGGCCGTCGATCGCTTTGCCACAAACCTTGGACATGGTTTGACCGACAAAGACCCTGCCTCAACTTACACGTGCTCCTTTCTTCCTACCGTGTCCTTTCCTCCCCCTTTCGTCTCGTCCCAGAGCTGTACACGCGTGTCTGCGCGAATGACATCACGTGGACAAATTAGACAACAAGACCCTCCGGTCTGACCTGCCTGAAAAATAGCGAAACATTAGAAAAGGGGACAACGCGGCCGCTCTAAAAGGAACATTCATCCCAATTAAAACTCAAGAGTGTCCTAGGCCATTGGATGAGCCCATTAAATCTCGTCCGTTCAATTGAGAAGAACATATGTCTTCTTCTTCCTCAAGGTCTGGCTGCCTCCTGAGTTCCCGAAGCTTCCATGGCTAGATCTTGCTACGAGCAAGCGTTGGTCCAGTGTTGCTTTGGCCATGAAGATGACTCGATCCCCAACCTTGAGGTAATCCGACGAGGCCAGCTGTTGCGACTCCTCTAACATTGCGAGCTAGTAGATTCGGCCGAGGGAAGGGACAGGTTCCATGACGAAAATCTGGCTACGAAATGATAAGTAGCTCTTATTTAGGATTAGCAAGAAGCGCGTTACCTTTTCCAGTTCATTCCATTGAACTTCGTAGAAACTGAAAGACTTCCAAAGCCGCGTGAAAGTTGACATCCGGAGGGGAGAGCGACGTGCGATGTCCATAAAGAGAAAACAACAAGGGATGTTCATAAAGAGGAAAGCGAAGGAGGGGAAGCGACGTCCACCGACATGCGAAACGAGGTAAGCTAAGGAGGGGAAGCCCGGAAAGAGGAAAGCTAAGGAGGGGAAGCGATGTCCGACGACAAGCGATGTCCTGAAATAGGAAAGATAAGGAGGGGAAGCGAAAGCGATGTCCAGCGACCTCGCGGTCGGAGGTCTATATAAAGCTGGCTCTCTATCCGATCACTCGCTGTCCGATCACTCGTTGGGTTTTTCTTAGGCCGTGATCAATCATGTTTGCCTGGATGGCCCAGAGTCTCAAGAAACTTGGCCTGGGGACCGACGCTCAGCCTCCCCCCACGATGAAATCGTTGGAGGAGGTACAGTTGTTTGATTTTCAGTTCGTTGTGTCTACTTCAATATCGTTTGTATATTTAACTCGTTTCCTCTTCCTGTACAGACGCTCAAGACACTACAGAAACAGGAGAAGGATCTCAAAGAGCAGGCATCTCAGGAGTCTAAGAAAGCGAAGGACTTCGCTCAAGCGAAAGACAAAAATGGTGTGCACCTTTTACGCCTTTGTTTTTGCTTTTATTATGTTAATCATTTTTCTCAACCTGTCTGCAGCTTCATTTCGATGCTTGAAGAGTGTTGGGATTAACGGATTCCCAAAAAACGGATTCGACACTAAATCGAACCCCTAAAACAAATGCGAAAGACAAGCCTGGGAAAATCACGTATCACCGATCCTAAAGCACATCACGGATTTGAGCGTACCTTGTTAGCCACAGATTAAACACCGACGCCGATATGAGGAAGAGAATTTGGCCCTGTTCGATCCGATGACGTCAATTCGCCTTAAAGGGAAGGAAAAACCGTCGCCTTGTGCATTACTATTTTTCTTTTTGGGAGAGAGAGAGAGAGAGAGAGAGAGAGAGAGAGAGAGTGACGTACGTTCGTTAATGATTCCAAAAGGTGCGTTCTCCCTTTCTCTCCTCCCTTTTATACGTCCCTCCATCCACGGGCCCTAATCCTGTGGGCCGGCTTTTAGGCCCAACATGGGCGGACGGGCCTTAAGCCCATCATTAGTAAAACCATCATCTCCCACTCGCACATGGTGAGCCTAACAGGATTCTCTTTACCTCTCTTCAACATTCATACCGGTGAATAATCCGTGCGACCAGCATACTTTGAGAGCTCGTTGCTATACATCTGTTAGAAATATATAGCAGCTCATAATGGGCGTCACACTCTGAGTAGATTTAGTATGCAGTACCCTAGATCGATTGATCACATTTATATCTCTCTTGATCTCTTTCAAACAATATATATATATATGTATTCACAATAATGATTATCCCAAAGACAGTCATAATTGGTTAACCGGTGAATACAAAACTACAATGTGATTCTCCAAATTCGATCTTCCTCTTTCCTTCAAGCTCTCAATTTCAGTTTAGCTCGCTTTTCTAGAAATGTCCCATTAGATCGAATCAACTCATGACCATTAGCAATATCCTAAGATAGCAAACACTAAATAGAAATCTTGAGAATAAGTAAGAGTCATGAGGGGATTATGAACTGAGGAACTCTTTTCCTTAAGAGTCTCATAGGACATAAAAGTTGAGATCAAACTTTTTGCCACTCTTCTTGGTCGTCTCATGCATACGTAGTATGAAATACGTATTACGGTATTAACTCATTTCCCATGGAGCGTATGTCTACACTCTTCAATACCGTATAGATGATAATTCAGACATACTCAATGTCTAACTTGAGTTCACATATCTACTCATTCACAAAATTCATCAGAACTCACATCTGGCATCTTAGACAGATAAAGTAAAATATGTGAGGTATTTTACTTTAGGACATCGTAGGTATTATGTCCTCATCTTAACACTTAGTTAAGGCGACATTCGTATTTTAAGCTTGAGCTCTCGATTATCACCTAGATAATAAGCTTAAAAACAGTCTCATCTCTATTTTTCACACAGCAAATAGAGGCGATTACCCGTGTGAGTGGGCTAATATTTTATCTGTCCGACATACTTCCTCAACTTAAAATAATGCACTGAGCATTAAGATGCATAAAGATCATACATAGATTCATAGGCATTAATGATAAATAAAAAAAAGGCAAATTCATCATATGTGAACACTTCAGGGAAATTACAATATTCTGTACATCAGCCTCTACGCAATCCTAGAGATTTCATATAGCCACAAAACATATCTCTAGGTATTGGCTTTGTCATAGGATCTGCCACCATTCTATGCGTAATATGTACTATAAGTTCACATCCTTTCGTGCAACCATATTTTTGACAAAGTTATACTTTGGTATCTATACGTTTGGTCTTGCCATGATATTTTGGATCTTTGGTGTACGCTTTTGCTGCTTAACTATCACAGTTAACCAATAACGAATCTGCAGCACTTCCAATAACACCTAAATGATCCAATAATCTCTTAAGCCAAACATCTTCTTATACTGCTGCTGATAATGCCACGAACTCAGTTTCCATCGTGGACAAGGCTATACACTTTTGTTTCTTACTGCTCCAACATATGGTGCAATTATTCGGTAAAAAAACAAATCCAGAGATAGATTTTCTTTCATCTAAATCTCCTCCCCAATCAGCATCAGAATAGCCTTAGAGTCGCAGATCCTTTTTCTTAATAACTCAGCGTATAATCAGCAATCCCCTTTAGATACCTCAGTATTCTCTTAACGGCCTTCCAATGTGCTGGACCTGGATTGGATTGGTACTTACTCACCATTCCAATTGCAAAACATATGCCAGGTCTTGTACACATCATAGCGTACATCAAGCTCCCAACAGCATTAGTATAAGGAACATGTTTCATTTGTGCCTTCTCTTGTGGAGTCCTTGGAGATAGTCTATGGCTCAATCCCTCACCTTTTGCAATAGAAGTATCTATGGGTTTATAATCTTGCATATGAACTCGTTCAAGAACCTTATTTATATATGATTCTTGCGAAAGAGACAACGATCTCTCTGAACGATCTCTTGAAATCTTAACTCCAAGAATGTATGCAGCCTCACCCATATCATTCATCTCAAAGTTGGAAGACAACCAACTCTTGACAATATAAACAAACTCCATATTGCTTCCAACAATCAGTATATCATCAACATATAATGATATGATCACAAATTGATCCTTGAATCTTTTGATATATACACAATGATCCTCATCAATCATTGTAAAATCATATGCCATTATGGCATTATGAAAATGTATATACCATAGTCTCGATGACTGCTTGAGGCCATATATCGATCTCAAAAGTCGACATACATTTTCTTCTTGGTCTTCCACTATGAAACCAACAGATTGTTCCATATATATTTCTTCCTCTAATTCTCCATTGAGGAAAGTAGTCTTTACATCCATTTGATGTAACTCAAGATCCAAACTAGCCACTATTGCCAGAATGATGCGAATCGAGGTAAATCTCACTACAGGAGAAAATATTTCTTTATAATTAATTCCTTCCTGTTGATTATACCCCTTCACCACAAGACGAGCCTTATGCCTTTCTATCGAGCCATCAGCCTTTCGCTTTATTTTGATAACCCACTTGTTCCCAATAGCTTTGCGTCCTTCTAGAAGATCATCCAGTTCTCAGACTTGGTTTGATTTCATTGACTCAATTTCCTCTTCCATTGCATGAATCCATTTTTCCTTACTATGGCAATTCAGAGCCTCATTAATATTTCTTGGCTCATCCTCATCTTGTGGAGCAACAATAAAAGTTTCCCCTTCAATGTCAAAACGTCGACGGGGAATACTTTGGCGACTTGTTCGCCGTATGCAAGATTGTACACTTTGCACATCATTCCCCACTATGCTCCCACTCGGATTAGATAATGATGATGTTGTCTCATCATGTTGGTGTAATTGAGAATGAGTTGTATTGAATTCATCACTTCTCATATTACTCCCACTTGGACGAACTCCACTAATATCATTATCTTGATCTAAGGTTTCAAATAGGGAGTAATCATCTCCTATTTTGCCCTTCTTAGGAAATTCATCCTCTAAGAATGTGACATCCCGTGATTCAAATTCAGTTATACTCCCACTTTCCTGCTCACCTATGAACACATACCATTTTGAGTGTTCCGAGTATCTTATGAAAATACTCTACTTTCCTCTGGGACTCAATTTCCCAAACTTGTGAGAGGACTCATGTGTATAGACAGCACAACCCCATGGCTTAAGAAAACTTAAGTCCGATTTTCTACATGTCCATAACTCATATGGAGTGGAAGTAACTGATTTAGTATTTAGGCAGCAGTTAACAACGCATCATTCTAGAAAGTGATAGGTAAGTTAGCATGCGCCATCATGGACCTAACCATTTCCAGTAGGGTTCTGTTTCTTCTTTCTGCAACACCATTTTGTTGAGGAGTATATGGAATAAACAACTGTTTTCCTATTCCTTTTTCATCACATAATTTTCTGAACTCATCAGATAAATATTCTTGACCTCGATCGGACCTCAATGCTTTTATTTTTTTGTCTAATTGATTTTCTACCAAGTTCATAAACCTTTTGAAACAACTTATGTTTCAGATTTATGAGACATCAAATAGACATATCCGAATCGAGTATAATCATCTATAAAAGTGATGAAATAAACAGCCACATGCCTTCTTCTCACATTCATTGAACCACAAACGTCAGAATGGATTAAAATGCAGAGGAAATTCAGCTCTTTTACCTTTTCAAATGGTTTCCTTATCGTTTTCCCTACTAGGCAATGCTCACATATGGGCAAATCGACCTTTTCAATGTTGCCCAATAAGCCTTCTTTGGCTAGTCTATTCATACGTTGTTAGCCAATATGACCAAGTCTAGCATGCCACATAATCACATCATTATCATATGAAGTAAAAGACGTGAAATAAGATAATAACAAATATTGACATCACTACAGTCAACATTACAATAAAACCATCTAGAAAGTGACCATAATCATAGTAGTTTGTATCCAAATACAAATCCACACCGCTATTACGGAAGTTCACACTAAAACCAAGCTTAACCAACATCAAAACAGACACTTAGATTTCGACGAATCTCCGGAGCATATAGAACATCATGTAGGAACAAGGTGCGTCCACCACACATGTTCAGTTGGCAGGTGCCAATCTCTTTAACTTCAGCTGTGGAGTTGTTTCCCACATAGATCCACCTAGTTCTAGTTGGTATCGTCGGAATTCCACGAAGGATTCTCTATCCTTCGCTCTATGGTCTGTCGCTCCTGAATCTACAGTCCACAAAGGATTGGATTCAACCAATAATGCAGAACTTGACACATAAGCAAAGTTCTCAAATGTACAAGGGGTGTTTACCTTTTTCGGCTCACAACAGTTGCGAGCATAGTGACCTCTTTTGTCACAATTGTAACACCTCACCCTTGACATTTCCTTCACTTGAGGATGTTTTCCTCTCTTGTGTTCGTTAATTCTTGATTTCTTGCAATAAAGACTTGATCCTTTGCATTCCCACATATTGAACGAATCAATACGCTTGCGCTTAGAGCTCAAAGCCCTTTCTTAGCTAGAACCAGCATTGCAAATATCTATTTTCGGCTCAAATGCCGTTAGGCGGTCCTCAGCTAGCTTAAGGTGACGCATGGCATCCTCAAGATCTTCCATAACATGGTCAAGAGCTTCTAGTACTTCTTGCTTTTCCAGCACATATTGAATCTTCATATTCAATATTTCACAATTGTTGTCGTTCATATCAACAATTACGTTCTTAATTGCTGAAACCATCGATCTGAACATATCAAACATACATGCACGAATAATTAATGCCTATCATTTATGCATCTACTTTTGCACAGACCCATCATATATGAATAAATTTAAGTAAGGTTTCAGAATCAAAAGGTCACTATGTTTCCAATCATCCTCCAAAAATCCTAACTTAAAATTATCATTAATATAATTGTCTTATGCAAAATAAATTCTATGAAGCTACAAAAACTTCTATGAACTACCCACAACAATCAACAATAACAGAAAGCAAATCGTATTTGACATTCAACAGAATAATAATACTTTCACATAATACAACTATACATTACACTAAGCAATATATACAGAGAAAAATATCAACATGAAAAGATATATTCACACCCAAAAAACATCTCATAATTAATCTAGGAAATAAATAGGGAATGTCTCTTCTAATCTATCAGTCAAAACATCTGAGAAAACTGAATGCACATTTGCCAACCATGGAAAAACTTTTGGAGAGTTTTCATGTCGCCTCCAAGGCGCATTCACTCTGCACCATGTGGCGCTCAATCTAAGGGTTGAAGTTTTGGCCAACTCAATCTTATAGTACTCTCTTACAAAAGCTTTCATTAGCCTCCTATAACCCGAGACCACGTTGACCTCCCATAGCCGATCTAACACTACTTGCCATTCAGGTGGAAGAGTGTTCATCAAAGCCGACACATTCTCAAAATCCGGCATAAGATAACCATCCCAGATGATTTCCTGTATCATTTGATTGACCCTGACCACATGTGATACTAAATCACCGTCATGCCACCGATAATTAGCTAAATCTGACATCAACCTTTTAAAACTTGCATTTCCCTCGTCGGTTCTCGGGATTGCAGGTATCCGTGCATAACGCATCATAGTTACTGCAACAAATGCAGAACTAAAAATGGATTACTTATAATCCATAATTTACATAATGAAAAATACATAATTTTCCATAATTTATGCAACAAATGCAGAATAAACAATGGATTACATATAACCTACATAGGCATAAATGAAAAAGAAACAAATTCCTTTTCTTTTTTTTTTTTTTTCGGTCAACGGTCGGTCAACAATCAACGGTCGTCGGTCAACGGTCAACGAGTCGGGTCGACGGGTGGCAGGTCGGACCAGCCGGGCCGGGTCGGACAAATCGACCGCACGTGCCCCGCATGTGCTAGGCGGCACGTGCCGCGCGCGTGCGCGAGCTGACGTCAGCCGGCACGTGCCGCGCGCTTGCGCGAGCTGACGTCAGCCGGCACGTGCCGCGCACGTGCTAGGCGGCACGTGCCGCGCGCGTGCGCGAGCTGACGTCAGCCGGCACGTGCCGCGCACGTGCTAGGCGGCACGTGTCACCCGCGTGCGCGGGCTGACATCACGCAGACGTCAGCCGACACGTGCCACGCACGTGCCAGGCTTCCGCGCGGGTCGAGTCGAGTCGCCGGCTGGTGACCGACGGGCCAACAGTCATCGGTAATGACGATGACGTCATCCCGGCGGTTACCGTGACGTCGCAGTGACATCAGCACGCGCCGATTCGCCGACCAAACAAATGCAAGAGGCGGTGTCAAGTCCTTCTCGTGCGATGGCTGAAATTGATGAGGTATGCTTTTGAGCGCTGGTGGATCTCAAACTGCCTAAAGTCTATGCTTATCTCGCGTTGCAATTCCAGGCTGAGCTTGAGGCAGAGTTTCAAGAACTGGAGGCTTCTGCTGCTCCATCTCCTGTCCCAGTTGGCCGGAAGCCCCCCCGCGTTCCTTGGGGGACAACAGCGACGACAGCAGCACGTCGTCGCTTGCCTGCTTCCACCCCCTCCTCTTCCTCAGGCTAAGGTTGCATGGGACCTGCCCAGCCAGCACTGCTGCCCGTATGCATGGATAATTTTCCTTTCAGTGTGTTGTTTCAGTGTGATTAATGTAAATAAAGGCCCGATTTCTTTCAGTATGCATGGATAATTTTCTTTCGTTCCGTGTTTTGTGGAGGTCGCGTTTAGACCTGTATTTTCCTTTCAATGTGTTGTTTCAGTGTGATTAATGTAAATAAAGGCCCGATTTCTTTCAGTATGCATAGATAATTTTCTTTCGTTCTGTGTTTTGTGGAGGTTGCGTTGAGACTTGTATTTTCCTTTCAGTGTGCTGTTTCAGTGTGATTAATGTAAATAAAGGTCCGATTTACAAGCAGAGATTAACCGTAATCAAAACTAGACATCACCACTTCACATCAATTTGTGTTGCCTTTGGGTTTGTCATATGATCGTGTCAATTCATGTCAAAATTTGCCGGCCCTCGTAAATGTCTCATCATCTATCCACGGTTGCAAAGAGATTTGGCTTTAACGCATTTAATCACTGAAATTATTTCTATGAAGATAGGGTGCCTTTGATAACCGCATTAAACGCTGGAAAGCTCAATTTTCCGCACCTAATGTCGTATCAAATGCGTTTGATAACTTTGATAACTTTTACATACATCCCACTTAACTGATTATTTTAAGTCAATAATCACTTAATGCGGTAGGTGAGGAAGGACTCCCTCATTGGTTAAGTGATGATAGATTCAATGGAAATTAAAATCTCACCCATTACATGGTCAGTCTCTTTCAACGATGCGCACTATTCTCTGTTCAGTGAAAAACTGATAACAATCATAATTTAGCTTTTCCTCTGTTATCCAAAAAAACTTCTAATTTTCATTTTCAGTACTTACGGTTAAAAGGCTTCATCACTCAAATATTTAAACACATTCCCCAGCTGAAATTGGAGATAGAATGTAGTTCGGCCAACAAAAAGCTAGGGTGCTAAAGGAACTCATTTCTTACTAACGTTCAAAACCACATGACACTCTTTAATATGACATGAGTTGCAAATAAACAAAAAATTGATTCAATCTATACCTAACAGCATCAACTCAAACAGCAAGAGTTGATAATCACTTACACAATAAAATGCCAATAGTTAACCAGCCTCTAAGATCACCTATTTTTCGGTGCACCCAAAAGTATAGTAGGTGGCTATTGTTGAAAAATTTAAATGTGCGCGGAAGCATGGTATAGTTTATATTTGATAGAGGATGGATAAGGGATGAGATAGGATAATTGAAGGATAAAGAACATGGGATATGGAAAATAGTTTCATTAGTTGGATAAAATAATTTTACAATAGTTGAAGGAGTTGTTGGTGAGGGAGCACGATATGGTTTTTATGCTTAGCTCCCACACCAAAACATGGAGCACTTGCTCCTTTATATAGGTTGCCAAAGTAGGTGTAGGAAGTCTCTAGACTTCTCTACAAATGGCTACTAACATAAGATAGAGAATTCTAGACTTCTCTTGAAGCATGAACTTCTCTAGCTTGTTCTAGGATTTTCTTTGATGCTTGGCTTTTGCTTGCTCCAATGTGAATCTTCTAGATTCAACTAGCAATCTCCATTCTCAACAATTCTAGAAGGTTCTCACATTCATGATTAAGTTAGTAGTTTCTAGATATTTTTAGAGAAAAATAGATCATAATTTCCAACACTTCCCCTCGATCCATTTTTGGGATAATCCGGACTTTTGTTGTAAAGTCTCGGACATACCTTGAAATTTCTCTTGTAATTTGTCCCATGCCTTTTATGTCGTCTTCATTCCAGGATCCCTTGTATCCTTTTGTCGCGTACATAATGACTTTTCTTCAACGATGTCCCATATGTCTCAGGGCATCAAAATGCTGTTAGTTGTAGTTGTTATCTCGGGCTCTGGCTTTGGCTCTCGTAGGCTCTGGCTCTGGCTTCGGCTTTGGTTCTGGCTCTGGCTCCGGCTCTGACTCTGTTGGCTCTCGCTCGAGCTCTAGCCTTTGATTTTGGCTCTGGCTCCGGCTCTGGCTCTGTTGGCTCTCGCTCGGGCTCTGGCCTTTTTAGTTGAGGATGGTGAGGACAAACGCCCATAACCATCCGATAAACCTATGCTCTGATACCATGTTGAAAAATTTAAATGTGCGCGGAAGCATGATATAGTTTATATTTGATAGAGGATGGACAAGGGATGAGATAGGATAATTGAAGGATAAAGAACATGGGATATGGAAAATAGTTTCATTAGTTGGATAAAATAATTTTACAATAGTTGAAGGAGTTGTTGGTGAGGGAGCACGATATGATTTTTATGCTTAGCTCCCACACCAAAACATGGAGCACTTGCTCCTTTATATAGGTTGCCAAAGTAGGTGTAGGAAGTCTCTAGACTTCTCTACAAATGGCTACTAACATAAGATAGAGAATTCTAGACTTCTCTTGAAGCATGAACTTCTCTAGCTTGTTCTAGGATTTTCTTTGATGCTTGGCTTTTGCTTGCTCCAATGTGAATCTTCTAGATTCAACTAGCAATCTCCATTCTCAACAATTCTAGAAGGTTCTCACATTCATGATTAAGTTAGTAGTTTCTAGATATTTTTAGAGAAAACGGATCATAATTTCCAACACTTCCCCTTGATCCATTTTTGGGATAATCCGGACTTGTGTTGTAAAGTCTCGGACATACCTTGAAATTTCTCTTGTAATTTGTCCCATGCCTTTTATGTCGTCTTCATTCCATGATCCCTTGTATCCTTTTGTAGCGTACATAATGACTTTTCTTCAACGATGTCCCATATGTCTCAGGGCATCAAAATGCTGTTAGTTGTAGTTGTTACCTCGGGCTCTGGCTCTGGCTCTCGTAGGCTCTGGCTCTGGCTCCGGCTTTGGTTCTGGCTCTGGCTCCGGCTCTGGCTCTGTTGGCTCTCGCTCGGGCTCTAGCATTTGATTTTGGCTCTGGCTCCGGCTCTGGCTCTATTGGCTCTCGCTCGGGCTTTGGCCTTTTTAGTTGAGGATGGCGAGGACAAACGCCCATAACCATCCGATAAACCTATGCTCTGATACCATGTTGAAAAATTTAAATGTGCGCGGAAGCATGATATAGTTTATATTTGATAGAGGATGGACAAGGGATGAGATAGGATAATTGAAGGATAAAGAACATGGGATATGGAAAATAGTTTCATTAGTTGGATAAAATAATTTTCTGATAGTTGAAGGAGTTGTTGGTGAGGGAGCACGATATGGTTTTTATGCTTAGCTCCCACACCAAAACATGGAGCACTTGCTCCTTTATATAGGTTGCCAAAGTAGGTGTAGGAAGTCTCTAGACTTCTCTACAAATGGCTACTAACATAAGATAGAGAATTCTAGACTTCTCTTGAAGCATGAACTTCTCTAGCTTGTTCTAGGAGTTTCTTTGATGCTTGGCTTTTGCTTGCTCCAATGTGAATCTTCTAGATTCAACTAGCAATCTCCATTCTCAACAATTCTAGAAGGTTCTCACATTCATGATTAAGTTAGTAGTTTCTAGATTTTTTAGAGAAAATGGATCATAATTTCCAACAGCTATATACCTCATAGAATGCGTCGTCCTGGCGAATTATGAGTGGTAGCGGCCATCTGAAGATGCATCGGTCGAAGACCATCTTACTTCTTCTCCCTACTTTGGAAAGGGCGATGTCTTGTGCGCTCTTGAATCTCAAGCCGTCAAGGCCTTTCTTGAGTACACTACGTACATTGGATCTGATCGCCCAGGGTTTATAGAAATATCCACAGCCTATAGATGGAAATGTTGTATGAATTCGATTCATCAAACCCCCCACATACAGATAGTTGTGAATAGAGGACATATATAGAAAGAAGAACCTGATGGTTTAAGAACAGTTTCGACAATTAAGAATCATAAACTCTTCATTTCTTCATCATTTATGTGTGATATCCTAACACAAGAATTGATATACTCGGTACGTTCTCTCCCTCCCTTCATTCTATCTCACCAGATGTAACCACAATGTCTCAAGAGCTAGACCTACGCAACAAGTACGGAAAAGAAAATGCTCCGCGAAGAAGCAAAAGACGTTCTGGGAACTGCAGTAGAAAGGAGGAGACCACCTACGTGGATTTTGCATCAGAAGACAGCTAGCCAACCACAGTTAACAAGCATTATATGTTGCAGCTTCAAAAATCATTCTGCGTTACTACAGACATTTTCACTAAAAGAACTGCTGGTGCAAACTGGCAGAGTTAGTAGTTTCCATGCGTGATGCCACATACACGATTCAAGTGCATTGAAGCCAGTTTCTGCAGTAAGCAGTTGCTCATTAAAGCTCAAACATACATATGTTACGGCATCGACACCGTCCCTGGAAATTTATCTTCCATCCGCAGTGTAGGATCTATGAGGACAGGAATAGTTACCAACAACCATAGAGCCATCTGCTTTTGCTTATGACACTCTCTTTATATTTAAGTGATAAGTATTTTGCTTCAAGAGATGAGTATTGCTACATAATAGCAAGAGACACTGATAGGTAATATAACTATTACCTGAGGAGGCTCGAATCCTCCTGCATAGTGGAAGTACGACCCGACAATCAAAACATGATCTGTATCACCGTCGATGTCCATATCGAGATTGCTTTGGTCCAAAAGCAACGGTTGGAGAAACTGTTTCACCAAGAAGGATATAAGAAGTGCTTCATCACAGGCAAGGAGGTACTAACAAAATGGTTAGAACATCTTTATAGAACAATGATTTAAAAGACGAATGTATTGGCGCTGGCTTATTCTAAAACCACGACATTATCAAGGCCTTTTCCGTGTTTTGGTTAAAGGGGAAACATATTGGTGCCGGCACATTCTATAGACACTACAATAGGCCATTATGCTGATTTCCAACATCATGGAATCATGCGGTCATGGAACTTATTGTGATCAACATGGAAAACAAATCTTGCAAATGCTGGAGTACGATAAAGTGTCCTTGGAAGTTGGAACTCAAAACATCAGAAGAAGCTCCTGAATAATAAACTCTGTGCGAACATATACATCACCTCATTATTGCCTGGCCTCCTGGCTTAAGAATCCGAGACATCTCCTTAAAAACATCGAAAGGCTTAGCCAGATAGTCAACACTGACCTGTGCAATGACCAAGTTAGGTTAGGTTAACAACAGGGTAAAGGTTACTGGGATGCAGGCTTCTAACAGATGCTTCTCCATTCCAAACCCATCATCTTAGTGCAACTTATACTTGGATACCATGACACAGGAGCAAATCCAAGTATAGGTAACTTGTCATTCTGGACCAGAAGAGGCAATTTGTTATCTAACTCCAATAATCAAGCAAAGTTGACTAACAAAGGAGGGAATAAACCCAAATACAGTGCCCGCAGCTGGATGACTAACAAAAGTGCCGCAGAAAATTAACAAAAGCTGGTCCAAATACTTACTTAGAGTAGAATCCTGAAGACATTAAGTAGCAATCTATGGCTCTCTGAATTATCCTCGAGGAAGAGAGATTTCTCTTACCACATTGGTGATGACGTCAAAGGAATTATCTTCAAATGGAAGTTTAGGATTCACATTCAAGTCTTGGACAATGTACTCAGTTAGGACCTACAGAAACAGTGGCTGGACTTAAGATGATCTCCTTATACACAATTAGAAAATAGTATCCACAGCATAAAACAACCCCTGTTTTCATCCAGGGAAAATAATTTGCCCAGACTCACCGAATTTCGCTTGAGCTCTTCCTCATTCATTCCCATTCCTACTATCCTCTCTTGCTTGTATCCGGCTGGATAATGGCTTATCTAGATGTAGCAGATAAAAAATTGTCAGGTTAGAAATAAGAACGCAGTAAGAGGCTAATTTTGAAATAGAATGTCTTACCCAACTGCTGCACATACCAAGGATGCTGACTCCTGGACTGTTACTAGGAGGTAAGACCGTTGAGTAGAACTTAGTAAGTGCAGCAATGGCTGGATCGTCTATATGTGTCACGAAACGAGGAGCCTCGTAGAACAGGGAATCAGAAGATCTGCCCTAAAGAGACGCGACTTTCTTAGTATAAAAACTCATAAAAACCAGTATCTTAGCTACACAGGTAGGATATTGACAAAAAAAAATTATTGCATTTTCACGTATTGCACATGCAGCTATGAAGTAGGTGCTGATCTAATAAGATAGAAGACCCCGCAGTTACCATCTCAAGTCAGCAACAACACCATATTATAATCATAACTTTGTGATTATTATGTCTCTTAGCTGATGTGGCTGCATGACTGTCACTTTGAACCTTCTCTCATCATTCAAAGTGAAATCATTGTGTGGGCATATTTTTATTAAAAAAACAAAAGAATCTCCATTGCGCCTAGTCAGACTTCTTGCACACACTCAGAGAGCATAAAAAAACGGCTTCAGAACATCATGAATCCACTTAAAATGAATTATGATATGAATGCGAATCAATAAGTGGGTTAGGGAAAAAAAAAATGCCTGCTGAATCTAAAATAGAATCCACCTCAAATGGAAGTTCGAGTTAAAGAAGTTACTCGTCAAAGCGCTGAAAATCCTCCTCTTTGAAGGAAAATGCCTACGGGATCCTCGTTTCAATCAAGATTAAATCATAATCAGAGAAAGGAGGGAAGAGAAGCAAAAAGACAGTGCATCATTCACAAGCAGCCCACTTTAAGAAAATGTTTCATGGGGACATCGTGCGGTTTAAAAAATTCAGACACCAGGCAAGCTTCACGAGCACCACCAAATGGAACTACTCCATAGACTCTTCCACGACAACGCAATCACTTCATTCACGAGGAAACCACCAAAACCACGGATTCCAAAGAGACCCAGAGTCTCCAAAACGTAAACCCAATCAAGAAACGAAAGAAGACGAACTCCGAAATTCGCAACGACCATAATCAAAACCCGAGAAACAGAATACCCAACAGAGAAAAATCCAAATAAACAACCCCCCGGTGCAAGAAAGGGGCCGTCAACCTGCTCGACGTTCGAAGAAGGCCTTGGGGAGGCCAGGAAGGACTTCCCGCCGAACGCACCGGACATGGCCATGGACTGAGCCCAGAACGAGGCCCCGAGGCCTAGAACCAAGCGCCGAGCGGGTGCGTCCGGCAAACGCGTTGCGGGTAGGGAGAAGCGGAGCCGTAGGAGGCGGAGGAAGCGAACGTACGCCCGCCAAAATGCGAGCGCTCGGTTGTGGTCTCGGTTGGAGATAATTGGCCATCGTCCCTTTTCGGTTCGTGAGTCGATGGACGTTCCACGTTGGTGGCCTTATAGAACGTTGGAAGGCAATTTGGGTCGCCACCGATTCTGGCTATTCGAGGAAGGCCTGTCAAACGTGGCTACTGAAAAAACCTCTCCTTGTGCTCTAATTCGAGCTTAGTTCAAGTTCTATCGAAATTTACCTCGCTATTGTTAAGATTCAGCGTAGAATTACAAAGAAATAGAGATCGAAAGCAAGGAAAAGAATCCAAAAACAAGGATTGTTACATTCCTCAATTATAAGAGAAATAGATTGTGCATACCTAACAATGGCTCAAACTATAAAAACTCTTGACCACCCCCCCCCCCAATACCATTTTATCGATGGGAATTATGAATTATACCCTCAACAACTATGACAAATTGAGTTGTGTTGAGATGTCTTATTAATAGAGTAATTAAGTATTAGATTGCGTCTTCATTTAATAATTTAAGTTTTTAAAACAGTTGGTAATGATGGTCATATGAAATCTCACATAGTATTAAAACAGGAACTCATAAATTCAAAAGCTTAAGCTTTTACAATGGTTGATAATAGTTCCGCAAATTCTCACATTTATCTTATTGACTACCGCAACCTCACACTTATCTTATCAAACATTCAGTTGAGTCGCATCGGAAATTGCTGACCCTAGTAAATGCCATGTGGCTACCCCGCAAGCATATCGTCGAGAAATTTGATCAAATTCTAGTCAAAGTCGATTATAGAGATTATTTTGATGCTTTAGATCGCTGAAATTATTTCAATGAGCTAGTTACAAATTTTGCTAAAGTTAGGCTATTTTTTTATAACAACCTTAAAATACTGGAGAGTTTAAAATTTTAGTACGTAACGTTATTAAGTGCATTTGATAACTTCTAACTATATAAAATGAATTGATTATTTTAAGTCAAAAATCACTTAATGCGGTAAGTAATGAATGGCTAACTAATTAATCAAGCGATAAAATAGTTATTGGCAATTGAAATATTAACAACTGTATTGTCAAAAGTTCTATTAATGCGCACCGTTCATTCTTAATCACGAAACTTTTGAGAATTATTATTTAGTTCTCGAGCATATTAAAACCACCTTTATTTTCATTTTAAGTATTTAAACACATCAGCACTTACTGTTCAATGATGTGTTCAGATGTATGTTATTTAGTGCATTTGATGTACCTCAACTATACACTTCTTCATTAATTCTCGCAAGTAAAAATACTATAATCAAGAAGGGCCTACTTAATTATTACGTGAAAAAGTTCTCATTTGTCTCTGTATTATTCATCTAGTGACTTGAGCATCTGAGGATCCTTTCAAGGCCAAACCGAGAATGCTTCTTTTGTATCGTGGTGAGTAGCCAGGTTCAGCCCTCAAGTGGTTTGGGTTAGCCCAACAAGACCAAGAAAACTACGCTTTCAAAAGGTCACGTAACTAACAAAAATCTGAAGGACGATCTTTTACAAATCCAATTTTGTTAAGATTTCACCTTGAGATGCTTCGTGGAAGTGACTTCTTCATCATGTTGGCTTATAAAATTGTTATTTTCATTGTATATTACAGAAGATCCATTGCTAGTTCAAGATTCAGTTGCTGCTATTCTTGGATCATACAAAAACCCGCATATTGCAAGCCGTAGTTTTGTATATGTACGCATGATTAATTAAATCCAAGAAAATGACTATCATCATCTACAAAATTGTCCACATAATTGATTTATTTTTAAATAAAATGCACTAAATTATAAGAGCATTTTAGAAGTAAAATCCCGAATGCATCAAACTATAAAAGGAATGTATGCTTTTTAAGATCGCCAAGGTAGATTGGGCGAGGTACACGAAAGCTAGCGATGACACCAACCAATAAGGAGAAATAAAAATTATAACACAGAACTTGAGCATCTATACGTAACTGAAGAAACCTAGAACGCAATAGCTGCTGCCGACGAGCAACGTCAGACCACCACCATCAGATTCAGCAGTAAATATCAGGTCGTTGCATGTCACAGAGACGTCAAATACAGGAACCCACCACGTGCCGAAGCCGAGCTTCTGGCCGGAGCTCAAAACGACGTCGGCCATCACTTCACCACGCTCCAAACCTGACACGAGACTCTTAATAGAGAGCTCGTTCGCCCTGGGCAAGGCAGGGTGAAAATGAGCTCGAACATTCGTGAGGCTCGCGGCTTTCTGGATGAAAGAACTGAACTTGGCGTGTGCCAGAGGAGCGGAGTCCAGGACAATGGTGGCTTTCATGTGGGAGTACTTGACTGGGATAAGCTTGCTCGGGTTTTCAATGGAGAAGACGAGGGTCCATTCGGTGGCAACATGAGAGCCGGAGACGTTGAAGGAAGAGAGAGACGAGACCGGATCGAGGGAGAACGTCGGGGACATGGTGGCGGGGATGGCTAGGAAGATGATGATGGGGAAGCAGAGAGAGACTACCGCAGTGATGAGGCACGGTTGGATCACCTTGCGACACCAGCGAGAACGGTGGGGCTGGGTCTCTTGCTCGATCCCGGGAATGGAGGACGTGGTTTGCTGCATGACTGGCTTTGTGCCTGTTATACCTCAGGTCGAGTTGGGTTCCTAATTAGAGCAGCTCCGGGTTTTCGTTCTGATCTTCGAGGGTAGGAGCTGTCCCATATATATCTACAAGCTTTCTTCTTTTCCAAGCGGATCTGCAAGATGACCATACAAAGTCATACAAAAGTCCAAAAGCCAAGAGAAATGATTACTAAAAGAGCGATAAAGCGATTCAAGAAGTTGGTGGTGGGCAGGGTATCATGGCACTGCATCCACCCCCGACCCCTCCCCCAATATTCCCCGCATCTTCAAGCATGGATATGGTCCTCTTCCGCCTTCGGTTGAAGAGCCAATCTTAGTCGGGCAATATGCGTTGCACTGTTACAAAATCTCACAGAAACTACATCATCGAAAAAAGGGACAGGTGTCTCCCTGTCTTTATTAGGAATGAGAGGGGAGTCCTTTCCTGGAAGGAGACACAGCGAGGTGGGTGAAAGTGACTTACGCCTGTTTTGTCTGAGAAAACAAAAGTCGGCTCCCATGGTGGCGATGATTGAGAATTTTTCACCATCATGAATAATTGAGCCCTTTGATCGCTCGTTGTTCTCTTTCACGGGCCATCCAAATGTTTTTGGCCGCAAAACCCACACTTATTTCTAACTCGTCCCGATCATGTAAATGATAACAATGATAAATAACAGGTTTACTCGACTACATGAGTCGAATTTTCAATGGAAAAATAAAATTGCCCCGAATCATTATACTGGTCGTGACCCCGAACTCCCTCACTTTCCTTCTTTTGTTTTTTATTTTATTTTATTTTTTCCAGTATTTACTTCCGTAGAAATTAGTTTCATTGAAAAGAGAAGGTTCTAAGAAACCTAATTCTTTCTATGTTGTCAAACAAATTCATAGATTTAATGTCATGTAAAAGGAAAAAGAATTTAACATAGGCGTTTTCTATAATATATTGACTTGTTTAGAAACTTTCACTTCTGTTGTGCATATTATCATCAAATCATTTTCTTATCAATTGTGTTTTAAACCTATACACATATGATTGAATGATCGGATGAAATACAATAAAGAAGTCCCTCTTTAAATATTATCTAAAGTAAAATGGCAATTACCTTCCCTAACGTGAAATTCTAAAAGATGAAATTTAATAGAATAAAAGAATCGCAAGAGACGAATCTGACAACACCATGCGAATTGATGATTCCGAGCGAGCATTTCACCAGCTCCCCATGTCCAGACATTACTTAGCTGTCAGGCGAGTTGGGCGATAGCCTTGGGATTGATAATTCTAAACAAATAAGGCTCAATTCCTTCAAGAATATCGACTTTAGTTCCGGTCTTAATTTTTGAACTAGACTTTTTTTTTTTTTGTCTCCAATGCTAACCTAAAGCCTTTTTGTAGCTAGGATCAAGCCCGGGGGTGTTTCCAAATTTAGTTACAAATCCCCCGCGATTAACCCTTCCATTTTATTTACGTGGAACGGGAGCTCCGATAACCACGACTTTTATTTAAAGTCCTTAGACTGGACCAACATTAGCTCGGATTCCAACCCAAAACTTTTATTATCTAATAAAAAACACAAACATTCAATCAGTACCCAATTTGATCCCGTCAAGTTTTCATCTAATGATGGCATTCAAAAGATTTAATGTATCATTTCATGTAGGGAAAATTGTCAAAAAAGTCATGAACATATTATAAATTATTGGCTCAAATTTGCAAAGCTAGTACAACAGCATGGAACTATGTTAACTCAAAATTCAACCTAAATACTTTAATTATATCAATTGAGTTATAAATCTTTTCACGTTTTGCCAATTAAGTCATCCCGCCAATTTTGTCGAAATTACTGATATAGACAATTTTTAATAATACTTTTTGAATTTTGTATTTTGAATTATTTTTCTTTTTCCTTCTTTACATTTTCTTTTAATATTGTTAAAGGCTAGCTGGGGGCCACGAGCCACCAGCCAAGGCTTAGTGGCCTCATCGGCCATTGGGCGAGAGCCTACAAGTGCTCACCAACCGCGGGCAAGGGCCACATGTGAGGGCAACAAACCCTCACCCAGTGGCCAGCATGGGTCGCTGAGCCTTTACTGGTGGCTGGCAACCCCAGCCAACCCTTAGCAATAATTTTTAAAAAAAGAAAAAGTAAAGAAGGAAAAAAAAAAGTAAAATATAATTTAAAAATTTTAAAAATATTAAAATATTATTAAAAATTATTCACGTCAATACCAATTGTGCCACATAAGACAGCCGACGTTCACACTATTATTGATGTATGGCCAAAATTGATGAAATGTGAGCATTTGAGTTTGGATTTAGGCGACAAAATCAAAATAGATTGAAGAAATGACTTACCTAGGGTGAATGAGGCATGCAATTTGCAGGATCGGAGCAAGTCCGAAAATTGAGAAAAATGAAACTATGAATTTACAATTGGTAACATCCAAAAACATGGAAAGTTCTTCAACTGTTTGCCATCGTCACGTATCAACACAATCATGAGTTGCTAAGTACATGTGGAACGACACATTACTCATTACTCAAACACCATCATTAGACGAAACTTGACAGAGTCCAATTTGGGTATCAAATAAAAGCCGTTTTATTTTTTTTTTTTTTTTGTGAATTTTGGATCAGAATTGAATTTCGAGATAAAATTGAACTTGTTTTAATCAAATCCGGCAAAGCAAAGGGATATTGCATGCTCGACCGTCTCCGGTGCCAACACATAACTTTAGCTGCGAATTGAGCTTCGCCAAAAGAAAGCAATTCAGTTCCCCTCTCTCTCTCTCTCTCTCTCTCTCTGTGGAAGTTGAAGGTGAAGAAGGTGAAGGAGGAGGAGAGGGGATGGGGATCAGATTCATACTGATGGTGAACAAGCAAGGCCAGACCCGCCTCGCCCAGTACTACGAGTACCTCACCCTCGAAGAAAGGCGCGCCCTTGAGGGCGAGATCGTCCGCAAATGCCTCGCCCGCACCGAGCAACAGGTTCCGCCCCCTTTCACTTCCCCAATTCCTTCATCCCGTCGCCTTAATTCTCTGCTTTTCCTTGTTCTTCGTCCGCATCGATCGATCCCATCTCCCGATTGCGACTTCCCAGATTCTAATTCTTCGGTTCGCCTCGGCTGGTATTCTAATTGCTCCTCGAGTTTGGGCGATTATTGGGTGATTCTTGTTTGACATCGTTGATGGGGCGCTAGTACCAGTTTCGATTGGATCACGGGTTGATGCTTTGAGTTAAAGGAGAAGTCTGGATTTATGGTGAGGAAACGTCAGCGCTCGATTCGCGCAAGAATTCGATCTGATTCTCGCGAATTGTTGGTGTCGGAATTATGAGCTTGGTTTGATTCTTGAATGTAGTTCTTATTGGCAAGGTTCTACCCAGGAAGCCGTGCTTTTGGATGGAATATCCGTCCGCCATAACTTAACCTTGCATGACTATGTAGATCGATGGAGCCTAGGGTTTGGGCCTCAAATCGACAGTCTTGATAGGCGACTGCTATGGTTTCGAGAAAATGTTGCAAACTAGCTGGCTTCTTAGGGGACATTACTACATTTCCTGTTAGATCCTCGTTGCATATTTTGTTGCTCTAGTCCATTCTTAAATAAGGCATTCGTTAAGCTCTGATAATTGAATATTTCAGCACTCAACTGCAATTCAATCGTGTTTGATAAGTTTGTACTAGATGTCAAGTAAATCACCTGACTGCAGTTCTAAATCATGTACCCGCTCGAGTCGTGGAAATCTACTTAATATTGGAGGTTTAACATGAATAGCCACTGTCCTGCATATGTATAAGTTTGTAGTAGATGTCAAGTAATCAACTAACTGTGGTTCTAAATCATGTACCTGCTTAAGTGACTGAAACCGACATGATATTGGAGGTTTAACATGAATAGCCAATGTCCTGTTGCCAATAGTAAGCTGATGTGAATAAGTGGTTGATGGTGGAGTCTGGAGTTGCTTTGGAGGTGTTGGGTGCAGTGGTTGAGTTGGTGTTCTTCTTCTGGTGGTGGTGGTTAAGGAAAATGATCGCGACAATGATGGATCCAAGAGGTTGATAAATGGGGGAGGCGAAACTTGTGAGGGCGCAGGTGTTGGAGGTTATTGCTGCTGGCAAGGTGATGGAATGGCCACGGGGATTGGCATTGACAGCAGCAGAGATTGTGGTGGTAGTGGAGATGATAATGGTGTGGCAGGGTGATGATTGTAGAAGCTTTGCAGTCAGTTAGATTTCAGATGACTACAAATACACTTCACATTTTGATTATGCAGTAATTACAATCTTCATTAAGTGAGTATATATCTTTAGAAGTTCACTGCTAATTGTTTAGTTCTATAATGTTGCCTGATCATGTTTTTATTTGACTCCTTCCTGCTGTCCTGCTAGAGGGCCTTGTATTTCCTCTTAACACAAATGGCTGTGGAAGTATTATTGCTCACTATCTTATCATTGCATATTTTGATTCTCACATGGATATGTTGCTTGTCAACAGTGTTCATTTGTTGAGCATCGCAATTACAAGATTGTCTATAGGCGCTATGCATCACTTTTCTTCTTGGTTGGAGTTGACAATGATGAGGTAAGGCACCATCGTCTTGCCTAGTTTGCTTTCTCTTTAAGATTGTTTGCACCCTTGGAAGGTTTTTAATTGGTTTGACGGAGATTATGATATCATTTACTAAGTTTTCCTTTGCTTGTATAGCTCTTTCGCTGTAGATACTCATGAATTATGATTTCAAACTTTAGACCTACATGGCCACCTAAAACTTTTCCTGCTGTAGTATTGATCTATCTGTGTAATATGTTCCAGAATGAGCTTGCGATCTTGGAGTTCATACATTTACTAGTGGAAACCATGGATCGTCATTTTGGCAATGTGGTGAGTCATAAAGCAATAGCCTCTCCCCTTCAGTTCCTTCAAAAATGATTTCAGAGCAGTTAATATCTCCTTCTGCTTAAATGCAGTGTGAACTGGACATCATGTTCCACTTGGAGAAGGCACATTTCATGCTGGAGGAAATGGTCATGAATGGATGCATTGTGGAAACCAGCAAAGCAAACATATTGACGCCGATACAGCTGATGGAAAAATCATCATGAAACCATACCCAGTAAAGTGTCCTGATTTTCTCTTGACGGCGCACCAAGGGTACATATTAGAGAACTCAGGGAGAATTATTTGTTGATGGTATATCACAAAGTCTTGCTCTTTATAATAAGCAATCCGTGCTTTGGTTGTAGAATTTTTCAAGGACGAATTGTGGATTTCTGGGGAAACTGATTACGGGGGCAGTGCAATCTTTTGCAATATTACCGGAGTTGTAATGTACATTTCTGATAAAATGTCTGATATGCATTCAATTGTTCATCTCACCCAGTAAAGGATTCAAGAGGATCCGAGAAACGCATGTGAAAGACAGACTCGCGGTGGCAGAAACCTTATGTTGGCTTCCGTGATGTCATTCCTCCCAATTCCTGTTCTACCGTTCACGTCTTGCCAATGGAAGTGCTAATTACAAGTGCTATTTGCTTTGCTTGCTTATTGATTTTCGCGCAACCATTGGCCTCACTTGGAAGGCTTCTGCTCACATTTTGTAAGTCGAAGACGCATCGCTTTGATATTTCCCAAACATGTGTAGAAGCAAATTCATGGAGCCCATCGTGTCCTAATGCGGAAACATCATTGAAGCAATGGCTGGTGATCTCAATACAAGTCACCATCTATCTATATAGAGCACTTATTTCTCAATTCCGCCGGAACAATGTAACTACCTAAGTAATTGTACCATGTACGTGTACAAGAACCTGATTCTTACATTAAATAAAACAAGCAGCGTCACTTGCAGCTTGCATGGATTTGCGCCAAAAGATCATTCTAGCCCGTGATTATTCATTCACAATTATTTACAAAATAATATCAAACCGCAGCAGGCTTCCCATCTTTTCTAGGATCACTTACAGCAGTAAGAGTTCCACGGACAATTCCAGAGTTCAAGCCCTTGCGACTTTTGCGACCCAAATCGAGTGTGTCTTGTAGATTTTGAACGACAAGCTGAACAATGGCTCCTCCTGCTATGGCTTCTAACTGATGACCTATCCCCTTCAGGAAAAGCTTTCGTTCGTCTGAAAGCTCAATGTGAATACCATCGATGCAGGTGCAGTTCTCATACCTTACCACATTCGGTACCAGCTGTAAAATAGGAAAACGACTGAGTCAAAAATGACCAGAACAGAACAACTTCTAAGAGGAATTCTGTTGCAAGTTCTTGAGTAAAAATGGGAGAAGTGGTACCCTGTGGTAGACCCTTGGATCTTTAACAGCATCCAATGGTTCCATTCCCAGGACAAAGTGATTCAGAAAAACTTGGGTCACTGCTGGAATTATGTTCATTCCTCCGCTCCCTCCTACGACCCCTGCCAACTGGTTATCCTGCATTCAATAGATCTGGATTAGAAACCCAACATTCAAGTTTAGAAGAGACAAAATTTAGGTTTCCAGGGAAACTCGACAGATGGTGCGAGGATTTTTTGAAAGACTTCCTGATCTGGTGTCCATTGTACTTTTACTTGCTTAAATTTGATTCGATGAATACGAGATAAGAGCTATTCTGTCAAAGACAATGGAGATTCTCTTCATGTCAAAACAAAGCCAAAGAACTATTTGCTTGCTTACCTTGCTGATGATGAGTGGAGTCATGGAAGACAAAGGTCTCTTGTTTGGTTCGATGAAATTCGCTGGAGCAGGTGGCAGGTGGTCGGGAGAAATCTCTGTGGGTGTCGAGAAGTCGCCCATCTCATTGTTAAGCACAATACCTGTAGTAGGCGATAGAACCCCACCTCCAAATGGATAATTAACAGTCGTAGTCATAGACACGGCATTCCGATCTGCGTCTACAATACCGAAATGGCTGGTACCATGATCTCTAAGTTGACTCCACCTGCCAACAGAGGGTTCAAAATATTTAAATTACAATAAGTTCACAATGGAGCGGAGGTCTGTTTTGGATTTGCCAAATTCAAAGGAGGATCTTCATACTTGTAAAAGTAATACTCCGAAGGGAAAGTAGTATCGTCGAGTATCTTTTGCCTCAGTTGCTTGGCGAAGGATGGAGAGAGCATCTCGGACACGTACTCATCAATGCTCACAAAATTAGGGTCACCCAAGTTCATCCGGATGGCAAACATGTGCTTCATCGCCTCTATCAAGTGGTGCATCCCGAGACTTCCCTCTACAGCATTGGAATTTCCATAGCTGTTGAGGATGTTCATGATCTGTTCATGACCATTACACAAGATCAGGCACTCCAAGTCTGTCTATGCTCTAAAGAACAGCAATCTTTGTCACTATCTCATAGACAAATTCTAACTTCCGCTCTCAACATTTGATCACAACACTTTTCCATTCAATAGGCTCCCAGAATCGGAACATTTCCTCATAGCAGTAGTCAATGATTGCTACTTCATATGTTTGGTGTCACAAAAAACAGAATATCTAAAAGAAATTACTCACCAGAGAGAGCCCTAACGTTCCGCTCGAGGGAGGCTGCATTCCAAATATAGTATAGCCCATGACCTCAGCAGACATCGCATCTGTTACTTCGACTTTATAGTTTCTTAGGTCCTCCATCGTCAAAATCCCTCCAGCCTCTCTTACGTCCTTGACCAACTTCTCCCCAACGCTCCCATTGTAGAATGCCTGTGGTCCTTGTTCTGCTATGGCCTCCAAGCTCTGGCCCAATTCCACATTATAACAGGTATCGCCAGCACGTAACAGCTTCCCACCAGGCGCAAACACTTGTCTTAAGCCAGGATCATTCAAGATCATCTTCGCAGCATTTGCAATGTGATGCGCAAAGTATGGAGCGACCACAAACCCTTCCTTTGCCAGTTTTATGGACGGTTGGAACAAAGTCCTCCATGCCAAACGGCCATGTTTCAACCAGGCCTGATGAAGGCCGGCTATTTCACCTGGCACTCCCATTGACAAAGCACCATAGTACTTAGCCGAGGGATTGTTCTCATACATGTCCTGTAACAGCAATAAAAGTTACTATTTTTGACAGCTGGGAGAGACAAATCAGATAGTTCGACATAGGAGAGATCCCAATGGGACTAGTTGTTTCATCTATACCTCCAAGATAATTCATTTGAACAGAAGTTTAATACTTGATAAAAGTTCAGAGGACAGCATTTAGTGAATCAATTCCAAAGCTAGACAGATGGCTACTAGTATATTTACTAAGTCACGATAATAATTTACTCTACTAGACTATAGAACAGATGATCTGCAATAAACCAGAGCCTTTATCAACTGAACAGGTTTGTGTATTCAGTCCAGTGGCGGAGAGAGGATAAACCTGTGAAGCAGCCAAAGGAGCTGTTTCCCTTGAGTCGTAGGCTTCAGTTTTTAACGTTGATGAGGACTGGACAATCATGAAAGCACCGCCTCCAATCCCACTCGCCATCGGATTGACAACACCAACGCACAAAGCAGTGGCGACAGCAGCATCGACCGCGTGCCCTCCTTTCCTAAGCATCGACACCCCAATCTCAGAACAACGGCCATCATCAGCAGCAACTACGCCTTTCTCCGACTCGACAACTATAGCATCGTTCAGAATACTCCCACTGTACTTGCTCCCAGCATCCACAGCCCATCCGTTGATGTCCCCTGATACTACAAGCCGCAAGAACTGCAATTGCAAAAGATGGAACGCCCAAATTAGAACAGTAACGCCTCGTGTCCCATGTATGATCAGAGATAAAACTGCTTTCGGTGCAGCTTAAAGGACCTTCCTAAGGTAGGATTAGCAGATGCACTATGGCCATGGTACTTCAATTTCACATGGCATGTATCTACTGTGATCTAACCAATGAGACCTGCCAGTCCAGACATTGATCATGCACCATAAGAAGTGTCCTCATTTCTCGTGTGCTTTTTATCTCTTTCCTTCATTCTCTGCCTTTCACACAAGCAGGACGAGTTTTTTTAGCTACGTGGTTCCTGACCCTGATCGAATAATACAGGCAGAACTAGTGGTCGTGCTTAGGCTAGCAGCAATCTTCTTCTTCAATTTGGCAAACCATTAATGGTGAAGGCAAAAAGTCGAATTGAGAAAATCCTCACTCTCCCCCAAACTGAAACATACTATGACAACATTCAGCTTGAAAAGGGTTGATTTTGCATACCCAGAAAGTACGGATTTTCCGCCGGCAGACGATTATTCTTCAACGGCCAGAGCACGAGAAAGAAAGAAGAACGAAAACCCAGAATTCTTGATCCCAACCCAGAAAGAAATGGGAGAAGGAAAACAGAACTCACCCGTGACAGAGACGAAAGCAAGGAAAAAGCACAGAGCTTTGGTCCAATTCCTCCTCCCCCGCTTCTCCTCGTGCCTGATCAAATCATGACTGCCAAGAAGCGGAGCATCCATGCCTCCTCGCCGCACGAGCGCCTTCCGCTTTTGGCCAATGCACAGACTGAGATAGACAGAGACAGAGAGACAGAGAAGATACAGACCGGCGGATACTTATAAACGTTTGAGTTAGAATGACTGGTGGGGTTGGTTGTTCCTGCGGTCGATGTACGAGAGCAGATATATAGGACAGATTCGCCCGGTGGCGTGCGGTTGTTCGTTCGGGTGAGGAGGAGAGGCGGATGCGGAGATGGAATCAAGGAGGAGAAAACCGGGAATTCCCCGCGTGACCTTTGGAATCTTCAGAAAGCAAAACCGCTGATTGGCCACCCACTTCCCACTGTTGCAAATTCCAAAAATGAAATTGTTCAGGAGCACGTCATCGATTGGTTTGTCTGGAACTGGCTCCTGCCAAGTTGGAAACATTTACTTTATAAGATATTTTCACTTATACACAAACCTGAAGCAAAACCCTTTCATTCCAGGGCGTAAATAATAATCACTGTAATTTTACGATCATATTCTATGTATACACACGTCGCCAGCGTATGTAAACCCTGTTTTAGACGTATTTAATGAGGAAATATGCCAATTTTGGAGCACAAGCCACACGTGTCACGAGAGTTGGATCACTTCTTGCTTAGTTAGAAAGGCATTATTAGTAAAAATCCATAAATATATTTTTGTAGCTAGTGAAATTATGTCATATGTATGTGTAATTTTGAAAATGGAATGGTACTGGAAAATTGTTAAATGTACGTAATTTTTTTTAATTTTGAAAATGGAATGGTATCAATACAAAAGACCCAACAGGCCCGCGGTAACCTGGAAAACTGTTAAATGTACGCAATTTTTTGTAAGCAAAATAACTCTTTATATATTCAGCATGCACTAGTAAATATTTATAATAAAAGAGGTGAATAAGGGTTTAAAAAGATTGGAACTTAAAGCCCTTATCTCTATACCGTCTAGAAATTTCATGCGGGACCACAATCAACTGCTCCAAACTTATAGAATAATTGACCTCAATCTTACAAAATCCCACAGAATGCTTGTTCTTGTGGAATGATCATTCCATGGCTCAACCTAATGGCCTCCTTGTAAAATAGGGAAAAATAATAATTTTTACGTAGAACTGTTTTGTTGGTATTCTACTCTCAAGGGTATTTTTAAGGGAACAGCATAATTCATTTTCCGTGGACAATTACCGCAAAATCTTTGGAAAAATGGGAATATAATATGAGTTTGGTAGAGCGACGACTCGGCACGAAATCACCGGGTTTTGTGGACCAGGATACGTTACGTTAAAACATGAGGGCAGGTTTAGGTGATGACGAGACACGAATTGTTTTATTTATTCAATTATTGTAATAATCTATATTTATTTCTTCCATAACACGTCACGGCTTTGAATATATATTAAAGATAAAATCTCTCCACAATCCCATTTTTTATATAATTACTTCAGAAAACGTCACTGATCGCTATTGGGTAATTAAAACTATATGGGTTGACAAAGAAATTCTAGAATCTCAAGGACATTGATGTAGTGAATAGACCCTAATTAAAAGTTGATCAAAACTACTTATCGATGGCGGAAAAAATCAGGAAAAAAGAAAAAACTCCCCAGAATTTTTTTTTGGGGAGAATGATTTACTCGATAACATTTTTTTCGTTCAAAATTTAATAGTATTAATTTCTATCAACGCCGTTCTTGGCGGTCAATGAACATTAGAGCCGCGAAATATTATGTTTCAATCTTGCACGATTGGAATTCCGATGGAGCTCGCGAATCTTTAAGAAATGTGAGTTTTACGAATTTGAGAGTGTCTTTGCGAAATTGGTCATCGATGACGCATAACAATTGCACTTGATCATTTGGAAGAAAGAAAAGTAGGGAGGATATGTCCAATTCCAACTCCTTCCGTCGATTGTTTCGTCAAACCACGAAAAGGAATTGTCAAACGATGCTTTTGGAGAAAGTAAAAGGCAAAATTAAACCAAGGTTCTTCCCAAGAAGGCCGATTAGTCCAGATGCATGATCCTTAGAATTCTGATCAGGGTTGTGCAACCGATTCCACTCTATCCGGGGACTGAAAACAAACGGACCACAGAAATAGTTATGGTTCTTGTCTAAAAAATTTTGGAATTGGTAGGCTCTGAGTTCTAAATACTAAATTTATCCACTCGGGGATCAATGGTCAAAACATATATTATGAAGTTGTAAAAAGATGATTTTGTCTTTATAAATGAATTTACCTTCCATTTTACTTTATATCTCAAATTTTTTTGTATCGATATTTTATTTTGAACCATTTTATTATTCATACTATTCTAACGCAAATGCCATTTGTTTCGGTTTCGAAAAAACGAAGCAAAAAAATAAAAGATCAATTCGCAAATAGACTTTGGAACCAAACCAAAATAATAAAGTGAGTTCTAAGATAAATATAATAAATTCCAAATTCCAAAAATTGACAAGGAAATTCTAATAGGACAGCCTCAGCACCCATCTTGAAATTAACCATTTCTACTGAATCGAAAGAGCATGACCCGGGTGGGGCCCCCTCCGACAAGCAAGGTCATGCGCCGAGCACGCGGACACAGGGCCCACGTGTGAGATGAAAATGAAAAACAATCGAGCACGTGATGCGCAAGTATAACTACCAGTCCACCAACTCCGCTTGGCTGAGCTGGTTTTGCTATTATATTCTGCTCATTTTGTGGGCCTCTTTGAGAATTTGTATTTTTGTCGATTTTTTTTGTTTTGGGAGATTCATTTTCAGTCCCCTAAAGAAGAATCTCATGCCGAGAGAGAGAGAGACCGGAACTACCTACTTGTATTAAATCAATGTGTAACAGTGATCAATGAGGAGATGAATGAAAACCCGATTAAACTAATCACAAAAAAGGAAGTTAAAGCTGCTAAGTTTCAGCTAGGGGCTACAAAGGCAAAGAGAGAGAGATCAGACCTACCAACCTATATTAAATCAATGTGCAGCAGTGATCAATGAGGAGATGAATGAAGACCTGATTAAACCATTCAAAAGAGGAAATTAAAGTTGTTGTACAAAGGATCAGGACCGGACGGGCTAAATAGTTTATTTTATCAAAGTCATTGGCCTATCATGAATAACATCTTCAGAACGATGCAATCTTTTTTCAACCAAGGTACATTTGAACCAGAGTTCAATAGAATGCATATTACTCTCATCCCTAAAGTAACAAACCCAAAAAACATCACCTTATTCAGACCTATAAGTCTTTGCAATTTCAATTATAAGATTATAGCAAAGGTACTGGCTAATAGGCTAAAACCTTGGCTGCCAAAGATAATCTCTATGGAGCAAACTGCTTTTATAAGTGACCGCCAGATCCAGGACAATATCTTTATAGTCTAAGAAGTGATTTATCGACTAAGGGTGCGAATGAGAAAGCGTAAATTTCAAGCCATTTTAAAACTAGATATGCAAAAAGCGTATAACATAGTTGATTGAATGGGATTTTCTATGTGATTATATGCTGAGATTGGGGTTCCATGAAAAATGGGTTAACTGGATAAAGCAATGTATCTCATCGGTGTCTTTCAGTGTTATAGTTAATGGTGAGGCTTCAGCTGTCTTTAGGCCTACTAGAGGAATTCGGCAAGGGGACCCTCTCTCCCCCTATCTATTCATTATCATGGCCAATGTCCTCTCGACCCTTATGAGTAAAGCAGTCTAAGATGGAAGTATAAAAGGGTATTCACCTAAATCCAACATGCCCAACGCTCTCGCATCTCCTCTTCACTTATGATGCCATCTTTTTCTTAGATGGAATAATAAGAGAAACTCATAATGTAGCCAATGTACTGAACCAATACTGTTATGTGTCAAGACAAACTATCAACCTCAATAAATCAGGCATTTTCTTTGGGAGAGATTGCCTACAGAACCTTAAACAGGATTTATCTGTCGAATTGAGAGTTTCTATCTCAGAAAAAATAGGGAAATACCTTGGAATTCCATTGGACTGGGGTCGCACAAAAAAGCAAGGGTTTGCTTGGATCATTGCTAAAGTCGAGAGGAAACTTGAAGGATGGAAATAGAGGTTGATCTCGAATGCATGAAAAGAAGTTCTCATTAAGACAGTTATTCAAGCCTTAACCCAATATGTTATGTCCATTTTTAAAATTCCAACTTCCATTTGCCGCATTATTGAAAAACAAATAGCCTCATTTTGGTGGAAACAGAATGTATCTAGAAGAGGTATTCATTGGAAAAACTAGGAAGATCTGAAAACTAGGAAGGACTGTGGTGACCTAGGTTTTAAGGATTTAGTGGATTTTAACAAAGCAATGTTGGGGAAGCAGACTTGGAGAATTGTTCAACAACCGGATGCCCTATGATGCCAAGTTCTTAAAAGTATTTACTTTCCTCGAAGTGAAGTAGTGACGAGCATAAAGAGATTTTGGGATTCAAAATTTTGAAACCTCCGTTGGGTGAAAGAAATGGGAAATGGTAATTCTCTTTCCTAGAGAGCAATGTAAAGCCTCTGCTTCTCTTTCCTTCATTTGAAGGAGAAAATAAGAGGAAAGAAGAAAGCCCGTGTCCATAATAAATGCATTGCAGATGAGAGAGAATGTGCAAGCTAGGAGGAGAGTGGAAGTGTGCATGCTAAGGAAGGGTAGGAAGAAGGCCAGGGAGAGGAGAGAGGGGAAAAATGCAGAAGACAGCAAGGGGCCCACACTTCCACATGGCGCTGCGTGAGTGGTCGGGGACCATGCTGACATGGTGCTCCCGGACCACCGAAAATTTTATCTTCCACCAACTCCATTAAGCCGAGGTGGTTATGCTATTATTCTGCTCATTTTGTGGGTCCCTTTGAGAATTTGCATTTTTGTCGATTTTTTTGGGAGATTTATTTTCAGCCCCTAAAGAAGAATCTCATGCGCCTAGGCCCAACACTATGAAGCCCATCTCCTTTTCCTTCTTCTTCTTTTTTTTTTTTCTTAAAAAAAAAAAAAAATTCTTCATTGCGTATTAAGAAAATCGAATGCGTCTCTCCTTTTATCGTGATTTTACATCGATTGCATTGTAAATAAGAAGAGAGTGTATATCATAGTTGGACTACTTGAATAACAAAATAAGGATAGTGTAATTTGAATTTGACACTAACATCTACAAGTATGAAAATCATCATGTTTATGCAAAAATTATTCCTAACATGCTACATCATTTGTTGGGTAAACTAAAGAGACATGAAATTACCTTTGAAATTGAATCCCCACAAAGTTTCGTATGATATCGAGCAACAAATCCTAGATTCTTTTACATATTTCCAGTCACAAAACTCTTAAGTGAAAGTTCAGCCCAATGTTTAAAAGGAAGCGTTAAATATTTAAATATAAAATCACGTTTTCATTGAATAACTTAAAAAAACCTATATATTTAGAGAAAGTAATTGAGATCTCATGAAATATCGTATTTTTATCGAAGTGCGAGTTTTGTGAATCGCGCGCATACGCGTATTTTACGTAAAAGACATGTACTCTACTCACAAATTGTTGGGAAAGCAACTCCACCAACTCCGCTTGGCTGAGCTGGTTTTGCTATTATTCTGCTCATTTTGTGGGCCCCTTTGAGAATTTGCATTTTTTTCGATTTTTTTCTTTTTGGCAGATTCATTTTCAGCCCCTAAAGAAGAATCTTATGGGCCTAGCCCAACACTATGAAGCCCGTCTCCTTTTCTTCCATCATTTTTTTTTTTATTGTTATTTTCTTCAATGCATCTTTTTTTTTTTTGGTCGAATTCATTGCATCTTTAAAAAAATCGAATGCGTCTCTCCTTCTATCACGACTTTACATTGATTGCATCGTAAATAAGAAGAGTATTATATTATAATCGAACTACTTAAATAACAAGACATAATAACGATATTGTGATCTAACATCCACAAATATGAAAATGGCCATACAAAAATAATTCCCAACATGTTATATCATTAGCTAGCTAAACTAAAAATGTGAAATCCTTTTTGAAATTAAATCTCCATGAAATTTTGCTTGGTATCGAACAAGAAATCCTAGACTCATTTTTATATTTCCAGCAACAAGGCTTATGTGAAGAGTTCAGCAATATGTTTAAAAGGAAGCGTTTAATAATTAAACATCAAACCACATGTTTATCGGATAACTTAAACTAACTTATATTTCTAGAGAAGTTACTTGTGATCACACGAAATTTCGCATTTTTATCCGAGTATGAGTTTTATGTAAAAGTGCATGTACTTTACTCATAAATTGTTGTCAAAGCAACACACTACAATGAATATGTGAACATTCGTGCTGCATATGGATCCAAGGAAGATGCATGACATTAAATATGCGATAGTAATTTTGAAACGTGTCGATCAATTTTACTATTCTGCTTATTACTTTCCAAATATGTTACCGCATATGAGATTTTATAGAAATAGTTCCCTTTATCGATGAAATAGCTCAGCTTAATAGGCAAGTCCAAGCAAGTGACAACCGGACATAATTTCGAATTTGCTAAATGCCAATCGATTGAAACAAAAATAATTGCACATTGGATGGAAGAACAATCCCAAATCCATCTCTCTTTTTTTCCTTTCATTTATTCTCTTCACATCAAACCAATCAAACATGAGATTAATTGAAGAAGCTAAAACAGCAATGCACTGCCTTCTCAACCAATTCACTCCTCGAACCTCCTAAGATCATTACCATCTGAGCTTCGCCGGGAAATACTGCAATTGAAAAAAAATAATAATGTTAAAGCCACAGATAAATTGGAAAAAATATATATTCTCTTATACATTTTTACATAAACGGATATAATCTTTTTTTTTTTTTACTCACTTTCTCAATGAGGGACATGTAGTATGGCTTGACTTCCTCAACATCGATCCTGACCTTGCTCTTGCTGTAAAGATCGTACTTGCTGCAGGAGGTTCAGCAAAGCACAAATTACTAATCAGTACCAAACAAAATTACACAAAAAAAAAAAAAAAGCTGAAAATTATCAGAATTTAATCAGTACTTGAATATCTTGAGCCACTTCATGCTCTCCTTATCCTGCTCGTTCATGAGGTGCGTGTACGCCCCGCACCTATGCAATGCTGCCACGAGACGAAAGCACAAACATGACCATGAATTTTAATTATGGAAGAAAACCAATCAACCGGCGAAATTGGGAGCTTAATTACTTACGATAAAACGAATGGTAACGGATGATGAACAATGCTGCCGGAGGGAGAGTGGTTTTGTTTTCTTTGGCCACCTGCAGATTTTTTTTGCAAATTTTTCCAATCAATTTAGCCACATTGCCATCTTTGGATGATTACCCAATTTTTTTTTTACTAATGATGATTATTTAGAGTAATTAATTTTGAAAATTAGAGCGAAAAGGTGATAAGATAATTACCAAGTACATGTAGTCATCATGACCCCAAGTTATCATCACATTGTCCAGCCCGCATCCTTCGCTGTATATCCCGCATTTGGTGTTGTAGGCAGGATTGTGGTAGTCCGGGTTGCCCTCAAAGTACTGCATCAAATTAGTAGAGATTAAGATTAAGGATTAGGATAAAGATTAAAGATTAAGGATTAAGGATAAGATTTTTTAGATTTTTGTCCCAAATTGAATGTGTAAATTGAGTAGGATTCGAGAGATTGCAGAAGACCTTGTGGTGGACAATGGATCCGTCGAAGGCGCATCCGAGAGGATGTGTATCGCCTGCAGTGAAGTCAAGAGTAATTAGATTTATAAATTTTTTAAATTGAGTGAAAAATGCGTAAAGGGCCAAGAATAAATAAATAGGAAACTGCCAAAAGAAAAGGAGGGGAGGGAAGAGGGAGGAAAAAAAAAAAACTCACCAACTACAGCCCATTGGGGAAGCCCACCAAAGATGGGGTGGAGCAGCACCTTTCCAAGATCTGAAAAAAAATGCAGCCAATCAAATGTCTTTTCAAGGAGGGGGGAAAGGAAAATCTGTCTTCTTTTGTCACCCTAGCGTGCATAACTATAGACAAAACAAAGGCCGCCAGACCGGCCGACAGTGTTTTCGAAATCGTACAAGAGATCACCACTCGTACCGAACAGGGCCAGGCTAATCGAATCGGGTCAATCGAGTTTCAGAACACTAGCCCAACACCTTTCCAGAATCGCGTGCAAAATTCCAATTAGGTTGGGCCTCGCGTGAGAGGGGCTTGCCAAAGAATTTTGCCAATTTTGGTCAAATCTACAAGAGAGGGAGTTTCCTTATAGGAAACATCTTATTGGGTTGTCAATATCCCCCTTGTTTATAGTCAAACCCTAGATTGCTTGAGCCTATAGAAAAGGATCTGGAGGCATATTAGTAGGGGGCATATACCGTGGATAAGGCCGGTCAAATGCAACCAGTCCTCGTCAGGATAATCCTTCCGGATGGCTTCGGCGGTTTGAAGCAAGTGCTCGATCTGAGGCTCGTCCAGATCAGGGTCGCTCTCGTCTATCACATCGTTCAGGAGCTCGCAGCACTCCCATATGCTCATCTCTATCTTGTCCAACTTGCCGTATTCCTCCCTCATCCTCTTCACCTGAATGTCCATTAGTAAACATGAGCAAAAGAAGTGGGAGGGAAACAAAAAGAAAGATGCCAACTTTCATGGAGAATTCGACAGAAACCAGCGAGTTCGTCGATGGGTTTTAGTTTCTTACAAAGTCGTACGTCTGGTGGATGTGGTTCAGCCGGTAGAACTCCTCCACCGTCTTCTGCCTCTGGCTTTCTGCATCATAGGCCCTGCCAACCCGGAAAAGTTCCATCAGAAACCACTTCGTTGCATGTAAAATCTCGCATTCCATCAGAAGGATCGCCAAAGCGAGCCGGAGAGAAAAAGATGAGAGGAGGACCTGAAAGAGTGACCGAATGCATTGATCTCGGGAGCCAAGAACCCGTCGTTCGACGCCTCCTTCGGCACCGCGAACCCGCCGTCGAGCACCAGATCGTTGGTGATCGTCAGCGTCTTCTGCTCCTCCGCTTGGGCGCCTGAAAAGCACACCAGACTCGACTCAGAAGATGGAAAAAAGCCTCGTCAACTCAGCTCATCTGCAGGCTAGCATGCCGACGCTCGTGTCTTGAAACGAAACCCTAGAGACCGAAAGAAAAAGAAGAACTTGGAGAGAAATAATGGGTTTTTCCGGGGGTACCATTCTCGATCTGCTCAATGAGGATAGTCATCTTCTCCTTCCTCTTCCTCTTCTCAACACAAAAAGAAAACACGAAACTGGAAACAGCAACGACAAAGAAGTACTACAAAGCTCTTGTCTTTTCGAATGCTTGGAGCTCGGAAACGTCCCGGGGGGGTATTTATAGGGAGGCAAGAAAACGAGTCCTCTGTTGCTATTTGAGAGCTTTCGTGTCCTTGACCTGAGAATTTGGAATGTTTGGAGTCCTCAACTGAAAATAGAGGGCAGATGGAAATCCTTTTATTTTTCCAACCACCTATCCGATGGACGCGTTCATGCGTGTAACTCCAAAGTACACGCGATTAAAATCTCGAGGATAAGGCCGACTCGCTCCGGAAGGAGTCCGTGTACTCCACGCACCAATCGGATAACGAGCTGCAGATCGATGACGCGGCGAGATCGACGGTGATTAGGACGATTGAGGGAGGGGGGATTGCTTTGATTAGGAGATAAGCGAAAAATAGGATTTGGATTTGGTTTGGAGTTTGGAATTTGGGGATAGGATTTTGCACACAAGTCTCTGTGTCATTTACTATATATGTTTGACTGTAATTAAGATTGGATTGGGAAGAAAAAACCAAATGCGGAAAGTCTTTATTTAAGAAGTATAACAGGCTGGAAAATCCATAAATATAGAAATTTTGTTAGGGGCCTTTTTTGGGTGGGAGGCGAAAAAAGTAGAATATCTGTTTCATTTGGTAATCACTCAAAAAAGATGTTCAAGACTCGAAATTATAAATGATGGCATCGAATATATATCTATTTCAATTGGGAATAGGATTTTGCACACAAGGCTCTGTGTCACTAACCATATATGTATGTCTATAATTAAGGTTAGATTAAGAAGAAAAAAAGCCAAATCCGGAAAATCTTTGTTTGAAAATGATAACAAGCTGGAAAATTCCCTAAATATATAAATTTAGCTAGGGCCTTTTCTAGGACAAAAAGAGCGGTATCTATTTCAATTGGAAATCACTAGATAAAGATGTTCCAAACCTGAAATTATAAATCGATATATATATTTAGAACTTGTTAATTAATGGCAATATTCGATATTTTTTCTAATTTGCAAACACGGTTCATAAATTGTAGAAGTATATATCTTTGGTGTTGATTCATATCATTTTTCAAGATCATTTTCTAAATTTTGACGGGCTGCAAAAGATTTTTTTTTTTTTTTTTGTCCGTGCATAAGAATTGTTAAGGTCCAACGTATGGCTAAAACGCAAATAACCATCTGACTTGGTTTTAAAATGATGATTTGGATTAGTACCTAACTCTGAATTTAGAGGGCTATTGGCAGTGGCTCGTTACCTTAGTCCTAATTTTTTCTAAAGTAATTGCTAAACTCATCATTATCAAAATATTTGAAATTGATGTTATGATCTTGTTGCTCTCTTCTCCAAGTCAGTTAGAGTTCTCTATCGACCAATGCCAGCGATGGTTCCCACCTACCTTCAATGCCTACTAATTATCATCGTGTCGCAATCTTATTCACGTAGCTTTTCCTGAAGCAAGTCTCGAGCACTCCTCCTCCCACCCCCAAGCCACCAATTCATTTGACCTCAAGTCCCTATCTTTCAGTCTGATCCACGCATGTCTGAAAAAACAACGTGATTGTGGCCTCTCACTTATAGAGCACATTCACAAATTATATGTACAAAAAAATTGCAAAAAGTTAGTCTAAAGTCTATACCCCTTCTCCCCATGTTCCACTAGAACTTCTGCAATTTCACTACACGTTAGGCCCCTCCTTGCAAATTCCCAATTGATAATAAAGAACGACAGGCTTGCAATGAGCGAGTGTTCTACGTAAAACTACAAAGCGTGAGTCAGCCTTACGTGGAATCGGATCTTTTATAATGATTGGCGGTGACCGCGACTCCCGGGCGGACAGACTGACGCAGCATCCAGTCATACGCGGTCCACCCAGTCACCTCCCCCCAATTCCACGACCCATCTCGAGATCGACGGCCCTGATGCGGTCCTCGCAACCGAGAGGAGCCCCATCCGACCGTCGGAAGGGGGCCCCCTTTAATCGACGGCAAGGATGCGAGCTTTCGCTCTGTCACGCACAGAGGGTCGCAAGTTGTCAGTCAGCATTTATTGTTTTCCGAGAGGTCAGCAAGTTGACATTATTTTAATTATTTAACATTTCTTTGAAAGGATTGGGTGGTGGTGGGGAGATGAGAGATTTTTGGTTAAAATGTCTTTATGGCGCCGGCGCGGTCGGATTGGTTATTTTTAATCGACGGTCCAGAATGCTCCTGGGGGAGGTAAAGGGATTTTTCATTTTTATGTGTATGCTTGGTTGGTGTGTAGAAAGGGAAAATAAAAATTATGGGGATTTTGTTTGGTACCGGTTTAGGACACGTTTTAGGCATGGACATTGGGGCCGGCCAAAGGACGGAGAGGGGTATGGGACATTGAGCACAGGGGATCCGAAGTTTCACATGCTGTGATTTGGCGAGAAAAGGAAGAGTTTGGTATATTGCCCATAAGAAAAACGAGGTTGATTTCATTGATTCCAATCGATGGGCCCGTGTTACTAGAAATGGATCGGTTGGGGGAGGTGTTTAATGGAGATGGTGTAGCCATTTGAACATCGATAGGTGGGTTTTCTTTTTCGGGTTCATGGGTAGATTTTATGTGATTGTAGACCAGCTTTCGAAAGTCGGATTGAAGAGAATAATTTCGTACCTAATGCTGTTTACGCTTACAAAATGAGATGGAGTTTTACGCAGCACGCGAGTGGTACAAAGGGAAAGAGGTCTTTGGAAGTAAAATAGAAGGAAACGAGCTAATCTCATCCCGACAAACGCTAGTAACAAAGAATGAATGACACGACTCTTTAAAATGATGCGATGCTTCAACTGAAAATGTACCCCTCAATTTTGGTTAATGCCACTATCTCTCGGGCACTTTTCAATGTTTACCTTGTGATCAAGTGGGTTCTCGTAAAAATTGTGTATAGAACAGAAATTTAGTTGAACCAAAACGAAATTTGTTGGGATTAACGGATCCCCGAAAACCGGATTCGACACTAAATCGAACCTCTAAAACGAATGCGAAAGATAAGCCCGGGAAATTCACATGTATCACCGATCCTAAAGCACACCACGGAATCGAGCGTACCTTGTTAGCAACAGATTAAACACCAATGCCGATAAGAGGAAGAGATTCTGATCCCGTTCGATCCGATGACATCGATTAGCCTTGAAGGGAAGATGCGTTGCCTTAAGCATTTGGAAGAAAAGAGAGGGAGAGGAGCGTACGTTGGAATTGCCAAAAGGTACATTTTCCCTCTCTCTCCTTCCCTTATATACGTCCCTCCAAAAAAAATGAAACGTACCCCTTCATCCATGGGCCCTAATCTTGTGAGCCGGGCTTTTAGGCCCAACATGCGCGGACGGGCCTGAAGCCCATCTCATATAAAACCATCATCTCCCACTCGCACATGGTGGGCCGAACATGATTCTCTTTACCTCTCTTCAATATTCATACCGGTGAATAATCCGTGCGACCAGCATACTTTGAGAGCTCGTTGCCATACATTTGTTAGGAATATATAGCAGCTCATAATGGGCATCACATCCTGAGTAGATTTAGTATGCAGTACCCTAGATCGATCGATCACATTTATATCTCTCTTGATCTCTTTCAAACAATGATACACACACACACACACACACACACACACACACACACACACAGATATATATATATATATATTGTATTCACAATTATGATTATCCCAAAGACAGTCATAATTGGTTAACCGATGAATACAAAACTACAATATGATTCTCCAAAATCGATCTTCCTATTTCCTTCAAACTCTCAATTTCAGTTCAGCTTGCTTTTCTAGAAATGTCCCATTAGATTGAATCAAACTCATGACCATTGGCAACATCCTAAGATAGCAAACACTAAATAGAAATCTTGAGAATAAGTAAGAGTCATAAGGGGACTAAAAAATTGAGGAACTCTTTTCCTCAAGAGTCTTACACGGCATAAAAGTTGAGATCAAACTTTTGTCACTCTTATTGGTCGTCTCATGCATATGTAGTATGAAATACGTATTACGGTATTAACTCCTTTCCCATGGAGCGTATGTCTACACTTTCAATACCGTACAGATGATGTTCGGACATACCCAATGTCTAACTTGAGTTCACGTATCTACTCATTCACAAAATTCATCGAACTCACATCCAAGCATCATAGACAGATAAAGTAAAATATGTGGGTTATTTTACTTTCGGACATAGTAAGTATTATGTCATCATCTTAACACTCAGTTAAGGCGACATACGTATTTTAAGCTTGAGCTCTCGATTATTACCTAAATAATAAGCTTAAAAACAGTCTCATCTCTATTTATCACACAGTAAATAGAGGCGATTACTCGTGTGAGTGGGCTAATCTTATATCTGTCCAACATATTTTCTCAACTTAAAGTAATGCACTGAGCATTGAGATGCATAAAGATCAAACAAAGATTCATAGGCATTAATGATGAAAACATAAATTTATCAAATGTAAACACTTAGGGAAATAACAATATTCAGTACATCAGCCTCTACGCAATCCTAGAGATTTCATATGACCACAAAACTCATCTCTAGATATTAGCTTTGTCATAGGATCTGCTACCATTCTATGCGTAGTATGTACTCTAAGTTCACATCTTTTCATGCAATCATATCTTTGACAAGATTATACTTGGTATCTATAGGTTTGGTCTTGCCATGATATTTTGGATCTTTAGTGTACACTTTTGCTGCTTGACTATCACAGTTAACCAACAATTAATCTGCAGCACTTCCAATAACACCTAATGATCCAAAAAATCTCTTAAGCCGAACACCTTCTTATACTGCTGCTGATAATGCCACGAACACAACTTTCATCGTGGACAAGGCTATACACTTTTGTTTCTTACTGCTCCAACATATGGTGCCATTATTCGGTAAGAAAACAAACCCAGATGTAGATTTTCTTTCATCTAAATCTCCTCCCCAATCAGCATCAGAATAGCCTTTGAGTTGCAGATCATTTCCTTAATAACTCAGCGTATAATCAGCAGTCTCCTTTAAATACCTTAGTATTCTCTTAATGGCTTTCCAATGTGCTTGACCTGGATTGGATTGGTAACTACTCACCATTCCAACTGCAAAACATATGTCAGATCTTGTACACATCATAGCGTACATCAAGCTTCCAACAGCACTAGCATAAGGAGCATGTTTTATTTGTTCCTTCTTTTGTGGAGTCCTTGGACACGGTCTATGGTTCAATCCTTCACCTTTTGCAATAGGAGTATCTATGGGTTTACAATCTTGAAATCTTAACTCCAAGAATGTATGCAATATCACCCATGTCTTTCATCTCAAAGTTGGAAGATAACTAATTCTTCACAGTATTTACAAACTCCATATTGCTTCCGGCAATTAGTATATCATCAACATATAATGATACGATCACAAATTGATCTTTGGATCTTTTGATATATACACAATGATTCTCGCCAATCATTGTAAAATCATATGCCATTATGGCATTATGAAAACGTATATACCATTGTCTCGACGACTGTCTAAGGCCATATATCAACCTCAAAAGTCGACATACATTTTCTTCTTGGCCTTTCACTATGAAACCAACAAGTTGTTCGATATATATTTCTTCCTCTAATTCTCCATTAAGGAAAGTAGTCTTTACATCCATTTGATGTAACTCAAGATCCATATTAACCACTATTGCCAGAATAATGCGAATCGAGGTAAATCTCACTACAGGAGAAAATATTTTTTCATAATCAATTCCATCCCGTTGATTATACCATTTCGCTACAAAGCGAGCCTTATGCATTTCTATCGAGCCATCAGCTTTTCGCTTTATTTTGAAAACCCACTTGTTCCCAATAACTTTGCGTCCTTTTGGAAGATCAACCAGTTCCCAAACATGGTTTGACTTCATTGACTCCATTTCCTCTTCCATTGCATGAATCCATTTTTCCTTATTAGGGCAATTCAGAGCCTCATTAATTTTTCTTGGCTCATTCTCATCTTGCGGAGTAATCATAAAAGTTTCCCCTTCAATGTCAAACGTCGACGGAAAACACTTTGGCGATTTGTTCGCCGTATGGGAGATTGTACACTTAGCACAGCATTCCCATTATGCTCCCACTAGGATTAGATAATGATGACGTCGTCTCATCATGTGGTTGCAATTGAGAATGAGTTGAATTAGATTCATCACTTCTCATATTACTCCCACTTATACGAACTCCACTAATATCATTATCTTGATCCAAGATTTCAAATAGGGAGTAATCTTCCCCTATTTCGCCCTTCTTAGGAAATTCATCTACTAAGAATGTGACATCCCGTGATTCAAATTCAATTATACACCCACTTTCCTGCTCATCTATGAACACATACCTTTTCGAGTGTTCGGAGTATCTCATGAAAATACTCTTATTTCCTTTAGGACCCAATTTCCCAAATTTGTGAGAGGACTCATGAATATAGGTAGCACAACCCCATGGCTTAAGAAAACTTAAGTTTGATTTTCTACCTGTCAATAACTTATATGGAGTGGAAGCAACTGATTTGGAATGCATCCGGTTAAGTATATAGGCAGCAGTTAACAACACATCACTCCAAAAAGTGATAGGCAAGTTAGCATGCGCCATCATGGACCTAACCATTTCTAGTAGGGTTCTGTTTCTTCTCTCCGCAACACCATTTTGTTGAGGAGTATATAGAATAGACAACTGTCTTTCTATTCCTTTTTCATCACATAATTTTCTGAACTCATCAGATAAATATTCTCAACCTCGATCGGATCTCAATGCTTTTATTTTTTCTTGTCTAATTGATTTTCTTCCAAGTTCATAAACCTTTTGAAACAACATAATGCTTCAGATTTATGAGAAATCAAATAGACATATCCGAATCAAGTATAATCATCTATAAAAGTGATGAAATAAATAGTCCCGTGCCTTCTTATTACATTCATTGAACCACAGACGTCAGAATGGATTAAATGCAGAGGAAATTCAACTCTTTTACCTTTTCCAAATGGTTTCATTGTCGCTTTCCCTACTAGGCAATGCTCATATATGGGCAAATCGACTTTTTCAATGTTGCCCAACAAGCCCTCTTTGGCTAGTCTATTCATTCGTTGTTGGCTAATATGACCAAGTCTAGCATGCCACACATTCACATCATTATCACATGAAGCAGAAGACGTGAAATAAGGGAATAATATATATTGACATCACCACAGTCAACATTTAGTACAATAAAGCATTCCAGAAAATGACCATAACCATAGTAGTTTGTATTCAAATACAAATCTACATCGCTATTACGGAATTCATATAAAAACCAAGCTTAACCAACACCAAAACAGACACTAAATTTCGACGAATCTCCGGAGCATATAGAATATCATGTAGGAACAAGGTGCGTCCACCACGCATGTTCAATTAGCAGGAGCCAATTCTTTTAACTTCATCTTTGGAGTTATTTCCTACATAGATCTACTTAGTTCCAGTTGGTACTTGTCGGAATTCCACAAAGGATCCTCTATCCTTCGCTACATGGTCTGTCGCTCCTGAATCTACAGTCCACAAAGGATTGGATTCAGCTAATAATGCAGAACTTGATACATATGCAAAGTTCTCAAATGTACAAGAGGTGTTTACCTTTTTCGGCTCACAACAGTTGCGAGCATAGTGACCTTTCTTGTCACAATTGTAACACCTCACCCTTGAAATTTTCTTTACTTGAGGACGTTTTCCTCTCTTGTGTTGGTTAACTCTTGATTTCTTGCAATAAGGACTTGATCCTTTGCATTCCCACATATTGAACGAATCAATACGCTTGCGCTTAGAGCTCAAAGCCCTTTCTAAGCTAGAACCAGCATTGCAAATGTCCATCTTCGGCTCAAATGCTGTTAGGCGGTCCTCTACTAGCTCAAGGTGGTGCACAGCATCCTCAAGATCTTCCATAATATGGTCAAGAGCTTCTAGTGCTTCTTGCTTTTCCAGCACATATTGAATCTTCATATTCAATATTTCACAATTGTTGCCATTCATATCAGCAATTACGTTCTTAGTTGCTAAAACCATCGATCTGAACACATCAGACATATATGCACGAATAATTAATGCCTATCATTTATGCATCCACTTTGCACAGACCCATTATATCAATGAGTAATTTCAAGTAAGGTTTCAGAATCAAAATGTCAATATGTTTCCAATCATCCTCCAAAAATCCTAATCAAAATTATTATTAATATAATTGTCTTATGCAAAATAAATTCTATGAAGTTACAAAAACTTCTATGAATTACCCACAGCAGTCAACAATAACAGAAAACAAATAATATCTAACATATAATAGAATAACAATGCTTTCACATAATACAACTATCCATTACACTAAGTAATATATACAAAGAAGAAATATCAACATAGAAAGAGATATTCACATTCAAACACATCTCAAACTAATCTAAGAAATAATTAGGGAATGTCCCTTCTAATCTATTAGTCAAAATATCTGAGAAATTTGAAGGCACATTTACCAACCATGAAAAAACTTTTGGAGAGCTTTCATGTCGCCTCCAAGGCGCATTCACTCTGCGCCATGTGGCATTCAATCTAAGGGTTGAAGTTTTGGTTAACTCAATTCTATAGTACTCTCTTACAAAAGCTTCCACTAGTCTTCTATAACCTAGGACCACGTTGACCTCCTATAGTCAATCTAACGCTGCTTGCCATTTAGGTGGAAGAGTGTTCATCAAAGCCGGCACCTTCTCAAAATCCGGTATAAGATAACCATTCTAGATGATTTCCAGTATCATCTGATTGACCCTGACCACATGTGATACTAAATCACCGTCATGCCACCGATAATTAACTAAATCTGACATCAGCCTTTTAAGTCTTGCATTTCCCTTGTCCGTTCTCAGGATTGCAGGTATCCATGCATAACGCATCATAGTTCCTGCAACAAATGCAGAACTAAAATTGGATCACTTATAATCCATAATGTACATAAGAGAAAATACATAACTTTTCATGATTCATGCAACAAATGCAGAATAAGAAATGGATTACCTATAACCCACACAAATATAATTGAAAAAGAAACAAATTCCTTCTTCTTCTTTTTTTTTTTTTTTTTTTTTTTTTTTTTCCGGTCAACGGTCAACGGTCGTCGGTCAACGGTCAACGGTTGTCGGTCAACGGTCAACGGTTCAACGAGTCGGGTCGACGGGCGCGCGGGTCAGACAAACCGACCGGCAGGTGCCGCGCGCGTACGCGGGCTGACGTCACGCAGACGTCAGCCGGCGCATGCGTGGCACGTGCCAGGCTTTCGGGCAATGTCGGGTCGAGTTGGGTCGCCGCTCGGTGACCGGCCGGCCAATGGTCGTCGGCCGATGACGTCATCGATGACATCATCTCGGCGGTTACCGTGACGTCACGATGACGTCGCACGCGCCGGTTCACCGACCGGTGGCACGCACGTGCGGTTCACCGACTGGGTGCGTGGCCGCACGCGCCGGCCGAGCCGCCGCCGGCCGCTGCCGTCGCACCCACGCGCAGCGGCTTCTGGCTGCGCTTGTGGGCGCGTTCAGCGTCGCCCGGCGGCACACGAAATGTCGTCGGACTCGTCTCAACGACCTCTTTCACCCAATGCCTTCAGAAATTGATTTCGACTTACGGAAACTCAGAAAAAAAGGATGAATAGTGCCCCGATCCGTGTCGGCCGAATATTTTCACGAAAAATTAATCAAAAAACATGAAAGGGATAGGGAAAACATGAACTAGGGCTCTGATGCCAATGTTGGGATTAACGGATCCCCGAAAACCGAATTCGATACTAAATCGAACCCCTAAAACAAATGCGGAAGATAAGCCCGGGAAATTCACATGTATCACCGATCTTAAAGCACACCACGGAATCGAGCATACTTTGTTAGCCACAGATTAAACACCAATGCTGATAAGAGGAAGAGATTTTGATCCCGTTCGATCCAATGACGTCGATTAGCCTTGAAGGGAAGATGGCGTCGCCTTAAGCGTTTGGAAGAAAAGAGAGGGAGAGGAGCGTACGTTGGAATTGCCAAAAGGTACATTCTCCCTCTCTCTTCTTCCCTTATATACGTCCCTCCAAAAAAAAATGAAACGTACCCCTTCATCCTTGGGCCCTAATCTTGTGGGCCGGGCTTTTAGGCCAACATGGGCGGACGGGCCTTAAGCCCATCTCATATAAAACCATCAAAATTAAAAAGGGAAAAAATATATTTTCAGCCTTTATTTGTTTCACGAAAAAATGACATTTGTAACAATATTTTCACAAAAAAGAAAAAAATGGTCTGGGGAAATTAAGTTGATAGAGGAAATTGTTCTCAATCGGTTCAAAAACTTTTGCATGCGATTCTTATCGAATGGTCTTCCCATTCTTCTTCGTTTAGATTATTGAAGAACCACCGCCATTTCCAATTCTGTAAAGCGCTCAATGGAAAAACCGACCCGATTGCGACCTGCGATGTGAACTCCTTTGCGATCAGCGATGCATTTCGCAGTTTCTTCTTATCTCGGGGCTTTGCAATCAGCTACGGCGGCCGTGCTCCCTGCAATTCTTGATCGGAAATCAATCTTTGTATAGCTTTATTTGTGGGAGTTTTCTTCGTCGTTCACTTTTACAGTAAATTACTCTTAAATTCGACGTGGCTCCCCTCTTCTACATGAGTTGACCGTTCAAGCAAGACCAAAATTGTAATAATTTTCTTGATGGGGGCTACATTAATTGAGATTGTGATTTATTGTTTTACGATATTAGTCTCATAAGATATGATATAAGGTTTTTAATAATCAAATATGAACCTAGCTTGTGTGAGTCAAATTGGGCCCAACCTATGAAAAGAAGGCTCAATCAAAAAACTCTATAAATATGACTAAGGTCCCTCCTCTAACTATTGTTATTTTGAAAACACATACATCCATATACCTCCGTAAGGGGTAGTCTCATCGAGTCAAGGTGTTGAGGGTGATAGAAGAGAATATCTTCAGCATTGAAGGATTGGATTGTCATTATTCTGGATTGAGGATAATGGATTCCAAATTATGTGCACAAATCTCTCCTCTTCTCTATTCTTGTGTTTGAATTTCTAGCTATGTTGATCTTGGAAAGTTGTTTTGACGGCCAACATAAATTACTCTACTTGTGTTGAAAAGAAAATGGATTCTTTTTACAATCGGCAAAGATATTTTCTATCATAAGAATTGATATGGTGACGCTCGCCTATATTTAAAAAAAAAAAATAGCTCTGGCCTCTTGTAGAGTTTGTTCGGATTACCAAAATTGCTTATTTTCTTGCATAAAAGTAAAATGTTTTTCATTCCTAACAAGATTGTAGCCAAGGACCAGAAAACTGTCATTTTCTTGGGGGTAAAAAAAACTTCTTGATAAATACTTTTCGAAAGTATTACATATTCTATAAAATAAACGAAGCCTCAATGTGTTGTTCATATCCAACAAAAAATTCCATCAATAGATTAAGTGGAGTCCATGAAGCATCTAGATGCAATAAACCTATAAGCGTCGGCAAAGTCGAGGATGCAAGCAGAGACACGTCCTCGTTGACCTCGACTTAGAATAAACCCGATTGTTGAGCGGGCTCAAAACATATCGATAGAATAAATTGGCAGGAGTAAACAAAGAATTTGTTTGTTTCGCAAAAATTATTTTTTTCATTTTTTGGGCATTTTCTAACTGCATGCCTCATGATAGCTAGCAACCTAGCGACTAGCCATGATGCAGGCTTGAGCTCACCTGTGACCATCGCCGGCTAACCGTGGCGAAGAAAGGGAGAAAAACAAGAGAAAATTAAAGAAAAAAAAATTAAAGATTGGATTATTTTTTGCTCAAGATTGAAATCGCATTCCAATGAAATCCAAACATTATAAAACATTTCGGATGATACATCACCTAATAAAGAAAAGCTAATCGTATTCCTAAAAAATAAAAGCATTTTTTTTTTTAATTATTAAAACAAACGCTGCCAAAATCGAGGATGCGAGGGGGAACGCATCGCTGTCGCCCTCGACGTAGAATATTCCTAATCGTTGAGCGGGACTGAACCACGTCGATGCAATAAACCAATAAGCATGAACAACATGGAGGATCCAAGGAGGAGGAAGGCATCCCCGTTGACCTCGACTTAGAATAGACTAATCGCCGGAGCGGGCCCGGATGGGCCGGGTCTTGCGCAACTAAAATGGCTCAAAGCCCGTCGGGCTGGCCCGCTGGGCCTCTTCAGGTCTGACAGGACACGGGCCGACCCGACCCGCAACGACTTGTCGAGCCCGCAGAGAATGGGGGGGTCAGTTTCAGTATTGCTTTTGGAATCCCTCCCACTTCGTTCCTTAAAGAACGCGAAAAACGCGTGGCGGACCGAGAGATTTCGTGTCGTCTTCAGGGAGAAGTGGGTCATCCATCGTGCTTGACATCCATTGTTTTAAAGATGTTTTGATCTTTTCAAACTGGGAATTCTCTCTCTCCGTCCCTCTCTCTCTCTCCCCCACATAACATTTTACAGATGTAATATGGATCGATAAGAGTTATAATGTGCTGTTGACTGAGCACCCAACTTATGGGGGAAATGTAGTGGAAGTTCGCATGGTGAAACCATCGATGACGCTTTTTGGCCAGATCCTATGTCCTAACTCGAGAGCTTCTCCGCCCCCGTGGGGATGGCGCGATAGAAGTTTTGAGGCTAGCTTATTATACGATGCATGCCTCCTCTTACTCCTAGCTAGATTCTCTGCGTTCACTGTATAAGGTCCTTTGCTTCTTTCACTTTTTCTTCGACGGGTATGACTTTTTTTAACCATGGCGAGTGTTTGTGAAATAACTTCGATGAGAATCCAAAAATATTACCCCCAACTGAAGGAGCAGGCGATTTTTAGTCATTACCTCTAAGTTCAAAGATGGGAATCGGGATTAGGAGACTGATAGATAGGTTTACCTCCATATACTTTCCTAAACTTTCTCCCGCTGATTGGGTTAATAGGACCACCTAAGGGAAGGAGTCTCGTGGTTCCGAAGAATTCATCCACAAGAGAACCAGGAAGGGAGAGCTTTCCCTTTTTCGAGAAGAAAAAAGAAAGTTAACTGTCAAGAGATGCAAAGAGATCAGTCGATAAGCAAAGGATCTCGCTCGAAAGAGGGGGTTCAACCCCAACAAATGCGACGAGGCAGAAGACGTGGCATCATAATATCGACGACGGATTTGATGCAAAATAAGCGCTTAGCCGCTTAGAATGGTCAGAAGAAAACATAGCCTGATATTTGAAGAATTACGGAATCACGAGTACGAAGGTGAATACATGCTCGGTGCATATGATCGTGGAATTATGTTAGATCCTGCTGGTAGGTATGCACGCAGTAATGTCTCTGCCTAACCGGCGATCATCCCAAAGCCCCGGGCCATCTCACACTCGAGCTTCGCCAAGCTTCGATTCTCAGCCAACAGAAAGATTCAAATCGCAGAGACCAAAAGCCACGAAGCACGCACGAATCATCCAGGCAGCTGATAAAATATCAGAGACGCAGTTAAAAAAAGAGGTACGGATCACAGAGGGAGAAAGAGAGAAACCCGAAAGCAGTCGAGGCTCCCTCGACGGCAGCCCTCGAAACAGTGCATGAAACGCGCTGAGAGCCATCCAGGTGTATGGCGAGCGCAGCAGCAGAGGACTGATATTATTGTTCCCTAGTCATTATTTCACGTGACTTTCGATGCGAGGAGGGGAAGGGGGAGGATAGGATGACGAGCCTGATTTGCTGCTCCTGCTGCATAACAAATTCCCCGCAGTGGCCCCTGTTGATGACGACGGACGGATGCACATGGCCGCCCCTGGGGGGCGCTGCCTCTGGAGGACCTCCACGTACCCGCCGCGAGTCGCTGTCCCCGTGAAAGGAAAGGCAAAATCGATAGATCCGCGATCTTCCCTAAAAAAAAGATGTGGGTAAGAGCGGATAGATAGGCCAGATCTCCATGTTAGGTGCCCGCTCATGTGCCACCTCCTTCTTTTCTCCCTTCTTTTTTTGAGGGGTTCTCGATTAATATAATGACGTGCTTTGGAAGAATCTGAAAGCTAGGGTTTGGGGAACAGGCCTTCGGGCATGCAGGATGTTCACATCTGTACGTGCCCGATCGGCTCCAGGTCTCTTCGACGGATGTGCGGGGCCTCGCGTTGAGGGGCAACCAATTCTCGGGTTTCTTTTCGGCGATATTTATATGGTACGGTTGATGAGTTTGTCGAGAGATGGATCGTATTCGATCCGCCTTGTTTGATCTTTTGTGTCATGGGATTGCACTGGTTAAATGTCATAATGGGTTAGGTATGCTGCGACAAAGTGGTTTGCACATTCGACTAGGAATCGCAGCTTTGGTTCTCCAATTTTTTTCACGGATCTTGTCGCATGACGTGGTGTTTGTGGATGGAACATATACTTTATTGTTAATCCTCTATTATCGCGGTACCTAAGAGCATCTTGACAGAGATTTAGTTATCAAAATCTCCCCGTTCGAGCCATTGGAAGCACGAAGAGCTGCTTTCTGTTGTCGAATTGCAACAGAGAAATTTACCCTCGTCACAATGAATACAATACCATCATTGCTGTCAACTTTCCATTCGGTTTATCATGTCGTATACAATTATCGTACTTCCAAATTTAAAGTTCTTCATGCCACGTTGTCAAGATGATAAACCTATCAAACTGAAGATGGACGAAGGCACTTGTGTAAATCTTCTTTTTTGGAAGATCGTGTCCCATAAACATGCTAAAAGGAATTTATTGAATTAACTTGAAACATCTTGATAAAGATTGAAATATCAAAGTCTCGTCATTTTAAGAGTTGCTTTCTATTGTCAAATTACAATAAATGAATTTATCATTATCATTGTGGTTACGGTTCCATCGTTACTGTTAACTTTCTATCGGTTTACCATGTCATATATGGTTATTATCCTTTCAGTTGAAGTTTCTCTTGCTGTTGCGAGTTATCAAAGTACTGTAGTCAACATGGTAAACCGATCAAATTGAGAATGGACAAAGGCGCCTGTATGAAGCTTCTCTTTCGGAAGAAGGTGTCCCATACACATGCCGAAAGGCATTGAGGAGCACATGCGCGTTGAATATCATATTCCGTTCAATGAGTTTCTAAAGCGGCCCCGGGCTAGCCAAGAAGCCTAAAGGTGTCTCTATGGAATCATTATAGCTTCCAAAAGAAGCCTTAGGGGACTCCCTTAATCTCTATCCTCAAGCTCAGCACACAAGATAAGCCTCCGCAGCTAACATTGTAGGTCGGAACTCTGTAGTAAAAAGGGACATGATCTTATCCATTCCGACATTCAATGCTGTGTACTTCTCACCGAACGCGTTTAAAAGTTCTTGATGGTCGTCCTTTCCTTCGCCTCTTTTAAGCAATGTCATGGTTACGCCTCTTTGCTTGTTTTTTTCCCATGAACGGTTGATAGAGAGATCTCTTCCAAAAATAGAGGGTTAAGGGGAAGGTGGATTTTCCTTCTCTTACATGTTTTTGGCTCTTTATGGGAAGAACCGAGACTAAAATGTAATCTCAATTTTGATTTGCAATTTTATTTGTTTTTAGCATGTGGTGAAACCCTTTTATTGGAATGAGTGTTTGACATTGCACATTTCACGTATTAAAGAAATCATGAAAATTCATTACCCTGAACAAATATTCATAATTGGAAGAAACTTCCTTTGTATATGCCCTTAAATTATGGGTCAAGATGAAGATGCTGCTTACATTATATATAATAGAATAAAAATTACAAGTGATGTTCGTGATTGTAACCCATTAAACAAAAACTAACCAATTGAGGGGAAATTGGCCTCGACCTTTAATATAAGGCACTTCCTATCCATTTCAAGGAATTATTCTCATACATATGGGAAAAATCGAAATTTGATTATGCTAATATTTCCGAAATCTCGTGCAGAAGAATGGATTAACTTTGCTCACTATTCCTCTTCTCTTGCAATTCAATTCTTCATCAATTTCATTATTTCATAGATTTTGCACTTTGTGGTGTAGACATCGACAAAGTGGTTTCCATAATCATGGATTGCATCTTGAGCTCATGAAAAACTATAATATCAACTCACTACACCAAATCAAAATTGATAAAATGCCATGAAACATAAGCTTTAAAAAAAAAAAAACTTCTTTAGATTGTACTGGAATGTCGTGGAATGTCGTGTGCAAAACGAAGCAAAGTACCTATTTATTTAGTTGGAAAAAATGTCTTATCATACTTCACGTGGCCCCATCTTTAATATATGATCGGTGATGTGAGATTCATATAATTGAAAGATTAAGTTGCCCAAATTGACATGCACCCGTGGCAACCAAAGCCATCGGCGTTATTCTACACAAGCAATTCTTGAAATTGACTCTTTTAACCCACTGCGGTAACTTTTTATTACCTCTCTCCCATTGCATTTTTAACCTAACCAAGGTTGAACCGAACCCAAACCGAGTTAACGCCAACCTCTCCACATACAAGACCAGCCCACGGCAAATTAATTTCTTTTGACCGCCACAGTGACTTTCAGTACGTTTCTTCCTCCGCCAGCATTTCTTTAACCTAACCACGGTTAAAACGAACCCAACCATAGTTAGGCCGGGGCGCTTTATATACCCACCCCCACAGCTTCCCTCCACCATGGGCCTTACCCGCCGAATCCCACCACCGCCAAAATGATGATCGGTGAGTCCCGCCACCACCCCCTCCACCCCACGACGGTGTGCATCCCTCCTCCGCTGTGGCCGTCCCTCGACGATCCCGCCGACGAGATCCCCCCCGCCTTCGAGGCGGACCACCTCGCCGCCGCCGCCGCCGCCGCTTCTAGTCCGTACGCTCTGCAGGACATCATCGCGGCGCTGCGCCGCCACCAGTCCGACCCGGACTCCGACGGCCCCGACTCGCCGGTGGACCTCTACACGTCCGACCACTTCCGCATGTACGAGTTCAAGGTCCGACGGTGCGCGCGCGGGAAGTCCCACGACTGGACGGAGTGCCCCTACGCCCACCCGGGCGAGAAGGCGCGGCGGCGCGACCCGCGTCGCCACGGGTACTCCGGCGCGGCCTGCCCCGACTTCCGGAGCGGGCATTGCCCCAAGGGGGACGCCTGCGAGCTCGCCCACGGCGTCTTCGAGTGCTGGCTCCACCCCTCGCGGTACCGGACGCAGCCCTGCAAGGACGGGCTCAACTGCTCCCGGCGCGTCTGCTTCTTCGCCCACACGCCCGAGCAGCTCCGCGTCGTGCCGGGGCAGCAGCAGAGCCCGCGGAGCGTCGAGTCGCTGTCCTCGTCCCCGCCGGCGTCGCCGATGTCGCTGTCGCTGTCCCGCTCGCCGTTCCGGGCGGACCCGATGGGCGAGATGGTCGCCTCCCTCAGGAACCTGCAGCTCGACAAGGTGAAGTCCATGCCCTGCGGCGGGTCAACCTCCGGATCGCCGAGGGGCTCCAGGATCCGACCGGGGTTCTACAGCATGCCGACGACGCCGACACAGTCCACCCCGACTGCGCGCGGGCTGGGGTACCTTGATTCCTGGGAGAGCCCTTACGAGGAAGAGCCGGCGATGGAGAGGGTGGAATCCGGCAGGGGCCTGAGGGTGAAGATGTTCGAGAAGCTGAGCAAGGAGAGCTCGTTGGAGACGGCACGACCTGAATCCGATCCTGACGTCTGGTGGGTATCGGACCTGGTCAAGTAAAAGCGATATCTTGTCTGCGTTCTCCCTCTCTTCCGCTGTGAATAGCCATCTGAAAGGGGAGTAGAGGGATGAGAACTGGGTAGAAATGCTAATGATTTCAGACTCCAAGTTACTGTACATATATGGTGTAACTGACGGCCGGCATGATGAAGCGAACTTGGCAAGATGGTTCCGATTCCGGAGGAGGAAGACGATCGGCAACGTTTCGAGTCGATGAAGAGCTGATTCGCAATCGTTTGGATGTCTTGATTTACAGGTGTCGATTCCTCGTTTCGTTCTCGGGACTGTTCTTGTTCTCCTTGGATACGACCGAAGGAGGAGGTCGCAGGAGCCATGGTTGATGGTCGTGTCTTGATGCAGGGTGATGTGGAAGGAGGTTTTTTGTTCTTAGTGATCATCGCCGTCCGGTATCGCGACGCTCAAAAGAACTGTCGGAGGTTTTCAGATTCCTTTGCTGATTCTGGGTATAACCTATGTATATTTTGTCTGGCCGAAGAAGGATTATGGTATTGATCTATTAAAATCCTCTTTTGCTTGTTTTTTTGTCCTTTTTAATTGTCTTAACCTGAACCCATCCAAGCTTTTTCTAAGTTCATAAAAGTGTATCGGTCACATGATTTCCATGTATGGGAGTTCATGTCTGTAAGATAAAGATCTTATTTTTATATTGTTGATTTTAGCCAAGAGTGGATTTCAATGATAGTGGAATCCAATTTCAATCGTCCTTTAAAGTTCTGTGTTAGTGAGCATTGAGTTCGGATGCTCGAAAATCATGACCCACCTTGGACCGAACAGCGGCACGAATCTAATGCGAAATGTACTAGACTCTAATGCAAAATGATTTCGAGTGACCGAATGACGACAAAAACTGAGTCAAGATACTATTCTAGAAGCCCTCGAAATTTTATTGTAAAATTTTAAGGAATTACCATAAATAGTTATAGAAGTTTAAACTATTGTTTGTGATTTTATGAAATGTGAATCTGTGATTTTAAAATTTAAATGTTTTAATAATTATCAGAGAAAAAATGTAAATTGTGCATAACGTGTTACTGTTGGAGATTATTCGATGTGAAATGACAAAAAGAAAACGCCACTACTAAAACAAGTGTCTTTTTTTTTTTTGGTGATTGCTGTTTGATGTGATTTAACAGAAAGAAGACGTTACTGAAAGAATGTGTTTTTTCGTTGCTCTTGCCGAAGAAGTTAAAAGAAGAGAAAAATGTCGCTAAAAAAATTTAAATAATGTCCATTAATATTTTATATTTATCTTAAATTTTTTATTATGACAAATTTAAATTATATTTAATGCATTATATAAGGACACTAAAATTTATTTTTGTTTTGAGATATTTATTCTAAATTTTTTTATTTCATAAAAATCTCCAAATTTAAATCACTATTGACTCATTCATTTACTGTTAAGATTTCGTTACATGTTTTTTAAGTGCAAATGTCGTCTTTTATCTTTCGACATTTATGTAAGTAAATTTTGATTATGTTTATTGATGGAATTTTGAGGTGAAGTAATTGTGTTACATATATATATATATATTTATATAGAGAGAGATTTTAAAATTTTTTGTGAATCGTTATTTGAATTTGTTGTGTTTTTTTTTTGGGGGGGGACAAAAGACATGGAGTCATATAACTATTGGGAAGGATTGGATTTGATAGGCACCGTGATGATGGATGTCGACATTGGAGGGGACAACTGAACAAAGTTATGGTGGGGGAAGGGGAGTAAGCTTTGATGCGAAGAAGGGTCTAGCGCTGCTGGTATATGCTTTTTCCGCGGGAGGGCTCCTCTTCATTAAAATTTCAGTTCAGTCCCCCCACCACATTCAAGACGAGGTCCCGGGGTGGGGTGGGGGTCCCACTGTATTGACGAAATATCGAGGATTTTGTCAGAGAAGAGGAAATTAGACTCACGAGACGCTTGCCTTTGCTCGTCTCTCCTCTTTTCCGTCAAAACCTTCCCGAGACGTTGACCATAAAATATCTCTTCCCCCCCACTTGGAACCATTTGGCCTCTCGTGTCAAGTCTCGACTCTCTCGCCATGGCTAAGGTCAAGATTTGCTGGGTTAGTGTGGCACAGTGATCAGTTTCAAGTAATTCTCTGGTCGCTTCTCAAAACTCGAGGCGGGTTCGTCAAAGTCTCATCGTGCCATAGTGTAAAATAGGGTGCGTTTAGATGGGCATTTAGAAAGTTCTCATTCACCCCCTGAGCCCCTTCAGTCAAAAAAATAAGGGTGTTTTGAATCGAAGGAGTTTTCAAATGAAAGTGAGTCCTTAACCCCTGAAGGATGGGCATTAATTTTTCATATTTCCATTATTGTCCCCGTATTTATATTTTTTTTTTTAAATGAAAAAGGAGCAGCCCTTTGCCGGACCGGCGAAGAGCGACGGCCGGCGAGCCGAGATCTGCGCCGACGGCCGCCACCGAGGTCGCCCGACCTCGGGCGACCTCCGGCGAGGGTCGCGCGACCTAGCCGAGGACCGCCGGAGGTTGCCTGACCTCAGGCGACCCTCGCCTGCGGCCACAAGACCCAGGGGGCGGTCGCCTGGGTCGCGCGACCGCAACCCTGGTCGCCCGAGGCTCCCGAGGTCGCCCGACCTCGAGCGACCCCGCCGACGGCCGCCGACGCTAAACTGCGCTCGCCGACCGGCGAAGGGTTTAGCTGATTTTTCCAAAAAAAAAAAAAAAAAAAAAAATATATATATATATATATATACACACACACACACACACACACACACACATTATACCCATCAAAAGCTCCTTGCAAATGTTTTTCTTACCAAACACACATTCAACTCAAAGTTCATTTGTAAAATTTTTTTACCAAATACTATTGCATTTTTTCCAAGTAACTTTGGGCTTTCAGCATTTGCATTGGACTCAAAGCCCATTGCAAATGCTGAACCAAACGCAACCATAATCCTGACTCTACTCTTTAATAGTCACGTGGTTTTATAATGGCAATGGATTCATCTAAGATTAATTACTCAAATCAAATATCTTTACTCAAATGTGTGGAACATTCGTGGTAATGTTTAGTGGGGGTGGCTAGACCTGTTAAACGGGTGTATCGGGTTGAGATGAAAATGATCCAATTGAAGTAGATATGTTTACTTGGGTTGGACCATTTTCATCTCTCCTCCACTTATAACATTTCACCTCAGACTCGACTTACTCACCATGGTGACGATTGGGATCGTTGGAGTTGGGTTAGTGTGGTATAGATAGTGCATACTCTCAAATAATTCCCCCATCATTTCTCAAACTCTAAGAGGGGTTTGTCTTTGACGTGAGTTTGGTCGTGCCATGACATAGGATAATCCCAATTCTCCTCTTAATGACAACGTGGTGTTACGGTGGTGATGGATCTTTTTGTTCGAGCAGTGGTTATGACTCGAACCGAAACGTCATTTACTCGAGAGGGGCACAACTTTCTAGTGGCAATGTTTAGTGGGGATCACCGGCGTTGGTCACCCCTTCCAACTCTTTTTGATTATTAAGACTTATTTAACTATAAAGAAAGAGAATGAGATCATAAATCTATTGGGTCCTCATGAGATCCGTGTATTGGATGGTTTGGATCACTCAAGTTGTGACAAAATGAAACTGAATGAGATTTAGTGACGAATGCTGCTATGTGCATCAGCAATTTTCCAATTCGAGATCTATTGGAAGGTGATGGAGAGGATGGGTGGAAGGATTATGAATTGACGAGATCGTACCGAATGTTTAATCACTTGCTAAATACCCTTGCGAGCTTAGTCAAGTTGTCATTAGATTAGAATTTACCAGTTCAGGGACCAAGCTAGTGGGAAGAATTTTAACCTTATCATCACAAATTTTTCCACATACCGTCCGGCCTATAGTTGGAGATTGGATTGGGGACTCCACTACCGTCCTTTTCGCTTGTCCCTTTATTACTTTTAATCGTCGTTTTCATGATTTTTTTTTCACAATAAAATTTCAATATTTCACGAGCACGGAGACCCGACTACCTATAAATTCCATAATAAACAGGTTAAGTGAGGATCAATCGTGATCATATATTGCTGCCCTTACATGACGATTAGATCAGAGCACCCTCGAATGATTTTGCACCGGGTGTTGAACATGATAGCAAAAGCTTAAAGACGGTACAAGAATGCTTCATTTTCAGTTTGATCCTGACAAGTAAAACCTTGATCAGCGGCCGATGAGAGTCGTCCATAGCGACAAAGTCAAGCCATGACTGAGGAACGGCCACAAAAAAGAAAAAGAGTGGATGAGATTATTAGAATTTACGTAGTTTCAACCTCTCTATATCATAGATCACATCAAATTCGAAGGAAGAATCGCAAAGTCTTACCCAAAGATCCCCTGGAAGACCGTGTATCATATTAAATTAAGGGATGGTGGAATGTACTTTTAGATCAGGGACAAATTTTACAACGTGGCAGTGATGGGTTGAGCGATTCAAGGCTTGATTTGCAAATTGAATATCACAAGTACTTACCCATTTTCAGTCTAAGAAAATCTTGGTTAATTTGCAAAAGATGGGCCTGGAGTTTAGGTGAATAGTCAATCTTAGGTTTTTGACTTGTGAGATTCTAGCAACGGGTTTGCCTAGTAAATAATTGATGCTTCATTAGTGCTTTTTTTTTTTTTTTTTTTTTTTTTCATTCCTACTCTATTCATACTCTACACTCACTCGCAGACTCGCGCTACGCCTTGCAGGGCCAGGAGCCGCAACCCACTCTCGAAACTTACGCGTCTTTGCCCCCATCCCCTCCTGAGAAGGTGGGGATTTGAACCCCTCACCTCCCCCTTCCATGTTGGAAGGAAGGGTGGCCACTGGGGGTTCGCCCCAGTGGTTGCTTTATTAGCGCCTTAAACCGAAAATTTCGACAACAGATGATGTAGGTCTTCACACCAATCGAACCCTTTTCATCAGGCAACGTATGGACAACTTTTGTCATGGAAAAAAATTAATTAAAATTCTCGAGTAATTATTGGATAGTTGCATAAATCTTTCCCATACCAAATTTAAATTTGAATCTCATTATTCATGAATAAAGATATAATGATTTAGCAAAAGAAACACTTGTAATTGATGGAAACACTATATATCTCACGATTCACGAATAAGATAACCCTTTTCGAGGGTTTCAAAGGCCGTGTCCCGTTGCTAATAGGGGCTTTTGAGAAAATTGAGAGCTAATGATTGTGTAGAAATTATATGGAAACTTGCGTGAGACCTAGGGCGGAGTTTTAGGGATTTTTCCGAATGCAACCAACTTAGGTTAGTAGACTCGATCTATGCAAGACCTGCTCCTGGCTTGTCTGATGCAACGACACCACGTGGATTCGATTCGATTCGATTGGTAAAATCGATGAGGATGACATTGGGGGCTCATGACCCATGAGTTGTCCTTATCATCTGTTAATGGTGAAGTAAGACACTTCACTGCATTGCAGTCCCAAGAGGTCCTAGTGTCGACACCTCGTGAGATATTCCTACAAGCGTTCGTGGAAGATGCCATGGCTTTCTCTCCTTATCTCACCCTCTGGACCAGGAAACAAAAAGGAGATTTGTCCGCTAGTTTCGCTCCGTTTCTAACCTATGTTTTGCTCTAAAGGAGATATGCTGCATATATTCCCTCCCGCTACCTCCAAAAATCAAACACTCCTCCCCCGGCGTGACGGTCGGCACAATGCGTTCCTGCAATCTTGACCGGAGGCACGTGCTCGACGTGACTGGTGGCGAACAAGAATAAGTCGAGCAAGGTTGCTACCATGGGCTTGCCTGTGTCAACATGTTATTCCTTTGTGTTTTTTTTTTTCCGTGTTGAAAGATGAAACTATGTAATTGAATGAATCGACGCTAATCCCGTGATTAAGGGTTTTTTATTTTTAAAGGAAGGGGGACTGTCAGGTTTAATCCCTGCGAAATTGGCTTTTAGGCACTAAATGAAGGTTCATGGGGCGAAAGCAAAAGATTTCAATGGGGAGGAGGCAGGTGAACTGCACTGACACTATTGCTCAAGCAATGACATGTGGAGATCACGAGATCAATGAGATCTTTGATTTTGACAATCGAGCTGATCCAAAGAAATAGGAAATGGCGGCTCCATTGCTCTCCACCACGACTTCTCTTTCTACTTTTGGCCATATTTGGGCCAATTTTCCTCTCTTTTTCTTTACCCCTAAAGTTTATGAGGTTGTGCTTAGCCCACCCATCGTTCTTATGCTTGATTTGGAAATCGAGAATCAGATTTTTTTTTTTTTCATTTATATAGTGTAGACTTGTCAAAATAGATCATAAATCTATTTATTAACATATATTTGACGAACTGAATTATTATATGAGTTAATTATACTTAGGGTTATATACATGTTTAAATATAATATGAGTCTTAAATGAGTTTACCACTTATTTAGATTTAACCCACTTATATGATTCTTTCTTCATTCTTTCTCACTCTCACTTTATACTCACTTCAGTTTTCGTATAAGTTCTTCCTACATTATGTTAAATATGGAAGTAATTTAAAGTAATTTAACTATATGAGTTAAGTATGGATTGAACACGGGTAACTAATTTTGTATGACAAAAAAAAATGAGTCATATAAGTTAAATGGTTAATTTGGGTTGGATCATGATCCAATATGATCCTCCCGTTTGATAAGTCTAATGTAATTAGGTATAGTAAGTCAAACTTTTATGTCATTCATGCCTAAAATTGCAAATCTGGAGAGGAATATTATTTTTGAATGGTTGGATCAGACATTCTCTTGTTGTGTAGCCCGACTTAGATGTTATGTTGGGTCGTGATCACAAGGTACAAGGCGCATGCTTTTAATATCTACAAGCCACAGTCAGTTAGGCCCAAGATAGAAGAATCGGACAGTCATTTTGTATGGCCTGGAAGCCTTGCGAGTCCATACCATCTGAGCCATCGATTTTGCAGGTCCCATCATAGGGTTTACTTGATTGACGGTCCAGATGAGCTCAGTCTATATAATCTTTACACGTCTCATCAAACACTAGAAGCGTTTGCATGACTTGGCACCATCTATATAAAAGCTTGTGCGGTTTTATTCACGAGGGAGAGAAAGACGGAGCTTTTCTGTGGCTTATTTTGACAGAATGTCAGTTGGACTGACCTGAAAGAAGGGGGTAAATTTATACATAGGGGAAGAAATTCTTTTGGCTAGGATATTTCAATTTCATGTTTAAAGTTTCCTTCCTTTTGAATGCAATTACGTCACGTTTGGTAGCTTCATTACTAGCAACCGAAAGTAACAAATGAAGAAAAACAATTTAGAAGTGACATTCATGATATCATGATCTTGGGCCTGGAGGCCCGCCCATCATTCGAACTGGCTTAGACAGAAATTCTTGCCCATCAATCAAAGCTTGGTTGGGCTCGAAACCTTTGATCACTGATTTTGTGGGCTTCGACAAGTCTGTCTTCCTTAAGGGGTTTAGCTTCACTAGGCCACTTTAGCACCATGTTACTACTTTTTATATAGGGAAAATTAGAAATATCATTTCTGGCCTCTTTTTCTTATGTCAAATACCACCCTCGCATTTCAAAATCTGCCCTTTGCATCTCTTCCGTACCAAAAACGTACATTCAAACCTCTTCTCCTCGCTCTTCTTGTACCCTTTTCTCTCTCCTTACGCACAACATTGTGGCACAGCAACTAGAAAATATTGGGTGGTCCGGGACCTCCACGTCAGCGTGGTCCCCGGCCACTCACGAGATGCCATGTGGAGGGGTGGGCCCCACTTGGTGTCTTCTGCCTTCTTCCCCTCTCTCTCTTCTTCCTAGCCTGCCGATGCCCTCTCTCCTCCTAGGTTACATGCTCTCTCTCCTGTTAGAGCATTTATTGCAGACATTTTTCTCTTTCCTTCGTTTGAGAAAGAAAACGGCTGTTCGGACGCACGTCCCTCTCCATTTCTTTCCTTTCGAATTTTTGAACCTGAAATTCTCTCTCTGCGCTCGTTCTCTCCTCACGTCTTTCCTTCGCACTCCCGCTCAAGAAAAACCTCTCTCCTCTTTTCAATTTTCAAGGGCTCTCTCTCTCCTCACATTCTTTCCTTCGTCTTCCTCCCTCATCGGCGACGACCCAAGCGAGAAGCTCGCTCAGAACTAGCAGCAACGACCCCGCCATCAAGGAACGCGATGGCGACCCTAAGCGGAAGCACGAGGTGGGATTCGACCTGGCGGAGATCTCCCTCGGGATTCCTTCCTTCGTCTTCCTTCCTCATCGGCAACGACCCAAGCGAGAAGCTCGCTCGCAGTGCGAATCAGCAGCAACAGACCTTGACCATTAAGGAACGCGATGGTGACCCCGAACGGAAGCACGAGGTGCAATTTGACCTGGTGGAGATCTCCCTCCGAGGACCGCGACCCCTTCTTCTTGCCCGTCGATCTGTCTTGACTGAGATCTCCCTCCGGGACTGCGACCCCGTCTTCCTGCTCGCTGATCTGTTTCTGTTCCGCAAGGGTTAATAGATCGTGGTCTTTTTTTGCCATTTTAGTTGTAGCTGATCATCTCTCTCTGCGCGTATCTGGGCAGGCCACACTCTCCACCATCTTTGCCCATCTCCCCTCCCCTCCCGCCTTCCTTCATACTTTCATAACTTCCTCCCCTTTCCTGCTTGACCCTTTTCCTCTCTCTCGGAGCGAGCTTGGGACACATAACAATGGAAGCTGCTGACAAGACCGCGGAAAAAGCAAAAGCTGATTCCATCTCGCATGAACTGAACCCCATCTTTCTCTTTGTTTTTATTTTTTTTTTCTTGTCCAAAAAAACGTGCGAAGCTCTCTGCAGAATCAGTTGTCATCACTGAATTTCAAATATATCTGCTGTGTATGTAAATGAAATGCTTAAATCCAATGACACATTTGTGATCATTCAGTGAATCAAGCTTTGGCCGGCGTTAGAGATCATAATTTTCACATTGCTTCCTTTGCTTTTGCTTAATTTTAAGATCAAGGTTTTGCGGGCGAACCTTTCTTGCTCTATTGCATAGAATACTTGCCTTGATACTAGAAATAACTGCTTATTATGATACCAAAGATTCTTGGATTGTGTTTTGCTATAATGATTTACAATATTCTTCCACTTTGCCAGAAAATTTCGATTAGATTATTGTATCGGGTAGAATGAACTCGCTTTTCTTAAATTGATGTGCTAATTCCGAGCAATACAAAAACGCTGACTAGCATGATTTGAACAGATGATGGTGTCGCCTTCATCCTTTTAGGTTGATAATGCCATGAGAATAATCGAACAAGCCCAAAGCAAGCTCATTATTGGAGACGACAAAATGGCAAACAATGCCATGATAGATGAAACAAAAACAAAGCAGATTAAAAAAGCAACTGTATATGCCAAATTCTAAAAGATTAGTAAGTTGGACAAACAATGTTGGTAAATTATAAGAGAAGTCGGTACATTTGAAGCGAGCAAATGAACATGTTGGTAAGTTAGACGAACAATGTCGTTAAATTATAAATGGGTTCGACAAGTGACAGAAGTTTTTAAAAAATATACCAACATGGAAGAGCATTCTACATTTTGTGTACCATAAAGCTAGAAATCTGCAAAATGGTAACAAACAACAGCAAATTGCAACATTATTATTGATGATTATTTCAGAAAATAGCACATTTCTTCAAACTTATGGACTTAGCTACATGCTTTCCCCTCCAGATCCAAGGGACTTAACAATGCCTCATTTTATTTTTTCATCGAGATCACCATGATCAATTTTAGACCTCGTTTACGATGTGGAAATAACAATGCAGAGCGCCAAATGGTGCTCCATGAAATGAAGGAAGTCTAGGCCGACGATTTCCCATAACTCGGGGGTGTGTCTGCATACCCCCACAAGCAAACCCTTCATGAATGATGTCACCAGCGACCTTCTCGATCGGCGTGGCATCCAATATCTCTCTCACATCATCCTCCGCAAGATGGGGTTCAGTTCATGCGAGACGGAATCGGCTTTTGCTTTTTCCGCGGCCTTGTCAGCAGCTTCCATTGTTATGCGTCCCAAGCTCGCTCCGAGAGAGAGGAAAAGGGTCAAGCAGGAAAGGGGAGGAAGTTATGAAAGTATGGAGGAAGGCGGGAGGGGAGGGGAGATGGGCAAAGATGGTGGAGAGTGTGGCCTGCCCCACGCGCAGAGAGAGATGATCAACTGCAACTAAAAGGGCAAAAAAAGACCACGATCTATTAACCCTTGCGGAACATAAACAGATCAGCGAGCAGGAAGACGGGGTCGCAGTCCCGGAGGGAGATCTCAGTCAAGAAAGATCGACGGGCAAGAAGAAGGGGTCGCGGTCCTCGGAGGGAGATCTCCACCAGGTCAAATTGCACCTCGTGCTTCCGTTCGGGGTCGCCATCGCGTTCCTTAATGGTCAAGGTCTGTTGCTGCTGATTCTGCTTACTCTGAGCGAGCTTCTCGCTTGGGTCGTTGCCGATGAGGAAGGAAGACGAAGGAAGGAATCCCGGAGGGAGATCTCTGCCAAGTCGAATTGCACCCCGTGCTTCCGCTTAGGGTCACCATCGCGTTCCTTGATGGCCGGAGCCCGTTGCTACTGATTCTGAGCAAGCTTCTCGCTTGGGTCGTCGCCGATGAGGGAGGAAGACGAAGGAAAGAATGTGAGGAGAGAGAGAGCCCTTGAAAATTGAAAAGAGGAGAGAGGTTTTTCTTGAGCGGAAGTGCGAAGGAAAGATGTGAGGAGAGAACGAGCGCGAAGAGAGAATTTCAGGTTCAAAAATTCGAAAGGAAAGAAATGGAGAGGGACGTGCGTCCGAACAGCCGTTTTCTTTCTCAAACGAAGGAAAGAGAAAAATGTCTGCAATAAATGCTCTGACAGGAGAGAGAGTGTGCAGCCTAGGAGGAGAGAGGGCATCGGCAGGCTAGGAAGAGGAGAGAGAGGGGAAGAAGGCAGAAGACACCAAGTGGGGCCCACCCCTCCACATGGCATCTTGTGAGTGGTCGGGGACCACGCTGACGTGGAGGTCCCGGACCACCCAATATTTTCTCGCACAGCAACGACCGAGAGCCACCCCCGCAATTATCAGCCGCCATTCTTTGCAGAGTCCACATGCACAAAGCGACCCGAAAGCTCATGCCCTCACTTTACCCGCCGCCCTTGTCTCTCATATAGCACGGCCATGCGATCTTGACCCAAGCTCATGCCTCATAATAGCTTTGCGTGGCTGCCACGCCCAATAGCAAGTCTTTATGACAAAGTTGGCGATTTGTGCGAACTTTATAGCAAGGCCCAATCGTGATTGCCAGTTCAAAGTCATCCCTGAAGCTAATCACGCTGTGGTTCTTGGCCTTACATGTGAGGTCAGCGCCAGTTGTAGCGGCCTCCCCAGGAGCGACGATGGTGTTCATGGTAGATAGATTGAGATGTAGCGATGGGCAATTTGGGATGGCAAGATGGTTACTTTTTTTTTGTGGTCGAAATGGTAACTTATGCGTGATTAAAAGATGCAATTTGAAACTTAATGCACGAAATGAAGATGGGGATCTACAGATTTTTTAGGACTCAAGATGATATTTGATATGTGAGGTGGAAACCGAGGAGTATTTTCCCTATGTCCTTTTCTTGTTGTCTATGTGATTGGTGTAACTTGTGCATCATGACTTTTAAGGCCTTGACTTTAGGACCTAACCAATCCATCAAGCCTAGAGTTTTCCACAAGGCCAAACTTTCTTGAATGATCCACATTACTTCTGATTCTACTGTAACAAAAGATTCCCATTTCATGTGGAAAGGCTCATATCAATAATTATGATTTTATGTATGGATAATTCCTTTATTCACAATAAAATATTTTCTTTCTGTGATGGTAAAAAAAAAAAAAAAGCTTTTTTTTGGAGAAAGATATTATTTTATCAATTGAGTTTCATGTTTCTAACATATTCATGCCGGATGATTTTCCACAAAGTGGTGATGAAATGTCTAACTTGTACCGATCTTTCCAAGTGTTACCCTTAGGATAGCATGTTCTTATTCTTCAATTTCCAATTCGACATGATTACTCCAAATGATATATTATTGTACTTCTAAGTAACATTTCTATAAAGTCCACATAGATTATGTACATTTCTTCAATTGCTCAAGCTCTAGTGAGTGTAGCTCGAACTGCACAAAAACTTCCTTGTATGCCAACATAGAGATTTAGTCTAACAACGTCATTTCTTTCGGGAAATCATCAATTACAGAGCTCGAGCTCTTATTCGATTCTCACAAGAGCATTAGATCATAAAATTTCGTCACGACGACGCAAAATGTCTTATCGAGCTTTGAAGAGGTTGTTAGCGAGACACGACCGATGCGCGCATCTTGTGATCCTCGTCAACCCATCTAGAAGCACATGTCCCAAAGTAAATTGCAATACTTATTGTAAGTCCAAGATTTTTCTATCCGCTTGTAGAATAGGCAAAACCAGCTTTCTCACGGGAATGTATCATCATGCACCGAAGGTTCTAATTTAGTTGAACGATCTCTCTTCTTCCTGATAATCATTGAGTATAGAGCTCATGCCCTTATTCGATCATCATAAGAGCGTTACGTCATATTATATCAACTTTATTCGATTCTCATAAGAGCGTTACGTCATATTATATCATCATCGATGGTGCAAAATATCCCACCAAACCTTGAAGAGGTTATTACCGAGACACCAGCGATGCGCGTGTCTGGCGACCGTCATCGGCCTGTCTAGAAGCACTTGTCGCGAAGTAAATCACGACACCTCTGGAAGTCCAAGATTTTCCTCACGGGAAATGCATCGTCACGCACCGAAGGTTCCAAGTTAGTTTAGAGGTCAAGTCGTGATTGCAATCCTCATTTTCGTCGAGAAAAATTAATGTTTTTCCCTCGCTTCACCCAAAACGAGGTAAAAAAACATTAAAGCGCGTCGCTATTCCTTCTAGGACAGCAACATGGGCAGAGCGCCCTCGATTAATTTAAGGTTTCTTTGGTTCTTTACTCAGAATTCACAATGACGGCCGCCCGAAACTGTAGAAAATCACCGTGCTCCCCCCTCCACGCACACATCGCCCGCATTGACCCACAAGCGAACAACGAAAAGTAGTTTCAGAATTGTAAAACTCGTGCCATGACTTTTACTTCAATCATGGTGACTATTCATAAATAATAGAAAAAACAAAAAAATCTCAAACTCTTAGGTGTCGACTAAACATATCTTAACTTTCAAAATGACCTAAAAAGAACTCATAAACTTTTGACCCGGAGGCAAAAGCCCTTGCCAAAATTACCTCATAGACAAATTTCAAAAAAAGTTAATATCATAAAAAATCAAAAAATATATATTTGTGATAAATTTGCTTCAAATTAATTTTTTGACTAGACAAAAATAATAAAAAAACGAAAAATCTCAAACTTTTACGTGTCGATTAAACATCTCTTAACTTTCAAAATGACCTAAAAAGAACCATACACTTTTGCCCTGGAGGCAAAAGCACTTGCCAAAATTACCTCATAGACTTATTTCAAAAAAAGTTAATGTCATAAAAAATCAAAAATATATATATTTATGATAAATTTGCTTCAAATTAATTTTTTGACTACTAAAAATCCTAAACAAGTACACATTTGATAAATTTACCTTAAACTAATGCACTTGTAACATATTTATCTTTTATTAGTTTCCGTTAAATTTTACTGTCAAATTATTGGCTAGATGATATGTGACAATTGACTTGTATATTGGTTTCCGTTTGTCACAGTTGTATTACTTTTTGTATTTTTTGTGTTAATAATCTAATTTAATGGAGAGTATATTTGTCACAAATGCATTAATTTGAGATTTTTGATTGTCAAAAAATTAGTTTAAAGGTAAATTTGTCTTAAATGTATCAGTTTGGAGTTTTTTTGTAGTTATTTAGGGTAAGTTTATTATAGGTGTATCGATATGAGATTTTTCATTATCAAAAAATTAATTTTGGCTAAATTTGTCGCAAATGTATTAGTTTAGGGTTTTTCATAATATTACTCCTTTTATGAATCAACGTTGATACAATTGGTACACGGTTCTCATTTTTTTTATGATGGACTTTTCAATCATCGAGTTATAAATTCAGATGATACCCGCATCTTTTTTAATTAAGTTCGCACGCGGACAACGTTCACACGGGGCGATTGAACTACTTATTAATCGGAGCCTTGGTGAAGAAGGGATTGACGGGAAACACATCGTTCTTTTTCATTAAACTGAAGAGTCAAACCCCTGGTCAAAATATGCTTCTTTGAAAAGTCGCTAAACGTGTGTGTATATATACATACACACACAAACCTTCCATCATCGAGAACCATCCTCTCTCTCTCTCTCTCTCTCTCGGCGTGCCGGTGTAGCTGAGGGGGAGTAAGCGAGGCTCCGAACCATGGGAAGAGCTCCTTGCTGCGACAAAGCCAGCGTCAAGAGAGGGGCGTGGTCTCCTGAGGAGGATACCATCCTCGTGAGCTACATACAGCAGCATGGCTCCGGTAATAACTGGATCACTCTCCCCGCCAGAGCTGGTAAAAAAATGAAACTTGTCTTCTTCTTCTTCTGCTTGTTCGAGTGTGTGGTTTGACCCGAGTGTGATTCTGCATACCGTACTGGGATTTCTGAATGGTGTTGTTGCTGTTACGAATAGGGCTGAAGCGGTGCGGCAAGAGCTGCAGGCTGAGGTGGCTCAACTACTTGAGGCCGGACATCAAGCGCGGCGGCTTCTCTGAGGAGGAAGACAATGCCATTTTGACTCTCTACTCTGTCTTCGGGAGCAGGCAAGTTTCGATTTTTACGCTGCCGCTCCGCTCGACTCTTGTTCTAATTATGACGCGAAGTCAATTCTGCGCGTGGGTTTGAGTTTTTTGAGTGATTCGTGTTTTCATGTTTTACCGTGACCAGATGGTCGCTGATATCTTCGAGACTGCCCGGAAGGACGGACAACGACGTGAAGAACCACTGGAACACCAAGCTGAAGAAGAAGCTCCTCTCCACGGGGCAAGCGGCTTGTCTGAGGAGCGATAAAAATCGGAACTTGGGCGGGCGCGGTGTCCCCGACGTTCCTAAGCTCGAGACCCACGATGATCATATCGTAGATTCATCATCCTATCGCTTGTACAACAACAGTTTCAGCTCATTGCCCCAGTTACACGCGAGCCCTGGCCATCAAGAACGCAGTAGCTTCGATCACCAGGACCAGAAAGCACCTAGCTTTGTAGCCCCGAACGTAATGGCAAGTTCGGATTTTGGCACCGGTGGGAACAACTTCAGCGCCGCCTCTTCAACATCGCCTCAGGAGGTCTCGAGCCTCTCCAGCGCCTCGTCTTCTCTCGCGTTTCCAGGGAACGATGAAGCCAACGCGGAGGAGGAGCAGATCTTTCTGGATTTCGACTACGATATCCTGAATGGTTTTTGGTCGTGAACAAAGAGCACGGTTTCATTCGGCTGACATAGCTTTAGCTTGTTGATTGATTAACTGGGACCCAGAAACGGATTCAAGAGAGATTAGATGTTTAGAGCAAGGAAAGTACATGAAAATGGAGTGTTGAAGGCTGAAGTTTTTTTTTTTTTGATGATCCGAAACCCTGTACACCGGCAGCCGGCGGGGTAAATCCGGGGCGAACTAGGTCGCCACCACAGATCCAGCCGTAGGTGAGTCGCGCAATGGAAATGTGGGGTTTCGAACTCCTCCCCCTTGGTGGGGGGCATAAGCCCTAGCCATCGCGGTCACCGCGGGCAGTGGTGTGTTGAAGGCTGAAGTTTGTCTATGTTAAAAGTAAAGATTGTTGTTTTTGAGTGTTTTTGGCAAATGGCTAGCAGCACAACGCGTGGGAGAGACGGGCGAGAGCTTTGGATGTCGCTGTCTGAAAGGGCTAGTCAGCACAGTTTCAGTTTCGCCTCTGACCGGTCAAGGGTTCATCAAGCTTGCATGTCTCTCTGTTTCTCCTGCAATCGATCGAACGGATCTCTCTTCTCTCTCTCATCTCTGACTGTAAATCTCTCTCTCTGCGCGAATGCTGTGTTTGTCCTCTCTGCGTCCTTCTGTACTCGAGCGAAAAGACGAGGCAAGATCGGAACATGGACATGATATTATAATACACACGCATCCGTCGCACTGAAGTTGCTTGTTGACTCGTGGAAGGGGGAAGAATAAGTGCATTCCAAAGTCTCCGAAGTCCTAATAATATATTGTTTTCATTTGGTGCTTATACTTTATGATTTATAAAGAGAAACATGTCTTAAATTTAGAACAAGATTATTAATATATAAGAGTTAAAAAGTACAAGAGCTGCAAGATGCCAAGATTTTTAACAAGTTCTTCGAAACAAAGCTCAATTTGGCTTTACGTGACTGTTACGTGTATCATTTCCGTAGAGTTGTCGTCCCCAAAAGCTCAAAGAATTTAATTAGTGATCAGAATCTAATTGAGGATGCTTTTTTTTAGGGGTTGACTAATCGAGTATAAATGGCCAATTAAAGTACTAAATTCAAATTGAAATATGTTAGAAAATTCTTTATAATGTTTTGAATATGCTAGTAACGTATTTAATGATTATATAACAGACTATGCAAATGATAGAACTCGTAAAAAATATTTTCAAGAACTATACTTGGAAGAACTAAAAGATAGACTCCATGTTGGAGCTAAACTTACTCAAACTATAATCAAACTGACGTCCATATTGTCAAATCTATTTCAAATGGAACAAGTCCAAAACATGATGAGTCCTAAACGTGATAGTTTTAGAACGACACAAATACAAAATGTGATCCAGAACGTGACAAGTTTAGAACATAGCATGTTCAAAACAAAACAAATTCATAATGAGACAACTTGATAGAATGTAACACAAGCCCATAATATATAATGACTAGTGATCTGATTTGAATTTCATAATAAATTTAATTGACTCAATCTAATTGATTGATAAGTGAATCCTGAAAACAAGTTCTTTCTAAATGAAGAAATTCTACTTATGAAAGCCAAGATCCTGTTTATATGAGTGATTAAAATCAAGTGGGGATTCTGCTTTTGTCACTCAATAGCTACCTAATCTTTTTGATACGGTTGTGTCCAATGAGTAGATTATAAGACAATCATTTAGATAGTGTCCAACAAATAGTTTAGAAGTGAATGAGTATTTAAGGAAACTAAGGACTAAGGCGTAAGTAAAAGATGAAGCGTAGAATTTAGAATTCTGAAGTCTAAGTGAACTTCGATCATATATACTTGTCTTTCGTGAGCTTAAATTGTGTAATCTTTTGAGAGGAGTTGATAGTGTTATAAGTGTATGCTTTTGTGTAAGATGGTGATTCCTATGGCTTGGGTTTAAGTAGTACTAGCTTTGGAGAGAAGTGCTTGGGTATAAGCCGCACAAATTGACTATAATCTTTTATTGATTATCTAGTAGAATCCCGCCATTAAACCATTATCATGGGAGAGTAAATGTTGGGTTGATCTAAACAAAAGCCACTATGAATTCCGTGTGTAGTTTTCTTTATCCCTAATCTCTTATTATTTATTGTTAAAGTCTATTGCACATTTGCTAGGTGCTTCTAAAGTCTGCTCTATTGCATACTAGATTCTAAGCCTTGTTCTAGAATTTGATTCTCATTCAAACTTTGATCTTGACCTGCTTATGCTTTATTTATTTGTCAAGATTTTATTTTATCCCTATTTACCCCCCTCTAGGTGATTCCTTCTAGCCACCCTCAAAATCATAAGTAAATAAATTCTAATACATAGTGAAGTCTCAAGGACTGTGTAAAAATCCAATTACTGAATAAAGTGAAGAAGAATGATCGAAATTAACGAGGCAATTGCATAAAACTTTATCGAATTAGGACATATGGTTTATATTCATGAATGACATGCTTGCTAGGGGTCTGCATAGCAACGTTTTCATTTCCCGATTCTTTTATTCTTTTGTTCTCCGGAATTAAAAAAAAAAAACAGAAATTCGTTTGATAACGTTGATTAATTTTCTATTCCTTGGAATAAAAAAGTGGTCAGGGTATAGATTTGGAACCAAAAAAAAAAAAATACAAAAAAGTAACTTCTTGTTTCCGAAACAATTTCTAGAAATAAGTAATTTTTTTTCTTTTCTTCTTCTTCTTCGCCACCTACTGCCATCCTTTGCCTGCTAGTTGCCAACCACCACCCCCGCTCCTCGTCATCGCCACCCGCCACTTGGTGACTAGCTAGAGGAGGAAGAAGAAGAAAGAAAAAAAAAAGAAAAGGAAAAAAAGGAAAATCTCAAAAAAAATTTCAAAAAATTTAAAAAACTTCTATGTCACAAAAAACTTGTGGCTCATACCAAACAATTCTTGTTCTTTTTGTATTTCAGTAATATATATATATATATATATATATATATATATTTTTTTTTTTTTTTTTTTGCAATTACTAAATGCGTTGCTTTACTCAGAAATTGTTCCAAGGAATAAAAATATATATTTCTGAAAATAAATTATTCATTGAAAAAGAAATGTTATCAAACGCACTCTAAAATGATTGAGATTGCAAGTAAACTTCTTAATGGAAATGAATGAAGTGCTTAGAAAAAGTAAAAGCTCATAAATACGATTTGGAAAGTTTTTATAAACAAAGACTAAGACTAGTAATTATAATAAGAAACCGTTCACGCCATTTGTATAAGCCGCACAATCCTTCTTGTTTTGCTCAGCTAAAGTTGAATAAAACAACTAAATCTATCGACATTAAATATTCTCGTGCCCTCATGTAGTTGTCGGGAGGGGAACATCGTCCACATAAATGCTTATGCCGTATGACATTTGACATGCTGCCGCATATAAAATTAGTGATCTCCTTTTCCACGCATAGATTAGGGTGTGATATTGTATCAACATGTGAATAATGTATTAATTATATAAAAGTGTTTCATTGCACTTGAAATTTTCTCAAATAAAAAGCAAGTGCTTGTAGGATTTGTTTGAGAAATGCTGCCAATGCCACATTCAAAAGTTATGTTTGTGAAGAAGTTGACTACTTAATATAATCTAGTTGACTTATAACTATTGGCTTCAACTTTTGAGTACGATGAGTTTGATCGTATATATTAATGGGCTCGGATTTTGGTTCTCTCGGCGAGAGGTGTATGAACTTGTGACGTCGGTCGCCACAGGATTGATGTTCGATTGGTTGGTACTTCCAGTATTTGTCGGCGTCTGACGAAAGTACTCCAAGGAAGAACTCTCATGACTGTTGCAGTAGCCCGGCAAAGGCCGCCACCATGGTTGGTCTGGCTGAAGAGAGATCATGGGTGAAGGTAGAGGTTGTGATGTGGCAACCCAATCCATGACCGGCGATGATGGTTGTAGTAGCGGTACAGGAGGTGGCTCACAAGCGAGGGGACATCACTTAAGGTGAACGGGTGGGATGGGCTCGGACGAAACCCCACATCGGGAATTGTGGCAGTGTGAACCAATAATATATCTTAGGTAAATTTGTAAGTAAAATTCTATCTGATCGGATTTGTCGACAGACTCAAATCCAAGCTCTATATTATGATAATTTCCTCATTGGAGGCACCGAGATTTCTTTTGTGCGAGTCTCGATTCTGTGTCGGGGGCAATCCCGGTCAAACCGCCCTTTCGTTTAAAAAAGTCCCGATCCGGATAACATCGTCCCAACTTTTCTCCAAAGAAAAAGCCAAGCTTGGAACGGTCAGATTCAAGACAATTCAGCAAGTGCAAGGAGCCCAAGTTTCTTCGCATGAGCGGGGAAATTCCTCCTCCTCGTCATCATTAAACTTGTGTGGCTTTTTTCAATTCAAACGGGTCGCAGCCAGCGACAGCTCAGTCCTCGCATAATACTATATTTAGCAGCATCCAAACTGAGCTTTAAGGAGTCAAAATCCCACTAGTCTTTCTCTACCAGCATTAAATGTAATAGCTCCAATCCCATGCATCCATCCTTCGTCAAAGTCAAAGATGACACAACCTTAAGTCTTTCTCTGCAACTATTGTTTAAGATCGTCGGCTTCCTCGAACTTTCCTTTGTCTAGACCAGAAGAAGATCAGCGCCACCATCTTGCTTGATGTGGAAGAATCCATTAAAACCGTTTTGAAAACTTTGCGCATCCTTGAATTCAACGACAAGCAAGAAAGATCGAAAGATGGGAAGCTGGAAAGATGAGGACTTTTTGAATGGGATTAATTAATGTTTGCTTACTTGACTTTAAGATGTTAGAATCCGGATTTAGTTTTGAAGGATTTTTCAGTTCATCGAACTTGCCTCGCCCCCCCTTTTTTTTCCGTTCTTTTTTACCTCTAATTGGTGTTCTCTTAACATTGAGTTTTGCAGGAACCAAAAGTAGAAAAAAATTACATGTCATAACAACTTTCATATAAGAAAAAGCAGTCTTGCTCAAGAGCTTGTATAGTTGTACGCGTGACTGTATTCGATAATCAGGGAAAAACAATATGTGCACTTAATATTCAGGTACTGTTGCTTGGTGCTATGAGATGAGTGACAAGATATATATTTCCACCGATTTTAATTCTAATCCATGTTTAGAGTCCATTTGTTCAAAAAAAAAAAAAAAAAAACTGTTCTACGAAATTAATTTCTGATTTTCAATTTTTAAACATTTACGGAAACAATTCTCGATTAGAAATAATTTTTTTTATTCTATTTCCGAGAATAATTTCTGAGCAAAAAAGACGCTTAGTAACTATCCAAATTTTTATTCCCAAAGTAGAAATATGTTTAGTAATATTATTAACTCTTTTTTTTTTTTGTTTCTTTTATTTTTTAATATTTTTATTATATTTTTCTTATTTTTCTTTTTATCTTCTTCCTCCTCCTCCTTTGTAGTCGGGTGAGGTTTGGTGAGCTCATCGGAGGCTTGCTAGATCTAGGCGAGGCTTGACCTTGTTCAGGCGATGCGAGGTCGGCCTCACCTTAACCTAGTGAGGCTCAAGCTGACGAGCTCCCCGTTGCTCGGCGTCGCCTGGGGTTGAGTACGCTTTGGCGAGGTTGCCAGCCATGGCCAAGAAAGAAGAAAAGGGAAGAGAAGAGGAGAAAAAAAATGGAATTGATTTTAGGAATTGTTTCCGAAAACAAGAAGTAATTTTTTTCTACTTCTTAATTCTATTTTAAATCTATTCTCGAGAACAGAAAAATTGATTTTTGTTCCCGAGAACAAAAAATTTACCAAACGGATTTATGTTTTTTTTCAACTTCCAAGAACAAAAGAGCAGAATTAGTTGTTCTTGGAAGTGTTACCAAACATGGCTTTATAATTCCTTAGCTTTAGCTCAATGTACAATGTTGTCATTATAATTTGTCCTATGGCCATTGAACTATTTTCTAATGTTCAATCTAATCCTCAACTTTTCACAGCAAAGTTAAATTAGTTATTCAGTACTAATCCTGAGTTTTCATAATTACAATATTACCCATATTTTAAAATAATTTTTGCATGACACCCTAAAATGTTACACGCAAAATATCTTTTGCGATTATATTTCGTAATTATTATTAGCATGTGGAAACGCAAATCAACATTTACAGCATCCCACACGAGAAATCCCACAAGTTTCATTTATGTACATGTATCTTCTTTATATAAACAACAGTAGTTACTAACTTGATACAATAGCCAAGCGAAAGACAATTACATTACATAAGTCCTAAAAGGTTTAGGCTCACTGATGCACCACTCTTAGGCCCAAGAATTTGTCTATATAAAAGTAAGCTATTTGTTAAATATCGACAACCTTGCCGATCAACATGTTGCCTTCACCATCAAAGCTCCTCAACAATCCAACCATCTCACCATTGATATCCCAGTACCAAGCAACAAGTCAATGGGGAATCCACTCTTAAAGCCCTACATCGACCATACGATGGATCTGCATTTAGTATATACCATCACCAATTCAAATGTAAGTACATCTTAATATTCACAATCAAAATATACGGAAGTTCCAAAAAGTGATGGTGGTGGAAGGTCCATACTACATGTCTATAAAAATAAAAGGGTGAGTCAAAACTTAGTGAATGAAATTTCTAAATAAGGTATGAGATCCTTTTACCACTCAACACACGGTAATAACAAACACCATGAGTTTGGGATAAGTACAAAATAACGATGTATGGCGAATGTAGAAGTAAATACACTATCTTCCTTGTCATGATACAACGGGGGAAATCATTAATAGTATTACATAAGATCATTTATTCAAATACAAGTAGATGACATATTATTTTATGATGCACAAATAACACATAGGAGCTCACCGATATACACAAGTGATTTTCTAACTCATACTCGTCACTGACTAGAATTCATTTTGACTAACAAGGCATCATCACTACCAACTCATGAAAGATGGAATCATACTTGCCCATTTGCCATTTAACTTATCCACCATGGGGGTCATCTGCATCAGCGAGAATAAATACATCACTATACATTCGCATAACGATGGTCATTTCTTAACATCATACCATGGCTACGCAAGCCATGTCATCATTGGATTTCATGTCATCTCAATCTTATAGAGAATCTTCTCATATGGTATAACATCTAGCTAACTCCAAAATCTCATACTCAAACTCACACAGGGATATTCGCTTGGTGGCAAACATCTTTATCACATAGCATAATGGCATTTAATAGAAACATAACAATTGCCATGAACATCTCAATGATTGGTCCTTTCTCATGCAATTCAACACACAAATAAAAAATTACGTGCACTTCAACACATATATCATCATTCTTTTTATGATAGGCCACGATTATTTAATCATAAGCCATAGATAGGTAATGGGTAACTCAGTAGCCAATACTAGTAAATTGACAATTTTAGAGCATGTAACTTTATTTAAAAATCAACATCTTTGGAATTGACAACTCGATACACAATTTGACAACCTTGAACTAGTAGTCAAAATCGAAAACTTGAGATGGGCAACTTTGGTTAGAAATTGACATCTTTGAAATGGGTTACTTGAAGTTTGACACATAGAAATCGATAGTTTGAGTAATTGGTCAATTGGTTAACAATCAGTAAGTTGATGAGGAAATTGATTTAGTTAGACAATTGATTGGATGATCAAAAGACAAATTGATAGACTAGTTAGAAAACTGACAATTGATCAAGATCTCAAAATTGGAAATTTTATTGGAAATCAATTGAATGACCAAAATCGATAAATTGACTTGTCAATCAATACTTAATCAAAATCACATGAATACCCTTTTAAGTCCAAATTCCATTTTTTTTACACTTCTCATATAACATACAACCTAGCTATTTATGAGGTCGAGCAAACACTTTCTACACATGATAATACTTATATATTAAAATAGGCTGAATACCGCGAAAAATCCCAAACTGATATATTTATAACGAATTTGTCCAAAACTAATTTTTTGACCACCAAAAACCCCAAACTAGTACATCTTTGACAAATTTATCCCAAACCAATACACTTGTTAAATTGCTGAGTTAGATGACACATGACAATTGATTGGTGTACTGATTTGAGATTTTACTCTTAATTTGTCACAGTTTTATTAATTTTATGATTTTTTTATGGTATTAATGTAATTTAATAGATGATATATTTGTCACAAATGTACTAGCTTAGGGTTTTTAGTGGTAAAAAAAATTAGATTTTGATAAATTTATCACAAGCGTATGAGTTTAAGGTTTTTTGTGGTCATTTAGGATAAATTAGTCACAGATGTATCAATTTAGTATTTTTGGTGATAAAAAAATTAGTTTTTGGTAAATTTATCATAGGTGTACAAGTTTAGGGTTTTTTTGTTGTATTAACCCATTAAAATAAAGTAAACACAATAACTCATCATACTATTTGTCGTGACCAAATTTTTCGAGTGTGAACCACCTAAGGTTTGGTTAATGGATTGTTAAGCCTAAACTTAACTCGGGCTTTCCCAAACCCATACCAATTCGCGACTTTGGTTCAAATTTTTAAACATGCAAATGAATTTTATTTAGAAGTTGTCACTAATCTATTTTTTGGTGGGTTGATTAGAAACTCAAGTAAAATAACGGGAGTTTTACTTTACTCCTACGAACCAGAGACTCTAGGTACGGGAACTTTGTTACACTAGATTTCTCTAATGTCCTTTCGGTACCATTTTTTATTTTCAAAAATGCTTTTGCAGGCAGCTTAAATTGATTTTAAATCTATTTTTCTAACATGTGAGGTGATCATGCGGGTACGCAATCTACCAATTTAACACTCAAATAAACAATAAATAAATTGTAAAAACTTACTTCAAAACAACGAAAGTATCTGCAATGTTAAATTAAAATCCACATCAACAATCCTAGATATGATTTTTAATTAAAACGCAATTTCTTTTTTTGTTTTCACTTAATTAATAAAAATCATGCAATATGCAATGCAATATTAACTAAATGACATAATTCTAATAACATGTAATTTCTAATTAAATGGGCCTAGCAAAAATACTAAATAACATGCATCTCAATAAATTTAACCCTAATAACATGCATATGACATTTTTTCTTTTTCCTAAAAGAATGCATTTTATCCTAAATAAGAAAACTAATTTAACCTATGACATTTTTTTTTTGTATTTTTCATAAAATTCAAAATTTGGTGAAATGTGAAAATTACCTAACTAGATTAAGATCCCATTCAATTTATATTAGGAATTAGGTTGAGCCATATCCTAATTTAAACTAAAATATTATCTTAACCTAAATAACCCTAAAATGCAACATATCTAAAAAAAACCTAAACTTATAATAAATTAAGAAAAATATTATCTAAAATTAAACCGAGTGTAATTTAACCCTAATATGCAATGACGTACAAAATATGCCCTAACTCTACATGACAAATGCATGATGATTTTTTGTTGTTTTTTTTTTTTTTTTTAAATTCATGATAAAATAGAATGTTTAACCTATCTCAATATAAATAAGACAATCAATACGAGATAGTTCATTCAAAATCATCAAAAATATTACACATTCTTATTAAATATAAGCTGGCATTATCCGCAGTAGGTCTTAAGGTTCGGAGATCCGAAAGCGACTGAGGCAGATTGGGGTTGTTCGGGTATGCATAGTCAGAGGAGATGTTCCTGTTTGTTTCGGTGTCAGTGTAAGCTCCATCAGACTCATAACTAATTCCAGTGTGCTGGTCGATGTACTTGAAATTTGCAGGCGCGCCGCAGTCTATGCATATGAAGCCTATTTCAAACAAATCAGAGCAGAGCATTTGCAGACAGTCAGAAGAAAGAGCTCCACATGATCTTTGACCGTGAACATAACGACGCGTTTTTCACTAGCCTATTCTAACACATTCTGCTTACTAATCGTCGAGCACCAGAAGAATTCATGTAAAATCGCGCAACAACTTGCAGGAGCAGGTTCCATTCCTCAATCAAATAGAAATTAGAAGAAAACATGAGCCATTTTGGGTGTGCATGATAACGCTTCTACTTTGGGAAACAATTTCTTTTTAGAAATAGTTCTTTTCTATTTTTACTCCGGGAATAATTTTTGAGTAAAATAACGTATTTGTTAATTATACAAATTTCTATTTTTGAAATAGAAAATGAATAGAAATGCATTTGGTACGATTTTTTATTTTTTGTATTTTTGTATTTTTTTATTCTTGCTCACAAACCACTGACTGTTGCCCGCTGCCATCGCTCGGCACCGCACGACCGTTGCATGCCGACCGCATGACCGCTGCCTACCGACCATCACCATTGACCGTTGCCGCATGCCCACCGCCTGCCGACCATCACCATTGATCATCGTCGCATGACCGCTGCCCACAGCCCATCGTGTCCTAATGCGGAAACATCATTGAAGCAATGGCTGGTGATCTCAATACAAGTCACCATCTATCTATATAGAGCACTTATTTCTCAATTCCGTCGGAACAATGTACCTACCTAAGTAATTGTACAATGTACGTGTACAAGAACCTGATTCTTACATTAAATAAAACAAGCAGCGTCACTTGCAGCTTGCATGGATTTGCGCCAAAAGATCATTCTAGCCCGTGACTATTCATTCACAATTATTTACAAAATAATATCAAACCGCAGCAGGCTTCCCATCTTTTCCAGGATCACTTACAGCAGTAAGAGTTCCACGGACAATTCCAGAATTCAAGCCCTTGCGACTTTTGCGACCCAGATCGAGTGTGTCTTGTAGATTTTGAACGACAAGCTGAACAATGGCTCCTCCTGCTATGGCTTCTAACTGATGACCTATCCCCTTCAGGAAAAGCTTTCGTTCGTCTGAAAGTTCAATGTGAATACCATCGATGCAGGTGCAGTTTTCGTACATTACCACATTCGGTATCAGCTGCAAAATAGGAAAAGGACTGAGTCGAAAATGACCAGCACATAACAACTTCTAATAGGAATTCAATTGCAAGTTCTTGAATAAATATGGGCGAAATGGTACCCTGTGGTAGACCCTTGGATCCTTGACAGCATCCAATGGTTCCATTCCCAGGACAAAGTGATTCAGAAAAACTTGGGTCACTGCTGGAATTATGTTCATTCCTCCACTCCCTCCTACGACCCCTGCCAACTGGTTATCCTGCATTCAGTAGATCTGGATTAGAAACCCAAAATTCAAGTTTAGAAGAAACAAAGTTTAGGTTTCCAGGGAAATTCGACAGATGGTGCGAGGATTTTTCGAAAGAATTCTTGATCTGGTGTCCATTGTACTTTTACTTGCTTAAATTTGATTCGATGAATACGGGATAAGAGAGCTATTCTGTCAAAGACAATGGTGATTCTCTTCATGTCAAAACAAAGCCAAACAACTGTTTGTTTGCATACCTTGGTGATGATGAGTGGAGTCATGGAAGACAAAGGTCTCTTGTTTGGTTCGATGAAATTCGCTGGAGCAGGTGGTAGGTGGTCGGGAGAAATCTCCGTGGGTGTCGAGAAGTCGCCCATCTCATTGTTGAGCACAATACCTGTAGTAGGCGATAGAACTCCACCTCCAAATGGATAATTAACAGTTGTAGTCATAGACACGGCATTCCGATCTGCATCTACAATACCGAAATGGCTGGTACCATGATCTCTAAGTTGACTCCACCTGCCAACAGAGGGTTTAAAACATTTAAATTACAACAAGTTCACAACGGAGTGGAGGTCTGTTTTGGATTTGCCAAATTCAAAGGAGGATCTTCATACTTGTACAAGTAATACTCCGAAGGAAAAGTAGTATCGTCGAGTATCTTTTGCCTCAGTTGCTTGGCGAAGGATGGAGAGAGCATCTCGGACACGTACTCATTGATGCTCACAAAATTAGGGTCACCCAAGTTCATCCGGATGGCAAACATGTGCTTCATTGCCTCAGTTGCTTGGCTAAACTTTAAATATATTCAATGCAGTCACTAAATTTTTTATACATGTTCAAAGCCTAAGAATCATATTAAACAAATTAAAAGTTAATGAAGTATTGCATGCTGGGCTAATCAGGGAATACATCGAACAAATTTAAAATTCAGAGGACCACGTTACATATTTGGCCAAGTTTTCAATAACCATTTGTGTCATTTACTCTAATTACATATCCATGACTGAAAAAATATTTAAGAATATGTTCTTGAAATGGCATCTCATTATTAATTTGTCATCCCGATTAATCCTGAAATTTGAAAATTTTGTGAAAGCTTTGTGATAGTTAGGGGAGCTTAATAAAGGAATGGAAAGAAAAATAAGGAAGTAAAAGTTGTTTTGATGGAAAAAAGTTCATTCAATTTTTCTTTCCGTCAGTAAGCTATAATCTATTCAAGTTGAACTTCAATAAGACGAAAAAACTTGGTGAAACATTAGGGCACAGAAACTAGAAGAGATGAAGCAACTCCACCGGATGCAATATACAAGGAGTGAAAATCGTATGAGCCCATATGCATCCAACAAAAGATATCATCAATTCCGTTGCGCTCCTTTCACTTATAAAGTGTTACATCTATCAGGTAATTATGGTTCAACTCATAGGCCGACCGCAATAAAATAAACAAATCATTTGAACACGGAAGAATCTGTAGCACTTGGGCTAAATGCTTGTGTGCTTATATAGCCTACCCTTGCGATTGTTCCCGACCTTGGATAATAGCAAAAAAACTAAAAACCAAGAAAAAGCAGCTACTAATTTCCTCCCATTTAATGCGACGGCGAGAACAAGATTGTAGGGTCAAGCAAGGCATTTAATCAACTTTTGTTTTCCATCGACAAAGATGGAATGGTGGAGAGAGAGGAAATTACCATGAATAGATGGGGCCTCAGCTATTCTCTTCGGGTAGGCAATAAAACATGAAAAAGCATCCCATCGCTCCAGCATGCGTGTACCCCAAAAAAAAATCGATTTTTAGACCTTTTATTTAGCGCATCAAGTCCTATATTCTACACACACATATACGCGAAATAAAATAAAATCTTAAATCTTTTATTGGCGCGGCCCAGTTTTAAATCTCTATATCGATCCAAATAAATTCTAAATGCTTAAGAGAAAATTTAATCGGGTTTCAACCGTGTCCATCGAAGAAATACAACATGAAATAATCAATTTTCAATTGTACCATCAAAATGACTCGATTTCACTTTTCAACAAAAAAAAAATGTTGCCAATTAAAGATCCACACATTCCGATTACGTTACCTTGTCTGAAATTTTCAGGGGCCTTTTCTTTTCTTGAATTCTTTTGTCATAGTGCTTAGTTTAATCCGATGATAGAGACGTGTAGAGATATGCAAGAAGGAAACAGAGGAAGGCTCTGAGCGTTCTCGGTTCTTTTACGAGGAGAGAGAGAGAACCGGCCTATTCAAGTGAGGAGAGAGAGAGAAATTTTGAGCGGGAGGAATACACTGACCGTCCTTTCTTTTCTGCAGGTGGAGCCGAGCCGAGCCAGCCGAATACCAGCCCTTTTCTCATTTTCCAGGGGGTCCTGCTCGGGACAGGTGTCGGTACCTAAGTGGTATGTGCGCACCACGTCAGCGGATGAACCAAATTTGTGGGTTTAACTTTTATTTGTCAAAAGTATATTAATTTGGAGTTTTTTATTATATTAATTTAATTTAACGAAAATTAATAGAGGGTAAATTAGTCACAAATATGCCAATTTAAAGTTTTTGGTAATAAAAAAAATTGGAACAAATTTGTAATACGTATATTATTTTTAGGGTCTTTTGTAGTATTAATCATAAAATCAATTACTAGATTGATCATATGGCTCTTTCATGGGTTGGCGAATCAATGTGGAGGGTTTTGAAGGGACACTCCAGCCACCATTGACCCACTTTTGCTAGCAATGGCTATCGGCCCTCAATAAGGACTTAATTAGGGCACGCGATCGCCAAATTTGGGTAAGAGCTACTAGCCCAGGAGAGAGATCCCGAGACTTCCCTCTACAGCATTGGAATTTCCATAGCTGTTGAGGATGTTCATGATCCGTTCATTCCATTGACCTTCGTGGAAACTGAAACACTTCCAAAGCCGCGTGAAAGTTGACATCCGGAGGGGAGAGCGACGCGCATGTCCATAAAGAGGAAACGACAAAGGATGTTCAAAAGAGGTCATAGACACGGCATTTCGATCTGCGTCTACAATACCGAAATGGCTGGTACCATAATCTCTAAGTTGACTCCACCTGCCAACAGAGGGTTTAAAACATTTAAATTACAACAAGTTCACACGGAGCGGAGGTCTGTTTTGGATTTTGCCAAATTCAAAGGAGGATCTTCATACTTGTACAAGTAATACTCCGAAAGGAAAGTTGACATCCGGAGGGGAGCCAAGGAGGGGAAGTGACGTCCACCCACATGCAAAACGAGGTAAGCTAAGGAGGGGAAGCCCGGAAATAGGAAAGATAAGTAGGGGAAGCGACGTCCGACGACAAGCCATCCTGAAGTAGGAAAGATAAGGAGGGGAAGCGAAAGCGACGTACAGCGACCTTGCGGTCGGAGGTCTACATAAAGCTGTGCCTCTGTGCGATCACTCGCTGTCCGATCACTCGCTGGGTTTTTCTTAGGCCGTGATCAATCACGTAAAATGAGGTCTTGAAAGAAAGACCAATCTTCCCATCTTAAATTAATAGTCAGCTGGATATTATCATCAAAGATAGAAATTATTCGGATCAATTCATCCTTAAACTTATTTCACGTCAATTGGACGGAATAATGACTATTTTTATAACTTGATATTAATTTTTTAAAATTTTTTTATAGACTAAAGTAATATTCGCGAGATTAAATATCTCTTGTGGTAGAACCGACGGCGATTCCGCGCTCTTTGTTTTCAACTATAAACTTGTTATTTTAAGATGGAGGGGGGTAATTTAAAGATTTTGCACTCCGTCCTAATCTTTTGAGTCGAGGGAAAGGTGACGACGGAAGAAGTGAAAGGCGGGACCATGATGAAAGTTTTAGATAAAGACGAAATTTTATGTGGGGGTATTTTTTATTTTTTTTTTTTTTTAAATTTTATCTGTAAAGTTAAAGTTTTTTTGAATGAGAAAAAAGAGGGGGGTACAAAGAAAAGAAGGAGAGGTGGCAGACAGATGAGGCGTGCGTGTGCGTAGAAAATATTAATTTGGAGTTTTTTATTATATTAATTTAATTTAACGAAAATTAATAGAGGGTAAATTAGTCACAAATATACCAATTTAAAGTTTTTGGTAATAAAAAAAAATTGAAACAAATTTGTAATAGGTATATTATTTTTAGGGTCTTTTGTAGTATTAATCATAAAATCAATTACTAGATTGATCATATGGCTCTTTCATGGGTTGGCGAATCAATGTGGAGGGTTTTGAAGGGACACTCCAGCCACCATTGACCCACTTTTGCTAGCAATGGCTATCGGCCCTCACTAAGGACTTAATTAGGGCACGCGATCGCCAAATTTGGGTAAGAGCTACTAGCCCAGGAGAGAGATCCCGAGACTTCCCTCTACAGCATTGGAATTTCCATAGCTGTTGAGGATGTTCATGATCCGTTCATTCCATTGACCTTCGTGGAAACTGAAACACTTCCAAAGCCGCGTGAAAGTTGACATCCGGAGGGGAGAGCGACGCGCATGTCCATAAAGAGGAAACGACAAGGGATGTTCAAAAGAGGTCATAGACACGGCATTTCGATCTGCGTCTACAATACCGAAATGGCTGGTACCATAATCTCTAAGTTGACTCCACCTGCCAACAGAGGGTTTAAAACATTTAAATTACAACAAGTTCACAACGGAGCGGAGGTCTGTTTTGGATTTGCCAAATTCAAAGGAGGATCTTCATACTTGTACAACGCTGCCCACAGCCCATCAGCCATTGCCAACCGCCGGTGGTTGTCCGCCTCCATCGCACGCCAACCACACGATTGCCACATGATTGCCGCCCACAACCCATTGGCCACCGCCAACTGCCGATGGCCGTCTGCCTCTGCTGCACGTCAACCGCACGACCATCGCACGATCGTCGCACGGTCGCTGCATAGCCATCTCACGGCCGCCGCACGCTAACCGCACGACCACCGCACGACCACCGCACGTCGATCGTCGCCACATGACAGTTTGCACCCAAACTGGTTAATGTGTGCCAGACCAAATGTGCCGCAAGAATTCACAGGTAGATTACTTAAGGGGGAATCGAACTGTCGTAGTTGCATGCGAGCCCTTCCTATGGGTACTTCTTTGGCCCACATGGATCGCCCGCCCAGTTCTTCTTTATTTGATATGTTGTTTTGACACTGAACAAAGCATTGACTATATATTGTATCAAATGCAATGAAGTAGATAGAAAGTAGTGTAGACTTTCATATCTAGTTTAAGCACATACTAACAACCATGAAATTGCCTCAACATAAGTACTGATTCCGAGACTCCTGCAGTAGCATGCAGTTTTTTTTGCTCTTCATTTCTTTTCACATCTCAAGCAAGTTCAACCTTAATTGCTTTCGCTAGAGCAAACTTGACCATCCCTTGAGACTATTCCCCATTACTGATTCCAATATGCTTATAAGCTATGCTGAATCGAAATTTCAAACACTAAGAGAAGAGAACATACCATCTTCACTGTTTGTTAGCACTTCATCCAGTAACCTCGCCTTGTAGATCTCAACAGCATTTAGTATGGGTGGAAGAGCTGAATCAGCTGTTTTATAGATCATGATTCGATGTTCACCTCCCACCAAGGCTTTTGAGTTAGATATCGTGGCAGCGTAGAGGTAGTGCGGACTAAAAGGCCCGGAGATTTGAGATCCATTCCATGATATGTTGAATTTTCTTGAAACATTTCTCTGAATCTGCTCAACTTCGGCAAAGTACAAGTACACAGAACTAATCGCTTGCATTGCTTGAGGTCCAGCGCAATTCCAAGGGTTTGCTCGCATTCCACAACCTAGCAACTGTCTGAATGACTTCAGGAGGCGCTTTATAGCCGTTTTCATTTGTATTAACTGCCAATGAAGTATTGATCGCCTTCCATGAAGGGGAAACAGAAGGAGCCCAAATGCAGTCGTATATATCATCTACGTGTCTACCACTTCCCTTGGTTGAACCAACATTCAACCTTTGAAAGAGAAGTAATGAAGCAGATTTCCCATGTTCGGAGTCGTATGTCGAACTGTTCAGTGGCCTAAGCTCCAATGCCCATATGAAAGGAGCTCCTGCACCAATGTTCACGAGACAAACGTAAATAGCCTCCGAAGATGCAAACTGACAGCCTCTGAAGTCACGACGTCAGAAGTATTGCTGAATTTCACCGTTAACCAGAGATTGGCATCGAGATAAAGATCAAACTGAGGCGGATCATTGAGTCCATCATAGTTTGCATAAACGAAACTAGCTCATATTAAATATAAGCTGGCATTATCCGTAGCAGGTCTTAAGGTGTAACAGTTCTTGTTTCCTTGAGGAAAGCTTCGGAGATCCGAAAGCGACTGAGGCAGATTGGGGTTGTTCGGGTATGCATAGTCAGAGGAGATGTTCCTGTTTGTTCCGGTGCCGATCGCCGGTGGTTGTCCGCCTCCACCGCACGCCAACCACACGATTGCCGCACGATTGTTGCCCACAGCCCATTGGCCACTGCCAACTGCTGACGGTCGTCCGCCTTCGCTGCACGCCAACCACACGACCACCATACGGCCGTCGCACGACCGCTGCATGCCGACTGCACAATCGCCACACGACCATCACACGTCGATCGTCACCGCATGACAGTTGCCAAGAGCCCATCGGCCACCGTTGACCACCAATGGCCGTTTGCCTTTGATGAACGGGCAACCACAGGAGAGGACAGTTGATGGGCTGTGGGCGGCGGTCGTGTGGCAATGGTCAGCGGGCGGTAGTCGTGCGGTGCCGGGTGGTGGCCGGCGGTGGTTGGTAACGATGGCAGGCTGCTAATGGTCGGGTGGCGGCGATTGGCGGTGGCAGCAGGTTGCCGGCAGTTAGTGGCAGTCGTCGACGATCAGGGTGGCCAATGGGCTGTGGGCAGCAGCGATGACGATTAGGCGGCCATGGCGACAATGGTCATCATCGGTCGGGTAGCGGCGATGATGGTCGCCATTGGTCAGGCAGTGGCCGGCAGTTGGCAGGCAACCGTAGCAAGCAAGAAGAACAAAAGAAAATATTCGCTTATTTCTAAAAATTATTCTTGGGAACAAGATATTTTTTTATATTTATTTCTTGTTTCTGTTCCAAATATATTCCCCAGTTACTTTTCTATTTCGGAAATAGAAAAATAAGTTGGCGTTACCAAATGGATTTCTATTCTTTGTTTGTTCCGGTGAACAAAAGAATAGAAATTGGGAGAAATAAAATCGTTACCATGTAGGCTGACCTGTTTGAAGCTGCCCATTCGCTGGAACTGCAGTGAGAATACAAAGGAAGAGCAGCTGAGGTGAACCGATCGACATCTCCACCATCATCTTTCGGCTCAGCACAACTGAAACTACGCGACACCAGCAATGTTATAGCTAATGAAAAAGAAGAAGAAGAAAGAAACTTAACAAAATAAGAATGGTCATTTGCTTCATCGCTAATCAATCGCGAATCTTTCCAAATCTAACCGACCTATAAATACCCTCCAATAAAATCTGTGCGGTCAAATTCGAAGGTTTGAAGTGGGAAAGCCTATGCAAAGCCGAAACATCGTGGGCAAAATTGGCGATGCTATGTAAAGTCCACGCTCGTCATCTCAATTTTAGCTTCTCTCTTGTAAATAAAACTACAATGTGATCAGCATCACTGTAACAGGGACTGCAAAATCATACTTGCTAGAACAGCTACCAAAGGGGACCATGTGGTTCATCACAAGGTCACCATATGAGCAAACTAACATGTCTTGAATGTGGAAGAAATCGGGTAGACACTCATGTGATAGAGGACCCGCATACGACATAGCACTGACTTTCTGCTCAATAATTTATTTTTATTTTTTTAAAGTCGAGTCATAAGTATCAATTCTATTTTTTTTGCAGCAGTGAAGCCATATAGTGTCGATGCTAGGCTCGCACAGAAGATGGCTCTAACAAGTGGGCACTAACATAGTAGAGGAAGTTCTCAAGTTTAAATCACTTTAGATTTGCGCCGTCGTGGATGGGAGACGCTGGTGGTGGTAGTCGTCTTCGATTGCGGCGACTTTGGCAGCGGCGGTGGCCACAATCCCTAGATCTAGGGATTTTCCATTTCGGTCCTTTTATAATCCAATTGATTTTTTTTTTTTTACTACTATTGAATTTTTTAATTTGTTTTGGTTTTATCTTGAAGTGTACCGCTTCATAGGATCAAACACATGCACATTTTATTCAAACCTATGTCAGTCTTTGTCCTGATGACCAAATGCAGAATGCATTTGACATTTTGAGCTCAACAACTGGGAGCAATACAATTAAATGGGGTCGGATTTCACGTGAGACAATATGATTTAAGACTTGAATGTATTAAGTTCATATATATCGTGTAACGCATCATGCTCTCAAATGAACAACAACCACAAACCCTTTGTCGAAGTTATATGGTTGGTAACTTAAGATCGCACGTAAAAGAACTGGAGGAGAAATAACTAGGAAAAACATAATTCAAGCGAAATGGTCGATGGGACTTTCGATCCTAAATTTTCGTTTCGTTTCGACGATTAGTCTTTCTTAAATTGATTAAACGCTTTACAGAATGTCTCTCAACTGTCCATGCTTCGACAATTAAGCATATCAAATTGGTCTATTGTTTGATATTTTCATCGTTTTAACTTCGAAAGAATAACATCGCTGCGAGGTAAATATTATTTGATTATAAAGAAATGGGCACTTTGGTTTGTACAAATTAGTCTAGAAAAATTCGTGTGATGTATTGGTTCATGTGATAGCAATCTGTAATAGGCTCAAAACTCAAACCTCGCTCCCGGAGTGTCAAACACCAGCCAAATTCCCGCCAAAAGAAGAAAGAGAGAGAGAGAGAGAGAGAGAGAGAGAGAAGAACCGCGGAACCTGCCGCAGCAGCAAAAAGGGTAGATCTCTCGATGTTAATTGTGCTTTTCGTCTGTGATTTTTGGGACCGATCTGAGGTTGGGTTCAGTTTGGACTTTGGAGCGAGCATTTGATTCGCGAATTTCAGCTAGGGTTGCGAGTTTCGAGGTCTAGGGTAAGGCCGAATTGCCTGCGGTTCTCAAGTCGAACTGGTCGTCGTTTGATGCTCGGTGCATTCGCTCGATGGTGCCGACGGCCGGTTTTGGATTTTAGGGCTGTTCCTGATCCTCTGGAGTCTTGATGGTGCTTTGGTTTTTGCTACGTCGTTTCGATTTGCGGACGTGGTTTGTGCTGAGTTTTGTTAGGTTCCGTTGGATTGCTGGTCTCTTGCTTGGTGACCATGGATTGATGGCCAGATTGCGCCGTGAATTTACATATTTGTTACTTTTCGGGTCGTGTACAGTCGAAGAAACGTGGACTCTCGTCGGAAGAGAAGCGAGAGAAGATGCTTCAGATATTCTACGAGTTGCAAGAGTTCTTCCTTGTCAGATTCGGACACTTCTGACCGTATTTATTGAGTACCTTACTTACAGTTCTCAACATGCTTCATTTTGACTGAAGTTTTCGTGTTTTTACTGATGTTGTAGTTATGAAATATGTAGAATCATATCATGTTTTAGCATTCGTTGTTCTAGGAAGAAAGAGAGTAATTCTACTAGTGTGAAGCTCTATGTAGGCGGGTCATTTATGAAAGCTGAGAGAGAGAGAGAGAGAGAGAGAGAGTAATTCAGTACGCACTTTCTCAACAATAACAACAGAGTAACTAAATCACAGCTACGAAATGTGTACTGGAAACTTGACTGATGTCCATAGTAGTAAGAGGCGGTTTATGGAGCTAGCTGATCAGTGCAATGCATTAAAGAAGGGAAGAGAGGAATCTGTGAGTAGATCTCTTTCCAACAATAGGCAATATGCTCCTAGGAGTGAAGAGTAAAAGTTTTGTGCTTCCTCTGTGGTTTGACCAGGATGAACGAGAGGAGGCTTTAGGCAACCTTAAAAAAGTAGAGGAGAAATACAGCGAGTCGAAGGTTGTGGTTGAACTATTCCTCCATTCTTATTGATTATCCAAAACTAAAACTGGAGTATGATAGTCCATTGTCTGATATTTTAAGATGAGATGGCAGAATATGCAGACAATGATCCAGCTGCCTTTGAAGCAATGAGTTAAGAAAGCCGGTGTTATGATGCTCAAGCTTCTAGTTTTTTCCCTAAGCTATCCCGGATTTCACGTTTCTTTCTTTATGGTACTTTGTTTGGCAATCTGACTAGCTGACTATTCCTCAATAATGTGGACAGAGGATGCAATATCGGTTGCCCATGCGGCAGCCAATAGACGGACAGGTATGTTGCCTCTTCACAGATTCTGCTTTGTTAAGTGCTTATTTTAGTCTTCAAGTAAGCACTTGAGCAATTTCGTGACATAGTGAATTTCCACTATTATGGCCCTTTAAATTCTTTTCGGGTCTTAATGTTGCAAACGATATTTTCACACTGAGACAGTGGTGCTCAAACAATTTTCCAGAAGCCAAAGAACAGCTAGAACATATGTTCCAGGAGGTAATTCCCCTAAGCACAGATATAGCCTCGTCCAAAAGCATCATAGTAGGCCAACCACTACCCAAAATCCAGATATCTGCAGTTTATTTGGCTGACCACACTAAATAACAACATCTAAATCATTAGCAAATATGACGGTGTACTACAAGCAACATTTTCTGCTCACCTGATAAATTAGTCTAGTGAAAAATATAGTTACAAAGAAATGAGTGTTGATACCTAAATTTTACTATTTTACTTAAAACTTAATAGCATTAAGGGTTAGGAATTAGTAAAAAAAAAATCAAAAAGAACAAACAATAAAAAAATTAATTAATTAATTAATTAAAAACACAAACAAACCCGTCGGGTCGGGCCGGAGCCGGCTTTGGCCCGGCCCGCCCCCTTCCTTTCCTTCTTTCCCCCCTCGCGCACGGGCCAGCTCTTTCGGCCCAGCTTCTCTTTTCCCCCTTCGGCCCAACCGGCCTCCCCTTTCTTTTCTCCCACTCGCGCGCGGCCCGGCCCGCGGCCAGTCTTCTCCTCCTGCCAGCCTCGCGCGAAAACCTGCAAAAACAGAAGAGCTGGAGAAGGAAAGAACGCGGCAGCAACAGCACAGCGACAGAGGAGCAGCGAGAGGAGCAGGAGGATCGGGGTTCGGCGTGATCCACGGGTCTGGGAGCAGGCCAGTCGACAGGGTGGCGAGACAGGAACCGGGCACACCGACCGTTGACCTTGAAGAGCTCGGAGTACCTGCATAGGGGGGAGAAGCTCGAATCTGGCGGAGGGAGCGGCAAACTGAGAGAGCAATACGAGCAACCGAGAGCGGCTTAGTCACGCACGGGCTTGTCCGAAGACCTTCCCTGCGCCTTCCTCAAGCTGACGAAGTAGGTTCGGCTCCCTCCTTGCTCCATTTCAGGCGCACCGGGCCGGAGCTTGTGGCCCTCGTCGCTCTTGCGTTTCGTTCCCATTGTTCCTTGTATGTCGTGTTCGAGACCCCCAATGCACGTTCGAGGCTCGGTTGAACCGGAAACCTTTAAATTTGGTAGTGCACCCCAACTGTTCGACAAAATGCCTCAGCGAGATCCGAAAAGTCAGTTCGTGTTTTAGCTTAGAATCGATCCGTGCTTGCATACGTAGTTGCCGAATCATGTTTTTTGTTCGCGTGGTCACTGTGTTTTGGCGTGGTCTTCGCGAAATAATCGTGCGTCGTCGGGAGAGTGAGGGTTTTCTATATTCCGGTGAACGGATTATCGGTCATCGGAAAAGGTGGCCGGCGGCGGTCGCCACCAGACGAGCGGCATGACCAACGGGCGATGGTGGTCCAAGCACCGGTGAACTTTCGCTGGAGATGACGTTCGTTGGCGCTGGTTCGGTGGAGGAAATCGTCGGACGGAAGGGGCTGCACGAAGACGTCGTGGGGGGCTGCAGGAAGACCAGAAGAAGAAGACCAGAAAAAAAAAAAAAAAATTAAAAATTAAAAATTAAAAAATAAAAAAAATGAAGAAAAGGAGAAACGCAAAAAAGGATACAAAAGAATAAAAAAAGAAAAAGCAAAAAAAATATAGAAATAGAAAATGGGCTGTGATTTTAGTTTGGTTAGTGGGCTGGCGAGGTTAGGAGCTGAAATGAAAAGTTGGGCTGAGAGCAAAAATTGGGAATGGGCTGTCTTTATGAAAGGATTTTGGTGGGCCTTAATTTTGTTTTTTTCGAGTAGGCCTTGGGGCCGGCCCATTTTTTTTTTTAAAACGACCAGGACCGATGGGGTCCGGGCCGGTTTAGCAGGGCTGGATCTTTTGACCCGGTCCGAATTGTTTTTCATATGAAAAAATCCAAAAAAATTTAGAAAATAATAAAAAATATTAAAAATATTATAAAGATTTCAAAATTTTCCAAGTTTGTTTTAGAGTTCCCTGAAAAGCTTTAAAATAATTCTTGGACAATTTTCTCTTAAAAGGTGTGGGGAAATCATCGGCTTAAGATTGTGCTTAAAATTGAACAAGCCCGCATGACTTCACCTTAGGGTTCTAATTATCCTCAGATACAATTGCCCTTGATTGCACGCTTACACACGATGATTATGGTTCCCCCTTGGTCTAATTAGGATTGTCATTTATTTATCTCTTAATGCTAGGTGTTTATTTCTCTTGCAATTCATTTAATGTTTACTTTAGTTGCTGATTGTTATTTTGATGATTGTGTATACGCATGATCACTTCACATGTTAATGGATAGGTATAAAATCAATCCAAACTGCTTGACAAAAATCATTTCTTTTAAAATGAATAAGATTAGGTACCGAAAGGGCACTAATTGATCAATTAGTGTAATCAAGTTCTCGACCTTAAATTCTCTGGTTGCGTAGGAAGTGAGGTACACTCTCATACCTCACACGATTTCTATCCGATCTCAATAGGTTAATAGCAATTCCTTTTTACAAAATTCTTAAAATATTCTAATGTCACGTGGAGTATGGGCTTGGGAGAGCTCGCACCTAATCATGGGCCCTAGGCCCATCCTTTAGTCAATACCCCTAAATCTATTCCCTCCCCTAGAGGGGTAGATCACGACAATGAGTAAGTTTACTCTTGAGTAAGGCGTGAGCTGCTCCTTTGAAATAGCTATTTTAGCTTATCTGATCTTCTAAGTTTTTTTGAACTGAAGTTCTAATGCTCAAATGTAACTGAAGGTGGGAATTAGTGATGATTTGGACTACTTGGAGATGTCAACCCTAGGAAATTAGATACCACGGAGTCAAATGGCATATACACCAGGTGTCGCATCCAAATTCTCTCGGATTTTGATGCAAATCTATTAAAGTGAAAGAGCACATTGCGTGAGTATGTTGTTGCCTTGGTTTGATGTCTGAGCAAAGCTTCCTAGACCTGTCATAAATTTTTTAGCTGACCCTCTTTGAATGTGCAAGCTGAATCGGTTTTTATGCTTGATGAGATTGGGGGTGATGTGTATTTTGGATCATACAACTTGATGGAAACACACTTTCGACAGTAATATCTCCACCTGCATGCCTCTCTCTCTCCATTGCCAATGCAGAGAAATGCGTGTGGAGCAAAAAAGGTAGGAAAATGACATTGCTGCATCAGAAGATCCGAGCATCTTCTGAAACCTTGCTAACAAATAGAAATCAGGCCTTTATTTGCTCTTCTGGGATGTATGACCAGATTATAGATATCCATACACACTAGTATAGTACTTCAGAGGAAGATCAAATCTGTCTAGGTCGAATTTAAGAAGCCCAATCAAGATTGAAGTACAAATTATGAACAGCACAGTCCAACTTCGTAAGTTGGTGAAGACTTGAGAAGCTACTGTTGGGGTTCGTCTCCAATTAAATGAAATTCCACTGTATCTAGTAACAAAAATATTGATGCAAATGTGTAGCAGCACAGCAGCAGGAATGTCCATAATACAGGTTTGGCGTCTTTACACAGCCTCAGTTAACTATGAGCAGCAAGACCTGTGGAATGTAACTGATATATCAGATTAGAATGACAGTATAACAAAATAGCCAAAGAAAAAGTTGTCTTCTCCTATGCCACTTATCATACAAAAGAAAGAAATCATTGGCAGCCAAGGGAAAAAACAGAATTTCGGCCAATTTAAGAGTAACCTAACTTATAGACCAACAGCAATGAAATGCTTAATACTAGCTTTTGAAAAAAGGAGAGAAGATTGACCTGCTCAAAGTGCCATCTCAGCCTGCGAATCAGCAAGTTCATCCTCCTCAGCTGTCCTCTGAGGAACAGGGTCAGCTCCTTCCTGTTCTTTGAGCTTTGCCTCAACCTTATCCTGGAATTACAAAGTGATTAGAGATAAGCATGGACTTTCTGAGAGGTAGTTTTGGATCCACAAAACCGGTGATCAAAAGCATAACTAAAATCAAAGAAAGTGTGAGGATGGTAACCTCATTGAACTCAGTGGTTGCACCAGAAGGAGTTCGCAATGAATCTTGAATTTGTTTCACGTTTGCCATTATTTCATTAGTCTCATCCATGTTCTTGTCCCCATCATCAATATTTCTGTGAAAAATAGACATCAGTAAACTTTACAAGCAAAAGAAAGCACCATAATGGAGCACCCGGCTAATTCAAACTCAAGAAACAGCAATAAGAAAGTGCTGCCACATTGCATAGAAAGAAACAAATATCAACAAAATCAGTATTCTGCAATTCAGAAAAGAAAACAAAAGTAGGACATACGTCGCCTTCTGCATTTCTTGCATTGCTGCTGCTCCAATTTTCAGAGCATCCACAGTTTTAGCAGTTGTTTTTACTCCTTCCAACTTTATTATCTGGACCATTCACATATCAGTCATCCAATCCTAGAAGCAGATATCAAGGAAGTTCTGAATCATTGAATCTTGATGGCTCACCAGTTCCTCAATCTGAAATTGGGAATTCCCAAGCAGCTCAATCTGCTGTTCATACAGGCTCTTCCTCTTCAAGCATAGATTTGCAGCTGCATTTCCAAAGGCACAACTTTACGTCAATAAGATAGACTAGCTGACTTCCATAATTGATGAATGCCATCATATAGCTTCAAGTATCATATGAAAGTAAAAAATTTCTTGGGTAGTTGCAAGTCAAAGTTACAGGGGAAAAGAAAACAAGTAATATAGGTGAAATGATATAAAATGAAGTTGCGGCCACAAACAACAAAATGTAATGGTGAAAGAATTGATTGTGCTAAGATTGCTATCCAGTAGTAAGGTCACAATTATACAAAGGAGAGTATAGATCAGAATGCAATGACAGATTAAAGTGCTTTGACTGCCACATACAATGAAATAATGAACGTAAGGACCAGTTTATGTGGATTTGCACTGAATTACTGTGTACAAAACTCCATTCCTAATAACAGTGGACAGGTTGAGCAAATGAAGCAACTCCAAGAAACAACGTAACAAAAACAAAGGCGTAAAAGGTATCTATCCAGGAAAAATGTCGAGGTGAGTGACCGTACCCCCCTATCTCTTACTCTTAAAGACTTCTTCGCTTTCTTAACCTCTTGAGAAGCCTTCTTTTGTAAGTCTGCGCCTTTTCTTCAGCTTTTTGAGTGTCTGTACAGAAAGGAGGACAGAGGGTGCAAATGAACCAGTTAAATATACAAATGATATAACCTACCATAATTATTTGTATAGACTAAGGTTAAATCTTTTTCTAAGCCTACAATCCAACAAAATAAATCCACATCTTAATATAGAGAAATGCAGATGCGTGTGTTTTACTATAATACATACTTGAAGTAGGCATTTCTTAATTACTCACAACATCAGGGGAATCAAAATGGAAAAGACTCTCTCCACATAAAAGAACGGACTCTTCAGGAAATTGTTATAAAAACAGATAACTCTTCTACCTTTCAAGTAATCAGATCAAAAATTTCGATCCACTGAATAAATGTGTGATGGTGTGCCTTGGTTGAACTAGCACATATAGCCACAGTTAACTTCCTCACTGAAAAAAAAAATAATAATAATAATAAAAAATAGAAGAGCTAACAAACAGCTTTCGCTTTCAGGTACAAAATAAGCTGGAAAGGTTATGAATCACTATAAATAAGCAGCCAATTATTGAAGTATGCGGTTGCATCAATTTCATACACAATCACATGGAGACTCGATTATCGAAAGCAAAACTGTCGCCAGAAGGTAAAAGCCCCAAGCACAGGTCCCCGTTGGGAGCTCAAGAAAGTACATCTACTCGTCAGTTTTCCCAAAAAAAAAAAGAAAACCCAGTACCATTTCTTCAACCATTGAAGGAAAAAAAAAAGGACAGAAGCCGAAAATTCAAAATCAAGCGCGGGAACTGTACCTTCTTCAACTTATCCCTCGGGGTGAGAGGCTGAGCGTCGATCCCCAGCTTAAGTTTCCACATCCAGCCAAACATGATCGATCACTGCCCAAGGAAAACCCTTGATATCCTATCAACGCCTAAAAGATCGAACCAACCCAATCAATCTGCAGAGACAAACAGGACAGAGCAAAAAAATGGAAAGCGAATACCAACCTCGGAAAACTGAGGGCGGAGCTCGATGCCGGGCGAGGGATCGGACAGAGAGCGAGAGCAAGATGGTCCGCCGGAGAAATCGGTGAGGTTTATACTGATGTCCTCTCTCGTACGAAGGATTATCTTCCATGCCTGCGCTGGAAGTCGCTTTCACCTCCGCTTCTTTTTTGAGCCTTGCTTTTAACTTCTCCCCCGCAAGCAAGTTTTTGAATAGCTTCCCCAGGAAGTTTTTAAATTCTGCCAAGAGTTTACCCCTTGAAGAGTGAACCTTTTTCGAAGAGTTTACAAGTTTTCGAAGGGGTCTGAATCTTTCCGAAGAGTTTACCCCCAGAAAGTTTTGAAAAGTTTCCCCCCATAAAGTTTTTTAAAGTTCGGAAAGTTTTCAGAAAGTTTTTTAAGGTTTTGAGCCTTGATCCACAGAAAGTTTTTGAGGAGTTTTTGAGCCTTGCTTCTTTTTTTTTTTGGTCAGAAAACCTTGCTTTTAACTTATTGCGTTTTTTAAGCATTTATCATTTCCACCCCTGCCGCTTCTTATTCAGCTAATGCAGAGCACGCCCGACAAAGTGCCTTATGACCATTTTGCCCGTTGTGGATCCTATCCTTTAGCATCCTGTACAATCTTTTGGTGTTTTTTTTTTTTTTTTTTTTTTTTTTGCTAATGGTAAAAATATATTGAGCTTTAACCAACTATACAAAAGATCTGACGCCAAAAACTTTCACTCATAGTGTGCCAACAAATCAAAATGAGGTGAAAGGGAGTCGAAATAAAAGAGAGCTACAAAGAAGCAACAAACAAAACAAAGGAAATAGCCCAAATAATAGGTAGAAGGAGCTACAAAAGAAACGCCACCAAGGCAAAGAACAAGTAGCAAAAAAAAGCAGCCTTCAAAGGAGACAACGCAGCAACACTTGACAAACGAGCCAACGAAGCAGCGGATCGAACAACAGCACAAGCGGCCCAACCCGAGGCCACAGACAACGAAAGCTGGAGTAGCAATGAAGGTCGAAGCCCAACAAAAAACCAAGGAAACGCCACAACCGAGCAACCAGCAACCAAGGCAGAAACCACAACCTTTCGATGCTAATTAGGAGAACTAGGACCACATAGAGATGGATGGGTCAAATCCCCAACCTCACTGGAGTCTCCTGTTTCTTGAGTTATCCGGCACATTTCTGAAGGTCAAAGCCTTGTTTTTGACCACTTTGATAAGATGGTTTTTCAAAGTCGAAACCACCAACGCTTCCCCTTGGAAAATAATACTATTCTTTTTTTTCCAAATCAGATGGCACAAGGCACCAAAAGATAACCATGCAATGCAGTAGAATAAATCCTTACCTAGAAGGAACTTCAAAGCCCAAAGGAAATTCTCCAACCAAGACCTATTATGCCAAGGAAGATTACATCTAGCGGCCTAGAAAAATACAAGAGTAGCCGAGATGTGACAATCGAAGAAAAGATGGTCGATAGAATCTGGCGTGGTGTTACAAAAGGTGCACAACACATTGTCAATTCTACCATAAGATAGGAGGAAAACCTAAGTAGGTATACGGTTTCTAGTAATCAGCCAGAGGTTGAATTGAAATCTAGGGGTGATGGCATTGTTTCAAATAAAAGAGGCCCAAGGAACACGGTTCTTCTTGCTCCTAATGGCTTCTCAAGCTGAGGTGACCGTGAAGGTACCAGAAGAGTTCCCACACCAAGTAAACCGGTCAAGGGCCTCAGTAAGAACCGGAAGGGAAAAGTTCCAACACTTTAAGAGAGTCTTGAAGACTCGACCAAAAGGGGAAAGGAGGCCTGCCACCGTCGCTTGCCTAGAGAGGCCCGAGCTATCAATAAGAGATTCTGGAATAAATAAGTTTAACAGGCCTTCCTGGTGCCAATAGTCAAACCATTAAGACATTGAAAGGCCATCACCACCTCTCCATAGAAAGGATAACCGAAATTCCCTCCTTAGCTACAAGATCTTCTTCTAAGCCCACGAACACACTGTAGGTTTGCCGGAGACCCAAAAATTTTCCCTTCTTAAAAAGAATCTTTGTGGTGTGAATCCACTTGCACCATAAAGATTCTTTATCCATAAATAGAATCTAAATATACTTAAGCATGGAAGCTTTATTGTAGTCTTGCAACCTGCGAATGCCTAGACCTCCCTCCTCCTTCAGGAGACAAACGTCCTCTTAGGAGACTTTAGCCCTGCCACGACCAAGGGTAGGGCCTTTCTAGAGGAACTGTCTCAAAATTCGCTCTATACTGTCTAACACTGAACAAGGAAGGGTAAACACACTAGCCCTAAAAGCTTGGATAGAGTGAATGACAAACCTAATCAACTGGAGTCTTCCCGCAAAGGATAGGAACCGCTGGGCCTAGGTTTGGACCCTGGCTGTGATACGATCAATAAGAGCAATGCAATTTGCTTTACCAAGCCTTAAGGAGATAATTGGCACCCCCAAATACCGCACCGACAGCTTCCCTTCCTAGAAACAAGGGCCAACAAAATATAATTCCATGGAGAAGAAGACCCTCCCACAAGAAAGACCTCACTTTTGTTTTTATTTGGCAACATCCCACTCCACGAGGAGAAGATATCAAGGCCTCTTTTTAATAGTGACACTGAAGCCCAATCTGCCTAATAGAAAAGGAAGACGTCATCAGCGAAGAAAAGGTGAGAAAGCTTCATAGTTTTGCACCTCCAGAAATATTTGAAATCGTGATGTGAAGTGCGAGAGCTCAAAACCCCAGAAAAGACCTCCATCACCAAGGTAAAAAGATAGGGAGACATTGGGTCCCCCTGCCGGAGGCCCTAGCCACCTGAGAAAAATCCATGTAACTCACCATTGATCGAAATGGAATACTTTGGAGTACGCACACAAACCATGATGAAACGAATCATCCACTCAGGGAAACCGAAAGCTATGAGAGTTAGCTCAAGGAAACCCTAGTCCACTGTATCATATACTTTGGTGTCATTTTTTGGTTTTTTACCCATTGTGGATAAAATAACCGGTGCATTTATGGTGCGTTAGCTTAGGTGCTGTTTGGTAACGTTCCAGGGAACACCCGTTTCTTTTTTTCTTTTTTTTTTTGTTCCCTGGAACAAAAAAGAAAAGAAACGTGTTTGGTAAATCTTTTATTTCCGGGCACAGGTTTGGAACAAAAACGAGAAACAAAAAAAAAAAATTGTTTCTTGTTCCCGGGAACAACTCAAGAAACAAGTTTTTTCTTTTCTTTTCTTTTCTTTCTTTTTCTCTTCCTTTCTTCCCTAGCAGGTCACCAGCCTGGCGATGGCCGACGACCAGCTAGATGAAGCCCGACGACCTTACCGGAGCCTCGTCAGCCCCTGGCGAGGTTGCCCCGAGCTCGCCGGCCATCGGCAAGGCTCGACCTCGCCTAGATTTGGCGAGGTCGAGCCTTGCTTGGCCATTGCGAGGACCGGCGTTGCCTGGCCTTGCGGTGGCCTAGCGAGGCTTAGCCACAGCGTGGCCAAGTGAGGCTTGGCCACCATGTCTTGACCATCGCGAGGCCGAGCCTCGTCGAGCCATGACGAGGTTGGCCTCGTGGTGGTCGAGACACGGTGGCCAAGCCTCACTAGTGGTCGAGACGCGGTGGCCGAGCCTCGCCGGTGGCCAGCGAGGCTCCCCCGAGGCCAGCGACCTTGTTTGGCCGGTCTCCAGCCGGCCATGGCCAAGCTGACGACCGGCAAAGAGGAAGGGGAAGGGAAAAAAAAATGAAAGAAAAAAAGAGAAAATGTACTAAAATTATTAATATATTACAAGAAATTGTAAGTCACAAAATTTTTTAGGGTTGTATCAAACGTGTTTCTGTTCCCAGAATAGATTTTTTTTTTTGTGACCCAGGGAACCTCCGTGCGCCATCTGCGCTTGGAGTAAACCCAAAACATAAATTTTTTATAGTTACCAAATACCTCAAAATAAAGGCCAAAAATCAACAGCCAGCAACCCCTACGAATTTGCTGATTTCCATCTTCAATTTCTCACCAAATTAACCAAATTGGCCTCCAAAAATACCAACTAAGGCTGCGTTTGTTTTCACTTCTTTTTTCTGTTTAAAAACAGTTTTTTTGTTTTTTTGTTCCTGGGAACAAAAAAGGAATAGAAACGCATTTGTTTGCGTTTTTGTTCCTAGAAACACATCTCAGGAATGTAAAACAAGAAACAAAAAAAGCTGTTTCTTGTTTCTGGAACACATTTTAGGAACATTTTTTTCTCTCTCTTCCATTTTCTTCTCTCTTTTTTCTTCTTCTTTTTTCTTTCTTTTTTCTGTGGCCGGTCGCCGGCCCCTGGCGAGCTCAAGCTCGCCCAGCCAAGGGGAGGCCAACCTCGTGCCGGGCTGGGCGAGCTCAATCTCGCCCAGATTCGGCGAGGCCGAGCTCGCCCAGCGGTCGGCAAGGCTCGGCCTCGCCGAGCCACCGCTAGGTCGGCGTCGCCTGGCGGTGGCCCGGCGACGCCAAGCCTCACCGGCCACGGGCGAGTTCAACCTCGCCGGATCCGGGCGAGCTTGAGCTCGCCCGCCTACAAGTGACGCTCAGCCTCGCCGGGGGCCGGCGAGCCTCACCGTGGCTGGGCGAGGCCGCCGGCCCTCGTCGGCCCGGTTGTTGGCCATGGCGAGGCCGGCGACCGGCCAAAAGAAGAAAAATAAGAAAGAAAAAAAGAAAAAAAAAAAAAAAAAAGAAAAAAAAAAAGGAAAAATAAATAAGAAAGAAAATAGAGAAAATAAAATAAAAACATTAAAAAATTAAAAGAAATAAAAAAATTATACAAATTTACCAAACATATTTATATTCTTTTTATATTTTTGGAACAGATTTACCAAACGCGTTTTTTGGTTCAAAAATTGTTCTCTGGAACAGAAATATTTTTTTCTATTTCTGTTTCCTGGAACAATTTTTAAACAGAAAAGTTACCAAATGCACCCTAAGATGCCCAAACAAATTTCCATAATTTCCCTCACAAACCAACTCACTTTGAAAGCCAAAAATCCACTTAAAAATGCCCCTCCAAATTCTTGAATTTAAATTGCCAATTTTGCTTTTTCTGCCAAAATTTCGAGCTTGCCGAAAATTCTTCAAAGGATGAGACAATGTCCTAAAAATAAATCGTGACACGCTCGTTGATTCCCGAAACCGAGTTCAATTTTGTGGTTAATTTCAACTAGATGCGATTTAGCGTGACCTAACTTATCGGGTAGCTTTACGGGATTTTATTGCATTTAACCCGTGGTCGATAATTCTTGATCTCCACGTTTGTGCATCTTCGACTCATCGGCAACTCTCGGTTGTTGTAAAAAACTCAAAGTTTCAGTTACGGGCACTAGATACAGAATCAATAGAAAAATCGATTTAGTGCCATTCGACACGAATTTTGTAATTAGGTGGAATCACCCACAACTTAATTACGTGCTTCTTTCGAATTGACCTATCTCCGGTCTCTAATCGATTATAACGGTGCCGTATGGACCATTGCTGATTAGCACGGTCGAGTAGTTGATTTCTGATCAAATTCTTAAGTTTGTCGCGTTTATATCCCTTAACGACTTTCACCTGATAGATTAGTTATCTCGTGAGTGATCAGCTCAGAGAAAAATACTATAAGTATATCGATGAAAAGCCAATTTCATTTAATCGAAATAGGGTTGAAAATTAGAATGTCACAGTTTCACTTAACTTGAACAAAAAATAAATAAAAAAATGGACAGCTTAAAGACCCAATGACCTTGTAAAGTCTTGAGAGAAGGAATTTGAAGTTTCGACAACACAAGTATGAAATCTTTGCTTTTACTCAAAAATTTGAAAAATGATATTTGGAGAGGAAAGTGACCGGTGATCTCTCTCTTTTTTCTTTGTAAGAACAAGTTGGAATTCTTTTTGAAGTTTGGTTTTTTGTAGAGGTTTCATACAATCAAGAGTTGATGTACTTGGAAGACTTACATAAATTACAAAGGGATAAGAATGTTCAAGTAAGGTCTAAAGCAATGATAACATTGAGTGAAATACTAGGTTGAAATCGAGTGAGAAGTGTACAAATTAGAAAGTGACAAATGCCTCAACCATTGATTCCAACGTAGATATTTTGATAGGTCACTAAGATATCCAGTATTTCAGTACAAAAATAAGGAAATCGGTGTCCATTCTAAACATTAATAAGTCAAAAAAATATTTTGAATCCACTAAAACATTCTGCAAAAGTTGCCAAATGCCAACATAAACTCAACTCCATAAATTTCTAACCTACCACTTATTTGATACATAATTTCGGAGCATATCAGTCTCCATTAGCAATTACTATGATGATATAAAATTCACCATCACTCCATATAATCAACCTACTAATGCTTATTAATCTAACTAGAATTTTCACTTGCAACATTCATCATCTTCATTTCTGACATATTAATTGATGTAGAAATTTCCAAATGTCACATTTTGATTTCCTAAGTTAACAAGAAATACTTTATCTTTTTCTTGCTCTTTTACCTTTTTGGTCATTATAAATGCTATGGTAGTTTCATTCAATTATTTTTTATCTTAGGATATCCATAATAGTAAAGCTAAAACCTCATTTAAAGTTGTATCGAGTTGAATTACTTACTATTATAGTTTTCTCATTTATAGATTAAACTAAATTTAACTAAAAAACACGAAACACAAAATCATGACTACAAATTTAGGAACAACATTCAAATTTTTATAAGTACGATTATTTATAGATGAATATATATACTTTTGGATATCTTTATAAAAACACTTGCTAGTAAAATTAGCAAACATGTCAACCCAATATAACTCTAAATGAGTTTATATTTTTATTGTTATAGAGATCATAAGTTAGCATATATTTAAACAAAATCGTCGTAATATCTAAAATGATTAAGAAGATACTAAAAAGATAGCAGATTTTTTGTAAGGTAAGAAAATAGATTAAAATGAAAAGATAGTCTTAAATTTGGCACTACAGTAATTATGAAAACTTGTGAAAAGCAGTAAGGACGGATTTGACTTTGTTGTGATAAGTTGAAGGCTTAGATTGAAAACATGAAAGTTTAGGGATTAAATTGAATATTTATAATAGTTCAAGTACCGTATTGAATAAATTAAAAGTCCAATGACAATATTGCACATTGGGTCAAAATTTACAAACTATTAATGCCATTTTTCAAAAAGAAAATTGTAAGCACGGTTGCTTAAGAGAGGTTCAGAAAAATAAAAAAATTCACAAGCTTTAATATCGCATGTGGCAAATATACACACAAACAAGTAACTATAACCATTATCATCGTTACTTGCCTCCTATGACAGAAGATAGACACTGGCGAGAGAGTTTTCACAAGAAACGTTACAGTTGTTAAGAATACAACTATCAAATCCGTGGCGTTCCACTCAAGTCTCAGTCTGCTACCTTGGCGAAAGGGCTGACATAGAAGCAAAGTTGGTCGACTGAATTTCCGGCGAACTTGTCGAAACCGTTGTGCTGATCGCCTCGTCCCTCGGTCCGGGAGTTCTTTTCAAGCCCATTTCCAAGCAGTGCTTAAGCTCTGGCAACACGTAACCCATGGTCGGTCGATGTAGGGACGTGGATGCTGCGCATGCCGTTGCTATCTCTACCGCTCTACGTGCCGAACTCCCGTCAAAGTCTCCCTGCAACCTTTGATCGACAAGGTCTAGGATATCCCCTCTTTGAATGAAAGGACTCACCCATTCCAGAATATGGACTGGCATTTCGGCTTTGATGATTGCGGGCTGTCCCGTGATCAGCTCCAAAAGAACAATGCCGAAACTGTAGACATCGCTTTTCTCGTTCAGTTTGCGAGAAATGTAGTACCTGCATAGAAGGGACAAGATTCAGAAAACCATCAGAGACAGCCCTAGTTATCGTTTATGCATTGTAATCCTGAAATCAAGGGAAGCTATTATCAGTAGAAATCATTCTTTCTTTAGCAAAAGGCTTTATGGTTCAGTGACATTCATGTAATAAAACGCACTCTGGGTCAAGATATCCAATTGTACCCACGACGGAAGTCGTCATGTGACTAAGGCCGTCACTGGGGATAACCTTGGAAAGTCCAAAATCTGCTATTTTAGCCTCCATGCTTTCGCTCAATAGAATGTTGGCAGTCTTCACGTCTCTGTGAACAATCGGCGGTTTGCATCCATGGTGTAAATACTCGAGTCCTGTAAACCAACATCTGAAACTCCATTTTTTCACGATGAAAGAAAAATTGATTATACACTAAATGTTATACAAATGATATTTACTCTTCCTTTTGTTACTGAAAATGTTTGATGCCATCTTTTCAGAGTAATGATTATTTTGTTTCAGTGAAGTAGCAGTCATCTGATGCTTAAGTATATGACCTTTTGATGTATGAGATCTTACTTGCACATAGATCAGATAAAAGGATTGATTACATTGGATACTAAGGACTAGAGCCAAGACATGTTCTTTTGTTGTAACTGGATTTGGAACTCAAATTCGTTTCGGATGATGAATTTCACTTCAAGCATAACCTTTTCATTATAAATCTAGCTGATTTTTTTTTTCTTGCAAATAGAATGTTTTGCTGCACGATTCAGATTTTTTCTTCTCAGATTAAGCTTATCGCACAACCACATTAAAGTTCACTGGACTTGACTTCACTTGTTCAGAAGAACTCGTGGGGTGAACCATGAGACAAATGCACAATGCGAGGAAAGGATTGACGACATTTAATTCATCGACCATTTAAGTTCAAGTCCATAAATAAAAGAATGTGACCAAACCACTAAGGTATGAGGGTCTGATTAGAATGTTTCTTGAGCTTAGATATGATATAGAAAAGCTAACCTTGTGCAGCGTCTATTGCGATGCGAAGCCTTGATTCCCAACTCAATGAACGTGAATCACCGTCTGCAGGAGCAAGATATTGTATTAGTGTCTAAAATAGTAGTCATTATTTCGCCCTAAACTTCTTTGTTGTTCCTGTAGAATTACCTGAAAGATAATTTTTCAGATTGCCCTTAGCCAAGTATTCGTATATCAGCACCATTTTGTTGCTCTCATCACAATATCCAATGAAGGAGGCCAAGTTCTTATGGTGAATTCGCATTAGAAGTTCAGCCTGCAGACGGACCAGCAGCTTTAGTAATTTAAATTACATTCTTCAAGATTAAATTGATAATGTCTTGTAAACATTTTTTTCACAAAAACAATACGAGATTGCATTCTCTGTCTCAATGGAACAACCTCTAGAGGGATCATCTATGATCAGCCTTTACGGAGAGCAATGAAACCTGTACTGTCTTTAATGTATTTCAGCATGTTGTGTGTGGCGTCAGGTTTTCTCAAATGTGCTAGGGACATTGATTTTTAAGAATATTGTACAAACCTCAGTTCGGAATTCTCTGAGCCCTTGTGAAGATGATGCAGATAGCATCTTCAATGCAACTTGGGTTCCTTCATTCAGGATGCCGAGGTAGACATCACCGAATCCGCCCTTCCCGATAACTGTCTGGAAGTTGTTCGTCATGCTTACTACCTCAGGATACGTGAAATGCCTCTTCTCTGATGCTAAATATCTTCCCCTCTCGTTCGGAGAACCTGTGCCTGTGATGATTTGACATGGGCGGGAGTTTCCGATTAATCTGGGACGTACTTCTATTTACAGGATTTTAGATATGCATCTAAGTTTCATACTTAGCTAAGCTATCTTTTTCTATGTCCATATTGATGAGATACTGCTGTCATCATATAAACGGTGCCAATAATTTAAAGAATGATTGCTGCTGATACAATAATAAAGTTTTCATCTTCTTTTTCTGTCTCTCTCCGTGCATCTATGCTTTCCAAGTCCTACTCGCACAGCACATCCTCTCTAAAGCTTGCCATAGAACATTCAGTTAAAAAAGAAAAGGAGATCAATACCTGATTTCCATTTTCTTCTTAGTTGCCAGAGCACCACCAGGGCAGCACATAGGGCCATCACTGATGACAACGATGAAACGATGGGAATGATGATACTCTTCTTCCTTTTGCAAGAAGCAGAGCCACAGAGGTTTTGTTCATCAACACTGAAAAGAGAGAAAGATGAGTTCGTGGAGAGAAAATGGTAACACTGGACAGAAACATGTGGAGGGAAAGGAATGGATTCATCCACGACAGTCATTGACCGAAAAGGAGCATGCCAACCTCAATGTGAGCGACCCCGCATTCGATCTTTCTAAAAGAGCTTTAGGCACAGCTCCCGACAGATTGTTGCCTCTCAAGTTCCTGAAAGTCAAGTAGTCATCTCATAAAATTAGTATATCTAGTCGTATCGCAGATGAAGATAATTCTGTCTACTTACAGGTACTTCAAGTTTTTGAGTTCTTCCAAGAACTCAGGCACTGGTCCGGTTAAGCTATTGTTCGACAGGTCCCTATACAAAATATTACTTTTTGAGATGCTATAAGCTGACGTGAAAGAATCTTAGAGTTAATTTAGCAAACCAAATTGGTGGCATATTATGGCCGAGCCATATTGAAATCTTAGTACGCTCACAAGGATTCCAGTGACGAAAGTTCTACCAAAGCGGCAGTAATTGCCCCATTCAATTTGCTCGAGCTTAAGTTCCTGCATACATCATAGAAGACATCCTGAGGCTAAAATTTGCACCCAAACTGGTTAATGTGTGCCGGACCAAATGTGCCGCAAGAACTCACAGGTAGATTACTTGAGGGGGAATCGAACTGCCGTAGTTGCATGCGAGCCCTTCCCATGGGTACTTTTTCGGCCCACATGGATCTCCCGCCCAGTTCTTCTTTATTTGATATGTTGTTTTGACACTGAGCAAAGCATTGACTGGATATTGTATCAGATGCTATGAAGTAGACAGAAAGTAGTGTAGACTTTCATATCTAGTTTAAGCACATACTAACAGCCATGAAATTGCCTCAACATAAGTATTGATTCTGAGATTCCTGCCGTAGCATGCAGTTTTTTCGCTCTTCATTTCTTTTCACATCTCAAGCAAGTTCAACCTCAATTGCTTTCGCTAGAGCAAACTTGACCATCCCTTGAGACTATTCCCCGTTACTGATTTCAATATGCTTATAGTCTATGCAGAATTGAAATTTCAGACACTAGGAGAAGAGAACATACCATCTTCACTGTTTGTTAGCAATTCATCCAGCAACCTCGCCTTGTAGATCTCAACAGCATTCAGTATGGGCGGAAGAGCCGAATCAGCTGTTTCATAGATCACAATTCGATGTTCACCTCCCACCAAGGCTTTTGAGTTAGATTTCGTGGCTGCATAGAGGTAGCGTGGACTAAAAGGCCCGGAGATTTGAGATCCATTCCATGATATATTGAATTTTCTTGAAAGGTTTCTCTGAAGCTGCTCAACTTCAGCAAAGTACAAGTACACAAAGAACTGATCGCATTGCTTGAGGTCCAGCGCAATTCCAAGGGTTTGCTCGCATTCCACGACCTAGCAGCTGTCTGAATGACTTCAAGAGGCGCTTTATAGCCATTTTCATTTGTATTAACTATCAATGAAGTATTGATCGCCTCCCATGAAGGGGAAACATAAGGAGACCAAATGCGGTCGTATGTATCATCTGTGTATCTACCACTTCCCTTGGTTGAACCAACATTCAACCTTTGAAAGAGTAGTAATGAAGCAGATTTCCCATATTCGGAGTCATATGTCGAACTATTCAGCAGCCTAAGCTCCAATGTCGATATGAAAGGAACTCCCAAACCAATGTTCACGAGACAAACGTAAACAGCCTCCGTAGATGCAAAACTGACAGTCTCTGAAGTCACGACGTCAGAAATATTGCTGAATTTCACCGTTAACCAGAGATTGGCATCAAGATAAAGATCGAACTAAGGCGGATCATTGAGTCCATCATAGTTTGCATAAAAGAAACTAGCTCTTATTAAATATAAGCTGGTGTTACCCGCAGCAAGTCTTAAGGTGTAACAGTTCTTGTTTCCTTGAGGAAAGCTTCGGAGATCCGAAAGCGGCTGAGGCAGATTGGGGTTGTTCGGGTATGCATAGTCAGAGGAGATGTTCCTGTTTGTTCCGGTGTCGGTGTAAGCTCCATCAGGCTCATAACTAATTCTGGTGTCCGGGTCGATGTACTTGAAATTCGCAGGTGCGCCGCAGTCTATGCTTATGAAGCCTATTTCAAACAAATCAGAGCAGAACATTTGCAGACAGTCAGAAGAAAGAGCTCCAGATGATCTTTAACAGCGAACATAACAACGCGTTTTTCACCAGCCTATTCTAACACGTGCTGCCTACCAATCATCGAGCACCAGAAGGGTTCATGTAAAATCACGCAGCAAACTTGCCGGAACAGGTACCATTCCTCAATCAAATAGAAATCAGGAGAAAACGTGAGCCATTTGCTGACCTGTTTGAAGCTGCCCATATGCTGGAACTGCAGTGAGAATGCAAAGGAAGAGCAGCTGAAGGGAACCGATCGACATCTCCACCATCATCTTTCCGCTCAGCATGACTGAAACTACTGCGACACCGGCGATGTTATAGCAGAATGCCTATTCCTTTCGTTTCTCTCATTGGACTCCACTTTGCCAGGAATGCAGTATGCACATAAACACGAGCAGGGAATCGGTCGGCAAGAGTTGGTATATCAGAAAGGTCAAAATGAAAATACAAATCAAATTAAAAGAAAATGTCAACTTGGAATTTGCGGCCCATTTTGAAATTTAGAATTAAGAGAAAAGGTCAAAATCAAAAATTGCGAGCAGCTAAATTTAGTAGGTTTCACGTGAGATCGATGTAATTTCATGACTTGCATGTATTGGGCTCACATGTACCGAGGCTCCTCCTCCTCCTCGCATTTTTTATTTTTTTCGTTGTAGTGCTAATTGTAGTGCTAATTTAGTAGATTAACACCCACTAATCGTCGTGAATATATTTTATGAAAAATTAATCAAAATGAACCAGATTACAACCTTTGGATGAAGTCATATAGCTGGTAACAGTAAGAATCACCTTGATTTAGAGAAGCTCTATTGCGCAAAACAATTGGAGGAGAAAAAACTGCTGTAACATAGTTATGTTATACCTGTAGTAGATATATAATTGTAGTTTACATTAATTGTGATATATATTGGGTTAATTATAGTTTACGTTAATTGTAATTAAATCTTTGCCTTGTCACCCTAATAGGGAGACTTGTGTTTGTACTCTTTACTTTTGTAATATACACAGCACTTCATTTTTCCCTCTTCAACCACAAATCTCAACTTTGTATTAGAGCCAATGTTGCTTAAGGAGCCCATCAGTCTATTCCACAGTGGTCATCATGACGCCAACCACACTGGCCACATTGCTCGTGGTTTTCTACCAAGGCCGAAGCCTTAGCTGCTGTTTGACACACTTCTGCCGCTCATCTTGAAAACCAGACACCATCGTTAGACTCGTTGCCCTCAAACAACCCAAATCCTGAAATTTTATCGCCACAGGAAGTTGGATGCCGCCATGTCTCATGCCCGTGATGCTCGCCGCTATTGGGTGCAAATTTAGATGCTTTCTGCTGCTTTTTTCATAAAACAAACGCCACCACCGGACTTGTGGCCCTTCTCTCCGAGCCAGCTCATGAAATCTCCCCACCGACCACTGCCGAACACGCCGTGACATGCCGACAGAGAGCCTCCGCACATGAGATTCACAAGCCTCCAGAGTTGCACCCCCTAGACGCCCCTCCTGCTCTAACGTCATTGCCAAGTGCCTGAGCTAGCCAACCACCACGTCAAACACATTTGAGAATGATTTGGCCTAAGTTGAATATATACAAAAAATTTATGGATCATGTTGAACAATTTAATAGTTCAGGAATCACATTACATATTTGGTTACAGTTCATAAATTATATTACATATTAGGTCAAATTCATGAATAATATATGTCATCTTCTAAGCAAATAAGAGGAGACGGTTGACCGAAGCTTTTTCTCTTCTTCATCAGATTTCTGACCTGGGGAACCACACCTACTTTTCAACAAACACAATGGTCCTTGTCATGCAGTTGACAAATGGCGAGATTCGAACTCACCCGCTACTCATGCTTTTAATTTGTGCAGACAAAGAGCATTGAAAATGATTCTTTCCATCAATCAAACGCGAAACAGGGGACCAATCGGCAAGCAGTGACGGAAAACTAAAGCACAGGCAAAGTTAAAGAAAAGGTCAACTAGGAGTACATAAATACTGCATGAATCATGAAGCTCGGTGCTACGACTATAGCTGATGGAGTAAAGAGTCCAAAAACACAAATGCCATATGATAATGTTCTTACTCAGATAGAAAATGTGAGCAAGTGGAAGAAGGAGATGGTTATCTATTTAGCCTATGTTTGGTAGTCCAAAGTTGAACTCGGATAGGATAATTTATTATCTTATCCGCTGTTTGGGGACATCCTCCAAATTGGATAAATCCAGATATGTCCGGATAAGAAATTTGAAGGAGGGGTGGGCTAAAGTTGGATTAAATAATAAAATTTAAAAAAAAAGAGAAAGAAACTTAACAAAATAAGAATGGTCATTTGCTTCATCGGCAATTGCTAATCAATCACAAATCTTTTCAAACCAAATCGACCTATAAATACCTTCCATTAAAATATGTGCAGTCAAATTCGAAGGTTTGAAGTGGGAAAGCCTATGCAAAGCCGAAACATCACGGGCAAAATTGGCGATGCCATGTAAAGTCCACGCTTGTCATCCCAATTTTAGCTTCTCTCTTGTAAATAGAACTACAATGTGATCAGCATCACTGTAACAGGGACTGCAAAATCATACTTGCTAGGACAGCCACCAAAGGTGACCGTGTGGTTGATCACAAGGTCACCATATGAGCAAATTAACACGTCTTGAATGTGGAAGAGATCAGGTAGACACTCATGTGATAGAGGACCCGCATACGACATAGCATTGACTTTCCGCTCAATAAGATATATATATATTTTTTTTAAGTCGAGTCATAAATATCAATTCTATCGTTTTGGCAGCAGTGAAGCCATATAGTATCGATGCGAGGCTCGCACAGAAGATGGCTCTAACAAGTGGGCACTAACATAGCAGAGGAAGTTCTCAAGTTTAAATCACTTTAGATTTGCGCCGTCGTGGACGGGAGACGCTGGTGGTGGTGGTCGTCTTCGATTGCGGCGACTTCAGCAGCAGCGGTGGCCAAAATCCCTAGATCTAGGGATTTTCCATTTCCGTCCTTTTAATCCAATTGAATTTTTAAATTTACTTCTTTTTTTTTGTTTTTTACTACTATTGAATTTTTTAATTTATTTTGGTCTTATCTTGAAGTGTACCAAACACTTCATAGGATCAAACTCGTGCATACCTTATGCGGGGGATTTTTTATCCCATTTTATTCAACCTTATCTCAGTCTTTGTCCTGATGACCAAACGTGGAGTACATTTGACATTTTGAGCTCAACAACTGCAAGCAATACAATTAAACAGGGTCAGGTTTTATATGAGACAACATGATTTAAGACTTGAATGCATTAAGCTCATATATGTCGTGTGATGTATCATGCTCTCAAATGAATAACAACCACAAACCTTTTGTCGATGTTATAGAGTTGGTAACTTAAGATTGCACTCCATCACAGACACCTATTGTTGCAAAAGAACTAGAGGAGAAATAATTAGGAAAAACATAATCCAAGCGAAATGATCTATGGACTCCCTATCCTAAACTTTTTGTTTCGTTTTGGCGATTAGTCAATTCTAAATTGATTAAACGTTTTATGGAATGTCTCTCAGATGTTCATGCTTTGACAATTAAGCGTATTGAATTAATCTATTTTTCAATGTTTTCAACGTTTTAACTCCGAAAGAATAACATCACCAGCAAAGCGAGGTAAATATTATTTGATTATAAAGACATGGGCACTTTGGTTTGTGCAAATTAGTCTAGAAAAATTCGTGTGATGTATTGGTTCATGTGATCTATTATATATATTGTTAAATTTCCGGGGATGCAAAACGTAATAAGGTGAAAAGGTGGGGGAGCAATCTGTAATAGGCTCAAATCTCAAACCTCGCTCCCGGAGCGTCAAACACCAGCCAAATTCCCGCCAAAAGAAGAACGATAGAGAGAAGAACCGCGGAACCTGCCACAGCAGCAAAAATGGAAGATCTCTCGACGTTAATTGTGCTTTTCGTCTGTGTTTTTTGGGGCCGATCTGAGGTCGGATTCAGTTCGGACTTTGGAGCGACCATTCGATTCGCGAATTTCAGCTAGGGTTTCGAGTTTCGAGGTCTAGGGTTAGGCCGAATTGCCTGCGGTTCTCAAGTCGAACTGGTCGTCGTTTGATGCTTGGTGCATCCGGTTTTAGATTTTAGGGCTATTTCTGATCCTCTGGAGTCTTGATGGTGTTTTGATTTTTGCTACCTCGTTTCGATTTGCGGAACGCGGTTTGTGCTGAGTTTTGTTAGGTTCCGTTGGATTGCTGTTCTCTTACTTGGTGACCATGGATTGCTGGCCAGATTGCGCCGTGGATTTACATATTTGTTACTTTTCGGGTTGTGTGCAGTCGAAGAAACGTGGACTCTCGTCGGAAGAGAAGCGAGAGAAGATGCTTCATATATTCTACGAGTCGCAAGAGTTCTTCCTTGTTAGATTCTGACACTTTTGACCGTATTTTTTGAGTACCTTACAGTTATCAACATGCTTCGTTTTGACTGAAGTTTTCATGTTTTTACTGATGTTGTAGTTTCTTTCTCAACAATAACAACAGAGTAACTAAATCACAGCTGCGAAATGTGTACCGGAAACTTGAATCTGATGTCCATAGTAGTAAGAGGCGGTTTATGGAGCTAGCTGATCAGTGCAATCCATTAAAGAAGGGAAGAGAGGAATCTGTGAGTAGATCTCTTTCCAACAATAGGCAATATGCTCCTAAGAGTGAAGAGTAAAAGTTTTGTGCTTCCTTTGTGGTTTGACCAGGATGAACGAGAGAAGGCTTTAAGCAACCTTAAAAAAGTAGAGGAGAAATACAGTGAGTTGAAGGTTGTGGTTGAACTATTCCCCCATTCTTATTGATCATCCAAAACTAAAACTGGAGTATTTTTGATAGTCCATCGTCTGATATTTTAAGATGAGATGGCAGAATATGCAGACAATGATCCAGCTGCCTTCGAAGCAATGAGTTAAGAAAGCCAGTGTTATGATGCTCAAGCTTCTAGTTTTTTCCCTAAGCTATCCCAGATTTCACGTTTCTTTCTTTATGGTACTTTGTTTGGCCATCGAACTAGCTGACTATTCCTCAATAATGTGGACAGAGGATGCAATATCGGTTGCCCATGTGGCAGCCAATAGATGGACAGGTATTGCCTCTTCACAGATTCTGCTTTGTTAAGTGCTTATTTTAGTCTTCAAGTAAGCGCTTGAGCAATATCGTGACATTGTAAATTTCCTCTATTATGGCCCTTTAAATTCTTTCTGGGTCTTAATGTTGCAAACAATATTTTCACACTGAGACAGTGGTGCTCAAACAATTTTCCAGAAGCCAAAGAACAGCTAAAACATATGTTCCAGGAGGTAATTCCCCTAAGCACAGATATAGCCTCGTCCAAAAGCATCATAGTAGGTCAACCACTACCCAAAATCCGGATATCTGCAGTTTATTTGGCTGACCACACTAAATAACAGCATCTAAACCATTACCGAATGTGACGGTTTGCTACATGCAACATTTTCTGCTCACCTGATAAATTAATCCAGTGAAAAATATAGTTACAAAGGCATGAGTAAGTTTACTCTTGAGTAAGGCGTGAGCTGCTCCTTTGAAGTAGCTATTTTAGCTTATCTGATCTTCTAAGTTTCTTTGAACTGAAGTTCTAATGCTCAAATGTAACTGAAGGTGGGAATTAGTGATGATTTGGACTACTTGGAGATGTCAACACTGGGAAATTAGATACCACGGAGTCAAATGGCATATACACCAGGTGTCGCATCCAAATTCTCTCGGATTCTGATGCAAATCTATTAAAATGAAAGAGCACATTGAGTGAGTATGTTGTTGCCTTGGTCTGATGTCTGAGCAAAGCTTCCTAGACCTGTCATAAATTTATTAGCTGACCCTCTCTGAATGTGCAAGCTGAATCGGTTTTTATGCTTGATGAGATTGGAGGTGATGTGTAATTTGGATCATACAACTTGATGGAAACACACTTTTGACAGTAATATCTCCACCTGCATGCCTCTCTCTCTACATTGCCAATGCAGAGAAATGCGTGTGGAGCAAAAAAGGTAGGAAAATGACATTGCTGCATCAGAAGATCCGAGCAGCTTCTGAAACCTTGCTAACAAATAGAAATCAGGCCTTTATTTGCTCTTCTGGGATGTATGACCAGATTATAGATATCCATACACACTAGTATAGTACTTCAGAGGAAGATCAAATCTGTCTAGGTCGAAATTAAGAAGCCCAATCAAGATTGAAGTACAAATTATGAACAGCACAGTCCAACTTCGTAAGTTGGTGAAGACTTGAGAAGCTACTGTTGGGGTTCGTCTCCAATTAAATGAAATTCCACTGTATCTAGTAACAAAAATATTGATGCAAATGTGTAGCAGCACAGCAGCAGAAATGTCCATAATACAGGTTTGGCATCTTTACACAGCCTCAGTTAACTATGAGCAGCAAGACCTGTGGAATGTAACTGATATATCAGATTAGAATGACAGTATAACAAAATAACCAAAGAAAAAGTCGTCTTCTCCTATGCCACTTATCATGCAAAAGAGATAAATCATTGGCAGCCAAGGGAAAAAACAGAATTTTGGCCAATTTAAGAGTAACCTAACTTATAGACCAACAGCAATGAAATGCTTAATACTAGCTTTTGAAAAAAGGAGAGAAGATTGACCTGCTCAAAGTGCCATCTCAGCCTGCGAATCAGCAAGTTCATCCTCCTCAGCTGTCCTCTGAGGAACAGGGTCAGCTCCTTCCTGTTCTTTGAGCTTTGCCTCAACCTTATCCTGGAATTACAAAGTGATTAGAGATAAGCATGGACTTTCTGGGAGGTAGTTTTAGATCCACCAAACCAGTGATCAAAAGCATAACTAAAATCAAAGAAAGTGCGAGGATGGTAACCTCATTGAACTCAGTGGCTGCACCAGAAGGAGTTCGCAATGAATCTTGAATTTGTTTCACGTTTGCCATTATTTCATTAGTCTCATCCATGTTCTTGTCCCCATCATCAATATTTCTGTGAAAAAATAGACATCAGTAAACTTTACAAGCAAAAGAAAGCACCATAATGGAGCACCCGGCTAATTCAACCTCAAGAAACAGCAATAAGAAAGTGCTGCCACATTGCATAGAAAGAAACAAATATCAACAAAATCAGTATTCTGCAATTCAGAAAAGAAAACAAAAGTAGGACATACGTCGCCTTCTGCATTTCTTGCATTACTGCTGCTCCAATTTTCAGAGCATCCACAGTTTCAGTTGTTGTTTTTACTCCTTCCAACTTTATTATCTGGACCATTCACATATCAGTCATACAATCCTAGAAGCAGATATCAAGGAAGTTCTGAATCATTGAATCTTGATGGCTCACCAGTTCCTCAATCTGAAATTGGGAATTCCCAAGCAGCTCAATCTGCTGTTCATACAGGCTCTTCCTCTTCAAGCATAGATTTGCAGCTGCATTTCCAAAGGCACAACTTTACGTCAATAAGATAGACTAGCTGACTTCCATAATTGATGAATGCCATCATATAGCTTCAAGTATCATATGAAAGTAAAAAATTTCTTGGGTAGTTGCAAGTCAGAGTTACAGAGGAAAAGAAAACAAGTAATATAGGTGAAATGATATAAAATGAAGTTGCGACAACAAACAACAAAATGTAATGGTGAAATAATTGATTGTGCTAAGATTGCTATCCAGTAGTAAGGTCACAATTATACAAAGGAGAGTATAGATCAGAATGCAATGACAGATTAAAGTGCTTTGACTGCCACATACAATGAAATAATGAACGTAAGGACCAGTTTATGTGGATTTGCACTGAATTATTGTGTACAAAACTCCATTGCTAATAACAGTGGACAGGTTGACCAAATGAAGCAACTCCGAGAAACAACGTAACAAAAACAAAGGCGTAAAAGGTATCTATCCAGGAAAAATGTCGAGGTGAGTGACCGTACCCCCCCTATCTCTTGCTCTTAAAGACTTCTTCGCTTTCTTAACCTCTTGAGAAGCCTTCTTTTTGTAAGTCTGCGCCTTTTTCTTCAGCTTTTTGAGTGTCTGTACAGAAAGGAGGACAGAGGGTGCAAATGAACCAGTTAAATATAAAAATGATATAACCTACCATAATTATTTGCACAGGCTAAGGTTAAATCTTTTTCTAAGCCTACAATCCAACAAAATAAATCCACATCTTAATATAGAGAAATGCAGATGCATGTGTTTTACTATAATACATACTTGAAGTAGGCATTTCTTAATTACTCACAACATCAGGGGAAATCAAAATGAAAAAGACTCTCCACGTAAAAAAACGGACTCCTCGGGAAATTGTTATAAAAACATATAACTCTTATACCCGTCAAGTAATCAGATCAATAATTTCGATGCACTGAATAAATGTGCGATGGTGTGCCTTGGTTGAATTAGCACATATAGCCGCAGTTAACTTCCTCACTATAATAATAATAATAATAATAATAATAATAATAGAAGAGCTAACAAACAGCTTTCGCTTTCAGGTGCAAAATAAGCTGGAAAGGTTATGAATCACTCTATAAATAAGCAGCCAATTATTGAAGTATGCGGTTGCATCAATTCCATACACAATCACATGGAGACTCGATTATCGAAAGCGAAACTGTCGCCAGAAGGTAAAAGCCCCAAGCACAGGTCCCCATTGGGAGCTCAAGGAAGTACATCTACTCGTCAGTTTTCCCAAAAAAAAGAAAACCCAGTACCATTTCTTCAACCATTGAAGGAAAAAAAGAAAAGACAGAAGCCAGAAACTCAAAATCAAGCGCGGGAACTGTACCTTCTTCAACTTATCCCTCGGGGTGAGAGGCTGAGCGTCGATCCCCAGCTTAAGTTTCCACATCCAGCCAAACATGATCGATCACTGCCCAAGGAAAACCCTTGATATCCTATCAACGCCAAAAAGATCGAACCAACCCAATCAATCTGCAGAGACAAACAGGACAGAGCAAAAAAATGGAAAGCGAATACCAACCTCGGAAAACTGAGGGCGGAGCTCGACGCCGGGCGAGGGATCGGGCAGAGAGCGAGAGCAAGATGGTCCGCTGGAGAAATCGGTGAGGTTTATACTGATGTCCTCTCTCGTACGAAGGATTATCTTCCATGCCTGCGCTGGAAGTCGCTTTCACCTCCGCTTCTTTTTTGAGCCTTGCCTTTAACTTCTCCCCCGCAAGCAAGTTTTTGAATAGCTTCCCCAGGAAGTTTTTAAATTCTGCCAAGAGTTTACCCCTTGAAGAGTGAACCTTTTCGAAGAGTTTACAAGTTTTCGAAGGGGTCTGAATCTTTCCGAAGAGTTTACCCCCAGAAAGTTTTGAAAAGTTTCCCCCCATAAAGTTTTTTAAAGTTCGGAAAGTTTTCAGAAAGTTTTTTAAAAAAGTTTTTGAAGAGTTTTCTCCGGAATGTTTTTTAAGGTTTTGAGCCTTGATCCACAAAAAGTTTTTGAGGAGTTTTTGAGCCTTGCTTCTTTTTTTTTTTGGTCAGAAAACCTTGCTTTTAACTTATTGCGTTTTTTAGGCATTTATCATTTCCACCCCTGCCGCTTCTTATTCAGCTAATGCAGAGCACGCCCGACAAAGTGCCTTATGACCATTTTGCCCGTCGTGGATCCTATCCTTTAGCATCCTGTACAATCTTTTGGTTTTTTTTTTTTTTCTAATGGTAAAAATATATTGAGCTTTAACCAACTATACAAAAGATCTGATGCCAAAAACTTTCACTCATAGTGCTAACAAATCAGAATGAGGTGAAAGGGAGCCGAAATAAAAGAGAGCTACAAAGAAGCAGCAAACAAAACAAAGAAAATAGCCCAAATAATAGGTAGAAGGAGCTACAAAAGAAACGCCACCAAGGCAAAGAACAAGCAGCCTCCAAAGAAGGAGACAACGCAACAACACTTGACAAGCGAGCCAACAAAGCAGCGGATCGAACAACAACACAAGCGGCCCAACTCGAGGCCACGAACAATGAAAGCTGGAGTAGCAATGAAGGTCGAAGCCCAACAAAAAACCAAGGAAACGCCACAACCGAGCAACCAGCAACCAAGGCAGAAACCACAACCTTTCGATGCTAATTAGGAGAACTAGGACCACATAAAGATGGATGGGTCAAATCCCCAACCTCACTGGAGTCTCCTGTTTCTTGAGTTATCCGGCACATTTCTGAAGGTCAAAGCCTTGTCCTTGACCACTTTGATAAGATGGTTTTTCAAAGTCGAAACCACCAATGCTTCCCCTTGGAAAATAATACTATTCTTTTTCTTCCAAATCAGATGGTACAAGGCACCAAAAGAGAACCGTGCAATGCAGTAGAAGAAATCCTTACCTAGAAGGAACTTCAAAGCCCAAAGGAAATTCTCCGACCAAGACCTATTACGCCAAGGAAGATTACATCTAGCAGCCCAAAAAAATACAAGAGTAGCCGAGATGTGACAATCGAAGAAAAGATAGTCGATAGAATCTGGCGTGGTGTTACAAAAGGTGCACAACACATTGTCAATTCTACCATAAGATAGGAGGAAAACCTAAGTAGGTATACGGTTTCTAGTAATCAGTCAGAGGTTGAATTGAAATATAGGGGTGATGGCATTGTTTCAAATAAAAGAGGCCCAAGGAACACGGTTCTTCTTGCTCCTAACGGCTTCTCAAGCTGAGGTGACCGTGAAGGTACCAGAAGTGTTCCCACGCCAAGTAAACCGGTCAAGGGCCTTAGTAAGAACTGGAAGGGAAAAGTTCCAACACTTTAAGCGAGTCTTGAAGACTCGACCAAAAGGGGAAAGGAGGCCTGCCACCGTCGCTTGCCTAGAGAGGCCCGAGCTATCAATAAGAGATTCCGGAATAAATAAGTTTAATAGGCCTTCCTGGTGCCAATGGTCAAACCATAAAGACATTGAAAGGCCATCACCACCTCTCCATAGAAAGGATAATCAAAATTCCCTCCTTAGCTACAAGATCTTCTTCTAAGCCCACGAACACACTGTAGGTTTGCCGGAGACCCAAAAAGTTTCCCTTCTTAAAAAGAATCTTTGTGGTGTGAATCCACTTGCACCATAAAGATTCTTTATCCGTAAACAGAATCTAAATATACTTAAGCATGGAAGCTTTATTGTAGTCTTGCAACCTGCGAATGCCTAGACCTCCCTCCTCCTTCGGGAGACAAACATCCTCTTAGGAGACTTTAGCCCTGCCACGACCAAGGGTAGGGCCTTTCTGAAGGAACTGTCTCAAAATTCGCTCTATACTATCTAACACTGAACAAGGAAGGGTAAACACACTAGCCCTAAAAGCTTGGATAGAGTGAATGACAAACTCGATCAACTAGAGTCTTCCTGCAAAGGATAGGAACCGTTGGGCCCAAGTTTGGACCTTGGCTGTGATACGGTCAATAAGAGCAATGCAATCTGCTTTACCAAGCCTCAAGGAGATAATTGGCACCCCCAAATACCGCACTGACAGCTTCCCTTCCTAGAAACCAAGGGCCAACAGAATATAATTCCATAGAGAAGAAGACCCTCCCACAAGAAAGACCTCGCTTTTGTTTTTATTTGGCAACATCCCATTCCACGAGGAGAAGATATCAAAGCCTCTTTTTAATAGTGACACTGAAGCCTAATCTGCCTGACAGAAAAGGAAGACGTCATCAGCGAAGAAAAGGTGAGAAAGCTTCACAGTTTTGCACCTCTAGAAATATTTGAAATCGTGATGTGAAGTGCGAGAGCTCAAAACCCTAGAAAAGACCTCCATCACCAAGGTAAAAAGATAGGGAGACATTGGGTCCCCTTGCCGGAGGCCCTGGCCACCTAAGAAAAACCCATGTAACTCACCATTGATCGAAATGGAATACTTCGGAGTACGCACACAAACCATGATGAAACGAATCATCCACTCAGGGAAAGCGAAAGCTGTGAGAGTTAGCTCAAGGAAACCCTAGTCCACTGTATCATATAGTTTGGTGTCCTTTTTTGGTTTTTTACCCATTGTGGATAAAATAACCGGTGCATTTATGGTGCGTTAGCTTAGGTGCTGTTTGGTAACGTTCCAGGGAACACCCATTTCTTTTCTTTTTTTGTTCCCTGGAACAAAAAAGAAAAGAAGAAAATAAACATGTTTGGTAAATCTTTTATTCCCGGGAACAGGTTTGGAACAAAAACGAGAAACAAAAAAAATTGTTTCTTGTTCCCGGGAATAACTCAAGAAACAAGTTTTTTTTTCTTTCTTTTTCTCTTCCTTTCTTCCCTAGCTGGTCACCAGCCCGGCAATGGCCGGCGACCATCCAGATGAAGCCCGGCGACCTTGCCGGAGCCTCGTCAGCCCCTGGCGAGGTTGCCCCAAGCTCGCTGGCCATCGGCAAGGCTCGACCTTGCCCAGATTTGGCAAGGTTGAGCCTTGCTTGGCCATTGCAAGGATCGGCGTTGCCTGGCCTTGCGGTGGCCTAGTGAGGCTCAGCCACAGCGAGGCCAAGTGAGGCTCGGCCACCGTGTCTTGACCATCGCGAGGCCGAGCCTTGTCGAGCCATGACGAGGTTCGCCTCGCGGTGGTCGAGACACGGTGGCCGAGCCTCACCAGTGGTTGAGACGTGGTGGCCGAGCCTCGCCGGTGGGCCGAGGCTCCCCGAGGCTAGCGACCTTGTCGGCCGGTCTCCGGCCATGGCCAAGCCGACGACCGGCAAAAAGGAAGGGGAAGGAAAAAATGAAAGAAAAAAAGAGAAAATGTACTAAAATTATTAATATATTACAAGAAATTGTAAGTCACAAAATTTTTAGGGTTGTATCAAACGTGTTTCTCTTCCTAGAACATATATATATATATATATATATATATTTGGTGATATATATAATTTTCCGTGCGCCATCTCGCGCTTGGAGTAAACCCAAAACATAAGTTTTTTATAGTTACCAAATGCCTCAAAATAAAGGCCAAAAATCAACGGCCAGCAACCCCTACGAATTTGCTGATTTCCATCTTCAATTTCTCACCAAATTAACCAAATTGGCCTCCAAAAATACCAACTAAGACTGCATTTGTTTTCACTTCTTTTTTCTGTTTAAAAACAGTTTTTTTGGTTTTTTGTTCCTCGGAACAAAAAAGGAATAGAAACGTGTTTGTTTGCGTTTTTGTTCCAAATCTATTTTTTTGTTCCTAGAAACACATTTGGAACAGAAACAAGAAATAAAAAAAAAGTTGTTTATTGTTTCTAGAACACATTTTAGGAACACTTTTTCTCTCCCATTTTCTTCTCTCTTTTTTCTTCTTCTTTTCTTCTTCTTTTTTCTTTCTTTTTTCTGTGGCCGGTCGCCGGCCCCTGGCGAGGCCGACCTCGTGCCGGGCTGGGCGAGCTCGATCTTGCCCAGATCCAGTGAGGCCGAGGTTGCCCGGCGGTCGGCGAGGCTTGGCCTTGCCGGGCCACCACTGTGTCGGCATCGCCTGGCGATGGCCCGGCGACGCTGAGCCTCACCGGCCGCTGGGTGAGTTCGACCTCGCCCAACTACGGCGACACTCGGCCTCGCCGAGGGCTGGCGAGCCTCGCCGTGGCTGGGTGAGGCCGCCGGCCCTCGTCGGCCGGTCGCCGGCCATGGCCGAGGCCGGCGACCGGCCAAAAGAAGAAAGAAAAAAGAAAAAAGAAAAAAAAAAAGGAAAAATAAATAAGAAAATAAGAAAGAAAATAGAAAATATTAAATAAAAATATTAAAAAATTACAATAAATAAAAAATTATACAAATTTACCAAACGTGTTTCTATTCTTTTTATATTTCTGAAACAGATTTACCAAACGCATTTTTTTGTTCAAAAATTGTTCCTTGGAATAGAAACACTTTTTTCTATTTCTGTTTCCTTGAACAATTTTTAAACAGAAACGTTATTAAACGCACCCTAAGATGCCCAAACAAATTTCCATAATTTCCCTCACAAACCAACTCACTTTGAAAGCCAAAAATCCACTTAAAAATGCCCCTCCGAATTTCTTGAATTTAAATTGCCAATTTTGCTTTTTCCGCCAAAATTTCGGGCTTGCCGAAAATTCTTCAAAGGATGAGACAATGTCCTAAAAATAAATTGTGACACGCTTGAACTTTTGATTCCCAAAACCGAGTTCAATTTTGTGGTTAATTTCAACTAAACGCGATTTTAGCGTGACCTAACTTACCGGGTAGCTTTATGGGATTTTATCGCATTTAACCCGTGGTCAATAATTCTTGATCCATGTTTGTGCATCTTCAACTCATCGGCAACTCTCGGTTATCATAAAAATCTCAAAGTTTCAATTACAGGCACCGGGTACAGAATCGATAGAAAAATCGATTTAATGCTGTTCAACACGAATTTTGCAATCATATGGAATCACCCACAACTTAATTACGTGCTTCTTTCGAATTGACCTATCTCCGATCTCTAATCGATTATAAGGTGCCGTATGGACCATTGCTGATTAGCACGGTCGAGCAGTTGATTTCTGATCAAATTCTTAAATATGTCGCGTTTATATCCCTTAACGGCTTTCACCTGATAGATTAGTTATATCGTGAGTGATCAGCTCAGAGAAAAAGACTATAAGTACATCGATGAAAAGCCAATTACATTTAATTGAAATATGGTCGAAAATCAGAATGTCATAGTTTCACTTAACTTGAACAAAAGAATAAATAAAAAAAAATGGACAACTCAAAGACCCAATGACCTTGTAAAGTCTTGAGAGACGGAATTTGAAGTTTCGACAATACAAGTATGAAATCTTTGCTTTTACTCAAAAATTTGAAAAAATGATATTTGGAGAGGAAAGTGACCGGTGATCTCTCTCTTTTTCTTTGTAAGAATAAGTTGGAATTCTTTTTGAAGTTTTGTTTTTTGTAGAGGTTTCATACAATCAAGAGTTGATGTACTTGGAAGACTTACATAAATTACAAAGGGATAAGAATGTTCAAGTAAGGTCTAAAGCAATGATAACATTGAGTGAAATACTAGGTTGAAATGGAGTGAGAAGTGTACAAATTAGAAAGTGACAAATGCCTCAACCATATGATTCCAAAGTAGATATTTTGATAGGTCACTAAGATATCCAGTATTTCAGTACAAAAATAAGGAAATCGGTGTCCATTCTAAACATTAATAAGTCAAAAAATATTTTGAATCGACTAAAACATTATGCAAAAGTTGCCAAATGCCAACATAAACTCAACTCCATAAATTTCTAACCTACCACTTATACATAATTTCGGAGCATATCAGTCTCCATTAGCAATTACTATGATGACATAAAATTCACCATCACTCCATATAATCAACCTACTAATGCTTATTAATCTAACTAGAATTTTCACTTGCAACATTCATCATCTTCATTTCCTACATATTAATTGATGTAGAAATTTCCAAATGTCACATTTTGATTTCCTAAGTTAACAAGAAATACTTTATCTTTTTCTTACTCTTTTACCTTTTTGGTCATTATAAATGCTATGGTAGTTTCATTCAATTATTTTTTATCTTAGGATATCCATAATAGTAAAGCTAAAACCTCATTTAAAGTTGTATCAAGTTGAATTACTTACTATTATAGTTTTCTCATTTATAGATTAAACTAAATTTAACTAAAAAACACGAAACACAAAATCATGACTAAAAATTTAGGAACAACATTCAAATTTTTATAAGTACGATTATTTATAGATGAATAGATATACTTTTGGATATCTTTATAAAAACACTTGTTAGTAAAATTGGCAAACATGTCAACCGAATATAACTCTAAATGAGTTTATATTTTTATTGTTATAGAGACTATAAGTTAGCATATATTTAAACAAAATCGTCGTAATATCTAAAATGATTAAGAAGATACTAAAAAGATAGCAGATTTTTTGTAAGGTAAGAAAATAGATTTGTTGACACCTAAATTTTTGGGGTTAATTTTTGCTAAATAAAAAAAAAAAAAACACACATGGCATATAGTTTAGAAACATTTTATTTTTTGTTTTATTTTATTTTAGGCTGCTGGTGAAAGGAAGATTTTTCACATATTTCGTTCAAGCTTTTCATATTTTTAAGTAATATACACTAGGGGTGTATTTCGTGCAAAAAGGGAATTATTCTGGATAGAATATGCGAGAAATACAAAAAGGAATATTGCGCGGAGTATGTATGTTTCAACGATATATTTAGAGGTATCGTGCGCAAGCAAAAAAGGAAAAAATATATGTCGTGAGGATACATTTTTTGGGCCTATAAAATACACCGAGCAAAAAGTAAAGAGGGGGCCGTTCCGTTGGTAAAAAAAAAAAAAAGAAGAAAAAGAGCAAAAGGTGAAAGAGTGAGTGGAGAGAGGAAAAGTGAGAAAAAAAAAAAAAGGAAAAGAAAAGCCCCCACGCGATCTGTTCATCTTCCTCGCGGGGGGTGGGGGGTCTCCGCCAACGCCATTGCCGTCCGCTCCCTCCGGCGTCTGACCGTGCTGTCCCCGCTCGCCCGCGTCGGCATCCGAGCCCTGACGCCCGCAGCTTGACGCCGCCCGCCACCTGTAGATCTGAACAGCAGCCGGCCCGGATCCGACGTTGCCTCCGCCGTCGATCTTGCAGCTCGTGAAGTCCCTCGCTGTTCCTCGACGATCTGCTATCGTCGCCATCCAGCAGCCCGTGATCCAAAGACCGACTCCGCTATTGCCGGCCGACGCCACCTCTTCCGTTAACCCACGAACGCCTCAGCAGATTGCCCTCCGGAGGCTGCGACGATCTCGACATCAGCCATCACATCTGCCGCACCTCAACTCATCGTCCTCTGCTCGGTCGCCGACCCTCGTGCCGGCCCGCGACGCCCGCTCCCCGGTGCTGTGACGCTACCGCGCCGATCCCCGAAGCCCTTGTTGCTGTGCCGCCATCGCGCCGCTCTCGGTGCCCTCTCCAAAACCCTAACCGGAGATTTCCCCGGACCGGCCACCAGATTTATTATTCTTTTTCTTTTTCAGAAAAAAAAAAAAAGAAAAAAAAAAGAGAAAAGCAAAAGAAAATTTAGGTATTTTCTTTATCTTATTTTTGTTTTATTATTTTTGCTATGTTATTTTATCTTTTTAGTGTAATTATTCCTTTGATGTGAAATTGAAATTCGATGATATGAAATTGCCTTGAAATTAGTGATTGTCAGTCCGATTTTTGAGCTCGAAATCCGACTCGCAATTACTTAAAAAAAATTGCCAATCTGATCTCCCGCTCGAGATTCGATTCGTGATTTATGTGAAATTGGCCAACCCGATCTCATACTCTTGATATGTTCGTCGATTCGGTATCAATATGGCTTGATTTGCTGTGGTGTTACTTAAATTAGCTTTCTTAAAAAAAATAAAAAAATAAAAAATGTAGTTTTAGGGTTTGCATGTTCATAATGAGATAGCTAGTATAAGCACCTAGAGGGGGGTGAATGGGTGCATAAACAACTTATCTAGATACGGAAGCAATACTTGGCAAACAATAGAATGGAAATTCTTTCTTTGATTAACAAAATGAAATACGATCAAAGTAAAGAGAGTAAGGAAGAGAAAATTGAACACAAGGTTTATAGTGGTTCGGCTTATTCCAAGCATACGTCCACTCTTCCGCACTGACAGCCTCTACCGGGCTGGATTCCACTATGAATAAAAGAGAAGTTACACCACAGCTCTTCCTTGATTCCACAGCGTAGATGTTCTACTACACCTCCTCAAGGTCTCTTACAAATATTGACTCTCTTTTGAATACAATGGTTCGCTCAAAGAGATTGTCTAAACAACAGGAAGCTTTCGGACTTTGGAATTTTTTTATCGCGCACACCTCAACAACTTAGAACACCTTCTTTATATACCGCTTCATGCCATCATACCCGTTGGCACTTACCAAAGGAATTCCTCCAATCTACCCGTTGGACAGAATCAATTAAGAAGATTACTCAAGCTATTAAAGGAACGTGTCGATAGCCCATCAATCCTGTTCGTCCATACAAGCAGAATCTCGGTTTCCATAAGAAGAACATTCCAAGAATATCTAGACAATCATCGGATCTTCAATCATCGAGTCAATCTCGATCAATCAAAGGATTCCGTTATGTCTTCTCCAGCCACGAGATCTTCTCCAGTTGATAAGGACGTCCCCTTAACGAATCATCCAGATTTGGATAACCTTTCTTCAACAGATTAGAGACTGTCAATGAGGATAGATTTGAGTCTTGAGTCTGGCTGTCCGGAGGTCTTCAGACTTTAAATAGTAGAGACTGCAAAACCTTCAGACTAGACTGAAGGAAACGTTTTGTCAGCTTCAAAACACTTCAAGAAGATTTCTCCAACAATCTCCCCCTTTTTGATGGTGACAAAACTTTCCTGCAGATTTGGACAACTTTGACCTGCAAAACATATCTCAAACATATGTGCATATCTTATAGAGATAAATGGCTAACACTAAAATCTGCAACCATAGAAAATAGGTTAGTCTTGAATATGATAAACTATCTATAAGATATTAATAGCAGTCAATAGCAGTAATCCAAATTCAAATCCAGACACAAAAAGACACAAAGTTTAAAGTCAAACATTAATCCAAAACAAACCAAAACAAACCAAACAGAGAAAGTTAAAGTTGTTAAAGTTGTTCAAATCTCTTGCATCTCTCCCCATTTTTGTCAGCATTGAAAAGGTTGAGATTAAAATGGAATGAAGTCAAGATTTCTTGGGAACACGAACAAGCTGTAAATCTTCCATTGATTGAACGATCCCTTCCAGCCTTTTCAAGTTTTCCTTCAGTTGAGCAATCTCCTCACCCTTGGCATTGGCCTGAATCTGAATATATAGGGCTTGGATTTGATCTTGTAAGGACACTGAAGAAACCTGACCTGCATTCTGCAAATTTTGAACCTCGCATCCCAAGGCATAAATCTAACCACGCATCTCCAAGAGAATATCGAGAATTCTGCGAAAGTCGGCTGAGTTATCAGTCCGCGTACTAGCTTCAAAGACGTTCGCGAGATGATGGCATGTCTGAATAATCTCGCAAATTTGGCGTTGAAACCTCATGACCTTCTTCTGGAAATTGAGAGGCATAAACATCCTCTAGGTCTGCAGGAGATCGACTGATTCCTTCACTTGTGTCAGGATATGAGGGCTTCCCTCCTTTCTCTTGATCTCCCCTGTCTTCATGCCTACAGGAGAAGAGTGTTCCTCAGGTTCTCCTTCATCTCTTCTTTCATTTCCAGGTCTTTCCTCCTCTGCTTCGCCAACTGCTCTTTCTTCTTCAATAATAACTTCTACTTCGAAAAGGAAACGATGCAATAATTACGTCGATTAAGGATAACAATAAACAACGATTGACAATCGTACATTTTCAAGATAAAATACGAGAGAGAGAGAAAGACTAACTTACAGTCTGATGATCGTACCAAGACTAACTTACAGTTAATGTCTTGTATGTCTGAGTCTGAGAGCTTTTAGACTTTGATCTCCTCATACCTTAAAATGTTGAGTCTGGAGCGAATCGTTTCAAATTGATTTTTCTCCAGAGGCTTTGTGAATATATCCGCCAATTGATTCTTTGAATCAACATATTGAATTGAGACATCTCCATTTTGAACATGATCTCTAATAAAGTGATGTCGAATCTCTATATGCTTTACTCTTGAGTGGAGAATTGGATTTTTTGTGAGATTGATAGCGCTAGTGTTGTCGCAGTTGATCTCCGTGCATGATTCTTCAATTCCAAAGTCTCTTAGCTGTTGTTTTATCCACAAAATATGCGAACAACAACTTCCGAGAGCTATATACTCTGCTTTTGCTGTGGAGAGAGCTACTGTACTTTGCTTTCTTGAAAACCAAGATACTGTCCTGCTTCCAAGAAGTTGACAAGTACCCGAAGTACTCTTTCTATCAACTCTGCATCCAACAAGGTCTGCATCTGAATATCCAAGAAGAGTAAAGTCTCCCCTTTTTGGATACCAGAGACCAAAACTTGAAGTTGATGAAATATATTTGATAATACGCTTCGCAGCACTCAAATGAGATTCTTTTGGGTCCGATTGAAATCTGGCACAAATGCAAACACTAAACAAAATGTTAGGTCTAGAAGCAGTAAGATAAAGAAGTGATCCGATGATACTCCTGTAAAGCTTTTGATCGACTTTCTTTCCTCCTTCATCTTTGTCTATCTTCAAGGAACTTGACATTGGTATATCAGCTGTCTTGCAATTACCCAGTCCAAACTTTTTAACAAGATCATTGCATACTTTTCTTGATGAATGAAAGTTTCTTCCTCCAGTTGTTTTATTTGAAGTCCAAGAAAGAATGTTAACTCACCCATCATGCTCATTTCAAATTCATCCTGCATAGACTTTGAAAATTTCTTGCACAAACTTTCATTAGACGATCCAAAAACAATATCATCCACATATATTTGAATAAGCAGAAAACTTTTGCTTTCTCTTTTAATAAAAAGAGTAGTGTCTACTTTACCTTTAACAAAGCCATTTTGTAATAAAAACTTACTTAATCTTTCATACTGTGCTCGAGGTGCTTGCTTCAAGCCATATAGGGCCTTTTTAAATCTAAATACTGAGTCTGGTTTCCTTGGGTCTTCAAATCCAGGTGGTTGTTCCACATAAACTTCCTCATGGATAAATCCATTTAGGAAAGCACTTTTGACATCCATTTGGAATAACCTGAATTTTTTATGACAAGCAAATGCAAGTAATAAACGAATTACCTCTAACCTCGCTACTAGTGCATAGGTTTCATCATAGTCGATCCCTTCTTCTTGAGTGTATCCCTTGGCCACGAGTCTTGCTTTGTTTCTTACTACTTTGCCTTTTCGTCCATCTTGTTTCGAATACCCATTTGGCTCCAATGACAGATTTACCTTTTGGTTTTGGAGTCGGTTCCCGACATCATTAATTCTGAATTGTCCGAGTTCTTCTTGCATAGCTTTAATCCAGCTTTCATCGGATAAAGCTTCTTCTATGCTCTTGGGTTCTATTTCAGAAATAAGAGCCACAGCACTAGACTCTTCTCGCCTTTTGGATCTTGTGCGAATTCCTTCATTGATATCGCCAATAATAAGATCTTTGGGATGACTGGACTTATGTTTCCAGTTGCTGGTTAATGAATCAGATTGATGGTTACTTCCTTCACTAGAATCTTCAACGATCACTTGTTGCTGGTCCTTTAAAGTTTGAGCTGCTTCTTGAGGTTTAGACTTTGTAGAGTCCGGAGCAGGTTCAGTCTCTTCAAGATGAGTCTGAATGGACTCATTTTGTGCAGAATCTTGGAATTTAACATTCATTGATTCTTCCACTGTTTGAGTCTTCTTATTGTAGACTCTGTATGCCTTGCTTGTGGTTGAATATCCAAGGAAGATGCCTTCATCGACTTTTCTTCAAACTTACCAACTCGATCATTTGCATTTTTCAATAAGAAACATTTGCATCCAAATACATGAAAATATGAAACGATAGGCTTCTTTTCTTTAAAAAGTTCATAGGGGGTTTTTTTCTAGAATAGGTTTTAGAAAAACTCTATTGATAATATAACATGATGTTGATACTGCTTCAGCCCAAAATCGTAAAGAGATATTACTTTCGATTAAGAGGGTTCTAGCCATTTCTTGAAGAGATCTATTCTTCATTTCCACAACTCCGTTTTGCTCTGGAGTATAAGGAGAAGAGAATAAATGTTGAAAACTAGATTCTTCACAAAATTTGGCAAAATCTTGATTTTCAAATTCACCTCCATGATCTGTTTTTATACTTGAAATAACATATCCCTTTTCATTTTGAACCATCTTAGCAAATTTCTTAAAATAAGAGAAAGTTTCAAACTTACTTGCTAAGAAATATACCCAAGTAAATCGTGAATAATCATCCACAATTACTAGGCAATATTTCTTACCTCCAATGCTCTGCGTTCTTGTTGGTCCAAAGAGATCCATATGCAAGAGCTGCAGTACACGGTTAGTGGAAACTTGATTTATTGATTTAAAGGAATTTCTTACCTGTTTTCCCAATATGCATGGTGTACATAGATCAGACTTTTGATAAGATAAATTGGGTAAACCACGAACAAGCTTCTTTGTTCAGATCTTGGCTATCTGCTTCATGTTAACATGTCCAAGCTTTCTGTGACACATGCTTGCTTCGTCTTGAATTGAGATTAAGCATTGCGACTCATCTGGTTTTAAGTCCAAGAGGTAGATATTTCCATGTCTTCGACCCATAAATGATTGAGTAGAGTCTTTACTGGTTCCTGAACAAATACCTTCTTGAAAGTTGATCCTAAAACCGGCATCACACAGCTGACTAACACTTAGCAGATTGTAATTAAGCCCTTCAACTAAAGAAACATTGCTTATTGTGAGGTTCCCAATCTTCACAGTTCCAAAGCCTACTATTTTTCCTTTGCTGTTTCCTCCAAATGAGACTTTTCCACCATTTACTTGAATAAGCTTTATGAAGCAATTTGAATCTCCTGTCATGTGTCTCGAGCATCCACTATCGAGGTACCATTTCACCTTTCTCTTGATAGTGACCTGCATTTAAAAAGAAACTCAAGCTTTCTTTGGTACCCATATTTTCTTGGGTCCTTTTGAGTTAGTTTGATAAACGGTTTCTGCCCAGACTCTATTAACAGGTCTCCATACCATAGGACATTCTTTCTCAAAATGATCGCACTATTGCATTTTGAACATTTAAGAGCATTGCGACTCTACCGGTTTTACAAAGGTCTTTTCAAAATGATTTTTGTAAGCATTTCTTGAGGGTCTTTGTTTGATTCTTTCTTTTACTTTAGGAAAATCGATTAAAGGAATAGTTTCAGAGTCATTCCTAAACCAGATTTATTGAAATAAGGTCTTTGAACAGAAAGTATTTTTTCAAGTTTTTCAGATCCGAGAGAAAATCTTTTGGAAATATTTGAAATGTCATTTTTCAAAAATGTATTTTCTTTTGAAAGATTATCTTTACTTTCAATGAGAGAAGAAACATTATGTTCTAAGCATTTCACTTTTTCTTTTAAAACATTCTCTTGATGTTTTAAAGCAGTATTTTCCCTTTTGAGTTCAGAAATTCTTTTAAGAGAGGTCTTAAGACTGAAACATAATTCATCAATGTATTTTGAAACTTTCATAGGGATTTTGAGAGGTGAGGACACCTGGAGTGCCATAACTTGGCACGCCGGGACACTTAAGTGCCATAACTTTAAAATGATACACTTAAGTGCCATCATCGGAGTAAAATGGGACACTTAAGTGCCACTCCGGCGAAAATCCGGCCAAATGGCTGATGTGGCAATTTTCCGGCGAGTTTAGTCCAAAACAGCGTCGTTTTGCACGCTAACGTGGCGGAGAAAACGCAAAAACGACACCGTTTCGTGTCTACGTGTAAATAATAATATAAAAATTAATTAAATTATAAAGTATTCAAAAATTAAAAAAAAATAAGAAAAATTTAAAAAATTTAAAAATTATGAAAAATTTAAAAGTTTTAAAAATTAAGAAAATTATAAAAGGGGGGGGGAGGTCGAATGGGCGGCCGAGGGCTGAGCTCTCGCCGCCGCCGCCCCCGCCTCGCCGGAAGGGCCGGCGATGGAGGGGGAGGGTCGGCCGGGGTCGCCGGCCCCGACCAACCGACGGCGAGGGCTGCGAGCCCTCGTCGGATCGCGGCGAGGGCTGCGAGCCCTCGTCGGATCGCGGCCTCACCCCAAATCGGGCGAGGGCTCGCGGGCCCTCACCGCGCCGATCGGCCGGCCTCGTCGACCCGGCTAGGGCCCGGCGAACCCGGCCGACCCTCCCCACTCCGTCGCCGGCCCTTCCCGGCGGCGGGGGAGGCGGCGAGGGCCCGCGAGCCCTCGCCGGATCCGGGCGAGGGCCGCGACCCTCGTCCTAGATTTGGGCGAGAGGCCACGACCTCGCCCGGATCCGGCGCCGGCCCCCGCCGACCCTCCCCACTCCGTCGCCGGCCCTTCCGGCGGCGGCGGCGAGGGCTCGGCCCTCGGCCCGCCCGTTCGACCTCTCCCCCCTTTTTTAAATTTTTTTAAATTTTTAAATTTTTAATTTTTAAAATTAAAATTTAAAAAATTTTCTTTTCTTTTTTTAAAATATTTTTTTAATTTTTTAAAATTAAAATTTTTAAATTTTTTTTTAAACTTTTTTAATTTTTATGCTGATTTGGAGCTCCGGCGAGCCACGTAGGCAAAAAATAATAATAAAATATTGCCACGTAGGATTTCCGGCGAGGGTCGCCGGAGGTGGCACTTAAGTGTCCCACTCGAAAAAAAAAAGTGGCACTTAAGTGTACCGTTTTGAAGTTATAGCACTTAAGTGTCCCGACGTGCCAAGTTATGGCACTTGTGCTGGACTTCTGCCGGGATTTTGAAGTTACTTACCTCGAATTCACTTTCTGAATCTGAATCGGTCTCGGAGTTTGATTCTAAATCCGATTGTGCCATTAGACATATGTTGGCATAATCATCATCACTATCTTCGCACTCCGTGTCACTCCAGGTCTCTGCTTTAAGAGCCTTTCGATACTTTTCAGTTTTTACTTTCTTCTTCCTCAAAAGAGGACAGTTGGGTCTGATGTGTCCTTTTTTCTTGCATTCGAAGCAAACTACATCTTTGTTTTTCCATATGTTATAATTCTTCCCATCAAAGTAAGGTGGTCTCGTGGTGCTTTGCCCTTCTACAAGCCCTGGAGCCAGCATACTAGCCATGGATCTTTTACTCTGAAGTAAAACACTTCAAACAAAGTGAGTACACGAGCTCTGATACCAATTGAGATAGCTAGTATAAGCACCTAGAGGGGGGGTGAATGGGTGCATAAACAACTTATCTAGATACGGAAGCAATACTTGGCAAACAATAGAAGGGAAATTCTTTCTTTGATTAACAAAATGAAATACGATCAAAGTAAAGAGAGTAAGGAAGAGAAAATTGAACACATGGTTTATAGTGGTTCGGCTTATTCCAAGCCTACGTCCACTCTTCCGCACTGACAGCCTACTGGCTGGATTCCACTATGAATAAAAGAGAAGTTACACCACAGCTCTTCCTTGATTCCACAGCGTAGATGTTCTACTACACCTCCTCAAGGTCTCTTACAAATATTGACTCTCTTTTGAATATAATGGTTCGCTCAAAGAGATTGTCTAAACAACAGGAAGCTTTTGGACTTTGGAATTTTTTTATCGCGCACACCTCAACAACTTAGAACACCTTCTTTATATACTGCTTCATGCCATCATACCCGTTGGCACTTACCAAAGGAATTCCTCCAATCTACCCGTTGGACGGAATGAATTAAGAAGATTAATCAAGCTATTAAAGGAACGTGTCGATAGCCCATCAATCATGTTCGTCCATACAAGCAGAATCTCGGTTTCCATAAGAAGAACCTTCCAAGAATATTCAGACAATCATCGGATCTTCAATCATCGAGTCAATCTCGATCAATCAAAGGATTCCGTTATGTCTTCTCCAGCCACGAGATCTTCTCCAGTTGATAAGGACGTCCCCTTAACGAATCATCCAGATTTGGATAACCTTTCTTCAACGGATTAGAGACTGTCAATGAGGATAGACTTTGAGTCTTGAGTTTGTCTGTCCGGAGGTCTTCAAACTTTAAATAGTAGAGACTGCAAAACCTTCAGACTAGACTGAAGGAAACGTTTTGTCAGCTTCAAAACACTTCAAGAAGATTTCTCCAACACATATTATGTATTTTATTTCGAATTTTCAAAAATAAAAAAAAATCAAATCAATTAATTTAGGTTGCTAGTTTTTTTTTAAAACTTGGATTGCATGTTTAATTATTTGGCAATTATTAATTTCGAAATTTGAAAAAAAAGGGAAAAAAGGAAAAACACAAAAAAAGTCATTATGCATATGTCATGTAGAATTATGGCATTAGATTGCATATTATAGCTTTAGATAATTTCTCCTAAATAGATTGCATGCTTATTAGGAAAATAAAAATCATGTGCACGTCATATAGAATTAGTTTCATACAATGCACGTCATTTAGTGATTTTTGTTAGATGCAGTTAATTAGAAATTGCCCGTCATTAGAATTAGGTCATTAGATTAATTTAGATTGCATTTTTAAGTGTTGCATTTCTTTAATTTCGAATCTCATGGAATATTTTTTAGAATAAATCCATCTCATGCTTCAGGATAGACTACATGCTCATTTATGTCATATCGCTTAGGTCATATAGCTAAGTCATGTTGCCATGTCATATCATTTCATGTTAAATTAGTGACATGCATTCTCATTAATTAAGTGAAAAAAAAAGAAATTGCGTGTTAATTAGAAATCATATTTAGGGTTGTTGATGTGAATTATGATCTAACAACGCATATGCTTTTGTTGCTTTGAGGTAAGTTCATGCAATTTATTCATTACTTTATCTGGGTGTTAAATTGATGGTTTGCACACCCATATGATAACCTCACATGTTAGGGAAATAGTTTAAAATCAATTCAAGCTGCCTGCAAAACCCTTTTGTCAAAATAAAAGAAATGGTATCGAAAGGGCGTTAGAGAAATCTAGCGTAACCAAGTCCCCGTACCCAAATCTCTGGTTCGTAAGAGTTAAGTAAAACTCCCGTTACTTTACTTGGGTTTCTAATCGACCCACCAAAAATAGATTAGTGGCGACTCATAATTAAAAAATTACATGTTAAGAACTTGAACCGAAAGTCGCGAATTGGTATGGGCTTGGGAGAGCCCGAGTTAAGTCTAGGCTTAACAATCCATTAGCCAAACTTTAGGTGGTTCACACCCGAAAAATTGGTTGCGACAGCTTGGCGACTCCGCTGGGGACTTGAGTTAAAACTCTTAGTGGACTTATGCCAATATTTCTTTTCTTTGAAAAATGTTTTTGTTTGGCAGTTAGGATTCCAGGTACGCCCCACACATTTAATGTGTTAAATGTTCTTGCAGGATGGGAGGTATAAGGGGAAGTGTTTTCTGACCTTTGTTTTGCGGGGATGTGTAGGAATGTATGGTTTATTTTCATATATGAAGTGTTGCTTGATATGAACTGTTGTGCATGCCTTGCATCTAGCACTACACTATTGCACACACAACCTGCCGCCGGACCCGGGCCGCATTAGGATCATCTAGGATGGTATTGAGATGTTTGCCACTCCGACCGCATGCTCGTGGTATGAGTCGCCCATCTCGATCCCGAAGTTTCTTTCATGGTGTTAAGAGCACCCACCTCGGTCCGCATGCTCGCGACCCGGGTCGGCTCTTTGACTAAGCTGGAGTCATGAGGACCCGACATAGTCCACAAGCTCGTGGCTAGTCTGATCATGCTTGTGGCTCCACCTTGATAAGCCTTATAGATTAGAAATCGAGCCACTTACCATGCGCATGTTGTGATTGCCCATCGTTGGTAAAGTAAGTTCTCTAAATTTTTGGCCTTTGCAATTTACTTACTTTATCGCATTATTTTGTCGGTCCATGGCATTAGGATTATCCTGAGTCTTGATCAATATACAATGTGGACACCGGACATTCGAATTATTTTCCCTCCAAGGGAAGAGCTTAGCACTTGGTGGGACAAGTTAGATCAAGATGGCCGTCAGTTTGTAGAGTCACATATTGGTCGACTGCTTCCACTGCTGCGTATCAACATCCATGTCGGCCTCGTCCAATCACTCGCCCACTGTTGGTGCCCCGGGACTTCTACCTTTATCTTCGGCGGTAAGCATGAGCTCACTCCCACCTTGGAAGAGTATAGCATTGCCATAGGAAAATCCTTGAAAGCTGAATTGATTAATCCGCCTATCGAAATAGATCATGTTATGACCTTGTCTGATTTTTTGAGAATTAAGGAAGACGATTTAAGAAAGGTTTTAAAGGCTAACCGCAATGCATGTCCTTTATCTTTTCTGAAACAATGTTTTGAGAAAGGCACTTCATCTCAAATGCGAAGAGTTTTCCTTTTAGCTTTCTTTGGGTTTATAGTTTTTCCTTACTGCAAAAATGCTATTAACCATTTGATCGCTCAATTAGTTAAACAAGTGTTGGAAGGAAAGAATTTTGTAAACACTGTTCTAACTGAAACTTTCCTTTCCCTCACACGGTTTAAAGGAGGCGGTGATAAGACTTTACATTCCTCTCCTGAACTTTTGCAAATTTGGTTTCTTTCACATATAAAAGGGTTTGGTGGTCTAATGACTATACATGAGGTTAGTAATTCCAATCACCCTATTATGAGATTTGAGAACAACCAAAAGCATGCACCGGGTTATCATTATTCTAGGTGGCTAGCTTTCACGAAAAAACCAACTTCCAAGGGTTTCCTATGGCATGCTAAATGGTTCCAAGTTCGGGTAGCGAGACTCTCGTGTGGAGGAGTTGGCCCAATCCCTCAATTGGGATTCACCGGAGCATTGGAGTACTATCCGACTAGGGTGACTCGTCAATATCAAGTCGTGCAAGAGCTTCCCTCGGCATTAAGGTAGAGCCACTCCAAGTCAGTTTTGTCGATGGAAGCCGAGGCCATGAAGATTCCATTCTCACTATCAAATCGATGTGGGACATGTGCCATCCACAAAAGCTTAAATGGCCCGAGGAGGAGTTGAAAGGCAAGGAAATGAAGTACTATGCCTCAATTAAGTATATCCAACAACACAAGATTCCCGAGGAGCTGCTTCTGAAGATACCGGAGGCGCCGTTGAAGATCACCAATCAAGCTGAGAATAAATGCCTCAAAAGAGTTGCTGAAAAAGCTCAAGAGGAGAATAAACGATTGCACCGAATGGTGTCCCGAATGTCTATTGATCAAGCCAAATGAAGTGCTTGAATCAATCTTGCTATTTTCATTTTTAGATTAATGTTTAGGGAGTTGGGGTCATTTACTTTACTAGTTCATTTGTTTAGGACATATCGAATTTCTAGGCTTGTCAAAAGCTCCATTGATGAATAAAATTTCTAGAGTATTGCCATGGATCGGCGTATTTTCATATGAGATACTTATTTGTGTTCATTTCTTAAAATTTTAGGTGATAACGGATCCTCCACGCTCTCCCATTATCACGCGATTAAGAGCAAGAATGGCCGAACAAACCGAAGTGCATGATCGTGTCTCCGCTATGGAGGGCCAACTCCAACAACTAGCCGCCTCTATGGAGCTTATAACAACTCAACTTCAATCCCTCCAAGTGAATCCGACTCCTGTACCCACTCTCCCTGAGATAGCTGTCCCGAAGCCGGCAAACAAGGCCCAAATGGGTGAGGATGACATGCCCGGGCTGGAAGATGATCCATTCCCGATCAATGTGGAAAAGGCTAAGCTTGTCAACATCCCTAAGACGGAGCATGATGAACACTTTGCAAAATTGGAAGAAAAGTTGAAACAATTGCAGGAGTCACAGAGTTCACTCCCATTAGACTTGTTCGTGTACGAGAAAGTCAAAATGCCAAAGAAATTCAAAATGTCAGATTTTGAGAAATACGATAGTACTTCTTGCCCAAAAGCTCATTTGCAGAAGTACCACGTGCGCATGGCCCAGTATGTCAAGAACGAGCCTCTCATGATCCAATCATTCCATGCAAGTTTGACTGGGCCTGCATTGAATTGGTATGTCATGAAGAATGTGAACCTTCTCAACACTTGGAATGAAGTGGCTGACGCATTTCTCAAGCAATACAAGTTCAACATGGATATTGCACCTTCCCGAGAGGATCTTGAGAGGATGGAGAAAAAGAAGAGCGAGTCGTTCAAAGAGTATGCCGTGAGATGGCGAAATCTGGCAGCTCAAATCACCCCTGAGCCTACCGACAAGGAGCTGATGAAGTTATTTATCAAAACTCTCCCATCTGAATTCCGTATCCGGATGGCCAGCACGTACGTTGAAAACTTCAATCAGCTTATTCCTGTGGGGGAACAAATCGAGATGGGGATAAGAGAAGGCTGGTTTACTGAGCCATCGAGTAGAAGATTCCTTGCCAAGAAGGATAAAGAGTTTGTTGAAGATGTGAATATGGCTTATAGCCAAGGAAGTACCAATCGTGCCCCGACTATCCAGATGAATCAAAGGCAACAAGCTGCCCAAGCAAGAAGACAGTTCACCCCTCTCCCTGGATCTCCATCCAAAGTGTTGGCAATCCTAAGAAAGAAAGGTTTGCTTACTAATGAGCCGAAGCGTCCTAATTGTGAAAGCATCCGAGGCTACGACCCGATGAAGAAGTGTGATTACCATAGCGGCGAATTGGGGCATTCAACTGATGAATGTTTCACTCTAAAGCATAAGATCCAAAACCTCTTAGACACGAAGGCTTTCTCATTTCAAACTGCTCAACCGAACGTCCAGAAGAAGTCTCTACCAGAGCATGAGAGTATGGTCAATGCTATCCTGGAACTAGATGTTGAATTGAGTGGTAACCACCATACATGCATCTCGAGATTCACCACCCGCTCCTAAAGTTTCAAATGTTGCCCTTATGACGGGAAGGGTGACGATTGGGAATGGTTTTGTTCCTGGTCGTGGCATTGAAAGAAATGGTCAGGGGATTCGAAACCCCATTGAAGCCCCTTAGAGGTCCCGTGCTGCTGGATTAGGGTACCATAGAAGAGGTGGGGAAAGTTTTGAAGGACGAAGACATGAAAGGCGGAACCCGCCACCTGACCACGAGCGAGGAAGGCAAAACCCATCACCCTCGAACATTCGTGAGACATTCCCTAGCCCCCCGGTAATGATGCAGGATGAAGCAGAAATAATAAACACCCTAGGGCAGCCAAGCGGAAAATTCGACTATCTGGTGAAATATTCGGCTCCTCCCAGTTTCTACATTGATCCCCGCGACATTGTCCCAGATGGATGGGGTGGCATGGATGATTCGACATCCCCGGAAACAAAGAACCCCAATGATGTATTGGAAGGAATCACTGGTCTTTTCGATGACGTCTTCATGGGGACCATTAACGAAGAACTTCTGAAGGAGATGGGCCCTGGCCCACAAGAGTAACTCATTTACTGCTTTCTCACATTCCCCTGCGCGGGAATTTTTATCGCTTTCTAGGGCTTGTTTTTTATTTCTTCGCTATCTTTTTAGGGCATGAAAATCGCATTTCCATTTAATAAATGTAATTGATTGATGAATATCAATAAAATTGGAAGTTTTATTTTGAGGGCATGATGAGGTATACCAAACCAGCCCGGTGATGATATCCAGCCAACAATAAAAAGAAAATATCATCCATGGAGAAATTCTGAGGCCTGGGCTTCATCATGTTTTCTCGTGTTAAAATGCTTTAAAAAAAATACTCTTCCAATTGCTTTTAAAAAAAATTCTTCAAAAAAATCTTTCAAACAAAAAAGATTTACCCCGTTTGTCTTTTTAATCCATCTACATTCTGTTTCAGAGACAGTCTTATAGCATGCAAAGGAATGAAGAGGATCCAATCCAATTCCAGATTCTGGGGGCAAGTTTGCTCCAAACTGCAGCTGCCCATATGTGGTGAAGAAGGTACTTCCTGGAAGTGCCTTGATCCAAGCAGAGATGGGTGGTCGTGAGTTTTCCACTCCAATTAATGTTGATGTTGTCAAGAAATGTTATCCATGATAGAATTTGCCATGTCATGTCTTGAATTGCAAGTATTTTTGTGACTAATAAAGTGTCTCAATGAGCTGAATTGTTCAAATTTATCATAAATCTTGAATTTTTCTTCCTTGATGAATTGTGTGAGATAAATTGAATGTATCGAATGAGATACCTGGGAATGATGAAAGGCAAGCCTTGTTCCATACACTATCCCATACACTAATCCTTGATGAGTCGTGTGGAGGAGTTCCATGCCCACAAGGAAGAGGGTGATCTCGCAAATGGTACGTCAACCAAGGTGATGAGAGGCCGTTTCTTCTTCTACCCGAAACACCACAGGTATACCCATTGTTTAGCCCTTCGAGCCCACACACATGAAGAATTTTTAAATCATCCCTGTTAAGGATCATCCCACATTGGGACAAAGTTTGAAATGAATGAAAGGAATTTTCTTACTCACACTTGCATCAATCTTTGAGTGTTGCTTTCGCGTTGTAACTCGTATGGTAGTTTAAAGTGCCTTAGGATGATGAAGAGCAGTCATTTCTCTATCCTACACACTTTTATCCATTGCATAGCCCACTTGAGCTTATGAATTCATTTCATATTAAACCTAGTTGGTGATCACCCCCCACACTGGGGCAAGACAAAAACACTCAAGTAGCATGAACTAGAATGCCGACAAAAATGGAGATTTTGTTCAAAAAAATGCAAAAATGGGGCATGAAAAAAGCAGTGTTCCTGGTAAAAGCAAGACCGATGCCCAAAAGAAAAAAAAAACTCAAATGCTGTTGCAATCAATGAGTGCAAAAAAAAAAAAATCTCTGACAATGGAGAAAGAAAGTGGTGGAAATGTCAAGATGATCACCAACTTTGACCCTCTAAACACTTTTTGAGCCTAATGATCCTTTCATTTCACAACCCATGAACCAAGCCTACGTTACGTCCCTTGCAAAGTCTCTTCAGATTAGGGCACTTGAATTAACGTAAGAGTTCATATGCTTGAAAGCATCGCTTGAAGAAGTGCGAGTAAGATAATTATTGTCTCATTTCATATATTTCTTGACTTGAAAATCCCAAGACAGTTACGAAATGTCATTTTTCAAATAACCTCGACTCAAAAGAGTCCCCTTTGTTAAGCCGTTAACTAAGCCCACATTACGGTCCCTTTTAAAGACCTCTCAGATTGGTGAGATCGTACCACTTGCGAGATTGCTCAGACCCTTGTTTGGCATGACGATGGTGAGATAGAGTGATTGACAAAATCCTGCATCAAAGGTCAGGATGAAATTGCCATTTTAATGAGGATGAGAGAAGAAGTCCTTTCAGACCAAAGGATCCCTCATTTGACACATTCATGACACTCATGTGTTCAGAATGGAAATTAGGTGATGCAAGATTAATGGAAATCATCATGAACCTCCATTAAATTGATGCATGATTACCAATGCATGTTGTCTCTCCTACGACCATGTTTTGCAGAAGACGTATCCCCGAAGATCGGAGATGTTACCAGGTAAGTATATCTCTATCCATACCTTGAATATTTGTCATTGCACAGGTATTTCCTTTTAAGCATACCGACACTCAATTGAGTTGTCTCCCAAAGATTTTTCCTCCAGATTCAATCTGATTAAGGCGACCGAAGAATGGTTCGGGTTTTGGTCGGATGATTTCTATCGCAAGGCTGGGCGACCGAAGAATGGTTCGGGTCCTAGCCAAGCAAAACATCAGTCTAGGCGACCGTAGAATGGTACGGGTCCTAGACAACATTTATTGCTATAACAGGCAATCGTAGAATGGTATGGGTCATAGAAAAGCAATTACCTCAGTTTAGGCGACCGTAGAAAAGTACAGGTCATGGAAAATGATTCCTTATTCAAGCGACCGTAGATAGGTATGGGTCTTGGAAAGTGAATCCCTGTTTAGGCGACCGTAGAAAGGTATGGGTCCTAGACAACATTTATTGCTCTAACAGGCGACCGTAGAATGGTACGGGTCTTGGAAAAGCAATTTCTTCATTCAGGCGACCGTAGAATGGTACGGGCCTTTCCACTACCTCGAATTACTCTATCATCCTTGAAGGTAAGTTATTCCAGGTATGTTCATTTATCATTTGCATTAGCATTTCCATGCATCATATAATTTGCATTAAAAAATAGAATTCATTTTCTAACAAAAAAATCATTCATTGCATGTGCATAACCAAAATTTAGGTCTCAATTTGTCTTTGAAGGCAACATCTGCGAGCTCACCTTCAAAGAGGGGCAGCTGTTGACACCTAAATTTTTGGGGTTAATTTTTGCTAAATAAAAATAGAAAAAACACACCTGGCATATAGTTTAGAAACATTTTATTTTTTGTTTTATTTTATTTTAGGCTACCGGTGAAGGGAAGATTTTTCACATATTCCGTTCAAGCTTTTCATATTTTTAAGTAATATACACTAGGGGTGTATTTCGTGCAAAAAGGGAATTATTCTTGATAGAATATGCGAGAAATACGAAAAGGAATATTGCGCGGAGTATGTATGTTTCAACGACATATTTAGAGGTATCATGCGCAAGCAAAAAAGGAAAAATATATGTCGTGAGGATACATTTTTTGGGCCTATAAAATACACCGAGCAAAAAGTAAAAAGGGGGCCATTCCGTTGGTAAAAAAAAAAAAAGAAGAAAAAGAGCAAAAGGTGAAAGAGTGAGTGGAGAGAGGAAAAGTGAGAAAAAAAAAAAAAGGAAAAGAAAAGCCCCCCACGCGACTATTCATCTTCCTCGCGGGGGTGGTGGTCTGCCGGTGCCATCGCCGTCCGCTCCCTCCGGCGTCCGACCGTGTCGTCCCCGCTCGCCCGCGCCGGCATCCGAGCCCCGACGCCCGCAGCTTGACGCCGCCTGCCGCCTGTAGATCTGAACAGCAGCCGGCCCGGATCCAACGTTGCCTCCGCCGTCGATCTTGTAGCTCGTGAAGCCCCTCACTATTCCTCGACGATCTGCTGTCGTCGCCATTTAGCAGCCGTGATCCAGCGCCTGACTCCGCTTGCGTCGGCCGACGCCACCTCTTTCGTTAACCCACGAACGCCTCAGCAGATTGCCCTCCGGAGGCCGTGACGATCCCGACGCCAGCCATCACCTCTGCCGCACCTCAACTCATCGTCCTCCGCTCGGTTGCCGACCCCCGTGCCGGCCCGCGACGCCCGCTCCCCGGTGCCGTGACGCCGTCGTGCCGATCCCCGAAGCCCCTGTTGCTGTGCCGCCGTCGCGCCGCTCCCGGTGCCCTTGCCGAAACCCTAGCCGGAGATTTCCCCTCGCCGGACCGGCCACCAGATTTATTTTTCTTTTTCTTTTTCAGAAAAAAAAAAAGAAAAGAAAAAAAGAGAAAAGCAAAAGAAAATTGAGGTATTTTCTTTATCTTATTTTTGTTTTATTATTTTTGCTATGTTATTTTATCTTTTAGTGTAATTATTCCTTTAATGTGAAATTGAAATTCCATGATATGAAATTGCCTTGAAATTAGTGATTGTCATCCGATTTTCGAGCTCGAAATCCGACTCGCAATTACTTAAAAAAAATTGCCAATCCGATCTCCCGCTCGAGATCCGATTCGTGATTTATGTGAAATTGGCCAACCCGATCTCATGCTCGAGATATGGTTCGTCGATTTGGTATCAATATGGCTTGATTTGTTGTGGTGTTATTTAAATTAGCTTTCTTAAAAAAAAAAAAAAATGTAGTTTTAGGGTTTGCATGTTCATAATAGGTATTTTATTTCGAATTTTCAAAAATAAAAAAATCAAATCAATTAATTTAGGTTGCTAGTTTTTTAAAACTTGGATTGCATGTTTAATTATTTGGCAATTATTAATTTCGAAATTTGAAAAAAAAAGGGAAAAAAGGAAAAACACAAAAAAAGTTATTATGCATATGTCATGTAGAATTAGGGCATTAGATTGCATATTATAGCTTTAGATAATTTCTCCTAAATAGATTGCATGCTTATTAGGAAAATAAAAATCATGTGCACGTCATATAGAATTAGTTTCATACAATGCACGTCATTTAGTGATTTTTGTTAGATGCAGTTAATTAGAAATTGCCCGTCATTAGAATTAGGTCATTAGATTAATTTAGATTGAATATTTAAGTGTTGCATTTCTTTAATTTCGAATCTCATGGAAAATACAAAAAATTATTTTTTAGAATAAATCCATCTCATGCTTCAGGATAGACTACATGCTTATTTATGTCATATAGCTTAGGTCATATAGCTAAGTCATGTTGCCATGTCATATCATTTCATGTTAAATTAGTGACATGCATTGCATAAAGCATGATTCTCATTAATTAAGTGAAAAAAAAAAAAGAAATTGCGTGTTAATTAGAAATCATATCTAGGGTTATTGATGTGAATTCTGATCTAACAACGCATATGCTTTCGTTGCTTTGAGGTAAGTTCCTGCAATTTATTCATTGCTTTATCTGGGTATTAAATTGATGGTTTGCGCACCTGTATGATAACCTTACACGTTAGGGAAATAGTTTAAAATCAATTCAAGCTGCCTGCAAAATCCTTTTGTCAAAATAAAAGAAATGGTACCGAAAGGGCGTTAGAGAAATCTAGCGTAACCAAGTCCCCGTACCCAAATCTCTGGTTCGTAGGAGTAAAGTAAAACTCCCGTTACTTTACTTGGGTTTCTAATCGACCCACCAAAAATAGATTAGTGGCGACTCTTAATTAAAAATTTGCATGTTAAGAACTTGAACCGAAAGTCGCGAATTGGTATGGGCTTGGGAGAGCCCGAGTTAAGTCTAGGCTTAACAATCCATTAGCCAAACCTTAGGTGGTTCACACCCGAAAAATTGGTCGCAACAAGATTAAAATGAAAAGATAGTCTTAAATTTGGCACTACAGTAATTATGAAAACTTGTGAAAAGCAGTAAGGACGGATTTGACTTTGTTGTGATAAGTTGAAGGCTTAGATTGAAAAACATGAAAGTTTAGGGATTAAATTGAATATTTATAATAGTTCAAGTACCGTATTGAATAAATTAAAAGTCCAATGACAATATTGCATGTTGGGTCAAAATTTACGAACTATTAATGCCATTTTTCAAAAAGAAAATTGTAAGCACAGTTGCTTAAGAGAGGTTCAGAAAAATAAAAAAAATTCACAAGCTTTAATATCGCATGTGGCAAATATACACACAAACAAGTAACTATAACCATTATCATCGTTACTTGCCTCCTATAACAGAAGATAGACACTGGCGAGAGAGTTTTCACAAGAAACGTTACAGTTGTTAGGAATACAACTATCAAATCCGTGGCGTTCCACTCAAGTCTCAGTCTGCTACCTTGGCGAAATAGCTGACATAGAATCAAAGTTGGTCGACTGAATTTCCGGCGAACTTGTCGAAACCGTCGTGCTGATTGCCTCGTCCCTCGGTCCGGGAGTTCTTTCCAAGCCCCTGGACAACTCCATTTCCAAGCAGTGCTTAAGCTCAGGCAACATGTAACCCATGGTCGGTCGATGTAGGGACGTGGATGCTGCGCATGCCGTTGCTATCTCTACCGCTCTACGTGCCGAACTCGTCAAAGTCTCCTGCAACCTTTGATCGACAAGGTCTAGGATATCCCCTCTTTGAATGAAAGGACTCACCCATTCCAGAATATGGACTGGCATTTCAGCTTTGATGATTGCGGGCTGTCCCGTGATCAGCTCCAAAAGAACAATGCCGAAACTGTAGACATCACTTTTCTCATTCAGTTTGCGAGAAATGTAGTACCTGCATAGAAGGGACAAGATTCATTAAACCATCAGAGACAGCCCTAGTTATCGTTTATGCATTGTAATCCTGAAATCAAGGGAAGCTATAATCAGTAGAAATCAATCTTTCTTTAGCAAAAGGCTTTATGGTTCAGTGACATTCATGTAGTAATACGCACTCTGGGTCAAGATATCCAGTAGTACCCACGACGGAAGTCGTCATGTGACTAAGGCCGTCACTGGGGATAACCTTGGAAAGTCCAAAATCTGCTATTTTAGCCTCCATGCTTTCGCTCAATAGAATGTTGGCAGTCTTCACGTCTCTGTGAACAATCGGTGGCTTGCATCCATGGTGTAAATACTCGAGTCCTGCAAACCAACATCCGAAACTCCATTTTTTCTTGACGAAAGAAAAATCGATTATACACAAAATTTTATACAAAAGATATTTACTCTTCCTTTTGTTACTGAAAATGTTTGATGCCATCTTTTCAGAGTCATGATTATTTCGTTTCAGTGAAGTAGTAGTCATCTGATGCTTAAGTATATGACCAGTAGATGTATGAGATCTTACTTGCACATAGATTGGATACAAGGATTGATTACATTGGATACTAAGGACTAAAGCCAAGACATGTTCTTTTGTTGTAACTGGATTTGGAACTCAAATTCGTTTCGGATGATGAATTTCACATCAAGCATAACCTTTTCATTATAAATCTAGCTGATTTTTTTTTCTTGCAAATAGAATGTTTTGCCGCAGGATTCAGATTTTTTCTTCTTCTCAGATTAAGCTTATCGCACAACCACATTAAAGTTCACTGGACTCGACTTCACTTGTTCAGAAGAACTCATGGGATGAACCATGAGACAAATGCACGATGCAAGGAAAGGATTGACGACATTTAATTCATCGACGGTTTAAGTTCAAGTCCATAAATAAAAGAATGTGACCAAACCACTAAGGTATGAGGGCCTGATTAGAATGTTTCTTGAGCTTAGATATGATATAGAAAAGCTAACCTTGTGCAGCGTCTATTGCGATGCGAAGCCTTGATTCCCAACTCAATGAACGTGAATCACCGTCTGCAGGAGCAAGATATTGTATTAGTGTCTAAAATAGTAGTCATTATTTCGCCTTAAAGTTCTTTCTTGTTCCTGTTGAATTACCTGAAAGATAATTTTTCAGATTGCCCTTAGCCAAGTATTCGTATATCAGCACCATTTTGTTGCTCTCATCACAATATCCAATGAAGGAGGCCAAGTTCTTATGGTGAATTCGCATTAGAAGTTCAGCCTGCAGACGGACCAGCAGCTTTAGTAATTTAAATTACATTCTTCAAGATTAAATTGATAATGTCTTGTAAACATTTTTTTCACAAAAACAATACGAGTTTGCATTCTCTGTCTCAATAGAACAACCTCTAAAGGGATCATCTATGATCAGCCTTTGCGGAGAGCAATGAAACCTCTAACGTCTTTAATGTATTTCAGCATGTCGTGTGTGGCGTCAGGTTTTCCCAAATGTGCTAGGGACATTGATTTTTAAGAATATCGTACAAACCTCAGTTCGGAATTCTCTGAGCCCTTGTGAAGATGATGCAGATAGCATCTTCACTGCAACTTGGGTTCGTTCATTCATGATGCCGAGGTAGACATCACCGAATCCGCCCTTCCCGATAACTGTCTGGAAGTTGTTCGTCATGCTTACTACCTCAGGATATGTGAAATGCCTCTTCTCTGATGCTAAATATCTTCCCCCCTCATTCGGAGAACCTGTGCCTGTGATGATTTGACATGGGCGGGAGTTTTCGATTAATCTGGCACGTACTTCTATTTTCAGGATTTTAGATATGCATGTAAGTTTCATACCTAGCTAAGTTATCTTTTTCTATGTCCATATTGATGAGTTACTGCTGTCATCATATAAACGGTGCCAATGATTTAAAGAATGATTGCTGTTGATACAATAATAAAGTTTTCCTCTTTTTCTGTCTCTCTCCGTGCATCTATGCTTTCTAAGTCCTACTAGCACAGCAGATCCTCTCTAAAGCTTGCCATAGAACATTCAGTTGAAAAAGAAAAGGAGATCAATACCTGATTTCCATTTTCTTCTTAGTTGCCAGAGCACCACCAGGGCAGCACATAGGGCCATCACTGATGACAATGATGAAACAATGGGAATGATGATACCCTTCTTCCTTTTGCAAGAAGCAGAGCCACAGAGGTTTTGTTCATCGACACTGAAAAGAGAGAAAGATGAGTTCGTGGAGAGAAAATGGTAACACTGGACAGAAACATGTGGAGGGAAAGGAATGGATTCATCCACGACAGTCATTGACTGAAGAGGAGCACGCCAACCTCAACGTGAGCGACCCCGCATTCGATCTTTCTAAAAGAGCTTTAGGCACAGCTCCTGACAGATTGTTGCCTCTCAAGTTCCTGAAAGTCAAGTAATCATCTCATACAATTAGTATATCTAGTCGTATCGCAGATGAAGATAATTCTGTCTACTTACAGGTACTTCAAGTTTTTGAGTTCTTCCAAGAACTCAGGCACTGGTCCGGTTAAGCTATTGTTCGACAGGTCCCTACAGAAGATAATACTTTTTGAGATGCTATAAGCTGACACGAAAGAATCTTAAAGTTAATTTAGCAAACCAAATTGGTGCATATTATGGCTGAGCCATATGGAAATCTTAGTACGCTCACAAGGATTCCAATGACGAAAGTTCTACCAAAGCAGCAGTAATTGCCCCATTCAATTTGCTCGAGCTTAAGTTCCTGCATACATCATAGAAGACATCCTGAGGCTAAAATTTGCACCCAAACTGGTTAATGTGTGCCAGACCAAATCTGCCGCAAGAACTCACAGGTAGATTACTTGAGGGGGAATCGAACTGCCGTAGTTGCATGCGAGCCCTTCCCATGGGTACTTCTTCGGCCCACATGGATCGCCCGCCCAGTTCTTCTTTATTTGATATGTTGCTTTGACACTGAGCAAAGCATTGACTGTATATTGTATCAGATGCAATGAAGTAGACAGAAAGTAGTGTAGACTTTCATATCTAGTTTAAGCACATACTAACAGCCATGAAATTGCCTCAACATAAGTACTCATTCCGAGACTCCTGCATTAGCATGCAGTTTTTTTGCTCTTCATTTCTTTTCACATCTCAAGCAAGTACAACCTCAATTGCTTTCGCTAGAGCAAGCTTGACCATCCCTCGAGACTATTCCCCGTTACTGATTCCAATATGCTTATAGGCTATGCAGAATCGAAATTTCAGACACTAAGAGAAGAGAACATACCATCTTCACTGTTTGTTAGCAATTCATCCAGCAACCTCGCCTTGTAGATCTCAACAGCATTCAGTATGGGCGGAAGAGCCGAATCAGCTGTTTTATAGATCATGATTCGATGTTCACCTCCCACCAAGGCTTTTGAGTTAGATATCGTGGCTGCATAGAGGTAGCGAGGACTAAAAGGCCCAGAGATTTCAGATCCATTCCATGATATATTGAATTTTCTTGAAACGTTTCTCTGAAGCTGCTCAACTTCGGCAAAGTACAAGTACACAAAGAATTGATCGCTTGCATTGCTTGAGGTCCAGTGCAATTCCAAGGGTTTGCTCGCATTCCACGACCTAGCAGCTGTCTGAATGACTTCAGGAGGTGCTTTATAGCCGTTTTCATTTGTATTAACTGCCAATGAAGTATTGATCGCCTCCCATGAAGTGGAAACATAAGGAGCCCAAATGCGGTCGTATATATCATCTGTGTATCTACCACTTCCCTTGGTTGAACCAACATTCAACCTTTGAAAGAGAAGTAATGAAGCAGATTTCCCATGTTCGGAGTCATATGTCGAACTGTTCAGCGGCTTAAGCTCCAATGCCGATATGAAAGGAATTCCCGCACCAATGTTCACGAGACAAACATAAATAGCCTCTGAAGATGCAAAACTGACAATCTCTGAAGTCACAACGTCAGAAGTATTGCTGAATTTCACCGTTAACCAGAGATTGGCATCGAGATAAAGATCGAACTGAGGCGGATCATTAAGTCCATCATAGTTTGCATAAAAGAAACTAGCTCTTATTAAATATAAGCTGGCATTACCCGCAGCAGGTCTTAAGGTGTAACAGTTCTTGTTTCCTTGAGGAAAGCTTCGGAGATCCGAAAGCGGCTGAGGCAGATTGGGGTTGTTCGGGTATGCATAGTCAGAGGAGATGTTCCTGTTTGTTCCGGTTTCGATGTAAGCTCCATCAGACTCATAACTAATTCCGGTGTCCAGGTCAACGTACTTGAAATTCGCAGGGGCGCCGCAATCTATGCTTATGAAGCCTATTTCAAACAAATCAGAGCAGAACATTTTGCAGACAGTCAGAAGAAAGAGCTCCAGATGATCTTTAACTGCGAACATAACAACACGTTTTTCACCAGCCTATTCTAACACGTTCTGCCTACCAATCATCGAGCACCAGAAGGGTTCATGTCAAATCGTGCAGCAACTTGCAGGAACAGGTTCCGTTCCTCAATCAAATAGAAATCAGAAGAAAACGTGAGCCATTTGCTGACCTGTTTGAAGCTGCCCATTTGTTGGAACTGCAGTGAGAATGCAAAGGAAGAGCAGCTGAAGGGAACCGATTGACATCTCCACCGTCATCTTTCAGCTCAGCATGACTGAAACTACTGCAACACGGCGATGTTATACCAGAATGATTGTTCCTTTCGTTTCTCTCATTGGACTCTATTGAAAATGATTGCTTGCTTGTCTTTAATTAGATATCTGACCTGTAGAGTCGTACCTGCTTTTCAAGAAGCACAGGCACGGTGGTCCTGGTCATACGATTGACGATTGCTGAGATTCGAACTGACCCACTTATTCATGCATACAAAAAACACAAACAGGGAATCGGTAGGCAAGAGAGGGTAACATCAAAAGGTCAACATGAAAATGCAAATCAAATTAAAAGAAAATGTCAACTTGGAGTTTGCGGCCTATGTTGAAATTTAGAATTAAGAAAAAAAGGTCAAAATCAAATATTGTGAGCGGATAAATTTAGTGGGTTCCACGTGAGACCGACGTAATTTCATGACTTGCTTGTATTGGACTCACACGTACCAACGTTCCTCCTCCTTACATTTTTTTTTTCATTGTAGTGCTAATTTAGTAGATTTACACCTACTAATTATCATGTAAATGTTTTACGAAAAATGAATCAAATAACCAGCATACGATCCTTTGATGAAGTCATATAGCTGGTAACAGAAAGAATCACATTGACTTAGAGAAATTATATTGTCCAGAAGAATTGGAGGAGAAAAAGCTACTGCGATATAGTGATATCATACCAGTAGTGGATATATAATTGTAGTTTACATTAATTGTGATATACATTGTGTTAATTGTAGTTTAATTGTAATTAAATCTTTGCCTTCTCACCCTAACAGGGAGACTTGAATTTGTACTCATTACATTTGTAACATACACACCATTACATTTTTCTCCCTTCAACCACGAATCTCGACTTTGTATTAGACCCGATGTTACCTGAGAACCATCATACCTGAGGAGCCCACTGAGTTCATTCCACAGTGGTCATCATGACGCTAGCTACGCTGGCCATGATGCTCGTGGTTTTCTACCAAGGCCAAAGCTTTAGTTGTTGTTCGGCACACTTTTGTTACTCATTTTGAAAATCAGACACTACCGTCGGACTTGCTGTCCTCAAACAACCTAGATCCTGAAATTGCATCGCCATAGAAGCGGGACGCCACCACATCTCAAACCTGCGATGCTCGCCGCTGTTGGGTTTGAATTTGGACGCCTTCTGTTGTTTATTTTGAAAAACAAACACCACCGCCAGACTCGTGGCCCTTTCTCTGAGCTAGTTTGTGAATCTCCCCCCGACAACTACTGAACATGCCATCACGCATTACCAAAGCCTCCGAACATGAGATCCACTTGCCTGTAGAGTTGCATGCACTAGATACCGCTACTGCTCTGACAGCATCGTCCCGTGCTTGAGCTGGCCAATCGCCATATCAAATGCATTTAAAAATTATTTCGCCTAAATTGAATACATACCAAATATTTAGATGTCACGTTGGACAATTTGAAAATTTAGTACCCAAATTGCAAATTTGACTATAGTTCAAAAGCCACAATAAATAAATTATAATTTCAAAGATTATACACACCAAAATTCAGAAATTGTCAATGTCATTTTCTCAACAAATAAAAAGAGGTCGTTAGCTGAATCTTTTTCTTTTCTTTATCAGATTTCTGGCCTGGAGAACCATAACTACTTTTCAAGAAATACAATGGTCCTGGTCATACGGTTGACGATTGATGATATTCGAACTCACCAGCTACTCATACTTTTGATTTGTGCATACAAAAAAGCATTGAAAAATTATTTATTTCCATCAATCAAACACGAAATGGGGGATCAGTCTGCAAGCAGTGGGAACCGCAAAAGCGGAAACTAAAGCCCGGACAAAGTTAAAGAAGAGGTCAACTTGGAGTATATAAATACTGCATGAATCATGAAGCTCGGTTGCCACCATTATAGCTATGGAGTTAGAGTCCAAAAACGCAGACGCCATACAATAATGTTCTTACTCAGATAGAAAATGCGAGCAAGTGGAAGAAAGAGAAGGTTATCCATTAAGCTGCATTTGGTATTTTGAATTTGAATTTGGGTAGGATAAATTATTATCTTATCTGGTGTTTGGGGACATCTTTTGTACTAGATATGTCCGGATAAAATGTCAAATAAGAAATCCAAAAAAGGAGATTGGATAAAGTTGGATTGAATAAGAAATAATTTTGCGAAAAAAGATCTCAACAAAATGAGAATGGTCATTTGCTCCATCAGCAATTGCTAATTAATCATGAATATTTCCATCAAAATCAAAAGTTTGAAGCAGGATAGCCTATGCAAAGACAAAACATCATATTGGCAAAATTGCCGGTGCCCTATAAAGTCTATGCTAGCCATTTTCCAATGTTATCTCTTATAAATACAACTATAATGTGGTCAACATCACCGTAACAGTGACCGCAAAACCATATTTGCTAGAGCAGCTTAGTGAAGGTGACCATGTGGTTGATCACAAGTGTCACGCCCTGAACCTTGAGCGCATGCACATCCCTCGGTGGTCGACTAAATTGTGATGTTCCTAGGACGTGTCGCCGACCCAAATGATTTATGCACATGCGGAAGCGAACAATAACTCTAGACAACAAACAACAGGGGATAGAAAAGTAGGATAATCAATTTTCACAAAATCTACGCTTTATACACACATCGAGTTTATATACAAAAGTCTATAACAAAAAAGGAGCTACCAAGCTAACCCTACCTTAGACCCTATCTACTTGGAATCCGGGTCTATCACGACACCATCAAGGATGTAGAGGTCTAGAGGGTCAGTTACCTCTACTGTAGGCTCCTCAACTTTGGGTCCCGAGTTCGCCTCAATATCAACTATAATATCAGCATCATGCACGGGATCGAGCTCAAAATACTCGCCATCGACGGTAGGTCCGTCAAAGCCATCCAAGGGGCCCTCCCGAACACCGTTGGGCCCGCGGCGAAACCACGCTCTGAATCTATGAGGGACTAACTAAGGTAGACCATCGTTGACCCAAATAATAGCAACCACGAGTTCACGGGTCCAATTGGGGTTCCCGTGGATGGGTAAGACGATACACTTTCTTCGGTCTCTTGCGACCACCCAAAATGAACGAGTCACACCTTCATCTAAGGACCTAAAAAAGTTATGTGATAGCCTGAATTTTCAGATTTCATTTTCGATTAAATAAATTGGGCCTTTCGTCAATGAACCGATATTGCTATTCTCTGAGCTGATCACTCACGAGATAACTGGACTATCTGGGGAAGCAATTAAGAAATCTAAATGCAATAGATTTGAGAATTCGACCAGGAATCGACCACTCGACCGTGTTGATCAACATATGTCATTACGACATTGTCAAAATCGATCAGAGATCAGAAATAGGTTGATTACTTAGATATGTGATCAAAGTGTGGGTGATTCCACCTAATTGCAAAATTCTCATCAATTGGCACTAAATTAATTTTCTGTCGTTTTTGGTACCTTGTGTCTGCAATTGAAACCTTGAGATTTTCATGACAACCGAGAATCGCCAATGTGTCGAAGATGTACATTGTGACTCGAGATAAATCGATCACGGGTCAATTACACCAAAAATTCCTAAAAGGTACTTTGTAGACTAGGTCACGCTAAAAGCGAGTTAAAGTGAAATTAACTGTGAATTTAAACCCGATTTCAGAAATTGAAAGTTCTATGGTATCACGATCTATTTTAGGAACGCCGACTCATCCTTTGAAAAATTTTCAGAGATTCCAGGATTTTTATGGAAAACTGTTTCGGACATTGCAGAAATTAGCATACATTTGGATCGGCTAAATTGATTGGATTTTTGGCCTCTTTACCAAGCATTTGAGTGTCAAGGACTTACATAAAATTATTCATGATTTTTCTTCATCGAAATTGGACCTCAATTTGAGAAATTGAGTGAAGAAATTGATCCTAAAATTGGAAAATTCGAAATTAGGCAAGGACTTCAATTTTTGGCTTCAATTTAGATGGTTCTGGTGAAAAATTAACTAGAAAGTATTAGGGGAACATGAAATTAATAGAAGGGCTAAGGTTATTGACTTTCAATCCTCTTCTCTCCAAGCTCACACGTCTCTCCCTCATCTTCTCTCCATTTGCGCACACCACCGCCCCTTCTCTCTACCCCTTCTGCCTCCATTTCCTGATTTACTTTTCCTTCTTCTTGATTTCCCTGCGAAGCTGCCCCTCCACCACCGAAATTCATTTCTTCTCTGCCGCCTGCCTCTCCATTACGTTTTGTCCCCCCTTCGGTCAACAAACGAGCGTGGAAGACCGCCGAAGTTGACCACCGTTCAACCCCACGCACGCCTCCACTTTTTCAGCAACTTCCAGCGTGTGTTTTTGGCCCATCTCCCGCCAGTTCGTGCACCCCTTCGCCAGCCTGCTCTCTCTCCTCTACGCTGCCACTTGGCCGCGTCTGCACCTTCATCGGTCAACAACCAAGCTCCCCCTCTCCTTAGTTGACCACCGAGTGCAGCGCCAGCCCACGATCGAAGCCGCGCGTCTCCCTTCAGCTGCAGCAGCTTCAACCCACGCGTCTTCAGCCACGCGAGCAGCAATCCACCGAAGCAGCAGTCTTCAGCCCACGATCAGTCAGCAAATTTCACGGGCCCAGGATCTCCGTGAAAGCCAGTCCAGCGAAGCCCAGCTTCCTGCCATCCATTTGAAGCCCACGATTTCAGCCAGCAGCTCATCTTGAGTTCAGCAGCCCACATGGATCAAGCTCAGCCCGTGCCTTCAGCCCATGCAAGTTTTGGTCCTGCTCCTTGAAGTCAGCCCAAGAAGCCCGTTCAGCCCATTCAAGGCCTGTTCAGTCCATTTGAAGCCCAGCCCATTTCCAGAGCTCATCTCAGTTTGGGCTGAGATTTGTTGGGCCAAGTTTAGGCCTGGTCCAAGTCCATCGATGCCGCCGAAAGTTTGGGTTTCAACTGCCGTCACGCCATCATCGCGGTGAACCGGTTTCCGTAATAAACCGGTGAGTTTATGCACTAAACTCTTCTTAGTAGGCTAATGACGTCTAGAGATGTTTATTTTAATTTAATTAGGAATTAGGTGGTTAGTTAGATTAAATTAGTGATTTAGTTATTTAATTGTGCATGTTAGGTGGTTAGATTAAATTAATCAAGGCCTAGATAGAATGTGCTATTTATCTAAAAGGGTTCGGGAATTTCTCGGGTCCGTATTGGTTTTTAATTTGGTGATTCTAGGCTAGGTTAGTATTTTTAGAATTTAAATTTATTTATTTAATTAATTTTAGAAATTATTTAATTATTAAATATTTTCTGAAAATTAAGCCGGGATAACTAGTGACCAGAATTTCGTGCTGATTGTAATGGTGTAGCTAATTTCTGCAATCGAGTGTTAAATTATGAAAATTGAGTGCTGATTGGAAATTAAGTCAATTATTCCAAAATTTGTTAATTTTGACATTTATCTAGAAAATCCTAAGTGTTGGGTTCTAAATACCGAAAATGGTTTTATATACTATATAACCAGTGGGATTTTGAAAAGAAAGGATATCAGTCTTCTAGGATGAATTGACCGTGTACCCACACACGGAAATTTTCATGGGTATTTCTAATACGAAGAAAATAGGACATGTTCACCATTTTAATGGAGATATTTGAGTGCAATGCACGGTGCCCTAGGCCATGTTTGAGTGATCATGTGTTGGTTAAGAAAACTCATCTCGAGCTATTAAGTTGGACGTTACCCCTATATGGGATGCCCTACCAATGGATGACGATCGCAATAGATTCTGGACCGATGCCCCTTTATGGAATGCCGTCGACGTAGTGACGATGCCGTGCACAGTGGTGTGAGATGATGTCTGACAATGCTAGAGGACCACTGAACAGAAAGTAGGTTGTACCATATGCCGAGAGTAAAACTAGGAATGCATGACTGATTGAGTGTGACGTTCCTATTGTTGGAGTTTAATTGTTGCTCATATTTGTATGGTTGTTTGTAATATAAATTGTACAGACCTACAAGGTAGGACTAAGGCGAGGTAAGTCCTCTATACTAAATGCATGATTGTGTGGTTAAGACGCCTCTGGGCGTATACTCTCCTAATCGAGGTTTAGAGCATAGACTTGCTGAGACATTATCTCACTGGTTATTGAATAACCATTTTCAGGTCCTTAGAAGGTAGTTGTGGAGGACTAAGGCCCCGGAGTATGCAGGATCGGCGGATGTGTCCTATTAGTATATCATAGGATAGCCTCTTTTGAGAGTTGACATTTTTTGTAGGTTTTCAACTAGACCCGTTTTGTATCTAAACCAGTTGTTTATAAAAGTGTGCTTTTGTGAATTGTTGTCCTACTTTTCTATCGCGAGATGATTATTGTCAGGGGATTTATTTTCGCTTCCGCATGTGCAATAAAATGAAAGGGTCGGTGATTCGTTTTGGGAAGTCGCAAATTTTTATCGACCAAAGAGGGATGGACACACGCTCGGAAGTTCGGGCGTGACAAGTTAAACCCACTATAGGGTGAGACAATATCTTAGCAAGTCTATGCCTAAATCCTGATTAGAAAGATAATACACCTAGAGGCAGCCTAATCACACATCAAATAAGACTCACCTCACCTTAACACATTCATGCACGTCAGTACAGCACATATAACATATTTAAACGCAACAAGCGTAAACATTAATTGGAACACTTCAAATTCATGAATCAATCAATCACAATGGTCTCTATTATAAGACCAAATCGTTATGACACATCTCATACTGTGCCGCACAATTTTATCTCATAATCAGGCACAAATATATCACTTAGTCAAGCATTCCAATTAATTACGATCCAACGGTTACGATCGACTCAACAGTCAGCGGTCTTTCGGCATAGCCGGGTGTCATCTCACACTATCGAGCACAGCAACGTCTACATCTAGACAGCATTCCCGAAGGAGCATCAGCCTAGCCTCTACTACAACCGGCATCCGTTGACGTGGGGCATTCTCGAAGGAGCATTAGCTTAGCTTCTACTGTAACCGGCATCCGTTGACGTGGGGCATTCCCGAAGGAGTATTATCCAGCATAAAAGCTCGTGACGGGTTTCAATAGTGATTACATGCATATTCAATCCCGGTCAAGGACATTGTGCTTTGCACTCAAATGCCTCAATTTAAATAATGTATATGGCCTATTTTTCTTCATATTAAAAACACCTGGTAAAATAGGTGTGCGTGAACACACGGTCAAACCAGACCATAAAGCGTGATATCCTTTTATTTTGAAATCCCACGATTTTATATAGTACTAAAAACATTTTTGGCGTCAAAAACCGACACCAAATATTATTCTAATTAAACACCAAAATCTCATATTTTTGGAATAATAATTAAAAAATTAACACTCGGCATCAAATTGCACAAAGTAGCACTCAATTGCACAAATCAACCACACCGCGACGATTAGCACGAAATTATAGCAATCGACTATCCCGGTATAATTTCCGAAAATAAATAAATAGATAAATAATTTACAAAATAATTAAATAAATCACTAATTAAGCTATATACACTAGTCTAACCACCTAATTGGACTTAATTGAATAATCTACTAAGCTAACTAAATCACATAATCCAATTAACTTCTAATTAAACTAATCTGACCACCTAATGAATCTAATTAACTATCTACATGCTTAATTACATTAACTAATCCTCATAATCCACACTTAGTCTAAGCTAATCCTCCTCTAAGCATAATTAAACTCCTATGTAAGATTTAGAGAGTAAACTCACCGGTTTAATGAGCCGATGAGTTCACGGCGACGGTGACACGGAGGCAAGCAAGACTCGGGCCTACGACGACGCCAAGGGAGGTCTGGAAGGGCCTAAAAATGGCCCATGAAGCTCACAGCCTAAGCTGTGAGTTTCGGTTTTGCTTTGGGCTGGACCGAATGGCTACGATGGTTGGAATGGGCTAGATTGGTATGGAAGTGAGCATGACGGAACTAGGTGGCGTTGGGGGACGAGCTAGGGTGGCCGGCAAAGAAGCTGGTCGACGGCCTAGCTTCGGTGGACGCTGGCACAGGCGCATGACGACTCAGGACGAACGGAACTGAAGGCCGTCGACTGGGCTCGAGGCTAGCCTCATGGGCGACCAGCGAGCATGCGGGCTGTTGTGGCTTTGGTGGGCTCGAGCGGTGACTTGCGATGAAGACTGGCTGGTCTAGGCTGGTTCTTTGCTTCTAATCCAGCAACAATGGGAAAAAAAAAAAAAGCAAAGAAGAAGAATAAGAGGCTACTGTAGGTTGAAGGGGGGACAAGAGTCCACAAAAATCCTTAGAAAATATCCTAAACACTTAACTGTATGCCTCATAAGTCCACAGTTATGATCCAGCAGCAATTTTCCCACTCAAGCTTCTCCAACAAGCCAACTTTGAGGTTCAAATGTTGTAGCCCCCCATGGCATACGAATTTCAAGCATTCCAACTTCAATTTCACACTAAATCTCGTCAATTTAATCCAATTTTGTCCACAAAAATACTAACTAAGGTGCCCACAACAAATCCACAATTTTCCTCATCAATTGATCCAACTTGAAGGCAAAAAATGCACACAAAAATGGTCCTCTGAATTTCCTAGTTTAAAATCACCCAATTTCGATTTTTCACCGAAAATTCAAGCTCATCGAAATTTTTTCGAAAGATGAGTTGACGTCCTAAAAATAAATCATGACACACTGGAACTTTCGATTCATGAAATCGAGTTCAATTTCACAGTTAATTTCAACCAGATGCGATTTTAGCGTGACCTAATCTACCGGGTAGCTTTTAGAAATTTTTAGCACATTTGACCCATGGTCGACTATTTTTTATCCACATTGTTCATTTTCAACTCATAGGCGACTATCGGTTGTCATGAAAATTCAAGGTTTCAATTACAGACACATGGTACAGAATTGACAAAAAAATCGGTTTAGTGCCGTTTGACATAAATTTAGCAATCAGGTGTGAACTTTAATTATATACCTCTGTCGAATTGATATATCTCCGGATTCTAATCGATTTTAACGGTGCCTTATTGACCCTTGCAGATTAGTACGGTTGAGTAGTCGATTTCTGGTGGAATTCTCAAGTTGATCGCATTTATATTCCTTAGCGGCTTCATCTGATAGATTAGTGATCAGTTAAAAAAAAAAGACTATAGGTGCATCGATGAAAAGTTCATTTCATATGATCAGTACAAGGTCGAAAATCAGGATGTCACAACAAGGTCACCATTGGATATTTTTTCATTTAGCTCCGAAAGAATAACACCGCCGGCAATTCAAGGTAATATCATTCGATTATAATGAAATGGACACTATAATACGTGCAAATTTGTCCGGAAATATTCGTGTGATACATTAGTTCACGTGATTAATTATATATCATTATTAGCTAACCTCTCCGATTTGATAGCTTGTCAAATTTTTGGGGGTGCAAAACGTACTAAGGGGAAAAGTCGGTGAGCAATCTGTAATTTCCGCCAACCTTTGTCGAAACGAGTAAGAAGAAAAAGCTCAAAAGCTCAAACCTCGCTCGCTCCAGGACCTTCAAACCCCAACCAAATTCCCGCCAAAAGAAGAACGAGGGAGAGAGAAATCTCGCGGAACCTGCCGCAGCTCGAGTTCGCCTTCTACTCCACCGCTCCCTTCATCGAATCGCGCAACAACAAAAATTGAGCTGTGCTTTCGTCTGTGTCTTTTGGGGGCTGATCTGAGGTTAGATTACGCTTGGAGCGAGCATTTTGGTTCGCGAATTTCAGATAGGTTTTCGAGATTCGGGCTCCAGGGTGATGCCGAATCGCCTGGTGGTTCTCGAGTCGAACTAGTCGTCATATGATGCTTGGCGCATTCGCTCGATGGTGTCGGTGTGTCGCCGGCTCGGTTTTCAATTTTAGGGCTATTTCTGATCCTCTCGAGTCTCGATGGTGCCTTGATTTATTTGCTACGTCGCTTCGATCTGCGGATGTTGTTTCTACTGAGGATTGCTGTTCTCTTGCTTGTTGACTATGGATTACCGGCCTAATTTGTGTCGTGGATTAAATATTTGTTAAATTTTGGGTTGTGTGCAGTCGAAGAAGCGTGGCTACCATTGGAAGAGAAGCGAGAGAAGATGCTTCAGATATTCTACGAGTCGCAAGACTTCTTCCTCGTGAGATTCTGACACTTTTGACCATATATATTGAGTACCTTACAGTTCTCAACATGCTTTATTTTGAGTGAAATGTAAAAGTTGTGTGCTTCCTCTGCGGCTTGACCAGGATGAACGTAAGGAGGCTTTAAGCAACCTTAAAAAAGTAGAGGAGACATACAATGAGTTGAAGGTTGTGGTTGAACTATCCCCCCATTCTCATTGATTATCCAAAATTAAAAGTGAAGTAATAATGATAGTCCATCGTCTGATAGTTTAGGACGAGATGGCAGAATATGCAGACAATGATCCAGCTGCCTTTGAAGCAATGAGTTAAGAAAGCCGGTCTTATGATGCTCAAATTTCTAGTTTTTTCCTTAAGCTTTCCTGGATTTCTCGTTTCTTTCTTAATGTTATTTTGTTTGGCGATCTGACTAGCTGACTCTTTCTCAATAGTATGGACAGAGGATGCAATATCGGTTGCCCATGCCGCAGCCAATAGATGGACAAGTATTACCTCTGACAGATACTGCTTTTTTAAGCGTTTATTTTAGTTTTCATGTAAGCGCTTGAGCAATTTCTCGACATTGTGAATTTTCTCTATTCGGCCCTTTAAATTCTTTCTGGGCTTATGATTTTGTAGACTATATTTTCACACCGAGACAGTGGTGCTCAAACAATTTTCCAGAAGCCAAAGAATAGCTGGAACATATGTACCGGGAGGTAGTTCCCATAAGCACATGTGTAGTCCCATCCAAAAGCATCATAGTGGGTAGACCAACACCCAAATACTGATATCTGCGGTTTATTTGGCCGAAAACACTATAAAAAGCAGCATCTAAACCATTAGCGAATGTGATGGTTTTGTTCCGATAAACATTTTCTGCTCATCAGATAAATCAGTCCAGTCAAAATATAGTTCCAAAAGGATGAGTGAATTTATTCTTAAGCAAGGTGTGGGCTGCTCCTTCAAAGTAGCTGTTTTAGCTTAGCTGATCTTTCCTAGGTGAGAAACTTGTTCAAAAAGCCCGTCCAACCAATTTTGGCAGGAAATTATTGACGTCACACTTTTTAAATAATATTTTGAATTTTTCGACCAAAAAAAAATAATAATATTTTGAATTTTCTATGATTTCCTCTTCTTTTTTTTATTTTAGTTTATTTGCTTTTTCTTTTTGTATTTGGGGGGGAGGGGGCTTGGATTTGGGCACCAATCAAGGGTTGCCAGCCAGATCCGAAACCCCAAAGAAAAAAAGCCAAAAAGTACAAATTAAAAAAAACATAAAAAGATAAAATATAATTAAAATATTATTTAAAAAGTGCCACGTCAGGCAAGAAGGCAAGAAGTAAAAAAGTTTCGAACTGAATTGACATAAGGTGAAAATTTTTAAGATTGAATTGATAAAATTGAAAAATATGAGATTGAATTGATAAAAGTATAATAGGTTTATGACTATTTAGACAGTTTTTCCTATCCTAAGTTTTTTGACCAAAGTTCTAATGCTGAAATGCAACTACAGGTGGGAATTACTGATGATTTGGACCACTTGGAGATGTCAACAGTGGGAAACTAGATACCACAGAGTCAAATGGCATATGCACCGGTTGTCGCATCCGATTTCTCTCCGATTCTGATGCAATAAACTGACAGGGCACATTGTTGCACGGGTATGTTGTTGCCCTGGTCTGATGCCTGAACCAAGCTTCCTAAACTTGTAATAAAGTGTGAGGATGGTAACCTCATCAAAGTCAGCCACCGCACCAGAAGGACCTGACACACCCTCTTAAAAAATATTGGGTGGGCCAGGTACTCCACATCACTGTGCGCCTACCCAATCAGGATGCGACATGTGTCGCCACGTGGCTCCACATAGAGGCTAGGCCCACCATTATTTTTCAGTCAAATTTTGCCACTGGTCTCTCTCATTAAATGTTTCGTTCTTCTTTGCATCATTTCTCCCATTCGCACGCAAGGAAGCATCCCTTCCCCTCCCCTTTTCTCTTTCAAAATTGTTTCTCTATGTTCTGCATCTTTCTCCATGAAAAGTGCGATGCCTGCTCTCTCTCTGTTTTTCCAAAATCTCTCTCACCCAAAGGCCCGCTAGTCGCCTCCAAGCTTGGCCGCCTCTATCGTTGCTATCAGGAGCCACTTGCTCCCAAGAACCCCATCGGTTGTGGTGGCTAGGTCACAAACTTTGACCATCTCCGCCTCAGCCTCTTTGGTGAGCACGGACACCCAAAAGCTCGCCTCTATCGTCGCCACCAGGAGCCACTCGCCTCGAAGAGCCCTGCTGGTCATGGTTAGGTCCCAAGCTCTAACCATCTCCGCCTCAGCCTCCTTGACGATCGCGGACACCCAAAAGCTCGCCAAGCGCATTTGAGCTCAGCCGCCTCCGTTGTCGCTACCAGAAGCCACTCGCTCCCAAGGGCCTCGCGGGTCGTGGCTGGGTGCCAAGCTGTGGTTGTCTTCGCTTAGCCCTCTTCAGCAAATGCCAACACCCTAAGAGATTATCAATCACAACAAGTTCTTACATGCTCTTTAACAAACTTGTTTTTCCTTATAATACTATCTAAGTTGAAGTGACATCTTGTGCTGCCAACATATAGCTCTTGTGGATCTAAAGGCCGTATTAAGTACCCCTCATGACAATGTTGATGTTGCAGCAACATGGTAAGCAAGGAAAAAAAAAACAAGCCTTGTTGGTTTGTACAAGAAAATCGAGAGTATAGTCAATTCCTTTCCTGTGATGTAGATTTTGAGAGCAAGAAAATGCATACTCAAAACATCTTTGTTATCTCGCAGCTGAATTATCTTCATTTTTTGTTTTTGAGAATTAATATAGTTGAAAAAGGTGAAAGAACCAATACATCTTTACTATGAACTATGTTCATGACTGGAACAAAGTTTGAACATATGATGTTTTAGTCAAATTTCTGTTAATGTCTTATTTTTCTTGCAATGTTGATCTAGTGATGTATTGTTACTTATTTTCTTTAAACATACAGTGCCCTCAATGAAGAATTGGGGGAGATACCGTTGGCATTCGTGGTTAGGAGAATTGGAAGCAATCTTTCTAAGGCATTTGTCATGGACTACTTATCTGCATAGGTCTCTCATCAAGTGAATTAGATGTCATCCCGCATGCATACATCCAAAAACTAAACATTTCCATATCCCATGTTATGTCGCTTAGAAAAGATAATAGCAGTATGTCAATGATTTTTATTGTGTGTTCTTGACCAGGCTTCATCCGTCTTTCTTGATGATCAAATGAACTAAGCTTTTCAACATACGCATCTTTGTGCTTATAAGTTGCTCCCTATAAGAAAGTGAGGAAGGTAGTTTTTACTAGTTCAATTCCAAAATCAGCTGCTAGAAAGATTATTTGGAGGGAACTCAAGAAGTTATTGACTTCTAGATTTCGAGGGCTGTACTTTTCTGGGAATTTTTTTGTCTTTTATGCTCCAACAAGGACCACAAACTCTATAAGAACTGCCAAGCTATGAAGTGCTACGATTGTCATTCGTGCAAGTAAATGCATTGCTTTGATGCTTGCTTCTCTTATTTCTCTTGCTGTTATGTCTAATTGTCACTTGCTGTCCTAGGGCTGGAGTTGCTCAGTACATGAAAACCGAGTGAAGAGTGGTCGCAATTTCCAATGTTATCATGTTTGTTGTCTTGCTAAGGCAAACTGAATCAGAAGATAAATGTTTGTTCCATATTCTTATCTAGATGTTCCAGTTGGTGTTCTTTCCTAATTTTCTTCTAATTGCACTTCTCTAGCTGGTGATTTATTTCATCAGATGCTGCGTGAGGCAAAATGCTGCTTAGAACCGCTCTAAAACTTGAGAAAAACGGGTCCGTAATCCCAAAAAAGGACTAATTGTTGCCAAAAGTCGAGAGAGTTCTCTTCAAACAAGACCAAGCCAATGTCATGCTTCTACACAAGATAAAACATGTTGGATTTATTTCTTTTTCGGAATTTGTTTTGTGAACGCAAACATGTGTCATGTTAGCTTAGTAGTTGAAGTATGAATTGTAAACATTAGAAGGATGAAATATTCATTTGTTAATGTAAGTAAATTTCATCTTGGTTTCTTTGCTTACTTTGTGTAATGAGAAATATTCATTTGTCAATTGCAATATGAGGAGAATTTTGATATTTGATTCATGAAAGTGGTATCTCCATGAAGACTTTTCATGGTGACGAGAATTCAATAGTTCAAGAGAACAAATTATAAATTCAAAGTGCAATTTGAAGAGTCAATCACTGTCGTATGTTGTTCTCACAGTTTACCCATCTTTCACTCAGGGAAAAAGTCAAATTTGCACAAAGAAGTGAGTGGCATCAATGTGATTCTAAATTCAAAGTGCCAAGTTACAACAGAAGAGTTAATAAACACATTATGAACGAAATCATTCATTACATCAAGTCTTGTGTATTGATTTAACAAGGGAATTGATATCAGGTTAAACACTTCATAAATCTGCAAGATAGCTCTTAAATCTAGTAACTCCACCCTCAGAAGCTCAACCACAGGTTCTGGGAAATCTATGCCACATTGGTAGGACAAATGAAACCGGGAGCTTGAAGATAATGACCGTGGAAGTAGAGAAGAAGCAAGACATCGGGAACACCATGTCTCCTAATTGATTATCCTTGGTTGATCACTTTCTTCTTTATTAATGACGAGCACTATTATCTCATAACAGAGTTAATTGAACAAGTGTTGAACCAACATGAAAAAGCCATTTCATATTTATCCAAGGCTCAGATGTCACCAAAACAAGGATCACTTGCAGATTCGGATGCCAGGAATATCCTCCAAACCCATTTTCAGTGCTGTCTTTCGGAATAGCACAAGAGGATTTTTCAAACCCATGGACTTGCGAAATCAGTTGCCTAGCTCCACAAGTGTTGTTTTGTCCCTCCTAATCTCCCTGATCGAGTCGTAGTAGCTAAAGCCAAGCATGGTATGCTGCTTTTTTAAAACTAGTATCAACTTTTGCCATTAAGTCCTCCATCTGTAGCAGAGAGAACCTTAAGCATGACAAAAAGGAAAGGCAAGCCAAACTGTGAAAAGCCAGAAGAGAAGCATTAGCGGAATTGCTCTTTTGATTGTGAGTGAAACCATCATATTGCTCATCCCAAGAAAAAGGAAGAAATTGAAGTTACTCCGATCAGGTTCCATGAGCAAAATTTACATAAGCATACAATTAGCAAAAGTAGATTGAGGCAGATGAAAACCATGACTTTGACATCTGGATGCACAGATTGTTCAAGGATTCTATCGATGTTCAGATCTTTCACTTCATCCAACAAATATTCTATCAATGGTATAGCTAGAATGGGATTCTGGCTTTGATTCCCAAAGCTCGTTATATATGCGAGTTCGGTAAAGTTGAGGCTTCTAGCCGAGAAGAGATTCTAGAGCTTAGATCTGCCAACTACTAGACACTCAACATACATGTGCACTGGCCAAAATAACACCATACAGGACAAGGTGTAAGTACTTTACCAAAAGCATGACCATAGCCATCTGAAAAGTGGTTATTATCTATCTCACAGCAAACAACTAGCCATCTATCCTTTAAACCCATTTTCAGTGCTGTCTTTCGGAATAGCACAGGAGGATTTTTCAACCCAATTTACTCACGGAAGTGGTTGGCTAGCTCCACAGGTGTTGTTTTGTCCCTTCCAATCTCTTGATCGAGTTATAGTAGCCAAAGCCAAGCATGGTATGCTGCTTCTTTAAAACTAGTAACAACAGTAAAACCTATGCCAATCAAAGCAACTACACCATCGTGCATGCGAATGAACATGAGTGACTTGAGTTTGCATTAAAACCTACCGCATGCTTATTGTAGAACGAAGAAAACATACAAAGAAACTTCTTAAAACAGCATATTGTCATATTCAACTAGATAATTGATGCGTTTAGACAATGGGAACTTTTTTGGTACCCCATCAACAATCAAGCAAAACACCAACCAAAAAGAAAAAAAATGACAATAGGTAAAAACATCATCTAACCTTAGTCCACCTCATAAGTAGTAAGAAATTGAAATATTGATTCTTTGCTTGTCATTAACACAAAAGATGCAGCTGAAAAAAATAATCTCATAGCAATACTCACCCCATCCATCATGGCCATCAAAATTCTCGATCCAACCAGGCAAATGCTTTCTAGCACTTTTCTTTCAGGCTTGTTCAAATTGAGGCGGTTCATCTAGATGGTCACAACGTTGCATATATGAGCTATATGAATGAACCTTTTTTAGGAATCCGGCATCCAACAATAAGAAAATTAATAACTTCGTTTAGGTTGTATAGAGTCTGCATAGTATCCACCTTACCATTAGAATTAAGCTTCCTAGTAACAACATGGCCCTACAGTAAGTATTGCTGCAAGTCTTGGATGACCAACAGCCCATCAGAAGTGCTAGGGTGTTGGTCATCTCTTGAATATGCCTTTTAAATAAATCATGCCCTTCTCACTGAGCTGAAACTCCTTCCTCATCTGCTCGACTTGCTTATCAATCCCCTAAACAACGATCTCCAATAGCGTCAAGTCTTCCGCCACTGTCATCTTTACCTTAATTAGTTCCTTCCTCATTGCTCACCTCCATATTAAGGCTTCAGCATATTCACACATGACTTCTGCTCTTCGAAGATGAGGAACGCTAGAACTAGAACTCTTCAATAGAAAACAATCTTCAGTTACGCTAAGGGCCTCAATGCAGTGATCCAAAACCAGTTTTTACGAATGTCCAGAATAGTAATTGTAGGAACCAGGCCAATGCTAGCAAGGCCAATGCAGGAGCAAAATGTCAGCAATGCCGCTTGCCCTTGGCTCAGAGTAATGATTCCTTCAAACCTTCAAACAAGAACACGAAGCAAATTAACTAGCAGCCCTTTTAGAACAGAGCATCATGCTTGGTTTGCTTTCATTTGCAGTAACAATGGTGACAAAAACTCATAAGCGAACACACTCCCCCCTCCCGGCGACCCCCAAAGAGCATTTTGTACCGAACCCATCACCACCAAGGAGAAAAGAAAAAATACCAATGTTCATGAATCAAAGCACGTAAGGTATAGTGAATTGGTCGATGCAGATAAGGAAAAACAAATGAAGGATGATAATGTCAAATTCCAACGTAAATATTCTCTTATCATAGGTTGCATGGCCTCATAATCTGTTGATCACATTTTCTCCCCTTTTTACTTTGCTGCATAGCTTTCATTACCGCCTGGCAACATCTATATTACGAAGTTACTCAATGTCTAAGGAAGTTATTTGACCTGGACACATTGTAAGGTGATCATTCTACCCATTCTCTATCCCTCCCAGAAAAAAACAGACAGACACTCTCAATTCGAATTTTACATACTAGGTGATGTCATAAACTATAAGTGCTCCAGCAGCTCCTCTAAAGTAAGATCTAATGATGGATTTGAAAGAATTCCTGTCCTGCCTGTAATGAAAAAAAAACATTCAAACAAGTCATGAGCAATGCTTGTGTAACCATACGGACATTTATACAGTGCATTATCTCAAATTCAAGCATTTCTGAATTCTTTCACAAACTCCGTATGTATAAAAGTAAATAACTGGAAATGTGGAGAAATGGGTTCTATTTCAAGCACTCTCTACTAGCCAAAATGGAGAGGGAGTAGGTGTCACTGGCTTCTCTCTGCATCTCTCTGTCTTTGACATGCTTAATGGCACATGTTATATCAATCAAGTTCAAAGTTTTCTTATTGACCGCAAGGAAAAGGTACATCATGTCCCTAAAGTAGGACTGAGTTTCCCTCAATGACATATGTCCTACCATGATAAATCTAAACATACGCCACAGACAACAGGTTTGAATTTCTAAAAAATACAGGCTCAACTTTGCAAGTTCATCCCACTTAAATTTGCTCAAATACTTGATATTCCAGAGATCATAATAAAATGAGGATCCAACCTCATTGGGATTGAACCTCATCACAACCATAGGGAAATGGGTGGGTCCATACCTATTGATGGCCTTAACCACCACGTTGGAATCGAACATTCTCATCACAACCACAGTGTACACCTTAACTACAACAGTCCCAAGACAAAGCGACGGGCCATATATGTGAAAAATTGACAAGACAACCAAATACACATTCTCAAAGTTTGGATAATGGTACTAAGAAACTTCAAACCTTGTAAACAGCTCACACATGGCGATGAAATTACCATGTGTGAGCACAACCCGTTTGCTCACGGCCATTGTGTTGGATGAGTACACTATAGACCCAGCACCGAAGCACCAACGATGAATGCAGGGCAGGATGAGGAAGCACCAGAAGCACTAGCGATGTGCCGGAGGCAGCGAATCTGAGCTCGACTGCGACGAGAGGGCTCTTGGGAGGGAGAGATTTTTGAAAGAGGGCTTCATGCGACTTGAGGGAGCGGCAACAGTGGAGGCGGAGGCGATGTGCCAAAGGCGGCAGATTTGAGCTCGGATGCGACGAGCAGGCTGCTTGGTGCGGCTTGAGGGAGTGGCGATGCGGAGGCGGAGATGCAGGCGACAAACCGGAGCTCAGGATGCAACGGGTGGGCTCCCGAGAGATATTTGAAAGAGGGCCTCGTGCAGCCTGAGGGAGTGTTTCCAGGATAGTGGAGGCATCGTGTCGGAGGCAGTGGAGGCATCGTGCTTGATGCGATCGGCGCGCTATTGGGAATGAGAGATTTTTGAGAGAGAGGGGGGGAAGGGACTTCGTGTGGCTTGATGGAGAAGACAAAGAAGAGAGAGGGCGCTTCAAATGCGAAGGGCGGGAGAAGAAAGAAAAGGACGCAGCGATTAATGAAGAGAGAGTAGGAAAAAGCAAAAAATTGGCTAAGAAAAAGCAGGACCCAGGCTCCACGTGGCAACACGTGTCGCATCCTGACTATTGCAATTTCTTAAGCTTGAATTAGTTGGGTGCTTGACTATCGTGCTTTCTTTTGCTTGCAAAGTTTATTGATGTCCTTGTCCAAAAAAAAAAAAAAAAGTTTATTCATGTCCAATTTGTCACAGGAATATCGATGATGTGGACAATATTGATGGAGAAAATGAGGCCCCGAAACAAATGCAAGAGGCACTTGCCTTCTGCATTTCTTTCATTGCAGCTGCTCCAGTTCTCATAGCATCAACAATCTCAGTTGTTGCTTCTACTCCTTCCAACATTAACATTTGGACCATTCACTTATCAGACATCTCTTCCTAGAAGCAGATTTCAAGGAAGTTCTGAATCACTTAATCTTGATGGCTCACTTGACTGTGAATCCGGAGTTGGAAATTTCCGAGCCACTCAATTTGCCGTTCAAACAGTCCTCTTCAAGCATTGAATTGCGGCTGCATTCCCAACGGCACAACTTTACGTCAATATGCAAACAACTTGTTGACTTCCATAATGGATAAACGGCATCATATTGCTTCAAGTATCATACAAAGGGGAAAAATATTCTTGTATAGTTGCAACTGAGAGTTACAAGGGAAAAAGAAAACAAGCAATATAGGCGAAATGATAGAAAATTAAAGTCGCGGCCACAAACAACAAAATGTAATGGCAAAAGAAATGATTATGCTAAAGTTGCTATCCGGTAACAAGGTCACAATGACACAAAGGAAAGTCCAAATCAGAATGCAATGACAGATTAAATGGTTCGATCGCCACAAACAACAAAATAATAAACGTGAGTACGAGTTCATGTGGATTTGCATTGGATTATCGTGTCGACAACTCCATTCCTAATAACCAGCAGACATGTTGAGAAAATGAAGCAACGCCAAGGAATAACATAATAAAAGCAAAGGCGTAAAAGGTCGCCATACCCTTTTTATCTTCGGGTTTAGCGAATTCCTTTGCTTTCTCAGGCTCTTATGAAGCTTTCTCTATGAAAACCTTCTCCATTTTCTTTAACATTTTGAGTGTCTGTACAAGAGGAGGACAGAGGATCCAACTGAACCAGTTAAATATACAAACGATAACCTACTGTAATTATTTGTGTAGACTAAAGTTCAATCCAAATCTTAATATAAAGAAATGCAGAAGAATGTGTTTTACCATCATACGTACTTGAAGTATGTGGTCGTGCGGGCGGCGGTCATGCGGTGGTCGTGCGGTGTGTTGGAGAAATCGCTCTAGAAGATTTTGAAGCTGACAAAACGTTTCCATTAATCTAGTCTGGTTATTTGCGTCTGAAGACTTTCTGACCACCAGACTCAGAACTCAAGACTCAAGATTCAAGACTCAAGACTTAAGACTCAAAATTATTCTCATTGTGAGTCTATCGATCCAAGTGTCGAAGGAAATCCAAATCCGAGGATTATGATTAAGGATTTCATCTTGATCTCTGGAGAAGATCTTTTGGCTGGACAAATACAACGGATTCTTTGATTCGTATCTAGATCAATTGAAGATCCGATAATCGACAAAGTATTCTTGGAAGGTTCTATTCATGGAAACTAAGATCCTGATTGTATGGGCGAACAGATTGATGGGCTATCGTCGATTCCTTTAATAGCTCGGATGATCTTCTTGATTGATTCCGTCCAACGGGTAGATTGGAGGAATTCCTTTGGTAAGTGCCAACGGATATGATGGCATAAAGGAGTATAAAAGGAAGACGTTCAGTTGTTTTAGAAGTGTGATCGATAGAGAAATTCCAGTCCAAGCACCTTGATTATTAGTCGATACGATCGAGCGAAATTGTATACACAGAGAGTGTCTTTACTTGGTGATACCTTGAGTGAGTGTGGTAGTTCATCTACACCCAGAAATCAAGGAAGATCAACGCTGTAACATCTCTTTGTTCATAGTGGAATCCAGCCGATTGGCTGTCAGTGCAGAAGAGTGGACGTAGGCTTGAATCAAGCCGAACCACTATAAACTGCGTGTTTAATTCTCTCTTTCATTCACTGAGCCTTACGATTGGTTTTTATTTGTTGCAATTATTTAACTGTCTAAATATTGTGCGTCTATCAAAGAAAAATCGATTATATACCTATTCACCCCCTCTAGGTTCTAGCACTAGCTATATCAATTGGTATCAGAGCTCGTGTTCTTACTTTATTTGAAGTGTTTTACTTGAGTGAAAGATCCATGGCTAGTATGCGACACCGGGCTGATGGAAGGGCAAAGCAATACCAGACCTCCCTACTTTGATGGAAAGGATTACAACATCCGGAAGAACAAGATGAAAGCCTTTCGCGATCAAAGGATCCTCTCGGAATGGGACGTTGTGGAAAAAGGGATCACTCCTACCGCTGCATCGGTTTCGAAAGAGGAAAAGAAACAATTGAGACCGGTGGAATGACTCAGGAAGAAATCAATAAGAGACAAGCACTTGATGCAAAAGCAATTTACTCTTTATATTGTGCTTTGTCACCAACTGAATATAACAGAATATCTTCTTGTGTTACAGCAAAAGAAGTATGGGACAGATTACACATCACCTATGAAGGAACAGATCGAGTGAAGGAGACCGGAATCAACATTCTCCTTGGTCAATATGAATCCTTCAAAATGAAACCAGGAGAACCTATAACCGACATGTTTAGTCGTTTCTGAGATATTGTCAATGGTCTTGAGAACCAAGGACAAAAGATCTCGATCCCATGAAAGTGAACAAGCTACTGCGTGGACTTTCTAAGGATTGGAATCATATAAAGACTTCAATAAGAGAGACGCAAAGAATTATGCCACTATCTGTTGATGAGCGATTGGAACTCTTGAGTCTTATGAAGTGGAACGAATCAATGAAGACGAAGATCCAAGAGGTAAGAAATCTATTGCATTGAAATCAAATGATGATTCTGATGATGCAGATTCTGAAGATGATCTGGACGATGAGGAGCTTGCTCTTATGATAAGAAAGTTCAGAAAACTGAATAGAAAAGGAAGAAGGTTCAACTCCAAGAAACAAAATTTTCAAAGACAGCAATCCAAGTCTGTTGATGATGAGGAACCAAACAAGGATGTAGTTTGTTTCGAATGTAAGAAAAAGGGACACATAAGACCCAACCTGTCCTCTTCGAAGAAGAAGAAAGGAAAAGCTGAAAAGTTTCGAAAAGCACTCAAAGCCGAAACTTGGAGTGATGCGAGTGTGAAGAAAGTGAGGATGAATATGCCAATCGTGTCCGATGGCACAATCGGACTCACACTCGGATTCTGGATCGACTCGAAAGTGAATTTGAGGTAAGTGATTTTAAAATTCCTGTCAAAGTCTCTAAATATATTGATGAACCGTGTTTTAGTCTTAAGACTTCTCTCAAAAGAGTTTCCGAACTAAAAGGGAAAACTTAGCTTTAAAACAAAAAGAAACCATTTTAGAAGAAAGAATCAAAAGTTTAGATTTGAATGTTTCGACTCTTAAAGAAAAAAAAAGATAATCTTTTAAAAGAAAATACTTTTCTAAAAACTGACTTATCAAATATTTCAAGGAAATTTTCTATAGGATCTGAAAAACTTGAAAAAGTTCTTTCGGTTCAAAGACCTTACTTCAATAAGTCCGGTCTAGGTATGACAGAAACAATTCCCTTGATTGATTTTCCTAAAGTAAAAGAAAGAATTAAGAAGAGACCATCGAAAGAGGCTTACAAAAATCATTTCAAGAAAGTTTTTGTAAAATCGTAGGTCAAAATGCTCTAAGATGTTCAAAGTGTAACAAGAAGGATCACTTTGAAAAAGAGTGTCCTATGATTTGGAAGCCTCGTTAAGAAAGCATGGCCTTATAATGATTATTCTACTAACACCAAAGGACCCAAGAAAATTTGGGTACCAAAGAAAGTTTGAGACTCTCTTTTGAATGCAGTCTCCGTTAAGAAAAGGTAAAATGGTATCTTGACAATGGCGGATGTTCAAGACACATGACGGGAGACTCAAATTGCTTCATAAAGCTTATTCAAGTGAATGGAGGAAAAGTTTCATTTGGAGGAAACAAAGAAAGGAAATATTGTGGGATTTGGAACTGTCAAAATTGAAAATCTCACAATAAACAATGTTTCTCTAGTAGAAGGACTCAATTACAATCTTCTCAAAGATCGAGTCAACTATGTGATATCTTGGATTCAAGATTTTCTTCCAAGAAGGAACATGTTCTGGAATCGCAAAGACTCTACTCGTCTTTCAAAGGTCGAAGACATGGAAATATCTACCTCCTAGACGTAAAACCAAATGATTCGCATTGCTTAATCTCAATTCAAGACGAAGCAAGCTTATGGCCTAGAAAGCTCGGCCATGTCAACATGAAGCAATTGGCCAAAATCTCATCAAAACAGCTTGTTCGAGGACTTCCAAAATTATCATATCAAAAGACCAATCCATGCACTCCATGCATTCTGGGAAAACAGGTAAGAAATTCATTCAAATCAATAAATCATGGCTCTACTAATCATGTACTGCAGCTGTTGCATATGGATCTATTCGGACCAACCAGAACCCAGAGTATTGGAGGTAAGAAATATTGCCTAGTAATTGTAGATGATTACTCCCGTTTTACTTGAGTATATTTTCTAGCGAATAAGTCAGAAACATTTTCGTATTTTGAAAAATTTGCTAAAAAGATTCAAAATGAAATTGGATGTGTTATATCAAGTATAAGAACAGATCATGGAGGTGAATTTGAAAATCAAAATTTTACAAAATTTTGTGATGATTCTGGATTTAAACATGTATTCTCTTCTCCATATACTCCTCAGCAAAATGGAGTTGTGGAAAGGAAGAATCGATCTCTTCAAGAAATGGCTAGAACTCGTTAATTGAAAGTAAAATTTCTTCACGATTTTGGGCTGAAGTCGTTTGTTTCAACAGCATGCTATATAATCAATAGAGTCTTTCTAAGACCTATTCTGGAGAAAACCCCTTATGAATTACTCAAAGGAAAGAAGCCTATTGTTTCATACTTTCATGTTTTCAGATGTAAATGTTTTACATTGAAAAATGCAAAAGATCAAGTTGGTAAGTTCGAAGAAAGATCAGATGAAGGCATCTTCCTTGGATATTCTACATCAAGCAAAGCCTACAGAGTCTATAATAAGAAGAGCCGATCCGTGGAGGAGTCAATGAATGTCAAATTCCAAGACTCTACGCAAAATGAATCCAGTCGGACTCGGCATGAAGAGTCCGAACCGCTCCAGCACCCTCAAAAGATTACAACTCAAGAAGCTTCTCGGACTCGGAAGATCAGCATCAAGCTACTCATGAAGACTCGAGATAAAGAAAGAGATCTTCAACCAGTCAAATCAACCAAGAATCGGAAGCATAAATCCAGTCATCCTAAAGATCTCATTATCGGAGAAATTAATGAAGGAATCTGCACCAGATCCAAAAGGCGTGAAGAGTCTAGTGCCGTAGCTCTTATTTCTGAAATTGAACCAAAAAGCATAGAAGAAGCTCTATCTAATGAAAGCTGGATTGAAGCCATGCAAGAAAAGCTCAGACAGTTCAACATTAATGACGTCTGGGATCTGACATCTAAACCAAAAGGTAAACCGTTATCGGAACCAAATGGGTGTTCAGAATCAAGATGAATGAAAAAGGAAAAGTCGTACGAAACAAAGCAAGACTCGTGGCAAAAGGATACACGCAAGAAGAAGGAATAGACTATGATGAGACTTACACTCCTGTGGCAAGGTTAGAAGCTATTCGTCTATTACTTGCGTTTGCTTGCTATAAAAATTTCAGGTTATTCCAAATGGACGTCAAAAGCGCTTTCCTAAATGGATTTATCCATGAGGAAGTTTACGTGGAACAACCTCCAGGGTTTGAAGACCCAAAGAAGCCAGACTCAGTCTTCAGACTGAAAAAGGCTCTGTATGGTTTAAAGCAGGCACCTTGAGCTTGGTACGACAGACTAATCTATGCAAGATGAATTTGAAATGAGTATGATGGGAGAATTAACATTCTTTCTTGGTCTTCAAGTAAAGCAATTGAAGGAAGGAACTTTCATTTGTCAAGAAAAATATGCTAATGATCTTGTCAAAAGGTTTGGATTGGAAAATTGCAAAAAGACTGATATACCAATGTCAAGTTCGTTGAAAATAGACAAAGATGAAGAAGGGAAGAAAGTTGATCAAAAGCTGTACGAAGCATCATCGGTTCACTTCTTTATCTTACCGCCTCTAGACCCGACATTTTGTTGAGTGTTTGCATCCGTGCTAGGTTTCAATCGGATCCTAGAGAATCTCATCTCAAGGCTGCAAAACGTGTTATTAAATACGTTGCCTCGTCTTCAAGCATCGGTCTATGGTATCCTAAGGAGGGAGACTTCAATCTTCCGGGATATTCGACGCCGATCCGGCCGGTTGCGAGTCGATAGAAAGAGTACTTCGGGGAACCCGCCATTTGCTTGGAAGAGGGGATGTGTCTTGGTTTTCAAGGAAACAGAGCACCGTAGCTCTCTCTACAAATGTAAGCGAGTATGTAGCTCTTGGAAGCTGCCGTTCGCAAATTCTATGGATAAAACAACAGCTACAAGACTTTGGGATTGAAGACTCATGCACCGAAATCGATGTGACAACACCAGCGCAATCAATCTCACCAAAAATCCAATCCTTCATTCAAGAGCAAAGCATATAGAGATCCGACATCATTTTATTAGATATCATATTCAAAATGGAGAAATCTCAATTCAATTTGTTGATTCGAAAAGTCAACTAGCGGATATATTCACAAAGCCATTGGAGAAAAATCAATTCGATTTCATCCGTACCAGACTCAACATTTTGAAGCTTGAAGAAGTTAAAGTCTGAAGAATCTACATCAATCAGACTCTATTCTTCAGACTCTGAATTCTCAAACTCAGACCTTCATTGTATAGACTGTAAGATATTCTTTTAATCTCGAAAAGGTACGATCTTTCGTTCAGTTATAATTGATTGATACCATCTTTAATTTCCGGAAACATGCTTTTTCAAAAAGGGATAATCTCTTTTAAAATGGCAGTTATTATTTTTTTAAAGAAAGACGACTGTTCACTTTTCTTCGTAACGATTGCTCTTTCCTTTTCAAAACTGAGTTATATATACACAGTTTTCTTTTTTTCTCGATTCTCAAAACCCTAAAAGGCATTCTTTTCTCAACCCTGTTTTCTACTTCGTATTCATACTCGAGAAAGTTGTCGTTTTTCCTTGGGAAAGCAAGTGAAGGAATCTTCCATTGACAAGAAAAGATGTCTTCTTCGAGAAAGTCGTCAAGGATTGCAAGCAGGGGTCCACAGAGAATGAAGGAGGGACCTACGCACTTCGATCTCACCGAGGAAGATGATTTGTCGAGACAGCAACAGAGTCCTGTTCCTTCTCCACCGCATCACTCACCATCTACCCCACAAGGTGCGGGTCATCATTAGGAGGAAGTCATTCTAGAGGACGTTGAACCTGTGAGAGCACAAAAACCCTCTTTTATTTACATGCTCTATTGTGCGTTGAAAGCTTCTGGTTCTCCTCTGAATTATATAGATGCCTTCCTTAGAGATAAGAATTATGGGAATGAGTACAGATTTTTGAAGCGAATGGAGGAATTGGGAATTGCTCCCAAAGGTAAGGGTGAAGAGTCACTTGCGAACATTCCAAGTGACCCTCGTGCCAGACCGATTCCCAATGAGGGGAACGAAGATGATAAAATGTTTAGTGATTTTCAACCGAGAATGGGCATTGCCGCAAAGGTGAAGGGAAAGAAGATGGAGTTGTTTAGATCGAATGAACGGGAGAAGCTGTTCTTGATCCGTTGAAACGAGGGGTGATAAACCCGGGAGTGTTGATTTTGATTTCTGGATGCAATTAATGTGAACTTAAGGGAAAAGTTCGAACCGCTTCAACTTGAGCAGTTTTGCACCGATACCACGATGGTTATGCACACTTGATCGCATATTTCTATTCGAATCTAAGTTTTCTTGATGCGAATAGAATATCATTCAAAGTGTTCAAGATCGGGACTATGTGATAGATGTGGACATCTTTGGCGGAGACATAATTGGTGTTGAACGAGGACGTTATCAACCAATCAAAGTCTCGATTGCTCGTGCTACTCTGGATCTTGTCAAAAACAAAGATACAGAGGCGAAGATTACCTACTCGAAGATGAGTGCCATCAATATTGTGCTGCACAAAATTGTGATCAATTGCATCAGGCCAAAGTCTACATCAAAGACTGATGTATCCAATTCGGAAGCCAAATTGATGTATGCAATCAACTCGGGAAGAAGTTCTCTCGCCTCATACTATTCTCTTCCATATGTACGAGCAATGTCGAAGAACAGGGGACAATTGCCTTACCCAAATCTTGTGACAAAGATCTTCGAGACACATGAATATCGAACCGCCACACACTCTCCGTGTTAGACCGTGCGATAAAATGGTGGTAGGTTTGAATATGTTGACGAAGATGCGTACGAAAGAACTTAGCAAGGAAATGGCAAAGTTCAAGGTGAAAACTCCACTCTCTTCCGCGTCAAAGAGAAAAGGAAAGGAGCCCATTGGTGCTCCATCCAAAAAGAGAAGAACTCTCATCTTGGAGGATGAAGAAGACGATGAAGATCTTTCTATTCCCGCACCTTTGGTAAGGACTAGACGTTCGTATCTCGATCAACGGAACTTTGATCTAAGCAAAGAGAAGAAGAAGAGCAGCGAGAAGAGGGGATAGAAGCTGAAGAAGAAGAAGAACCGAGAGAAAAAGAAAAAGAAGATGAAGAAGAAGGAGAAGAAGAGAAAGAAAAGTCTGCGCTGAACTGGAGAGAAGGAAACGGAAGAGCATGATCATCACTCCTCCCATCTTGATGTCTTAGAGACAGGGGAGTTGGCGAGCAAGATTTTGATGTCTTAGAGACGGGGGAGTTGGGGAGCAAGAAAATCCTCACCTCATGCTTTGCTCCGGAAGAGTTTCGGGCTTCTCCATTGCCTCGAAGAACAACATGATACATCATCAAATCTGCAAGGTCATACAGAAGCGCCATCGTCTGCATTTACTCCATCTGAGAAAGTAAATGCTAGTATGCAGATAGACAATTCAGCAGATTTTCATCGTATTCTTAATATTCTTCTGGAAATGCGGGGCCAAATCTATGCTTTGGACTATGAAATTCAAGCCATCAAGAATGCTGGCCAAGCATCTTCGATTACCCCGGAAGACAGAATGAAAGACCTCGCTCTGCATTCAAGCCAATGCCAAAGGAGAAGAGGTAGCAAAATTAAGGGAAGACTTGAAGAGGCTCGAAGGCATAGTACAATCCATGGGAGACTTCCAGATCGTGCGCATTCCCAAGCAGACATGACTCTTTTCTCACCTTTTTACTGATGACAAAAAGGGGGAGAAGAAATTTGTACCATCTTTTTTCAAACCTTGATTTTAAATTTGTTTTGTGGTTGTGATTTTTTTAAGTTTTTGAGTATGTTTTGAGTATGACTTGTGTGAACTTGAGTACGGACTGACTTTGGCTGTGGATTGTGATGCTTGACTGTTGGCATTTATATCGAGTGTTGTTATATGGTATTACTCATGAAAGTCTAACCAATTTTCTGTGGATGCGAGTCCGGTTGTTTTATTAATCTTTATGAGATAGCCATATTGCTTGAGAAATGTTTTTGCAGGTCAAGGTTGTTCAAATCTACAGGAAAGTTTTGTCATCATCAAAAAGGGGGAGATTGTTGGAGAAATCGCTCTAGAAGATTTTGAAGCTGACAAAACGTTTCCATCAGTCTAGTTTGGTTATTTGCGTCTGAAGACTTTCTGACCACCAGACTCAGAACTCAAGACTCAAGACTTAAGACTCAAAATTATTCTCATTGACTATCTATCGATCCAAAGTGTCGAAGGAAATCCAAATATGAGGATTATGATTAAGGATTTCATCTTGATCTCTCGGAGAAGATCTTTGGCTGGACAAATACAACGGATTCTTTGATTCGTATCTAGATCAATTGAAGATCCGATAATCGACAAAGTATTCTTGGAAGGTTCTATTCATGGAAACCAAGATCCTGATTGTATGGGCGAACAGGATTGATGGGCTATCGTCAGATTCCTTTAATAGCTCGGATGATCTTCTTGATTGATTCCGTCCAACGGGTAGATTGGAGGAATTCCTTTGGTAAGTGCCAACGGATATGATGGCATAAAGGAGTATAAAAGGAAGACGTTCCAGTTGTTTTAGAAGTGTGATCGATAGAGAAATTCAGTCTCGAAGCACCTTGATTATTAGTCGATACGATCGAGCGAAATTGTATACAGAGAGTGTCTTTACTTGGTGATACCTTGAGTGAGTGTGGTAGTTCATCTACACCCATAAATCAAGGAAGATCAACGCTGTAACATCTCTTTGTTCATAGTGGAATCCAGCCGATTGGCTGTAGTGCGAAGAGTGGACGTAGGCTTGAATCAAGCCGAACCACTATAAACCGCGTGTTTAATTCTCTCTTTCATTCACCGAGCCTTACGATTGGTTTTTATTTGTTGCAATTACTTAACCTGTCTAAGTATTGTGCGTCTATCAAAGAAAAATCGATTATATACCTATTCACCCCCCTCTAGGTTCTAGCACTAGCTATATCATGGTGGTCGTGCGATCGGCGTGTGGCGGTTGTGCGGCTGTCGTGCGACGGTCGTGTGGTCGGCGTGCGGCGAAGGCAGACGGCCGTCGGCGGTCGGCAGTAGCCGATGGGCTGTGGGTGACGGTCGTGCGGCAATAGTTGGCGGTGCGATCGGCGTGCGACGATCGTGCAGCGCCGGGCGATGGCAGCGGGCGGCGAGCAACTGTTGGCAGTCCGTGAACAAGAATAAAAAACGAATAAATACAAAAAATAAAAAATCGTACCAAATGCATTTCTATTCCTTTTCTATTTCAAAAAATAGAAATTTTGTAAATATTGTCTCCATCAATCTCATCCATGCTATTGTCCACATCATTGATATTCCTGTGACAAATTGGACATCAGTAAACTTTGCAAGCAAAAGAAAGCACGATAGTCAAGCACCCAGCTAATTCAAGCTTAAGAAACTGCAATAAGAAAGTGATGCTGCATTGCATAGAAAGACATAATATTTAATAAAATCAGTAATCAACAAATCAGAAAGGAGCACAAACATAGGACGTACTTTGCCTTCTACATTTCTTTCATTGTAGCTGCTCCACTTCTCAGAGCATCAACAGTCTCAGTTGTTGCTTCTACTCCTTCCAACATTACATTTGGACCATTCACTTATCAGACATCTCTTCCTAGAGGCAGATTTCAAGGAAGTTCTGAATCACTGAATCTTGATGGCTCACCTGACTGTGAATCCGAAGTTGCAATTTCCGAGCCACTCAATTTGCCGTTCAAACAGCCTCTTCCTCTTTAAGCATTGAATTGCGGCTGCATTCCCAAGGCACAACTTTACGTCAATATGCAAACAACTTGCTGACTTCCATAATGGATATATGGCATCATACAGCTTCAAGTATCATACAAAAGGGGAAAAAATATTCTTGTATAGTTGCAGCTGAGAGTTACAAGGGAAAAAGAGAACAAGCAATATAGGCGAAATGATAGAAAATTAAAGTCGCGGCCACAAACAACAAAATGTAATTGCAAAAGAAATGATTATGCTAAAGTTGCTATCCGGTAACAAGGTCACAATGACACAAAGGAAAGTCCAAATCAGAATGCAATGATAGATTAAATGGTTCGATCGCCACAAACAACAAAATAATAAACGTGAGTACGAGTTCATGTGGATTTGCACTCGATTATCGTGTCCGCAACTCCATTCCTAATAACCAGCGCACATGTTGAGAAAATGAAGCAACTCCAAGGAATAACATAATAAAAGCAAAGGCGTAAAAGGTCACCATACCCTTTTTATCTTCGGGTTTAGCGAATTCCTTTGCTTTCTTAGGCTCTTATCCTTCTCTATGAGAACCTTCTCCATTTTCTTTAGCATTTTGAGTGTCTGTACAAGAGGAGGACAGAGGATCCAACCGAACCAGTTAAATATACAAACGATAACCTACTGTAATTATTTGTGTAGACTAAAGTTCAATCCAAATCTTAATATAAAGAAATGCAGAAGAATGTGTTTTACCATCATACGTACTTGAAGTATGTGGCCGTGCGAGCGGCGGTCGTGCGGTGGTCGTGCAATCAGTGTGCAACGGTCGTGCGGTTGGCATGCGGCGGTCGTGTAGCGCCGAGTGATGGCGACGGGTGGTAGGCGACAGTCAGTAGTCCGTAAGCAAGAATAAAAAACGAATAAATACAAAAAATAAAAAATCGTACCAAATGCATTTCTATTCATTTTCTATTTTAAAAATAAAAATTTTGTATAATTACTAAACACGTTATTTTATTCAAAATATTTTATGAGGTGGGCCACGTTGTCGGCTACGTTGTCAGCCAATTCTTGAGAAAGGAACCTGTCGGCTAAGAAAGAACCCCCACGGTTACTCACATCCATCCAAGAACTCATAATTTCATGAAACTTTTGTCGGGGGAGTTCTTTCTTAGCCGAATTGACTGGCGGTGGAGGGGGTCAAACGCGGCTCACCCCGCCCTCGGGGGAGAAAGAGGGAGGGGAAAGCGACATCCAGAAAGAGGAAAGCGACGTGCGATGTCCAGAAAGAGGAAAGGAGGGAAAGCGACGTCCAGCGCAGTCATGGTCCTCCATACGGGAGAGAACATCAATATAAAGCTGGCTCTCTGTCCGATCTCGCGTCGAGCATCGAGCTCTGCCATCAGTTTTCCAAGGTTTGTATGCGCTTTTCCCCTCTTTGTTTCCGCAGATCTATCGCGTTTGAAAGGATTGATCTTGATTAGTTTGGTTCATTCCTTTTGATGTCGATAAGATACATAGTGCGATTTGAGGTGGCTTTTGTCTTTCTCCTTTAAGTTTCAAACACACTTGCTTCACAACCTCATAAAATTTTTTGATAAAAACAAAAACTCATAGTATGCGTATTGATCAGAAAATTATAAGTTCTTGGATGGATGTGAGTAATTGTCACTCTCAGACGACTGTCCGTATTAATCGAATAATAAATATCTGAATCTACTCAAACCATGTTAAAGTAGTACCACTGATATCGATCTGTATACGACATGACACGTCGATACATTATTTCTTAGAAAATATAGAATTCCGACACATTGGAATATATTGTATATTAAATATATTTATATATATTTAATTAATTTGATTTAAATTCACAAATAAATAAAAAATAAAAAAGCCCATAATGAATTCACATTAAAAACATTAATCCACCATTTATTCATATCATTTATCGTTTCTATTTGACAAATTCAATTCTATTTCAATAATTCATAACACTTGACAAAACAACAAGCAATTCACATTTTGAACTCGCATATAAGATGTGTTGGAAGAGAGAGAAAAAGATTGAGAGATAAATTATATATCACGGGAAGTGAAAGTAAGAAATGAAGAGAAGACTAAGGGTGCACATAATAACACTTCTACTTCGGGATACAGTTTCTTTTTAGAAATAGTTCTTTTCTATTTCTATTCCAAGAACAATTTCTAAGTAAAATAATGTGTTTGGTAACTGTACAAAATTTCTATTTTGAAATAGAAAATAAATAAAAATGCATTTGGTACGATTTTTAATTTTTTGTATTAATTTGTTTTTTATTCTTGCTCACGGACTGCCGATTGTTGCCTGCCGCCATCACCTGGCGTTGCACGACCGCTGCACACCGATCGCACGACTGTCGCACGCCGACCGCACCGCCGACCGTTGCAGCACGACTGTTGCCCACAGCCCATCCGCCACTGCCAACCATTGACGGCCGTTCACCTCTGCCGCACTCCGATCGCACGACTGCCACATGCCAACCACATGACCGCTGCACGACCGCCGCCTGCCGACCATCGTCGCCGACCATCACCGCACGACAGCCGCCCACAACCCACTGGCCATCGCAAACCATTGGTGGCCGTTTACCTTCAGCGGACGGGCAGTCGCAAGAGTGGATGGGTGGTGGGCTGTGGGCGGCGGTCATGTGGTGCCGAGTAGTGGTCATGCAGTGCCGGGCGGCGGTTGGTAGCGATAGCAGGCTGCCGATGGTTGGGTGGTGGCGGTCGGCGGCCAACAGTCGTGCGACAACAATCAACGGCGGCGACAAGCTGCCAATGGTCAGTGGGCGGTCGTTGGTGATCGGGGGTGGCCAGTGGGCTGTGGGTAGTAGCGACGACGATTAGGCGGTGGCGGTGACGATGGTCGCCACAGATCGGGCGGCAACCGGCGATTGGCAAGCGGCCGCAACAAACAAGAAGAACAAAAGAAAAAAATTGGCTAATTTCTAGAAATTATTCCCGAAAGCAAGATGTTACTTTTTTTTTTGTTTTTTGTTTCTGTTCCAAATCTATTCCCCGGCTACTTTTCTAATCCGGGGAATAGAAAAATAAGTTGGTGTTACCAAACGAATTTATATTCTTTTTTTGTTTCGGGGAACAAAAGAACATAAATTGGGAGAAAGGAATTGTTACTATGCAGGCCCTAAATTTTTCTTCTTTCTCCATTTTTTATTCTTTATATTATATATATATATATATATATATATATATATATATATATTTATCTCTCATTGGAAATCACGTATCGGAAATTTGCATGTCGAAATTCCAACTCAAATATTGAAGAATATTGGGAAAGTTAATCAAGTATCGAATTTTTCAACACGTGTTGATCGAGTTTCCGAGAGCGTCAAACACATATTAGAGTGTCCAACACAACACGAAGACTATTGGAAAATGTTAATGTTTCTTAGTAGAAAACTATAGCATATGTGTTGGAGAAATCAACATGCATCATCATTTGAACCCTGTCAATACGAGATCTTTTTCTCATATGGTTGTTTAGTGAGTACTTAAAAAAGGAGTTGAGGTATGCATAATCCCACTTCTCTTACTTTAGAAATGTAGGCTCCATTCGTTTCGCGGAAAATAATTTCCGAGAAAATGTTTTTCGAATTTTCCAGCGTTCATTTCACGAAAAATAAATTTCTTGGGGAAAATGTTTTCCATGAAAGGAAAAAAGTATTCTAAATTAGGGGAAAATATTTTTCACTTTTGAAAAGTGGAAAACATTTTCTTCCCTTAATCTTTCTTATTTTACACCTCTACAAATCCTCACTTCCTCCTCCCATTTTTCTTCTTCTTCTTTTCTTTTTTTATTCGAATTGTTTTAATTTCCTTTTTCTTTTCTATTTCTTTTATTTTTTTCTATTTCTTTTTTTTCTTTTCTTTGTTTCTCATCTTCTTCTTTCTTAGCTAGTCATCGGCCGTTATCAGGCGAACCTCGAGCTCGTCGATCTCAAGCTCGCACTTTGCACTCTTGCTTATCCTTTTCTTTTTACTCTACCGAGCAGTTGTATATTGCTCAAATAAAGGGCTTTACATGATTTGGTTCTTTTTTCTTTTGTTTATTGGAACACAAAAGACGCTAGGGGAGAACATGCCGCTCAACTAAAAGATTCTCATTAGAGCTGTACATGATTTGCTTCTTTTATCATTTACTTTTTAAAATCCATACAAACATTTTTTAGAGTAAATGAACATTTAGTGACAATGATGAAACAAAGATATGAAGCAAGTTTGTCCGTATTTAAAGGCAAATTCATATTTGATGGATTTATAAGTTGGTAAGTGATGCATTACTGAGTGATGAAGTCTTCGAAAATATTTTCCTTATCAAACACCGGAAAATATTTTTTGAAACATTTTCAGGTTTTAATCGAACACAAAAAAATATATATCTTTTTCTTGGAAAATGATTTCCGGGAAAATATTTTCCGGAAATGACCAATTTTCTGCGAAACGAACGGACCCGAAAATGTTGGTCAATCTACAAATATGTACTTTGGCACTTGCAGACTTTTAATAAAGATGAATACGGATGATACTCAATGCATTTAATCTACCGATTAAAAGCCCTATTGAAAGAGATTTCCTGATCTCCTCCGATCGAAGATGAAGGAGAACCAAAATGCCATATATTGTCTCGAATTCTACAAAATTGCAAAATGCGTCGCAAGTAAATTGGGAATTAATCTACAACAAGGACATACAAACATTGGTCAAGTTTGAAAGCAACTCATCTTGCTAATTGAGGCTACAAATAGCCTTCCCCCCTTGGGAAATCGGAGGAATTTCTAAGGATACTCAAAACCCGACGAATCGCGACCAGTCGAAGAAAAGTATACGAATGCAATCCAACGCAGCGCACAAACCAATAAAATTGGCTCCTAAAATAGCCGTAAAAGGTTCCTGTTACATTTGTAGGACTCTATCTTGAGTTCGGAACATACAAATCGATATCGAAATTCTGCTTTACCTGATCAAGAACTAATCCCCATCCCATCAGCTCACAAAAGATGGATGGCCTTGACAAGAAGAACAAATTTTGCATTCATTGAGTTCAACTCGAAAATTTCTAGTGAGGATGCGTGCGTACATGACAACGGGGCTGAGCCACCCATTATTTGACTCTAACTTCAAATAATTTGCTCTAGAGGTTTCAACCATTAGCTATTTCTTATGTGGGAAGGTTCTTGAATTACTTTGGAAGGATCCAATGAACATATTATACTTGTAGATCAAGTTAATCTATAAAAATGAAAAAAAAAATTTATGTATATATAAAAATATACATTTAATATACATCATATATGAACGTGTCTGAATTTTCTTTTTTGTAGAAATGATGTGTTGACATGTTATGCCGTGTCATGTCGCATGTTGCGTATCGATGCTACTTAAGCGATATATCGGTTCATGTGATCCAATTATATACCATCATTAGTTAGCCTCCTTGATTCGATGCTTGACAAATTTTGGGGTCAAAACGTAATAAGGTGAAAATCTGGGGAGCAATCTTTAATTTTGCCAACCTTTGTCGAACTAGTATGGCTCAAAACTCAAAACCTTGCTCCCTCCCGGAGCTTCAAACCCCAACCAAATTCCCGCCAAAAGAAGAACGAGAGAGAAGAATCGCGAACCTACCGCGGCTCGATCTCGTCTTCTCTTTCGCCACTCCCTGCATTGATCGCGCAGCAGAAATGGCAGATCTCTCTCTCGTTCCCAAATCTCTCGATGTAAATCGTGCTTTTCGTCTGTGCTTGTGGGGGGCCGATCTGAGGTTAGATTACGTTTGCAGCGAGCATTTGGTTCGCGAATTTCAGCTAGGGTTTCGAGTTTCGAGTTCTTGGGTGATGCTGAATCCCCTCCGGTTCCCGAGTCGAGCTAGTCGTCGTTTGATGCTTGGTGCGTTCGCTGGATGATATCGACGGTCGGTTTTGGATTTAGGGCTATCTTTTATCCTCTGGAGTCTTGATGGTGCTTTGATTTTTCGCTACGTCGTTTTGATCTGCGGATGTTATTTGGGCTGAGTTTTGTTAGGTTTTCGAAGGATTGCTATTCTCTTGCATGGTGACTATGGATTACCGGCCTAATTTGTGCCGGGGATTAAATATTTGTTAAATTTTGGGTTGTGTATAGTCGAAGGAGCGTGGACTACCATTGGAAGAGAAGCGAGAGAAGATGCTTCAGATATTCTACGAGTCGCAAGACTCCTTCCTCGTGAGATTCTGACACTTCTGACCATATATATTGAGTACCTTACAGTTCTCAACGTGCTTCATTTTGAATGAAATTTTCTTGTTTTTGCTGATGTTGTAGTTTGGAAAGACGCTGAATCATATCACGTTTTTGCATTCTTTGTCCTAGGAAGGAAGAGAGAGATTCATCCACGAGAATACAAGTCGATAGCACTCATCAGGAGTACTCTTCCTTGTTACGTTTCAGCCAAAGGAGCTTGAGAAATTGGGACCCAGAAAAGGTGTTATTACCCAGTCCGTCAAAGATGTTGTTCAAAGCTTGGTTGATGATGACCTAGTCTCAAAGGACAAGATTGGAACTTCGGCAAGTCATAGCTTCCCGACATGAGTTTTCCCCCCTCAACTCTATATCAACAAGAAATACACCGACATGATTGCTTGTATATTCATGCTTCCAAACTCTTTTGCTCCTCACGTCATTTTAATACTAAACTCAAGTAGTACTTTTGACCAAGTATAGCACTGAAATGCCTAATTGCGGGAATTGGCTTGACATTTCAGGTATATTTCCGGAGTCTTCCTAGCTGCGCGGCAAACCAGGTTGAGATCAATACTTTACTGTTGACCTGAATTCTATGAGAGCTGTCTCTTTGTTTGCATTCATTATGCACTTTCTTAACAATAACAGCAGAGTAACTAAATCACAGCTGCGAAATGTGTACCTGAAACTTGAATCCGATGTCCAAAGTAGTAAGAGGCGGCTCGCAGGGCTAGCTGATCAGTACAATGCATTAAAGAAGGGAAGGGAGGAATCTGTGAGTGGATCTATTTTCAACAATAGGCAATATGCTCCTAAAGAGTGAAATGTAAAAGTTGTGTGCTTCCTCTGTGGCTTGACCAGGATGAACGTAAGGAGGCTTTAAGCAACCTTAAAAAAGCAGAGGAGACATACAATGAGTTGAAGGTCGTGGTTGAACTATTCCCCCATTCTCATTGATTATCCAAAATTAAAAGTGAAGTAATAATGATAGTCCATCGTCTGATAGTTTAGGACGAGATGGCAGAATATGCAGACAGTGATCCAGCTGCCTTTAAAGCAATGAGTTAGGAAAGCCGGTCTTATGATGCTCAAATTTCTAGTTTTTTCCTTAAGCTTTTCTGGATTTCTCGTTTCTTTCTTTATGTTATTTTGTTTGGCGATCTGACTAGCTGACTCTTTCTCAATAATATGGACAGAGGATGCAATATCGGTTGCCCATGCAGCAGCCAATAGATGGACAGGTATTACCTCTGACAGATACTGCTTTTTTAAGCGTTTATTTTAGTCTTCATGTAAGCGCTTGAGCAATTTCTCGACATTGTGAATTTTCTCTATTCGGCCCTTTAAATTCTTTCTGGGCTTATGATTTTGTAGACAATATTTTCACACCGAGACAGTGGTGCTCAAACAATTTTCCAGAAGCCAAAGAACAGCTAGAACATATGTACCAGGAGGGAGTTCTCATAAGCACATCTATAGCCCCGTCCAAAAGCATCATAGTAGGTAGACCAACACCCAAATACTGATAACTGCGGTTTATTTGGCCAAAAACACTATAAATAGCAGCATCTAAACCATTAGCGAATGTGATGGTTTTGTTCCGAGAAACATTTTCTGCTCACCAGATAAATCAGTCCAGTCAAAATATAGTTCCAAAAGGATGAGTGAATTTATTCTTAAGCAAGGTGTGAGCAGCTCCTTCGAAGTAGCTGTTTTAGCTTAGCAGATCTTTCGAGAAACTTGTTCAAAAAGTCTTAAACTTATTGCATTTTTGCCAATCATAATAAATCTTTCGATTTTGATACTTCAATCCTAAATCTTTTCATTTATTGCTAATTGAGTTCATCCAACCAATTTGGTAGGAAATTACTAACATAGCAATTTTTAAATAATATTTTAATAATATTTTGAATTTTCTATGGTTTCCTCTTCTTTTTATTTTACTTTTTTTGTTTTTTTGGGGGGCTCGGATTTGGGCACCAAGGGTTGCCAGCCAAATCCGAAACCCCAAAGAAAAAAAGCCAAAAAGCTTTTTAAAAAAAAAAACATAAAAGATAAAATATTATTTAAATATTATTTAAAAAGTGCCATGTCAAGCGAGAAGTAAAAATATTTAGAACTGAATTAGCATAAGATGAAAATGTTTAGGACTGAATTGACAAAATAAAAAAATATAAGACTGAATTGATAAAAGTATAATAAGTTTAGGACTATTTAGACAGTTTTTCCTTTCCTAAGTTCTTTGACCCAAGTTCTAATGCTGAAATGCGACTGCAGGTGGGAATTACTGATGATTTGGACCACTTGGAGATGTCAACACTGGGAAACTAGATACCACAGGGTCAAATGGCATATGCACCAGTTGTCGCATCCAATTTCTCTCGGATTCTGACGCAAATATGTTAAACTGACAGGGCACATTGCACGGGTATGTTATTGCCCTGGTCTGATGCCTGAACCAAGCTTCCTAGACTTGTAGTAAAGGTTAGCTGACCCTCTCTGAATGCGCAAGCTGAATCGGTTTTTGTCCTTAATGAGATTGGGGCGAGGTGTAATTTGATCATACAACTCAATAGAAACATACTTTGACAGTGGTATCTCCGACTGCATCTCTCTCTCTCTCTCTCTCTCTCTCTCTCTCTCTCTCTCTCTCTGATTTAGAGAACCGTGTTGAGCGAAAAAGGTAGGGAAATGACATTGCTGAAACAAATTGAAATCAGGCATCCATTTGCTCTTCTGGGATATATGACTAGGATATAGACATCCATAGACACACTAGAATAGTACTTCAGGGGAAGATCGAAACTGTCTAGATCGAAATAAAAAAAGTGCAAATTATGAAAAGCGTGGTCCAACTTCGTAAGATGGTGAACACTTGAGAAACTACTGTTGGGGTATGTCTCCCAAGTAAATGCAATTTCACCATATCTAGTAATAAAATATCAGCCGATTGCAGCAGGCACAGGGTGAGGGATTGTCCTTCGCAAATGAGCCATTCCAATAGCGCCTTCAAAATCCCCATGCAACAACAATGAATTGCTCAATACTAGCTTTTGAAAATATGAGAGAAGATTGACCTGCTCAAAGTGCCATGTCAGCCTGCAAAGTAGCAAGTCCTGTCAGCTCCTTCCAGTTCTTCAAGCTCAGCCTCATGCTAATCCTGGAATTACAAGGTGATTAGAGATAAGCATGGACTGTCCAGGAGGTAGTTTAAGATCCACCCAATCGATGATCAAAAGCATAATTAAAATCAAACAAAGTGTGAGGATGGTAACCCCATCAAAGTGAGTGGCTGCATCAGAAAAAATTGACGACGAATCTTCACTTTCATTCACGTTTTCCATTCCTCTATTCATCTCATCCACGGTATTTCTGTGAAAAAATAGACATCAGTATACTCTACGAGCAAAAGAAAGCGCCATAATGGAGCACCCGGCTAATTCAAGCTCAAGAAGCTGCAATAAGAAAGTGCTGCCACATTGCATGGAAAGAAACAAATATCAACAGAATTAGTATTCTGGAATTCAGAAAGGAAAACAAAAGTAGAACGTACTTCACTTCCTGCATTTTTTTCAGTTCTTCTTCTCCACTTTCCAGAGCATCCACAGTTTCAGTTCTTGCTTTTTCTCCTTCCAAAAATATTATCTGGACCATTCACATATCAGTCATCCAATCCTAGAAGCAGATATCAAGGAAGTTCTGAATCATTGAATCTTGATGGCTCACGTTTTTCCTAATCTGTAATTGGGAATTTTCGAGCTGCTCAATCTGCTTGTAATACAGCGTCTTCATCTCCGAGCATCGAGATGCAGCTGCATTCCCAAAGGCACAACTTTACGTCAATAAAAAACAACTAGCTGACTTCAATAATTGATAAATGCCATCATATAGCTTCAAGTATCATATGAAAGTAAAAAAAAAAATCTTGCATTGTTGCAAGTCAGAGTTGCAAGGGAAAAGAAATCAAGCACTATAGGCGAAATGATAGCAAATGAAGTTGCAGCCACAAACAACAAAATGTAATGGTGAAAGAATTGATTGTGCTAAGATTGCTATCCAGTAGTAAGGTCATGATTATGCAAAGGAAAGTACAGATCAGAATGCAATGACAGATCAAAGTGCTTCGACTGCCACAAACAATGAAATAGCGAACGTAAGGACAAGTTCATGTGGATTTGAACCGAATTATCGTGTACAAAACTCTATTTCTAATAACCAGTGGACAGGTTGAGCAAATGAAGCAACTCTGAGAAAAAACATAACAAAAGCAAAGGCGTAAAAGGTATCTATCTAGGAAAAACGTCGAGGTGAATGACGTACCTCTTTCATCTCCTGCTCTTCTGAACTCCTTCTCTTTCCTAGCCTCTTGAGAAGCTTTCTTTTTGTAAGTCTGCGACTTTTTCTTCAGCTTTTTGCGTGTCTGTACAGAGAGGAGGACAGAGGGTCCAAATAAACCAGTTAAATATACAAATGATATAACCTACCGTAATTATTTGTATAGACTAAAGTTCAATCTTTTTTTCAGCCTACAATCTAATAAAATAAATCCACATCTAAATATAGAGAAATGCAGATGCATGTGTTTTACTATCATACGTACGTGGAGTCTGCATTTCTTAATTACTCACAACATCAAGGGAAATCGAAATGAAAAAGACTCTCTCCACATAAAAAGCACAGGTCCCCATTGGAAGCCCAAGGAAGTACATCTACTCGTCAGTTTTCCCAAATAAGAAAAACCCAGAAAACCCTTTCTTCAGCCATTGAAGAAAAAAGAAGCCGAAAACTCAAAATGAAGCGCAGGAACAGTACCTCCTTCAGCTTATCCATCGGGGTGAGAGGCTGAGCGTCGGTCCACGGCTGAAGTATCTTGCAAAGGCAGCCCATCCAGCCAGACATGATTGATCACTGCCCAAGGAAAACCATTGATATCATATCAACACCAAAAAGAACGATCCGCAGAAACAAACCGGACAGATCAAACAGGGGAAGAGCGCATACGAACCTCGGACATCTGTCGGTGAAGCTCGCTGCCGGGCTGAGGGATTGGACAGAGAACGAGAGCGACATCGAGGCGGGGCAGATCGGCCAGGCTTATAAGGATGTCTCTCCATGTCTTAAAAGGGCCTCCTTCCGAAGGCAGAAACCGAAAGTTCGCAGCTAGCTACCGCTGCCGCTTGCGGCGGCAACGGCAGCCGCTAGCGGCAGCATCGTCACTGGAAGTGCTGATTTATAGAATGCCAAAGCGGAGTACTGTGACCATTTTATTTTACCCATCCTCGTTCATCGTCGATCCCATTTTTTAAAAATCCTATCCGTTCTTCTGATGCCCTTCCTTGGTTTCCTATTTTGCGGTCCCACTTTCCTTCATCCTCTTCTTTTTCCCCTCCGCAAATTTCCACCTTGAAGTCCTTTTATTGAAGGGTAGTTATCAATAATTGAGGAGGATGCAGGGAATACAGGGCGCGGCCTTTAATTTTTTTAGTCAAGAATATTACTCTCGAATTTCAGTTACGCTCTCGTCGCACTCATAGAATGTCTCGACCAGAGTGGGGGAAAAAAAGAAGCTCATAGAATGTGTATTGATCACGAAATTATGAGTACTAGGATGTGAGTATCCATCACCCTCTCTCGCGATCGTCCATATTATTCGTGAAATAAATATTTTAATCCAATCAAATCATGTCAATCTAGAATACCTACATTGGGGATAGTTAACACCACATTTTATCTTGTGAGAGAACATATGAAACATAATAACAGAAAACCATGCCATATGTCCTGGGAAAATTAACGGGCATCGTTTTTTAACCCCATTTACACGAGATCTTTTTTCTCACATGGCCGTTCCCAATAAGTACTTAATGCATAATCCCGGTTTCATTACTTAAAAAGTGTAAACATTTGTGTTAAATTGTATTTCGAGTTTAAGCAGTTCGTGTAACCCGATCCGATTGGATAAATGTCCAATATTTGGCACGAAATATGCACTAGTTGCTTCCCTTGTCCAAGTTTGACTATTTGATTTGGGGATGGAAAGAAAGCAACGTGAGTCTAGGGTGTAAGCGGTAAGGTAATTCTATAATGCGGAAAATACAAAATACATGATCTTTGATCTGCATGATTTTCACAATGAGAAAGATGAAGATATATATTTATCCATAATGATACTCTTAAAGATAATTATTGCAGAAAATTAAAGAGATCAAGAAATCCAATTTATCTCCCTTAACCTACTTTTTTTTACATATGATGTTTGATAGATGATAGGATAGAACGTTCTTTTTTTACGTTGTGGGTGGAAAAAAGAGCATACTCTTACTTAAACATACTATCAAGAGGCTTTTTCTATCAAAGTTCCCTTTCAACTTTCTTGAGAATCACACCTTTTGAGAAGAACAGTAACTTCTCAATGAAGATTTCATTAGAGTCGTAACATTTCATAGCCAAATATATTTTAGTATTTATATATTTATTAAATCATCAATTAATAATATCATGTGGGTCATATGATAATTCTTACATAGGGTAATTAGAAATAAAAAGAAAAGGACAAAAAAGTGTGGTTGCTAGTTGCTAGTCGGTTTTCTTTTTCTTTGCCCTTGACATGATTGCATAGAAAAGGAAATTTTGTTTTGATTTTGTTAATGGCGCGTTTGGTAACGTTTCTGTTCCCGGGAATAATTTATGATCAGAAATTATTCTTTTTTATTCTGTTTCCGGAAATAATTTCTAAGCATTTTAAACCGTTTGGTAATTGTCCAAAATTTCAATTCCCAGAATAGAAGTGTATTTGGTACCGTGCTCAAAATTTCTAATCCAAATCATTTTCTTTTAAATTTTAAATAATTTTATTACTTTTTCATTTTTTCTTCTTTTCTTTTTTTCCTTTCTTTCTCCTATTCTTCTTCTTCAAGTGGCCGATCACCGACCTTGGGATGACCGGTGACCGGCGACCTCACCTAAGCGTCGCCGGCCCTCGTTAGCCGAGCCTCACCAGCATCTAGGCAAGGCTTAGCTGAGCTCGCCCAATCGCCAGTAGGGTTCAACCTCGCCAGATCTAGGTGAGGCCACTCGCCTAGCCATGGCTCGGCCGAGTGTTAGCAGGGCTGGCCGAGCCTCGTCGGGGCTAACCGAACCTCGCCAATGGCCAGGCGGGCCTTGCCTAGCCCTAGTGCGATGGCGAGTGTGAAATCCTGAAATTTCGACCCCGTCTCGATAAAATGAAATGAGCTTTTCATCGACACATCTATGGTCATTTTTCTCTGAGCTGATCACTCACGAGTTAACTAATCTATTAGGTGAAGCCGTTAAGGGATATAACCGCAGTAAAATCCCTAAAAGCTACCTAGTAAGTTGGATTAGACTAAAATCGTGTCCAGTTGATTTTAATCACGAAATTAAACTCGGTTTTAGGAATCGAAAGTTTGAGCGTGTCACGATTTATTTTTAGAACCTCGTCTCATCTTTTAAAGAAATTCCGTCAAGTCGGGAATTTTTATGGAAAATCAAAATTTGGCAGATTAAATCAAGGAAATTCGGATGGGCATTTTTAAGTGGATTTGTGGCTTTCAAAGTGAGATGGTTTGTGTGGGAAATTATGGAAATTTTTTTAGGCACCTTAGTTAGTATTTTTGGAGGCCAAATTGAATTAATTGGTGAGGAAATTGAGAGAAGAGGGCTGGAAATTCGAATGGGCACATTGGCTGCCATTTTTGGCTACCAAATTGAGTTGTTTTGTGAAGGTTTGAAGGGAAATTGTGTGGGCTGCTGCCATGGCTTTTTGGGGCCATCAAATTGAAGTCAATTGGTGTGAAATTGAAGAAGAAATTCAAGAAATTCGTAGGACTAAGGGGCTGGCTGCTTTTGGCCTTTATTTGTATTTGTTTGGTGAAGTTTTGGAGAGAAATTCCCCATTGGCTGTTGCCTTGACTTTTGGGGAGGCTGAATACTTTGTGGTCTTCACTCATTACTTGGATATTTGTCTTAGAAAGCCATTGGACAGCAGTAAGACCTTGAAGGCCCCTTGTCCCCTCTCTCTCTCCCCCCTTCTTCTCCTTATGTGTATGTTCCCCCCACCCCCCATTTAGCAAAACCACAACAGCTACTTCTTCTCCCTTCTTCCTCTTCATTTCATCTTCTTCATCTCCATTTTCTTGCTACAAAACAAAACCAACCAGCCAACAGCCCTTGCATCTCCAGCAACACCCCCTGCCATCGCCAACCCGTGTCCGAACAGCCTCCCGTCCAGCTCGCCAAACAACGGCCAGCAGCTCAGCTCCTTAGAAGTAGAACAGAAATTCCAACAACAAGCCTTGGGCTTGCAAGGCTGTTTTCAACCGGGTCCGAGCCTCCTTTGGGGACGCCGTAGTCACGGGATCTCACCGTCGTCACATCGCCATCGCCGTGGACCTGTTTATTCTCTAATCCGGTGAGTTAACTCCCTAATCCTTGATTAAGTTGTTAATTGCACTTAGGAGGTTAGATTAGTGTTAATTAGCTTAGTTAGATTAGTACTAAGTGAGATTTGTCTTAAGATGGATTAGTGTTAATCAAAAATGGTTAGATTAGCCTTAATAGTATTAGTATTAATCTAATTGGTGAGATTAGTAGTAATGAGGAGGGATTAGTCCAATTTAGTGGATTTTTCCCAGATCAGGTTTCCGCCATTGGCCATTTTTGTGGATCAAAATGTATTGAGATTTTGAGATTGATTCCTTCTTGAGAAATTTTTTAGACATCCTAAGCTATGACATATATTTTACTCAAGATTTTTTTAAATATTTAAAAGAATGAGATTTCAACTTCGTCATTTGCAAATAGAATCTCGGACTGTGCTGGAATTTGTGACTTTTTGGAATTTTAGGGATTTTTATCAACTCTTAGGGTTTGAAATTCAAAGTAATTTCTTCACAAAAGTTGTTTTTCACATCTTTTAATTTAACATACTAAAATTTCAGATCAAACGGACAAGTTTTGGATCTCGAACCAAGCTGGTTTTTGAAAACGTGATTTCTGGAAACGGACCTAGTTTTTGTACTGAATTGAGTGATTTACTGGGCTTAATCTAGAAAGATTTGGATTAAGGTGTCTTCATAAAAAACGTTCTTCTATGTGTTCTTTACAACATATTCAAATTTGAGAATTTTCTGAACTCATTTGATTACGTTTCTAGATTTAAACTTGGAGACGCATGAGTGGCCCGGTTTCTGCCGATTAGGACCGGTTGTGATTTTGTTGTTGTTCTTGGTGTCATGCTTGTTGGATAACATATATTTAGTGACTTGGCGGACTTTTGGTATGCTTAGAACTTGTACGAGATGAGATGAGATGGATTGCTCTATGTTGGTTGCCTAGTATTATTATACAAGGTGATATTTTGGACTATTAAATAGAAAATAAATAAGGTGTCAAGTCTGGACACCAAAACGTAATTGCCCAATAAAACAATAAGGTTTTAAACTAGGTGCGTGCAAATTTTGATGGATTAATTTTGAGTATGTGAGCATCTATGAATTTATTTCTAGAAGTTTTGGACAAAAAAAGGGGGTTACTAAAGCTTAGTTCCAAAAAGGGGTGTTTGGAAAAGAAATTATAAAAGAAATATGGTGTCGGGTTTTGCCGCCAAGGTTTATGTGCTCAATAAAATGATGAGGTTTTATACTAGATGCGTGCAAAGTTTGGCGGGCTAATTTCAAGTACATGACCCCATACGAATTTATTTTGGAAGGTTTTGAACAAAAAAAAAAGGGTAGTTGCAAGTTTTATTATTTGAAAAGGGATTTTGGTTTTCTTGGCTAGATGACAGAAGATAAGAAATGGATTTGGTTGATGACGTGCGTGCATGGTCACTAAGTGGAACCCATCACCCAACGGGAGTTTGGGGGCGATGCCCGAATTTATTGGATGCCCGGTGGGGGTCCGGAAGCCGATCACGGTGGAGGCCAGACAGATGCCCCTTTATAGGATGTCGTCTAGGCGGGAGTTCTAGACATTACCATGCCCAATGAGATGGGATGATGCCCGAATTTTATTGGATGCTCGGCGAGAGTCCAGATGATCGCCGACTGGAGAGTTGGCCGTGGTCGATGGGCCATAAGAACTAGAACATGCATAGCCAAATCTAATTATGGAGCAAAATTATGTGGCACGGTATGTGACGTGTCATAAAAGTTTTACCTTATAATTGAGACTCGTGTGATTGGTTGTGATGAAATGATATGTTCCAATTGTTGATTACACTTGCTACGTTTATAAGTGTGTATGAGATGTACTAATCTGCAAGGTCGTGTAGAGGCGAGGTAAGTTTATGTGTGATGCATATTTAGGACGCCTCTAAGTGAATTTTCATCATAATCGGGGTTTAGGATGCTGACTCGCTGAGGCATTGTCTCACTCCATCGTGATTTAAATTTTTTAGGTCCCTAGTTTGGAGAACCCGGAGCCGAGGCTAAAAGGTCCGAAGTGTAGGTAGCCTAGTAGTTTCTTTTGAAGCAGACTTAGGTGAATAGACCTGTAAGACTGGTTTGGCATGTGTATAAAGTGGTTTGTGATAATTGGCTTCTCTTCCCACTATCCCAGTGTTTGATGGTTGTCAAGGTATCTGTTTATTTCGCTTCCACATGTGCATAAAATGAAAAGGGTCGGTGATGCGTCCTAGAAATGTTGCAAAATTTTAGTCGATCACCGAAAATGTGCACGTGCCCGGGGTTTGGGAGTGATAGCGAACCTCCAGTGAGCTCACCAAATCGATTGCCAGCGACTAACGGCGATGGGTGGCAGACGGCAACCACAACGGTGGCAGTAGATAAAGAAGAAGAAAATGGAAGAAGAACGAGAAAAAAAAAATATGGGCTTGATTCTAGAATCGTTCCCGGGAACAAGAATTAATTTTTTTTTTTTTATTCTTGATGCTGTTCCAAATCTACTTCCGGGAACAAAAGAAAATAGAAATTTGTTCCCAGGAATAAAAATTTTACCAAACATGATTCTGTTCAAAAACTACTCTCGAGAACAAAAGAATAAAAAAATTTACTATTTGGCCGGTTACCAAACAAGGCCTAAGGAAGCTGCACATGGGCAGCATAATAGATTCCTTAAAAGCATTGCGGGTGAGAAAGAAAAACAATGAGTTTTTTTTTTTGAAAGAAAAACAAGGAGTTCAGGGTCCTTATTTTCGGTCGCACGAGTAGAGCTATTTGGTCTTGGGCAAAGCTCGAATATCAAGTAATTTGTGCTTAAGCTTTATTATATCCTAAGTAGTATCGACACGTGATACGGATACACGACACAACACAACATATCGATACGTCATTTTTCAAAAATAGAGAATTTCGATACATTGAGACACGTTATATATTAAATGAATATTTTTATTTTTAATAAATAAATAATAATAAAAGAGCTTACAATAAATTTACATTGATAATATTAATACATTTATTCATAGAAAATTCGAAAGACATTCATGATTAATGTGTACCTATATTTGGGAATATGTTTCTAACTTTAATAAATATTATCGATGAAACTAATGACTAACAAAATATTAGAATCAACTTATTTATATAAATCTATGATCTTTTATAATGACCAAAATTTATCATTATGTAACATTCAGTATTTTAATTTTTTGAAATCACTTTTTAGTTCTACTTATTTATTTTTCTAAAAAAAAAACAAAAAACCTGCCGCCCAATTTTCTCACACCCATCCCCCAAGCCCAACCAAAAAACCAGCAAAACAAAAACCGTCATCCCCCAAAAATATTTCCCTCCCACGTTTCTCTCTCCGCAACCCCACCACACCACGAAAACCTCCCCCAAAACCCAAAACAAAAACCGCCAGCCCCCAAAAAGTATTTCCCTATCGCATTCCTCTCTCCGCCACACCACCAAACACCCCCCCCTCCGCCATGGTTTCTTTCTTTGTTTCTTCCCCCTCATCTGTCAAGGTGTCATTTCCCTTGAAAATTGAAGTCATCCCCCACACCCCCACCCTCCACATCAAAATCCCCATTTTAAAATTTTACCTACTCTTCTTTCTAAAACCCTCCTCCGCGGCCTCCTTGCCCGATTCTCTTCATTTTGATCTCTGCTCCCTCTCGATCGCCTCATTGCAATCGCTTGACATCTCACCCCCAGCCCTCCCTCCTTCACAGCCGTAGCCTCGCCTCCGGTCCTCTGTCACAGCATCGCAATCACGACTCTCCTCCTTACATTGCAGTTGCGGCCTCACCATCACTTGCAGCCTCGCCTCCGCTCCTTCACCCTTGCCTCCACCCTCCGTCACTTTCTTCAACAATTTTCTCTCCCTTCGCACTTGCAAACTCACCCGAGAAACTCTCATGCCTCTTGCAATTCCTAACACACTTGTTGGAACATGTCGGAAAGAGTTGACCGCATGTCGGATTTTCTGACACGTATTGACCGCGTGTCAAAGCATGTCCAAGCATGTCGAACATGTGTCAAGGTGTCTAACATAACATGGAAGCTCCTAGAACGTATCCGTGCTTCATAGATTATATCCAAGAGAGTTCTTCATTTATAAACGCTCGAGGTTTGGATTTAATTTAAATATGAAAATATTTAAGTGTGCGAGTGATTATTTATTTGGATTCTCTGATTATTAGTGAATTAATATCGAAACTCAATATCGAATCACGTAAATCTTTGGTGTTCCTTATTATTCATCATTCATATTCTCTAGTAATTTCGAGTCAACCACAGTCTTAGGTAGCTTCCGCGTTAATATATTACTACAAGTGGTCAATCTAACAAATATGTACTTTGACACTTATAAAGATGAGTATGGATAAAATGCTCAATGCATTTAATCGGGAAAAGTACAAAAAAAGTTTTAAACCAATTGCATTGGTACCGATTTGGTTATGAATTTTTCAGTTGGACCAATTTAATTATAAATCTTTTCATATTAATACTAATTCAGTTCATTCGGACAATTTTGGCTGCGCAGCACTTACGTGGTGCTGGCCGGTGGCCGGACAATGATGTGGCAATTTTTAATATTTTTTTTCCTTTTATTTTTCTGTTTGTTTCTCTTTTTTTTTTCCTTTTTCATTTTCTTTTTTCTCTTCTTCCTCCTTGAACTATACTCGCGGTGGCCGGCAAGCTTCCAGTGAGGGTCACGGCTCTCGCAAGGCTCGCCGGCCACCATGAGTATAGTTCAAGGAGGAAGAAGAGAGAAAAGAAAAGGAAAAAGGGAAAAAAATTAATAAAAAACACAAATATATATATATATATATATATTAAAAAATGTCATGTTAATATCCGGCTATCGGCTGGCATTCACGTTAGAATCCGATCACTAGCCGAAGTCCACATCAATGCCAACCGATTAAAATTAGTCGATTGGACTAAATTAATGTCGATGTGAAAATGTTTAGAATTAAATTATTTTAATTAAAAATTTTAGAACTGAATTAATATAAATATAATCGGAGGAACGGAAGATTCATACTTCAAAGCTTTTTCTTCCGTCATGGGGTGGGGGTTGGGCGTGTAATGGAATTCCACGCATCGGGGCGGGCGCGCATCGGGAGAGAGTCAAGCAACCAATGGGACGAGAGCCCACTATCTTGCTGCAGGTGCTCTCTCCCCTTTTTTCTTTCCTCGCGGGTACTTCATCTTTTTGGGCTCTCCCCCCTCCTCAAGAAGAGGGGAACGATCGCACTTCCAAGCATTTTCTTCCATCGTGGTGGCCCGCCCTCTTTTCTTACAGATTAAGAAACGCCGACACACCTCGAAAGTTTTTATATCATATCGGACATTTCAAACACATATGACACTCTTTAACACTCGATGAACAATGTTGATCAACGAATGCCGAATTATGACACCGAGTCAGGAATTTCAATATGCGAATTCGAAATTCCATCACATGATTTCGACACACATTGAATCACTTTTAAAAATTTACAATAAATGAGAGGTTGAAATGTAATTATGTGAAAAATAATAAATAATAAAGATAATAAATGGGAAAAGAATAAAAAATTAATATTCTTTTCTCTTCTAACTCTCATTTTTTGTAACATACAATTCACTCCTAAATTTGTTCTTTTCTTTCTCTTCTCTTCAAACATGCTTTAACAAGCGAGTCCAAAATGTGGATTATTTTTTTCCCGTCGAGTTTTATGAATTATTGAAATGAAGTTGAATTTTTCAAATTAAAATAATGAATGATATTAACAAATAGTTAATTAATGCTTTTAAAGTAACTTCATTATAGGTTCTTCGTGAATTTGAATTAAATGAATTTGATTAAAATAATCATAAAAATGATAAATTATCATGTATATATAAAAATATATATTTAATATATAACGTATCCAAACGTATCAAAATTCTTTATGTTTTTTTAAATAATATGTCGGCTATTGTATCGTGTCGTATCACATCACGTGTCGTGTGTTGCGTGTCAGTACTACTTAGCTTATAAGTACTATACATTTTTTAGTTCTTTCAAAATTTCAGGCATTGGTTCAGTAAAGCTATTGTTGAGAGGTCTCTAAGCAAGATAATACTATACAAGGAAAAAGAGGCAGTTCACTTTTTTTTTTTTTTTTTTGCTTTATTAGAACTCTGACCGGGAGAACCATGTCTAACTTTCAAGAAACACATTGGTCCTGGGCATACGATTGACAATTGATGAGATTCGAATTGACCCACTTATTCATTCGTTTGATTTGTGCATACAAAAAGCATTCCAAATGATTTCTTCTCATTAAACAGACAGAAAACAGCAGATCGGTCGGCAAGCAGTAGGGCCAAACGCAAAAATAGAAGTACGGCTAAAACTAAAGAAAAGGTCAACTTGGAGCATGTAAATACTGCATGAATCATGAAGCTCGATGCTACAACTATAGCTGATGGAGCTAAGAAGCCCAGAAACACAACGCAATATGCTAATGTCCTCACATGACAGAAAATGTGAGCTAGTGGAAGAAGGAGATAGCTATCCACCGACCGCATTTGACCACCGAGCTTAACCGTTGCGAGTCGCAGTCGGGCTTCGGGTGAGACCAATATGGCTTTATGGCTCGCTTGTGTTGGGCTCACACGTATTGAGGCTCCTCCTCCTCCCCTTTTTTTTTAGGAAATCAACACCTTCTAACTATTGCATTATTGTCGCACAAAAGTTGAATAATGAACAAGGATACTACTTTTTGAAGAAATCACATAGGAATTTGTGAGCATAACAATCATTGGATAATTGTTAAAATAATAGCATGTTGTGAACCACAATTTTTAGAAAAAATAGGCCCCATAATAATTTGTAATTATTTATTATTATTATTTTATGGCTAAAACATACCTTTATTTTTACAATAAATTAAAGACAATTACATAAATATTTATCAATCACACATAGTTGGTAATGTAAGAATCACATTGCCTAAGAGAAACTCAACTATTTAGATGAATTGAATGAGAAAAAACTGGAAGAAACATAATCCGAATTAAGTGATCGACAAAGTCTTAATCCTAATTTATCGTTCCATTTGGCGTTTAGACTGTCTTAAGCTAATTAGACACTTTACAAAATGTCTCCTTTTTTTTTTTGGTCGATTACAAAATGTCTCTTAGTAGTTAATTTTTTGGACATTTGAGTGTTTTGAATTGATTTATTTTCAATATTTTCAACATTTAACCCTCTTCCCCGCATATATTGTCAAATTGTGTAAACAACAAAAGAATACATCACGAGCTATTTGAGCTAGTATTAATTGATGATAATGAAATGCGCTGGGTGCAAATTATACTGAAAAATATGTCATCTACAAATTGTATGATGTCGGTTCATGTGTTATACATATATACATGTGTGTGTGTATATATATACGCGCACACACGTCATTACTTACATCTTCGAATTGATACTCATCAAATTTTGGGTAATAACCAAAAAGTCTTAAACCTATTTTATAGATGCTAATGCACTTTTAATTTTTTTAATTTCATCAATTTAATTCTAAATTTCTTGACAATTCACCAATATAGTCATTGCAACTTATTTTGATTGAAAATTACTAACGTAAACATTGACTATCCCACGTGGCATGACCAGTACCAACACTAATTACACAATTTTCATAATTATTTAATTTTTTTTGTTTTTTCTTTCTTTGTGACTAGTGGGGCTCGCAACCCTCAAAATTGGTCAAAAGGATTATATTGGAAAATTGTAAAAATAATTAAGACTAAATTGTAAAATTGAAAGGTTTAAGACCAAATTGGTAACACAACAATAAGTTTATGACTTTTGTGGTAATTACTCCCTCAATTTTGGGGGACAAAAACGTAATTAGGTGAAAAATTGGGGAGCAATCTGCAATAGACCAACCTTCATCCAACGAGTGAACTCAAACTCGAACCTCGCTCCCGGGGAGCTGCAACCCCAACCAAACTCCCGCCAAAAGTAGAACGAGAGAAAAAAATCGCGGAACCCCTGCAGCTCGAACTCCTCTTCTCTTTCGCCGCTCCCTTCACCGATCGCGCAACAGAAATGGTAGATCTCTCTCTCTCTCTCGTTCCCGAATCTCTCGATGTAAATCGTGCTTTCGTCTGTGGTTTTTGGGGGGCTGATCTGAGGTTAGATTACGTTTGGAGCAAGCATTTCGTTCGCGATTACAGCTAGGGTTTCGAGTTTCGATTTTTAGGGTGACGCTGAATTATCGCCTGTGGCTCTCGAGTCAAACTAGTCGTTTTGCCTGATGCTTGATGGTAGTTTTGGATTTAGGGCTATCTGGATCCTCTGGAGTCTTGAGTGCTTGATTTTTGCTACATCGCTTCGATTTCCGGATGTTGTTTGTAGTGAGTTTTGTTAGGTTTTTCGAAGGATTGCTGTTCTCTTGCTTGGTGACTGTGGATTGGTGGCCAGATGGTGCCGTGGATTTACATGTTTGTTTACCTTTTGGGTTGTGTGCAGTCGAAGAAACGTGGACTATCTTTGGAAGAGAAGCGAGAGAAGATGCTTCAGATATTCTACGAGTCGCAAGACTTCTTCCTGGTGAGATTCCAATGCTTCTGACCGTATTTATTGAGTACCTTACAGTTCTCGACAGATTTCAGTTTGACCTTTCAGCTCAAGGAGCTTGAGAAATTGGGACCCAGAAAAGGTGTTATCACCCAGTCTGTCAAAGATGTTGTTCAAAGCTTGGTTGATGATGACCTAGTCTCGAAGGACAAGATTGGAACTTCTGTAAGTCAAAGCTTCTGGAATTGAGTTTCCACCCCCCCAAAAAATCTATACCAACAGGAAATACACCGGCATGATTGGTCGTATATTGATGCTTCCTAACTCTTTTGCTCCCCATGTCATTTTGATACTAAACTCATGTAGTACTTTTGACTGACTAGATCTTTGAAATGCCTAATTGTGGGAATCGGCTTAAAATTTCAGGTATATTTCTGGAGTCTTCCTAGCTGCGCTGGAAACCAGGTTAAGATCAGTACTTCACTGTTGACCTGAATTCTATAAAAGCTGTCTCTTTGTTTGCATTCATTATGCACTTTCTCAACAATAACACCGGAGTAACCAAATCACAGCTGCGAAATGTGTACCGGAAACTTGAATCTGATGTCCAAAGTAGCGAGAGGCGGCTGGTGGAGCTAGCTGATCAGTGCAATGCATTAAAGAAGGGAAGGGAGGAATCTGTGAGTGGATCTCTTTTCAACAATAGGCAATATGCTCCTAAGAGTGAAGAGTAAATATTTTTGTGCTTCTTCTGTGATTTGACCAGGATGAACGAGAGGAGGCTTTAAGCAACCTAAAAAAGTAGAGGAGAAATACAATGAGTTGAAGGTTGTGGTTGAACTATTCCCCCATTCTTATTGATTATCCAAAATTAAAAGTGGAGTATTATTGATTGTCCATTGTCTGATATTTTAGGATGAGATGGCAGAATATGCAGACAATGATCCAGCTGCCTTTGAAGCAATGAGTTAAGAAAGCCGGTCTTATGATGCTCAAGTTTCTAGTTTTTTCCTTAAGCCATCCTGGATTTCACGTTTCTTTCTTTATGGTATTTTGTTTGGCGATCTGACTAGCTGACTCTTCCTCAATAATGTGGACAGAGGATGCAATATCGGTTGCCCATGCAGCAGCCAATAGATGGACAGGTATTGCTGCTGACAGATTCTGCTTTGTTAAGTGTTTATTTCAGTCTTCAAGTAACCGCTTGAGCAATTTTGCAACATTGTGAATTTTCTCTATTTTGAACCTTTAAATTCTTTCTGGGGTTTTAATTTTGCAGACAATATTTTCACACTGAGACAGTGGTGCTCAAACAATTTTCCAGAAGCCAAAGAACAGCTAGAACATATGTACCAGGAGGTAATTCCCATAAGCACAGATATAGCCTTGTCCAAAAGCGTCATAGTAGTCGATCAACACCCAAAATCCAGATATCTGTGGTCTATTTGGCGGACAAAACTATAAATAGCAGCATCTAAACCATTAGCGAATGTGAAGGTTTTGTTCCAAGCAACATGTTCTGCTCACCTGATGATAAATCAGTCCAGTAAAAATATAGTTACAAAGGCATGAGTAAGTTTACTCTTAAACAAGGAGTGAGCTGATCCTTTAAAGTAGCTGTTTTAGCTTAGCTGATCTCCCCAGTTTCTTTCACCGAAGTTCTAATGCTGAAACGTTACTGCAGGTGGGAATTACTGATGATTTGGACTACTTGGAGATGCCAACAGTGGGAAATTAGATACCGCAGGGTCAAATGGCATATACATCAGGAGTTGCATCCAATTGTACCTCGATTCTAATGAAAATCTGTGAAACTGACAACACATTGTGCGGTAGTTGCCATGGTCTGATGCCTGATTCAAGCTTCCTAGACTTGTAAAGCTTAGCTGAGCCTCTCTGAATGTGGAAGCTAAATAGGTTTTTTAGCTTGATGAGATTGGAAATGATGTGTGATTTGATCATACAACTCAGTGGCTCAGTGGAAACATACTTCGACAGTAGTCTCTCTCTCTCGTTTCAATCTTGCACCATTTTCCACAAGTGTTTGTGGTTCCAGCCGTTGTGCTATGGCAACTAATTTTTTGACAGACCGTGAGGGTATGTACATTGCCCATTCAGAGAAATGCGTGGAGCCTAAAAGGTAGGGAAATGACAACACTGCATTAGAAGATCCGAGCAGCTTCTGAAACCTTGCTAATGAATTGAAATCAGGCCTTCATTTGCTCTTCCGGGGTAGATGACTAGGTTATAGATATCCATAGGCACACTAGAATAGTACGTCAGAGGAAGATCGAAATTAAGAAGCCCAATCAAGATCGAAGTACAAATTATGAGCAGCATGATCCAACTTCGTAAGTTGGTGAAAACTTGAGAAGCTACTGTTGGGTTCGTTTCCAGGAAAATGCAATTCCACCATATCTAGTAATAAAAGGTCAGCTGATTCCAGCAGGCACACCGTGATGAATTGTCCTTTGCAAATGAGCCACTCCAACACCGCCTTCAAAACCCCAACGCAACAACAGTAATAGACCCAGAAGATGAAGCAAAAGCCTCGATAAAAAGGAAACCCCAGTCCTATATTAACCCTTTTTGATGTACCGAGCTCCCTGGATGGGGTGAAACAATAAAAAGACACCCCACCTTTCAGCATTTACGAAAATAAAAACCCAAGCTCCTGACTGCCATCTTGAACATGAGTCCCCCACTTCTTCTAAAAGCTGGTGGAGAAATCGTGCACAATCCGTGGATCATGCTACAAGTATCAAAATGCACATGATTATTGTAGACATTGGCTACATGATAAGAGATATGCTCAATCAAATTCTCCTCCCTCTCTGAACTTGACATAACTACTCAATTCCGATACCAGGAGTGAGTAACTCAACAACCAACATGTCTTCCACTAGACGTATAATAAAGCATATCGCTCATGATAAGTACCGCCCCCTCAGAGATTCAGCCGCATTAATTTTAACAGTGACATACAAAGGGAAAATAAAAACTTACCCTGAGATATCTAGAGATGTCTTCCAAACAATAAGGTTTGACATGAAGTTGAAATTAAAAAAAGAGACCACACTAGAAGCACCAGAAAGCAGAATACAAGTCTCAAAGGGGGACATCTTTTGAATCGTGCCACCTTTATATACACGTCTTTTCAGTATGGATCCACAGAAAAATATTGATGCATAGGCATAGCAGCACAGCAGCACAGCAGCAGGAATGTCCATATTACAGGCTTTGGCCAGGTCTTTACACAGCCTCAGTTAACTATGAGCAGCAAGACCTGTGAAATGTAACTGATATATCAGATCAGAATGACAGCACAACAAAATAGCCAAAGAAAAAGTCTTCTTCTCCTATGCCTTCTATCATACAAAAGAAAGAAATCATTGGCAGTCAGGGGAAAAACGGAATTTCAGCCAATTTAAGAATAACCTAACTCAATAACAGACCAACAACAATGAAATGCTTAATACTAGCTTCTGAAAATTGAGAGAAGATTGACCTGCACAAAGTGCCATCTCAGCCTGCAAAGCAGCAAGTTCATCCTCCTCGGCTGTCCTCTGAGGAACAGGGCGGGCTGGACGCGGACCAGGACCAGTTGGGACATGCACTGGAGCAGCAGGAGCTGTTGTGGCGGGCTGAAGGAGCTGCTCTTCCAACTCAGCGCCTTCCAGTTCTTCGAGGTCTGATTCAAGCTCATCCTGGAATTATAAAGTGACTAGAGATAAGCATGGACTTTCTTGGAGGTAGTTTGAGATCCACCCAATCAGTGATCAAAAGCATAACGAAAATCAAACAGTGTGAGGATAGTAACCTCATCAAAGTCAGCGGCTGCACCAATGGGAGTTGACAATGCCTCTTGAATTTGTTTCATGTTCTCCCTTTGTTCATTAATCTCATCCATTGTCATGTCCACATCATCAATATTTCTGCGAAAAATGGACTACAGTAAAGATCATGCGCAAAAGAAAGCACAACAATGGAGAACCTGGCTAATTCAAGCCCAAGAAACTGCAATGAAAAACTGCTGCCACATTGCATAGAAAGAAACAAATATCAATAAAATCAATATTCCAGAATTCAGAAAGGAAAACAAAAGTAGGACATACGTCGCCTTCTGCATTGCTTTGATTGCTGCTGCTCCAGTTCTCAAAGCATCCACAGTCTCAAATGTTGCTTTTGCTCCTTCTAACATTATTATCTGAACCATTCACATATCAGACATCTCTTCTTCCTAGAAGCAGATTTCAAGGAAGTTCTAAATCACTGAATCTTGATGGCTCACCTGATCGCGAATCGGAAGTTGGAAATATCTAAGCTGCTCAATTCTCTGTTCATACAGCCTCTTCCTCTTCAAGCATAGAATTGCCGCTGCATTCCCAACGGCACAACCTTACGTCAATAAGATAACAACTTGCCAACTTTCATAATGGATAAATGCCATCATATAGTTTCAAGTATCATGTGAAAGGAAAAAAAAAATTCTTGCATAGTTGCAAGTCAGAGTTACAAGGAAAAAGAAAACAAGCAATATAGGTGAAATGATAGGAAATTGAAGTTGCAGCCACAAACAACAAAATGTAATGGTAAAAGAATTGATTGTGCTAAAATTGCTATCCAGTAATAAGGTTACAATGATACAAAGGAAAGTCCATATCAGAATGCAGTGACTAGTTGAAGTGACTAGTTGAAGTGCTGTGACTGCCACAAACGAAGTAAAAAATAAAGGTAAGGACAAGTTCATGTGGATTTGTACTGAATTATGTGTACACAACTCCAATCCTAATAACCAGTGGACAAGTTGAGAAAATGAAGCAACTCCGAGAAATAACATAACAAAAGCGAGGTCATAAATACAGGAAAAAGTTAAGGTGAATGAGCGTACCCCTTTTAATATTTGCTCTAGAGAGCTCCTTTGCTTCCTCAACCTCTTGAGAAGCCTTCTTTATAAGAACTTCACCCTTTTCTCCAGCATTCGGAGTGTCTGTACAGAAAGGAGGACTGAGGGTACAACTGAACCAGTCAAATATGCAAATGATAACCTACTGTAATTATTTGTATAGACTAAGCAAAGCCTACAATCTAATAAAAGAAATCCACATCTTAATGAAGAGATATGCAGATGCAAGTCTTTTACCTGAAGTATGCATTTCTTAACTACTGACAACATTAGGGGAAATTGAAATGAAAAAGACTCTCCACATAAAAGAAAGGGCTCTTCGGGAAATTTTTACAAATACAGATAAGTCTTCTAGCCGTCAAGTAATCAGATAAAAAATCTCAATGCACTGAATAAATGTGTGATTGTGTGCCTTGGTTGAACTAGCACACATAGCCGCAGATAACTTCCCCACATGAACAAAACAAGAGCTTCCCAACAGCTTTCGCTTTCATCAGCCACAAAGCTCATGAAATACTATGAATATCCAGTCAATTATGGAATTCTGCGGTTGTATATCAATACCATACCCAATCCCATCGAAGTGTCAGTTGCTAATACTGAAGACAGACTCAAAAAGTGAAACTATCGTCAGAAGGCTAAGAGCCCCAAGCCCGGTCTCGATTGGGAGCTCAGGGAGGATATCTAGTCGCCAGTTGTCCCAAAAAAACAAAAAATCAAGAACCATTTCTTCAACCATCGGAGAAGAGAGATCACTGGTTGCTTGATTACTAGTAGTAATCATCTCCATTCAAAGCACCCACAAAAAAACCGAAAAGTTGAAATCAAGCGCAGGAAGCACCGATCGAATCCCCGTTACCGACCATGACGAACTGCAAATCAAAGACGGGTAGGCAGGAGCAAAAAGACAAAAGTACGCGATCGGTACCGCATTCAACTTGTCTATCGGGTCCTCAACCTTGGTCAGCTGACGTTTCCAGATGATCCTCTTAATAAAATCCATGATTATAATATGTCTAGTCCGTCAACGAAACCGAACCCCAAGATAAATTAAAGGAAAATGGATATTTGGACTTCAAGTTGCTGATTTGTAGAGACCAACCCATTAATTTGTAGATTACAGAAATTTGTAGATTACGGAAACAAAGAGACACGGATCCCTGGAGTGCCATAACTTGGTAGAAAGAGACACTTAAATGCCATAACTTACGAAAGATACACTTAAGTGCCAAAATCAGAGCAAAATGGATCACTTGAGCACTGATCCAGCCAAAATCCGGTCAAAACATTGACATGTCAATTTTCCGATGAAGAAAGTGTAAAACGATGTCATTTTGATCTTGACATGGTAAAAAATTAATATAAAAATTAATTAAATTAAATTTATCTAAAACATTTATTAAAAATATAAATATTAAATATTTTAAATATTTTAAATATTAAAAAAGAAAAAAGGGATGTGGTTGAGCTCTCAGCCGCCGCTGCCTCCCCGCTGCCAGCAAGGGCCGGCAATGGAGGGGAGAGGGTCGACTGGGGTCACCGGGCCCTAGCCAAGGGCCTGCGTGCCCTCGCCCTAAATCTGGGCGAGGGTCGTTGGTCCTCTCCTGGCCGACGACCCTTGCCGGATCTAGGCAAGGGCCGCGACTCTCGTCCAAATTTGAGGTGAGAGCACGTAGGCTCTCGTCGTGCCCTTGCCGCCGATTGGTGGGGCTACCAGCCCTCGGCCAAGGCTCGCCCGCCCCAACCGACCCTTCCCCACCTTCCGGCGACGGCGGGGAGGTGATGGTGGCGAGGGCTCAGCCCCTAGCCACCAGCTGCCTTCCTCATTCTCCTCCGTTTTTTTCATTATTATTTTAAATAAATATAAATTATATTATTATTTTGTTTTAAATTTAATTTAATTAATTTTTATATTATATCAAATTCAAATTATGCCAAAACGACGTCATTTTGGGTGAATTAAAGCTGAGTCAGCTCTCCAACGAGCCACCTCAGCGAGAAATATTAATATTTAATTGCTACATATGATTTTCGGTCAGCTTCGCCGAAAGTGGCACTCAAGTATCCCACTTTTCTTAAAATGTGGCAAAGTATACCTTCCGTAAGTTACGGCATTTAAGTGTCCTTTTGTGCCAAATAATGGCACTTGAAGAGATCTTTTGCTTGGAAACAAAGCTACGTCGGAATCCAAGTTCAAGAAGTCTGACTTTGTGTCAGAAAAGGAAATAAAACCAAGGCTATCCTATAGGTGTGGGCTTCTGGAACTCAGTCAAACAACAATGGATAAGAAAAAAAAAAGAATAAAAGGAAATAAAAGATATGATATTATTTGATGCAAAAGTTGGCTTGAATTCTAAGTGCATATATATATATACAGAGGTACAGACACCTGGAGTCCCAAACTTTAGCATAGAGGGATATTTAAATGCTAAAATCAGAGCAAAAATAATCACTTAAGTGCCAATTCAGCAAAAATCCGGCCAAAATGTTGATGTGGCGATTTTCCAACGAAACAAATGCAAAATGTCATTATTTTGCATGCGACGTGGCTAGACAATACAAAAACGACACCATTTTGATGCGATGTGATAAAAAAAAATTAACATAAAATTAATTAAAGTTAATTTAAAATTAAATTTATTTAAAACATTTAAAAATCTAAAAAAAGAAGGGGGGGCAGGCGAGCCCTGGCTGGATCTAGGCTTTTTTAATTTTTAATTTTTAAATATTTTTATTTTATTTTTAAATGTTTTAAATAAATTCAATTTTAAATTTAATTTAATTAATTATAATATTAATTTTTTTACCACATCAGTACCAAAACTGCATTGTTTTGCACTTTATTCGCTGGAAAATTGCCACGTCGATATTTTGGCCGGATTGGCACTTAAGTGATCAATTTTATTCTGATTTTGGCACCTAAGTGTCACTTTCCAAACTTTTGGCACTTAAGTGTCCCTCCGTGCTAAGTTTTGGCACTTGGGGTGTACTTTGTCCTATATATGCACGTTCTCGTGGGATACGGAGTGGATCACAAAAAAAAAAGTCTTGAAGCACCGCGTGAATGCTTGGTGTTCTGCCATTGTTGATGCAAGCAATCTTGAAGCTCCAAATATCGAGTGCTTGAAAGTGGGCTTGTTATTTTTTCGTTCGTGCAATTACGTCCAAGAAGAATTAGTGTTTGTAACCAATTAAATCTTGAGATAAGATTTCCATATAATTCCTTCGTGAGATTGAGAGATTATTTCTTGAGGAATTTCGAAGCTAAACACTGCGTACGTTATTGGGTGTAACTGGGGTTTGGGAAACACCGAGAGAGTATTTAATTAACTTGAGTATGTAATCTCCTTATATCGCTTGATTTATTATAAAATCCATCGCTACTCTCCTCATGGATGTAGGTTTTTACAACCGAACCACGTAAATCCGATGTCCGATTTATTTTCTTTTTCTATCTATATAATTGTTTGATTGCTCGCTTTCCGCAACATTCAAAAACCCTCGATATCCCTATCAACACCAAAAAGAACGAATCGACCCATCAAAGATCAATCAGCTCAAGCACAGTCAATCAGCTTGTGACGGGGATTATGGACGTCACTTTCACTTCCATCGTCATTTCAGACAGTGACCATTTTCGGACGCGTGCCGATTTAGAAATATGTTGAAAATCGATTATATTTTTATAAATAAAAATAAAATTTTGGGATAAAATTTAAATTGAATTCTATCTTTATCACTTTACTCCATCGGTTGCTCTTCATGATTTTGAATTTTTTATATTTTTTATAATATGATTTTACTCGACCCAAAATATCTTGCAATCTTCCACGAATGGGTCTATATTCAAAACAAGAATTTTAGCAATTGCAATTAGTTAGTCCCCTTGCGCCTCTTTTAGGTCTTACCCTGTTGGGACTGATTTTTGATATCCAACCAAACTCTCATCATAAATATAAGGCATTCTGGCCTCAATTTCTGATGCAAAATATGGTGAGTACAAAGCATACTATCTTATCATTCTAAGACCTCTCTAATACCAAAAAAAAAAAAATGAATGGAAGAAGGGAGAATTAGCTTTGCATAATTTGAGCACACAAATACACGATTCCATTGATGAAGGCTAGTCTTGCCTCAACATATTACAAACCATGCCTAGGGTTACGCGTTGTTTTTTAAAGTGAAATCGCACCGTTGACCTTGACAATAAGATAAATAATCTTTTGGTTAAAGTAGTCAAGATAGTTAAGACAATTAAGCCTATCTTTGTCACTTTACTCCATCGGTCGCTTTCACTTCCCATGTCATTTCACACCATTGCGAATCAGAAGAGATTAGTGGATATTTTTGGAGGTGGAGGAGAATTGGGAATGTTCGGAAGGTTGGGGAATTTTATAATTATACTAAAAATTTTATAATTTCATAATTTTTATAATCTTATGCTACTCAACTCAATATATCTTACAATCTCACTACAATGTGTTTAATTTAATTTAAGGAACTCAAATTCGTTTTTTTTTATTTCGGATGATGAATTTTATATTGAGCATCATCCTTTTTAACTTTTTTTGTCGTCAATAGCATTTTTGTTGCGTGTTTTGCATTTTCTCCTCTTCAGAAAGTTGAATATATGTTTCAGCAGGCTCAACTTCACCTATGGAATATATGTTTCATACACGTGAGTTCCTTTTCTTTCTAAAGCACATTCCACACCTTTGAAGTCGCGACATTCCTCGTGTGCAATGCACATCTTTCTTTACTACTCTTGTAGAAAACCATGAGCAAATGTTCAGAAAAATAAATAGGATGAAATTAGAGAAAAAATGAATAATGCGAGGAAAAAGATGATGGCATTTCATTCATTGACGTTTTCAGTTCGAGTCCATAAACAAAAGAATGTGAGCAAACCATTAAGGTATGAGGAGCTGAGTGGGTGCTTAGTAGTTAATATGATAATGGAAAAGCTAACCTTGTGCGGCATCTGTCGTGATGCGAAGCCACGACTCCCAACTTAATGTACACGAATCACAATCTACAGGCGCAACGTATTGCATTAGTGTGATCAACTCTTCGGACGCCATGAACTGCACGAGCATATCGCATTATTTCACCCGAAATGTCTTTCTCGTTCTGGTAAAATAACCCAACAGATAATTTTTCAGATTGCCTTTGGCCAAGTACCGAAATATCAGCACCATTTTGTTGCTCTCATCACAGTATCCAATGAAGGACGCCAAGTTCTTATGGTGAATTCTCATTAGAAGTTCGGCCTGCCGATTGACTACATTCTTCAAGATTAACTTGGCAATGTTTCGTAAACAATATTTTCGTTGCATGAAAATGACACTTGTTTACATTCTTTTGTCTTGATGGAACAACCTCTAAAGGGATCGTCTACAATCAGTGTTTGTGGCGAGCAATGAAACCTGTACCATCTTTATCATGCTTAGGCAATGCCTAATAGGCATGTTGTGTGTGGTATTAGGTTTATCGAAATGTGCCGAGGACGTTGATTTTCAAGAGTATGGTATGACCCTCGGTCTGGAACTCTTTGGTCCCTTGTGAAGGCGATGTGGATGGCATCTTTACCGCAACTCGATTTCACTCATTCATGATGCCTAGCTCAACATTTTCTGCTCACCTAATAAATTAGTCCGGTAAAAAATATAGTTACAAAGGCATGAGTAAGTTTACTCTTAAGCAAAGCGTGAGCTGCTTCTTTGAAGTAGCTGTTTTAGCTTATCTGATCTTCAAAGTTTCTTTGAACTAAAGTTCTAATGTTGAAATGTAACTAAAGGTGGGAATTACTGATGATTTGTCTGATATTATTGATAGTCCAAAACTAAAAGCAATTTAGCCTTAAGGACTTTAGGTAAATGCAAATGCCATTTGGTAAACTATGCTTTGAAAAGCAATTTTGAGAGAAATGCTATTTAGTATAAAACACATTTAAAAAGCTTTTTGAGTGATTAATATTAGTTTTTTAATTTTATTTATTTAAAATTGAAAAAATAATGTATGCAACTATTTAAATATAAATTTTGAACATATATATATATATATATATATATATATATTAAAAATGGTTAATACCTTGAAAAACCCGAAACTAGTACATTTGTGACAAATCTACCCCAAACTATTTTTTTGACCATGAAAAACCCCAAACCGGTATACTTGTGACAAATTTACCCCAACTGACTATAAAAAAAACCCTAAACTGATACATTTATGACAAATTTACCCCAAACTAATTTATTCGACTACAAAAAACTCCAAAATGGTAAATTTGTGACAAATATACCCTATGCTAAATTGGATTAATACCACAAAAAAATAACAAAAATTATAAACGATGACAAATGGAGTGTAAAATCCTAAATTGGTATACCCGTCAACTATCACGTATCATTTAACTTAATAATTTGAGAATAAAATTTAACGAAAACTAATAGAGGGTAAATTTGTCACAAGTGTACCAGGTTTGGGGTAAATTTGTCAAAAGTATAACAATTTGGGGTTTTTGTGGTTAAAAAAATAGTTTGGGGTAAATTTGTCACAAGTGTAACCAGGTTTGGGGTTTTTCATGATATTTTAAAGACCAAATCATTCCTCGAAATTTTTTAATTTTTATTTTTTAAAATTGAAAAAAATAATGTATATAAATTTTTCAATATAAATTTGAAAATAATGCTAAAAATCAAATATATATATATATATATATATATATATATATATATATATAATTTTTTTTAAAAAGACTAAACAATTAGAATTTTTAAATTAAAATTGAAAAAAATAATGTATGTAACTTTTTAAATATAAATTTTAACAATAATACTGAAAAATTCAAATACATACATACATACATACATATATATATATATATATATATATATTATATATAAAAAGACCAAACCCTTCATCGGAATTTTTTAATTTTTATTTGCTTAAAATTGAAAAAAAAAATGATGTATGCTTTTTTTTTTTAATATAATTTTTTTCTCAATAATGTTAAAAAAATCAAATACATATATATAATTTTTAAAAAAAAACTAGATCATTTGTCGAAATTTTTAAATTTTTATTTGTTTAAAATTGAAAAAATAATGTTTGCAAATTTTTAAATATAAATTTGAAAAAATAATGCTAAAAAATCAAATAAATATTTAAAAGAATATCAAACCCTTCATCGTCATCATAATTTTAAAATTTTTAATTGTTTGAAATTAAAAAAATAATGTATGCAACTTTTTAAATATAAATTTTTACAATAATACTAAAAAAATTAAATACATATATATTTTTAAAAAGACCAAATTCTTCATCAAATTTTTTTAATTTTTATTTTTTAAAACTTGAAAAAATAATGTATGCGACTTTTTAAAAATAAATTTGAAAATAATGCTAAGAAATCAACTATATGTAATTTTTTTAAAAGACCAAACCCTTCGTCAAATTTTTTTAATTTTTATTTGTTTAAAATTGAAAAAAACAATGTATGCAACTTTTTAAATATAAATTTTGACAATAATGCTAAAAAAAGTCAAATATATAATTTTTTTAAAAACCAAAATATATTTAATTTTTTTAGCATTTATATATATTTGATTTTTCAACATTACTTTGGCATTTAAAAAAATAATAATGAGGGAGAAATCAAAAATTTGAAGAATGAGTGAGAATAGTTTTGGAAGAAAAAAATAAATTTCGGCATTTGAAAAGCTCAAAGCTAGTCTCTATTAGCATTGGGCTTTCGAACTTTCCTAATCGACTTTCACTTGAAAATTACTTCAAAATTACTGTAAAATGACTATCAAACAGTCTAGCATTTCCCCAATAGGCTTTACCAACTGAAAGCCAATGCTGAACCAAACGCACCTTTAAGCTAATGCAGAGCATTCCCGTCAAAGTGCGCTATGACTATTTTACCCATTGTGATCCTATGCGTTCTTTTGGTGTCCTTTTTTGGTATTTTACACATTTTGGATAAAATAATCAATGCATTTATGATGCGTTGGTTAATTATTCTATTTTCAAAAAAAAAATTATTTAGAAATAATTTTTTCTGATTGGGTTTCCTATGTAAGTTTCGAACATTCGAATACATTTGGTAATTATACAAAAAAATTATTCCCGAAATAGAAAAAAAACATAAATGCGTTTGATATGAATCTCAAATTTTTTTGTGATATAACATTTCTTTTAATTTTTTGAACAATTTTATGAAAATTTTATTTTATTTTTTTTATTTTTCCTTCTCTTCTTCCTCCTCCTCTAGCTAGTCGCCGACCCCCATCATGGTTGGGTCTCACCCAACCATGGCGAGGCTCCGACGAGGTTGTCAAACCCCGTGTGGCTAGTTGCTAGCAATTGTCATGGCCGACAATCAATTAGAGGAAGAAGAAGAGGAAGAGAAAAACGTGAAAAAGATTGTTGAGGCTTGATTCTTGAGTTATTCTTGGAAACAAAATGTTAATTTTTTAATTTTATTTCTTGATTCTGTTATAAATCTATTCTCAAGAACAAAAACATTACTCGACAAATTTTAGTTCTTTTTTTCAGAAAATAAAAAATAAAAATAATTACTGTTTGGCCAGTTATCAAACATGGCCTTAATCTACCAAGTAAAAGCCCTGTTGAAAGAGATTTCCTAAGATTCTATAGGATTGCAAAATGCGTCGCAAGTAAAATTTGGAATTAATCTACGAAGAGGACATATACACATTGATCAAGAAATGGGAACAGGTTCAATTTGAAAGCTACTCCCGTCGCTAATTAAGTCTATAGACAGCCTCCCCCTTGGGAAATCTAAGGAATCGGTAAGAATACTCATAACCCGACAAATCGCGACCGGTCGCCGAAAAGGATACAAATGCAATCCAACACTGCGGCGCACAAACCAACTAAATTGGCTCTTAAAATAACGGTAAAGGGTTCCCATTTCATTTGTAAGGACGCTATCTTAAGTTCGGAAGCTAGGTAAAGCGAAGGATTTTCGATTAAGAACTAATCCCCATTCCATCAACTCACACAAGATGGATGGCCTTGACAAGAAGAACAAATTTTGCATCCGTTGAGTTCAACTCGAAAATTTCTAGTAGAGCTGCGTGCATGACGACGGGGCCGAGCCATCCATCATTTGACTCTCTAACTTCAAAGAACTAGCTTTAACGGTTTTAGCTATTGGCTATTTCTAATATAAGAAAGTTCTTAAATTACTTTGGAAAGACCCAATGCACAGATGATACTTGTAGATCGAACTTCCGAGAGATGATGTTTCTGCATGAGGACTGGGAGAGGAAGGAAGGAGACTAGCTTGTGTCGATCGTCCTACAAGGCAAGCCCTCCGATGCCAAAAACCATGCCAAATTAGCTAAGATCGTTCCATCTCAGACGCTTCATTCCCTATAACAAATGCAGGTTCGATATACCGCCTGATGCCTAGCATCGGTCATCGAAATTCTACTGGTACTAATCTATTGGGTGATTTCTCTCGCCTAAATTTCACGCACCACGCCACGCATGAGTGCACCCCTCAATCCTCGATCAAGCACAATAAAAGTCTCTCGTTTTTCCACCCGAGTAACGCCAACCGCATCATGCCTAAAGCCTTTCTTCGCTTCTGAGCTAAAGGACCGACTAAGAAATGATGTTTGAGGCATGCTTCACCGATTCATAACTCCCAAATGCATCAATTTGCAAGGAAGGCAGTACTAGCATACACAAAACGAAAACTCTGATTAACATTGGATATCCATGTTTCTTCAATTAAGCAAATTTCGTGTGTCGATGACATTCAAAGACTATCGGTCCAGTTGATGCAGTTTGTAACTTGGGACTGAATTGTAGTTTTGGAGTTAGGCCAGCAAGGGTGGCCGATCAAAGCAAGGACGTGCAAGCCCTCACCCAAAATTGGCGAGGGCCGCAACCTCCCTCGTCACCAAGTCTTCACCTAGCCTTAATTTCAAAAATAGGAAGAAAAAAAAAGAGCAAAATAAAGCAAAAGAAAAAATCATAAAAAATTAATATATTATTTAACAAGTATCATGTCAACGAATTCTAGTCAAAATTGTTCAGAAAGACTCGTGAATAAAATGATACGACTATAATGAAATGGACACTTTGGTAAGTGTAAATTAGTATATTGGTTTTTTTTTGGTCGGAGATATATTGGTTCATGTGACCCAATTATATACCATCATCAGTTAGCCTCTCCGATTCGATGCCCGTCAAATTTTGGGGTGCAAAACGTAATAAAGTGAAAAGCTGGGAGCAATCTGTAATTTTTCCAACCTTCGTCGAACGAGCATAGCTCGAAAACTCAAACCTCGCTCGCTCCCGGAGCTTCAAACCTCAACCAAATTCCCGCCAAAAGAAGAACGAGAGAGAAGAATCGCGAACCTCCCGCAGCTCGATCTCGTCTTCTCTTTCGCCGCTCCCTTCATCGATCGCGCGGCAGTCTCTCTCTCGATGTTAATCGTGCTTTTCGTCTGTGTTTTTGGGGTGGCTGATCTGAGGTCAGATCACGTTTGGAGCGAGCATTTGGTTCACGAATTTCAGCTAGGGTTTCGAGTTTCGAGCTCTAGGGTGACGCCGGATAGCCTGGTGATTCTCGAGTCGAACTGGTCGTCGTTTGATGCTTGATGCATTCACTGGATGTTGTCGACGGTCGGTTTTCGATTTTAGGGCTATTTCTGATCCTCTGGAGTCTTGAAGGTGCTTTGATTTTTTTTGCTGCGTCGTTTTCGATCTGCGAATGTTGTTTGTACTGAGTTTTGTTAGGTATTCGACGGATTGCTGTTGTGACTATGGATTACTGGCTAGATTTTGCCGTGGATTACATATTTTTACTTTATGGGTGTTGTGCAGTCGAAGAAACGTGGACTATCTTTGGAAGAGAAGCGAGAGAAGATGCTTCAGATATTCTACGAGTCGCAAGACCTCTTCCTTGTGAGATTCTGATGCTTTTGACTGTATTTATTGAGTGTCTTACGGTTCTCAAAATGTTTCAGTTTGACTGAAGTTTTCATGTTTTTGCGGATGCTGTGGTCTAGAAAGAAATGGAATCATACGTAGGTTGGTCATTTATGAAAGCCGTCAGAGACAGAGACGGAGGGGGGGGGATTAGTCCTCTGGGTTCTAGATTAATCACTCATGTTAATTAAGTTCATCCATGAGAAAACAAGTCGATAACACTCGCCGGAAGTGCTTTTTCTTGTTACGTTTCAGCTAAAGGAGCTTGAGAAATTGGGACCCAGAAAAAGGTGTTATCACCCAGTCTGTCGAAGATGTCGTTCAAAGCTTGGGTTGATGATGACCTAGTCTCGAAGGACAAGACTGGGACTTCTGTAAGTCACAGCTTCCGGACCTGAGTTTTCCCCCCTCGAATCTATATCAGCAGGAAATACACCAACGTGATTGCTTGTATAATCATGCTTCCGACCTCTGTAAGTCACAGCTTCCAGACCTGACTTTTCCCCCCTCAAATCTATATCAGCAGGAAATACACCAACGTGATTGCTTGTATAATCATGCTTCCGACCTCTTTTGCTTCCCATGTCATTTTAATACTAAAGTACTACTTTTGACTGACTAAATCTTTGAAATGCCTAGTTGTGGGAATCGGCTTGAAATTTCAGGTATATTTCTGGAGTCTTCCTGGCTGCGCTGGAAACCAGGTTGAGATCAATACTTCATTGTTGACCTGAAATCCATGAGAGCTGTCTCTTTGTTTGCATTCATTATGCGCCTTCTTAACGATAAGAACAGAGTAACTAAATCACAGCTACGAAATGTGTACCAAAAACTTGAATCTGATGTCCAAAGTAGTAAGAGGCGGCTCGCGGAGCTAGCTGATCAGTGCAATGCATTAAAGAAGGGAAGGGAGGAATCTGTGAATAGATCTCTTTTCAGCAATAGGCAATATGCTTCTAAGAGTGAAGAGTAAAAGTTTTGTGCTTCCTCTGTGGTTTGACCAGGATGAACGTGAGGAGGCTTTAAGCAACCTAAAAAAAGTAGGGGAGACATACAATGAGTTGAAGGTTGTGGTTGAACTATTCCCCCATTCTTCTTTTTTTTTTTTTGGTGAAAATATTCCCCATTCTTATTGATTATCCAAAACTAAAAGTGGAGTAATAATGATGGTCCATTATCTGATATTTTAGAATGAGATGGCAGAATATGCAGACAATGATCCAGCTGCCTTTGAAGCAATGAGTTAGGAAAGCTGGTCTTTTGATGCTCAAGTTTCTAGTTTTTTCCTTAAGCTATCCTTGATTTCATGTTTCTTTCTTTATGGTAGTTTGTTTGGCGATCTGACTAGCTGACTCTTCCTCAATAATGTGGACAGAGGATGCAATATCGGTTGCCCACGCAGCAGCCAATAGATGGATAGGTTTTGCCTCGTTAAGTGTCTATTATGTACTCTTCTTCGAGGAAGCACTTGAAAGCAATTTCGCAACATTGTGAATTTTCTCTATTCTGGCCCTTTAAATTTTTTCTGGGGTTTAAATTTTGCGGAAAATATTTCCACACTGAGACAGTGGTGCTCAAACAATTTTCCAAAAGCCAAAGAACAGCTAGAACATGTGTACTAGGAGGTAGTTCCCATAAGCACAGATATAGCCTCGTCCAAAAGCATCATGTCGGTCAACCAACACCCAAAATCCTGATATCTGCGGTTTATTTGGCCAACAACGCTATAGATAGCAGCATCTAAACCATTAGCAAATGTGACGGTTTCGCTCCAAGCAACATTTTCCGATCACTTGATAAATTAGTCCAGCGAAGAATATAATTACAAAGGCATGAGTAAGTTTACTCTTAAGCAACGTGTGAGTTGCTCCTTTGAAGTAGTTGTTTTAGCTTATCTGATCTTCCAAGTTTCTTTGAACTGAAGTTATTATGCTTTTGGTCCAAAAAAGAAAAAAAAGTTCTTATGCTGAAATGCAACTGAAGGTGGGAATTACTAATGATTTGGACTACTTAGAGATGTCAACGCTGGGAAATTAGATACAACTGAGTCAAATGGCAAATACATCAGGAGCCTTATCCAATTTCTGTCGGCTTCCCATGCAAATCTGTGAAACTGATGGACCACATTGTGCAAGTATCTTATTGTCTTGGTCTGATGCCTGATCCAAGCTTTTTAGACTTGTAATGAAGGTTAGCTGAGCCTCTCTGAATGTGCAAGCTGACTCGGTTTTAATACTTGATGAGATTGGGAATGATATGTAATTTGATCATACAACTCAATTGAAACATACTTTGACAGTAGTATCTCCGCCTGCATGCTTTTTATGCTTGATGAGATTGGGGGTGATATGTAATTTGATCATACAACTCATGGAAATATACTTTGACAGAGCATACCCCTCCCTCCCTCCCTTTCTAATCTTGCGCCATTTTCCAAAAGGGTCTTGTGGTTCCAGCCGACGAGCTATGACAGCTAACTCTCTCTCTCTCTCTCCCTCTAATCTTGCGCCATTTTCCAAAAGGGTCTTGTGGTTCCAGCCGATAAACTATGGCAAATTTTTTTACAGCCTGAGGGCATCTACATTGCCGATTTATAGCTATGTGTGGAGCAAAAAGGGTAGGGAAATGACATTGCTGCATCAGAAGATCTGAGCAGCTTCCGAAACCTTGCTAACAAATAGAAATCAGGCCTTTATTTACTCAATGGGATATATGACATAGATATCCATAGACACAGGAATGGTACTTCCAGAGGAAGCTTGAGACTGTCTTGGATCAAAAGTCAGAAGCCCAATCGAGATCGTAGTAAAAATTATGAACGGCACAGTCCAACTTTGCAAGTTGGTGCACAATTGAGAAGCTACTGTTGAAGTTCTCTCCGAGAAAATGAAATTCCACATCATCTAGTAATAAAAGGTCGGATGATTGCAGTAGGCACAAAGAAAGGAATAGTCCTTTGCAAATGAGCAATTCCAATACCGCCTTCAAGACCCCCACACAACAACAGTAATCAACCCGACAAATGTACAGGACATACGGAAGATAAAGCAAAGACTCGATAAAAAGGAATCCCAGATACTCTATAAATCCTGTCGTGGTACAGAGCTCCCCTGATGGGAACACACCCCGACTTTTGGTATTGAAGAACATAAAAACCTGAATGTCCATAATACAGGGCTGGCCAAGTCTTCAAACAGCCTCAGTTAACTATGAGCAGCAAGACCTGTGGAATGTAATTGATATATCAGATGGGAATGACAGTATAACAAAATAGCCAAAGAAAAAGTCATCTTCTCCTATGCCACTTATCATACAAAAGAAAGAAAGCATTGGCAGCCAAGGAAAAAACGGAATTTCAGCCAATTTAAGAGTAACCTAACTTATAGACCAACAACGATAAAATGCTTAATGCAAGTTTTTGAAAAAAGGAGAGAAGATTGACCTGCTCAAAGTGCCATCTCAGGCTGTCCTCTGAGGAACAGGGTCAGCTCCATCCCGTTCTTCGAGCTCTGCCTCAGGCTCATCCTGGAATTACAAGTGATTACAGATAAGCATAGACTATCTGGGAGGTAATTTGAGATCCACCAAATCAGTGATCAAAAGCATAACTAAAATCAAATAAAGTGCGAGGATGGTAACCTCATCAAAGTCAGCGACTGCACCAGTAGTAGCTGGCAATGAAAATTGTCTGAAGCTTGCTATTAGTTCATTAATCTCATTCATTTTCTCACCCCCATCATCAATATTTCTGTGAAAAAATAGACATCAGTAAGCAAAAGAAAGCATCATAATGGAGCACTCTGCTAATTCAGCAATAAGAAAGTGCTGCCACATTGCTTAAAAAGAAACAAATATCAACAATATTAGTATTCCAGAATTCAGAAAGGAAAACAAAAGTAGGACATACATCGCACTCTGCATTTCTTGCAGTTCTGCTGCTCCAATTTTCAGAGCATCCACAGTTTCAGTCGTTGCCTTTACTCCTTCCAACTTTATTATCTGGACCATTCACATATCAGTCATCCAATCCTAGAAGCAGATATCAAGGAAGTTCTGAATCATTGAATCTTGATGGCTCACCAGTTTCTCAATCTGAAATTGGAATTTTTCAAGCTGCTCAATCTCCTGTTCATGCAGCATCTTCCTACTCAAGCATAATTTTGCAGCTGCATTCCCAGAGGCACAACTTTACATCAACAAGATAACAACTAGCGGACTTCCATAATTGATAAATGCCATCATATAGCTTCAAGTATCATATGAAAGTAAAAAAAATTCTTGCATAGTTGCAAGTCAGAGTTACAAGGGAAAAGAAAATGAGCAATATAGGTGAAATGACAGAAAATAAAGTTGCAGCCACAAACAACAAAATGTAATGGAAGAATTGATTGTGCTAAGATTGCTATCCAGTAGTAAGGTCACAATTATACAAAGTACAGACCAGAATGCAATGACAGATTAAAGGGCTTTTGAATGCCACAAACAATGAAATAATGAACGTAAGGACGACTTTATGTGGATTTGCACTGAATCATCGTGTACAAAACTCCATTCCTAATAACCAGTGGACAGGCTGAGCAAATGAAGCAACTCTGAGAAACAACATAACAAAAGCAAAGGAGCTATCAATCCAGGAAAAGGTTGAGGTGAATGACCGTACCCTTCTCATGTCCTGCTCTTCTGTACTCCTTCTCTTTCTTGACCTCTTGAGAAGCCTTTTTTCTGTGACTCCGCGCCTTTTTCTTCAGCTTTTTGAGTGTCTGTACAAAAAGGAGGACAGAGGGTCCAAATGAATTAGTTAAATATACAAATGATATAACTTATCATAATTATTTGTATAGACTAAAGTTCAATCTTTTTTTATGCCTACAATCTAATAAAATAAATGCACACCTTAATATAGAGAAATGTAGATGCATGTGTTTTACTATCATACGTACTTGAAGTATGCATTTCTTAATTACTCAACATCAGAAGAAATCAAAATGAAAAAGACTCTGCATAAAAGAACGAACTGTTCAGTAAATTTTCACAGATACAGAAGAGTCTTCTACCCGTCAAGTAATCAGATAAAAAATTTCGATGCACTGAATAAATGTGTGATTGTGTGCCTTGGTTGAACTTAGCACGTATAGCCGCAGATAACTTCCCCATGTAAAAAAGAACAAGAGCTAACAAACAGCTTTCGCTTTTAGAGGCGAGATCAGTTGCAAAGGTTATGAATCACTATAAATATGCAGCCATTTATTGAAGTATGCGGTTGCATCAATTCCATACACAATCACATGGAGACTCCATTATCAAAAGCGAAACTATCGCCAGAAGACTAAGAGCCCCAAGCACAGTCCCCATTGGGAGGCCAAGGAAGTACATCTACTCGTCAGTTTTCCCAACAGAGAAAGCCCAGAACCATTTCTTCAACCATTGAAGAAAGAAAACAGAAGCCGAAAACTCAAAATCAAGCGCAGGAACTGTACCTCCTTCAACTTATCCATCGGGGTGAGAGGCTGAGCGTCGATCCCCAGCTTCAGTTTCTTGCAAAGCCAGCCCATCCAGCTAAACATGATTGATCACGGCCCAAGGAAAGCCCTTGATATCCTATCAACACCAAAAAGAACGAACCAAACCAATAAAGATCGATCCGCAGAAACAAACAGGACCAGAGCAAACAACGGGAAAAGCGCATACGAACCTCGGAAAACTGCCGGTAGAGCTCGACGCCGGGCTGAGGGATCGGACAGAGAGCGAGATCGAGATCGAGGTCGAGGTCGAGATCGAGGCGGGTATGGCGATCGCGGCACGTCCGTCCGCCGGAGACATTGGCGAGCTTTATACTGACGTTTTTCCATGTCCGACCCCGAGTACCCACAACTTCGTTCCGCATCTGCCCCCCGACATCTCTTATATAGTGATCAGTGGACGCGCCCCGAGGTAGAGGAGAGAGTCTTAATGACCATTTTACCCTTTTTTCGACCCCATGTTTTAAGCATCCTATCCGTTTTTCTGATGCCCTTATTTGGTTTCTTCTCTTGCGGGTCCCACTTCCCCCGGATCTTCTTTTCCCCTCTCCAATTTTTTCGGCTTTTTGTTGAAGGGTGGGACATCGATAATTATGGAGGATGCCCAGCGCGTGAAGACGCTATCAATAATTGAGGAGGATGCATGGCGCGACCTTTAATTTTAGTCAGGAATATTGCTCTCAATTTTCGATCACACTCTCGTCACAAACTCATAGAATGTTTCGACCAGAAAAAAGAGGAGAGAAAAAAAAGAGCTCATAGAATGGATATTGATCTTGAAATTATGAGTTCTAGGATGCGAGTATCCGTCGCTCTCTTGCGATCATCCGTACTACTCGTGAAATAAGTATCTCAATCCAACCAAATCATGTTAATCCAGAATACCTACACTGGGGATAAATAACTCTGCATTCTATCTTGTGAGAACATATGAATTATAGTTACAGAAAACTATATCATATGTCCTTGGGAAATTAACGTGCATCATCTGAACCCTATTTGTCCGAGATCTTTCGACCCGGGCGTGAAAAGAGAGCAACGTGGGCCTCGGGTACTTAGAAATAAAAACAAAAGATAAAGGAAAATGTAGGGTTTCTTTTATTTGAAGCTTGACGTGTGGCCGCGAGCGGGTTTTCTTCTGCATGGTAAAGAAGGGTTTGCCTTCTCGACGGAGGCGCACATGGCCGAACAGTAGCTCCCTTTACAGCTGTGCCGGGAAGAAAGAAAGATAAGAAGTTTGTGGTTCTTGTTTTTTTAGCCGCACGAAGAGAGCTATATAGTCAGTACTCGAACATCCGGTAATTTGTGCTTGCCCATCATACCCAAAAGTTGTTTATTTATAAATATTTAAATTTAAATTTAATTTAAATATGAAAAACACTCAACTATAAATTTAAATTCTTCGATTATTGATGGATTATTTACTATCGACTCTTCCGTGATATAAGTATCGACACTCAATATCGAACCATGTAAATCTTTGACATTTTTTTATTATTCCTCTTTTATTTTATTTTTTTATAATTTCGCGTTAATATAAATTGTATAATTTTGAATGGCTTCCGCATTAATATATTACAGCAATTGGTCAATCTACAAATATGTACTTTGGCACTTATTGAACACGGATAAAATACTCAATGTATTTAATCTACCGTTTAAAAGCCCTATTGAAAGAGATTTCCTAATCTCCTCCAATGGAAGATGAAGGAGAACGTAGCCGGAGAACGTAGCCCAACCTCAAAATGCATAATTTTGTCGCAAGTAAATATGGAATTATCGTATGATGAGCACATATACACATTGATCAAGAAATGGGAATAAGTCCAATTCGAAAGCAACTCCTTTCGCTGATTGAGGCTACAAATAGCCTTCCCCCTTTGGGAAATCAGAGGAGTCGCTAAGGATATTCAAAACCCGACGAAAAGGATACAAATGCAATCCAACACCGCGGCACACAAACCAGCTATATTGGCTCTTAAAATAGCCGTAAAAGGTTCCTGTTACCATTGTATGGACTCTCTTAAGTTCGGAAGCTACGTAAAGCAGTAGAGTTTCGATCGAGAAACATACAAACCGATCAAGAACTAATCCCCATTCCATCAGCTCATAAAAGATGGATGGCTTTGAAAAGAAAAAACAAATTTTGTATTCATTGAGTTCAACTTGAAAATTTCCACTAGAGACGCGTGCGTGGAGATGGGGCCGAGCCACCCATCATTTGACTCTCTAACTTCAAAGAGCTAGCTTTGATGGTTTTCGCCATTGGCGACTTCTGATATAAGAAGGTTTGGAAAGATCCAACGAACATATCATACTTGTAGATCGAACTTTTGAGAGAAGAAATTTCAACATGAGAACTAGGAGAGTTAGGTAGGAGAGTAGTGTGTATCGATTGTCATGCAAGACAAGCGTTCTGATGCTCTCATCAAGTGATAGTTGGATGAAGAAATCATGTCAAATGAACTAAGATTGCACTTGTCTTAAACACTTCATTCTCTATAACAAATGATATGCCGCCTAATGTCTAGTATCAATCATCGAAATTCTAATGTAGGTATTAATGTATTGGATGATTTCTCTCCCCTAGATTTCACGCAACAGTCACGAATGCATCCCTCATTCCTCGATCGAGCACAACGAGTCTATCATTTTCCCACCTGATTAACGCCAACCGCATCGAGCTTATTTTGAGCCGGAGGACCGACTGAGAAACCATGATGTTTGGGAGTTGGGACATGCTTCGCTGATTCAAAGCTCTTTCTTCCAACGTGGGGGCCCCACCCGGGGGCCGGTCCACTTTCGTCTTAAATGTTTTCTTTCGGGGAAGGCGCCCGCCCCCCGCGTCGCCGAGAGAGTCAAGAAAGCAACCAATGGGAGGTGAGCCCGCCGTCGCTCGAGCAGCTCTCTCTCTCGCCTTTTCTTACACGCACGCACTCCATGTTTTCTTACACGCACTCCATGGGCCGCACGGTAGATTCCTTAAAAGCAGTGCGGGCATGAAAGAAAAATCGATAAGTGCATTAGAAGTCTTAAAATTTATTATAAAAATGCAATCGAGTCCTAAAATTTTTAAAAAGTGCAATTAAGTCTTAAAACTTATTACGAAAGTTCAATCAAGTCCTAAAACTTTCCAAAAGTTCAATAAAATCCTAAAACTTGTCTCGAAAGTGCAATCAAGTTCTAAAACTTTTAAAAAATACAATCAATGGAAGAACTTAGATTGAACCACTTTGATAAATTTTATGACTTGATTGCACTTTTTAAAAGTTTTAGGACTTAATTGCACTTTTTAAAAGTTTTAGGACTTAATTATATTTTCATGACGAATTTTAGAACTTCCAATGCACTTCTCTCAAAGAAAAATAAGAAGTTGGTGGTTCATGTTTTTCGGCCGCACGAAGAGAGGTCTATGGCTGTCGACAGAGCTCGAACGTCCGGTAATTTGTGCTTGAGCTTTAATATATTCAAGAGAGTTTATAAACGTGAATTCTCCGATTATTAGATTAATATCGACACTCAGTACCGAAGCGCAGAAATCTTTGGCATCTATTATTATTTCTCGTTTATTTTATCTAATAATTGTGCATTGGCATAAATCGCACAATCTTAAATAGCTTCTGTATTAATATATTACTACAGTTGGTCAATCTACAAATATGTACTTTGACACTTACAAACTTTAATAAAGATGAATACAGATAAAATACTCGATGCTTTTAATCTATTGATTAAATGCTCTACTAAAAGAGATTTCCTAATCTCCTCTGATTGAAGATGAAAGAGAACATAGCCCGACCTCAAAATGCCAAATTTTGTATCGGATTCCGCAAAATTGCAAAATGCGTCGTGACTAAATTTAGAATTATTGTACAACAAGGACATAAGCACATTGATAAAGAAATGAGAACAGATTTAATTCAAAAGCAACTCCGGTCACCGATTGAGGTTGCAAGACATCCTCTCTAAAGATTGCCATAGAACATTCAGTTGAAAAAGAAAAGGGGATCACTACCTGATTTCCGTTTCCTTCTTGGTTGCCAGAGTACTGCCATGGCAACATATAGGGCCGTCACTGATAACAATGACGAAATGACAGGAATAGTGATTTTCTTCCTCCTTTTGCAAGAAGCAGAGCCACAAATGTTTTGTCCATTGACACTAAAAAGAGAGGAAGTTGGATTTGCAGAGAGAAAGAGAGTAATGGCGACACGTGATGGAAAAATGTTGGAATATAATACACGGAAACGACAAGATCTTGCAATTTATATTAATGCAAAATCACCGGAGAAATAAATGAGAAATAATAAGGATACCGGAAATTTACATGGTTCGGTCCGAATATCGGTACTTACATCCACGAGGAGAGTCAGCAGCAAATAATCCACTATAATCGGAGAATCAAAGTTTACAATCGTTCACACGTTCGAGTGTTTCCCACACCTAAATTTAATCTCAAACTCAAAGTGTTTATAAATAAACAACTCACTTGGACGTAAACTCACGTCACAAAATCACCATGTGTTCAAGCTTAAAACACAACACTCTACGTACGCCGAAAATAAGAACTCTAGCATCTTTTTTTTTTTCTCACGTAAGTGTTGCTTTGCATTCTCCATTTCTTCATCGCATGGGTGGCTCCTTTTCAACTTGACACCGTGCAGCTCCTATTTTTCTCTTGTAGGGCTTCAGCAGCACACCTCTTGGAGACGTTCTGCTTTAAATTTATATGTGCCCAAGGTCAAAAGTTTGACCTGAGCCCACCAACTTTTGTCTCTACGTGGAGAGGGCTTTTTTCTTTATCTCTATCGGCTAAAGAAACCCCAGCCCTATATAGTGTGCCCAAATTCATTTTTGACTTTAGGACCCACCACAGATAACGTGCACGGATTCAACTCCTCTAGATAAAAGAGGAAACCTTTTCATTTTATTTTATTTTATTTCCTCCTTTGTGCAGCTATAAGGAGTTCAAGAAAAGAATGGCTTCTTCATCCAATTTGAAATCTACTTGGGAAATCTTTATTAACAAATTCGATTTAACAATTTGTTATCTGAATTCAAACTCGAGATATTAATTTAACAATTCTCCACCTTGGCTCGATGTTTGAAGCCAAGTTATAGTGCTCATTATTCATGCTGCTCTCCCAACACCTCGACGAGCGCTCACTCTCCACAGATACCAATAGAGCTTAAGCAAAGATTGAGCTTCGCCAAAGGAACAAACTTAATCATCATGTCTACCGGGTTATCTACTGTAATAATCTTTTTGACAATAATATTACCCTTAATTAAGACATCTCGGATGAAGTGGTATTGGATGTTGATATGCTTTGTTCGCTCATGATAAATTGGATTATACGTCAAATATATCGCACCTTGGTTATCACAATGTATATCCACACTTTTTTGTTCTAACCTTAAAGTTCGAGAGCAAACTTTGTAACCATATTGCCTCATTCGCTACAAAAGTTAGTGTCATGTACTCTGCCTCAGTCGAAGACAAAGTAATATGATCATGTAAAAATGCTTTCCAACTAAATGTACCACCTGCTAGCATAAACACGTACCATGCTAAAGACCCGCGATCATCCAAGTCACCAGCATGATCTGAACCCACAAAACTAGTGGTCTCATTGCCATTACTGTCCCTCCGGTACACTATACCCACGTCTGTTGTCCCATTCAAATATATGAGGATCCACTTCACGGCTTCCCAATGAGCTTTACCAGGACGCTTCATATAGTGACTACGCTCACAGTTTGTGAAATATCAAGCCTAGTGCACACTATAACATACATAATGCTACTCATGGCACTAGAATAAAGAACACGGGACATATGCTCCTCCTTCTCCTCAGTCTGCGGTGATAATTTATCTGAAAATTTAAAATGTTTCGCTAAAGGTGTACTTATAGATTTTGCCGACTGCATATTAAAACATATCATAATCTTCTCAATATATTTATTCTGAGATAGACATAAAACTCCTACAGTCCTATCACGCAAAATCTCCATACCCAATATTTTCTTTGCAGCACCTAAATCTTTCATCTCAAATTCGGCATTTAACTGCATTTTCAGCACATCAATATCATATATATTTTTAGCTGTTATTAGCATATCATCAACATATAAGAGTAAATAAATCAAATAACCATTCTCCAATATCCTAGTAAACGCAACTTTCATTTGACTTTTTGAATAGTTTTGACTAGCCATGACAACATCAAAATGTTTATACCACTGCCTAAGATACTGTTTCAACCCATACAAAGATTTCTTCAACAAACAAACATAATTTTCCTTACCTAGAATAGCAAATTCCTCTGGTTGCCTCGTATAAATTTGCTCCTCCAACTCATCGTGAAGAAGTGCAGTTTCCACATCTGGCTACTCTAACTCGAGATCCTATGAAGCAACTAAGGCAAGTAAAACACAAATTGAAGTATGTCTTACCACAGGAAAGAACACTTCATTGTAGTCAATGCCCTCACGCCGTGTATATTTATTCGCCACAAGTTTCACTTTATACCTTCCTGTCTCGACATCGGGAATGCCTTTTTTTTTTTTTTTTTTTTCTATTTGAAGGCCCATTTACTTCCGACAATCTTCTGACTCTTTGGTACTTTGACCAACTCCCATGTCTAATTTCGATGGAGTGATTCCATCTCTTCACCGATAGCCCCTAACCATTGCGACAACTCAAAACTAGCCATTGCCTCAGAGTAAGACGAAGGCTCATCTATCTCAACCTCATCACCTGCAGTCAATCCATAAGCAATATATGTATAACCATAACGTATCGGTGATTTAATTTGCCTTCTTTATCTAATCTGCGGCTATAGTGTGCTGTGGCTTTGCTGGTTGTTTACTATCACCAACTTCAGAAACTGCGGCCTTATCTGCAGTCTCAACTTCTGTTACCTTCAAGGTCTCCGAAGTCTCCACCTGAAGCTCCACCTCACTAATGACACTATGATATGTCTTCTTTGTTGGTTGTGTCAGCATTGTAGTCTCGTCAAAGGTCACATCTTCGCTGATTAGAAAATCGGGTAATCCGGGATCAGTACACCACAGTCGATAGCCTTTCACCCCATGTGCATAACCCATGAATATGCACTTCTTCGCCCTTGACTCAAGCTTACCATTACTCGCATGAGCATATGCAGGACATCCGAATAGACATAATCTGGAGTAATCAACAGGTCTCCACAACCATACTTCCTTAGGAGTCTTCCACTCGATAGCAAATAATGGAGATCGATTAACCAGGTAACATGCCATATTCATTACTTCGGCCCAAAGTTTCTTGCCAAGTCTTACATGCGAAAGCATGCATCGAGCTCGTTCAAGCAAAGTTCTGTTCTTCCGTTCTACCATGTCATTTTGTTGTGGTGTCCCAGGTACTGTGCGGTATCTCACAATACATTCTTTTTCGCAGAACTCGTTAAAATCTTTACCACAGAACTCCATGCTCGAATGAACAGCTGTAATAAACTTACTCAATGCTGCTTCCCAAAGATGCAATGCTCATATAAGTCAACTTTCCCTGTTTTTTAACCTTTCAACAACCCTCTTTCACTTAGCATCGTCATACCTGCCTCACTTATGTGCCCCAAATGCATGTCATAATTGAGTCAAGTTAGAGTCTGACTGACCTGATGAAACTGCAGCGGTTCCGGTCATGTTCTCTCCTAGTAGATGTTAGAGAATATTCACTTTCTTCCCCTTTATCACTATCATGGCATCTCAAGAGATCTTTAGTACTCCACCTTCAATTGTGTACCTACACCCGATATCATCGAGTGTTCTTAGAGAAATAAGGTTCTTCTCGAGCTTTGGTACATGCCTCACATCTATTAATGTGTGCACCACCCCATCGTGCATCAAAATTCGAATTGTCCCTATCCCCATAGCTTTACTGATTGTGTTATTCCGCAAGATAACTCTACCACAATCTGCAGTCTGGTAAGTAGTAAACCAGTTCTTATGAGATATCATATGATAAGAACACCCCGAATCTAGCACCTATTCATTTCTTGACGAAGTAGTAGTCATGCATAAAACAACTTATGCATCACTAGTGCTTCCCTCGGCAAGGTTCGCCACACTACTTGTGGCATTCTGCCTATCACCTTTAATCCTTCACTTTGGACAATCTTTCCTAATGTGCCCCTCCTCGTGATACTCAAAGCACTTCACATATCCCTTGGACATTTTATGGTGTGATTTTCATCTGTTTTTACCTCTACTACTACTAGGCTCTCGATAGTGTTCTCTACCCCGAATCGTTAGTACCTGCGCTACTCCTTGCGCTAAACCGTCATCTCACAACTTTCTATACCACTCCTTAGAGAATAAGGTAGACTTTACCTCTTCTGAGGTAATTGTAGTATGCCCCTGTACCAGTGAATCAATAAAGCGCTCCTATAACTCTAGTAAAGAAACTAATAACATCATGCCATATTTTTCATCATCAAGTATCTTATCGACGTTCTTTAGATCCATCATGAGTTTATTAAATTCATTCAAGTGGGTTCTGATAGATGTACCTTCAGTATATTTAAATTGAAACATCATCTTCAACATATACAATTAATTGTTCAAACATTTCTTCATATAGAGTGCTTGAAGTTTTGCCCATAATGCTGCGGCCTCCTTCTCCTTGACAACCTCTATTAAGACCTCATCCAACAAATTCAACAAGATTGTACTATTTGCTCTTTTCATTAGCTCTACCCTCTCAGAGGCTTTCATTATAATTGGCAACTCATCTTCACCATCTAGTGCCTTGATCAAACCTTGGGTTGTCAATAATGCCCACATTTTGATGCTCCATAACCCAAAGTTGTTCATCTCGTTAAACTTCTCAATTTCAGATTTCCTCTCAAACATAATTGCAATAACTGAATTTGTAGATAATAATTAGACAAGCAAAAGCTCCAAATCACAATAAAAAAATATGATCTCAAGTTCTAATACCAATTGTTGGAATATAATACACGGAAACGACAAGATCTTGCAATTTACGTTAACGCAAAATCACTAGAGAAATAAACGAGAAATAATAAAGATACCAGAAATTTACGTGGTTCGGTCCGAATATCAGTACCTACATCCATGGGGAGAGTCAACAACAAATAATCCACTATAATCGGAGAATCAGAGTTTACAACCGCTCACACGCTCGAGTATTTCCCACACTTAAATTTAATCCCAAACTCAAAATGTTTATAAATAAATAACCCACTTGGACGTAAACTCACGTCACAAAATCACCACGCATTCAAGCTCAAAACAAAACGTTCTACGTATGCGTCTATTTTTTTTTTCTCATGTAAGTGCTGCTCCGTGTTCTCCTTTTCTTGATCATGTGGGTGACTCCTTTTCGGCTTGACATCGTGCGTAGGGGTGAGCGGTTCCCGGTTCCTTACAGGTTCCGCTTGGAACCTGGAACCTACCCTCAGGTACGGGTTCCTCATTTTTTGGAACCTGGAATCTACCCATCAGAACCAAGAACGGGAACCTACCCCGTCACAGTTCCGGTGGTCGGTTCCAGTTCCAACAGGTTCTTTTTTTTTTTTTTTTTTTTTCATTTTTCAGTTCTAAAAAAATGGAAATGAATGCAGCAATAATAAACAAACTTGTCATTCATCAAAGATAGGACAGTAAAAGGAGGAAAATAACAGATGATGAAAGTGCTTGATGGAATCAAGTTCATCAGATTTGATTGAACAACGCATAAACAAATTTTATGAATTTAGATGCCCATAACCTCAAGCTATAGACTAATTGACCATGCAACAGAAGCAGTATTAGTAGAATGGACAAGAGAGCTTCAATAGCCTGATTTCTATTCAATGAAAAAATGTCACTACCCAACAAAGTACATACAGATGCGCCTCTTGCTGAGAATCATCAGTTCCCCATATCTATTGCACAAACTAACTTCCCTACTTTTCAAAAAGGAAGAACAAAGCAACAATCATTCAGGAAGCCGATTGGGCGTATGAACCCTCATCAAGCACCCTTTACGTTGATATTACAGTGGAGATTGGGTAAACTTGAATGTTAGCTCTACAATTGGAAGAAATGGTGTACAGCGGAATGAATTCAAAATAAAAAAGTTAATTACCTCTGACATATCATTAGGACAGCCAAACTTATGACATCCGTCCACATACCCTGCAAAAAGGCTAGTATCATTCGTCTCTCAGCTTTGAAGTCAGAAACTGGATATTCAAGAAACTATCAACGCTCTTTTCCTGGATTTGATGAACCGGCATGTATGGATATGCCCTCTCCCGGCTTTAGCTCTACTTGACATACAGCACACATGAACAGCCTAAACATGTTGCATAGGGGGTATTTTGTATCTAGCCTGCATTTTACAAGCATTTCTCAGTCAAAGATTGATACGTCATGCAATCACAGTTAGGCATACAAGAGTGGTCCACCAAATTACTGTAAAAAAAGATCCATTGTTGTGACTGAAAGTGGAGGTTAAGATGTAGACCTTTCTGAGAGCATTGCGGATCCGTCCTCATATAACTCCTCCACTACATCTGGCTCAATATATTCTTGATCAATTTGAGAAGATGATTCAGATGGACTTGAATACTCCTTTTCCTGGCTTCTTCGGTGGTGGCAAAGAAGCCATTGGTTTATCTTGCGGTAATATATCGATAACAATGCATGTTGTATCATCTCGAAGTCCTTTTTCATGTAAAGCTTCCTGTAATAAAAGAGGCCGTGAGTTTACATCTAATATAAAGTACATCAAACTACGTCATGTACCAGATACAATTTCACCACACAATATTTACCACAAACAAATTAATGTTATCCTATTAAGTAGGGTTAGCCATATGAATTCTTCCAATGCCATTGCACTTTGTGTCAAGACTTCCATAAGATCTAAGTGGTCCACATCTTTTCTTATAATCTCCTTCCTACGTCTTCCCTCTTCCCATTTAACTGGAGTCTTCATCTCATACCCACATCTCCTCACTGGAGCATCTGAAGGCTTCCCGTTTCAAACATATAAGCCTTGTCTAGGTTGTCTCCTCCTCTCCTCCTGAGCATGAACAAGAGAATGCAAACTACTCTTGTAGCAGGCATGCCACATATTCCATGTCTTTCAGTGAACATCTCTTTCCACCAATGTTGGTAGGTACTTAAGGTTAAAGCTGCATTCACGAGGGAAGAAATATTCAAGAATGTTTTGCTCTCCTTTAAACAGCTTATGAGAAATGAACCTATTAGGGATAGAACATTGCATAAAGGGGACTATATCAACCAAAATCAAACATTTAAAGCACAATTCATTACAGCAAGTAAGTAATCATGACTCCCAAACCAGGGTCCATAAACCCCGATGGAATTACTCCTGTATTGAGCTTACTAAAAGAGCACACCTCAACGGCATAAGGACTAAAGACTTTCAGAATTATAAGAAAACATCATATATATTGGCCATTAGGTTAAAGAAACAAAAGAGACAGCAAAATGGGGGCTTCTTCTCTGCACTTATCCAGCAAAGTGCAACCAAGTAAGCACGTCACTGAAAGACATTTTGTTTTCACATGTTCTACTCAGCTTTTCAAAACATCAAGCCCAACTAACTACAAAACAATAGCGAGTGTCAGACAAGCACCACGAAAAACATAAGACTCTAAGCAATGTTTCTATTTCAAAGATTAAAAGAAAAGACAAGGCAGAGCTGCGGCATCGCGGGATTTGGGGCACGGCTTCAGGCGCGATTTCAAGTCACGGCGAAGACAGAGCAGCGGCGTCGCGGGCTGCAGGCGAGGTGCGGCGAAGGCAGCAACAGGCCGAGCAGGAGCGACGTCGGGGTACGGCGAAGGCACGACAAAGCAGCGACATCGCGGGCTGCAGGCGAGGCGCGGCGGGGATGCTATTTGGTGGCGTCGAGCAGAGGGCGAAGAGAGAACAGACTCGTGGGTGAAGCAGTAGCCAGCAAGAGGAAGGAAGAAGAAGAAGAAGAAGAAGAATGGGGGGTTTCGGCCGAGAGAGGGGGAAAGAGGAGAGAGAGAAGAAAAGAAAAAAGTAGGGGTAGGGGGGCAGGAAGTGACGTGTGAGAAGGAAAAAGAAGAGAAAAGAAAGAGAGAGAAAAAGAAAGGGGAAGGAGGGAAAATCGAGGGGCAAATCATGTGAGGGAAGGGGAGAAGGGGAGATTTAGGGTTTTTTTTTTTTTTTTAATGAATTTGACCGGTTCCGGTTCCAGTTCCGGTTCTTGTTCCAGGAACCGGAACCGGAACCGAGAACCGCCGGTTCCCAAGAAAAAGGAACAGGGAACCGGAACCGGCCACTTTAGAACCGGGAACCAAACCGGACCCTCCTCCGGTTCGGTTCCGGTTCCTGGTTCTACCCGGAACCACGCTCACCCCTAATCGTGCGGCTCCTATTTTTCTCTCATAGGACTTTAGTAGCACACCTCTTGAAGACGTTCTGCTTTATATTTATATGTGCCCAAGGTCAAAAGTTTGATCTGGACCCACCAAATTTTGGATCTACGTGCAAAGGGTTTCTTTCTTTATTTCTATAGGCTAAAAGGACCCTAGCCAGCCTTGTATTGTGTGCCCAAAGTCAAATTTTTGACTTTGGGCCCCACCACGGATTCAACTCATCTAGATAAAAGAGGACACCTTTTTATTTTATTTTATTTATTTTATTTCCTCCTTTGTGTAGCTATAAGGAGTCCAAGAAAAGAAAGGCTTCTTTATCTAATTTAAAATCTACTTGAAAAATTTATATTGACAAATTAAATTTAAATAATTATTATCCAAATTCAAACTTGAAACATTAATTTAACAAAAAATGTGAAGGAAAATGAGAAGGCTCGTCCACGATGGCTTTTGACCCAAAAGGAGCATACCAACCTCAATATGAGCAACTTAGCATTTGATTTTTCTGAAAGAGCTTTAGGCACAGCTCTCGACAAATTGTTGCATTTTAAGCTCCTAAAAGTCAAGTAATCATATCGTACAATTAGTTTACCGGCATCGCAGATGGAGATAATGCAGAGTTAGCTTTATTCATTGAAATTAAAAATAGAAAAGTAAGAAGAGTTAGCTCTGCTAAAATTTGAAAATGGTAAAATCAAATTGGAACCGCAGTTTCATCGCCCTCTCGTCATGTCCTCTCCAGTCTCCTTTCGGATTTGGACCTTGGCTGACGAGGCGGGCCCCACCGGGCACGACTGTACACGCATCTAACGAACGGCAACCCTACTCGGAAGATTCGCACTTCTAAGCTTTTTCTTCCATCGTTGGGGGGTGTTGGGGGTGGGGGTTAGGCATGTAACGGAGTTCCCCGTGTCACGTGAGAGTCAAGAAAGCAAGCAATGGGAGGAGAGCCCGGTCTCGCTCGAGCAGCTCTCTCTCCCCTTTTCTTACAGGTCCATCTTTTTGAGTTCTTTCAAAAATTTGGGCACTGGTCCGATAAAGCTATCGTCGATGGGTTCCTAAGCAAGATAATACTATGCTAGGGGCCGCTAAATGAATATCGCGTTTATTTCACAAAAAAACCCAATATTATGAAAAAAAGTACTTTTCGATGAAATATTATTTAGGAATATAGTTAGTTTTTTCTTTATTATTAAATCATCAATACTTTATTTCAAGAAAAAAAGTTTGAATATTTTAATTTCATTTTTTAAAGAAAATTTTTAAATAAAAACTTAAAGTGCCATTATTTTCTTAAATAAGAATATGAAATTAACATTAGTTCGAATAAGAGCCTAAAGTTGCCATATTAGTCTAAAAAAAAGATATGAACTCAGGCAATTTCATCTTTTGAATTTTTTAAACTTTTTTCCACATAGGGCAAGAGGGAGCTTTCTCGCCTTTGGCCCCCGCCCCATCGTCAATGGGGTAGTGGCAATGGTCGACGGGGCCCAAAGGTAAAGTTAGGCCATTATTTGAAATAATTATAATCATTTCGGGCAATTATTTAATAAAATGATGTCATTTCAAGCTTTTATTTGAAACAATTTTCACTTTAGATCTTTATTTGAAAAAATGAAGTTATTTCATATCCTCATTTGAAATTTTATCTTATCTAATTTCTTTAGAAAAATTGAATGTTTAATTATTTTATCTTTAGTTTCTTTTTCAAAAATTGAATTTTAATTAATCTTATAATTTTATTTTTCTCTCTTTTCTTTTTCTTTTCTTTCCTTTTCTTTTTCTTCCCTCCTCTCGCCCCTTTGGTTGGCGAAGGCCATAGGCAAGCTTCGCCTCATTGAGATTGCAAAAATCGGGCGAGCAGCGAGCTCGCTGGCCTCAACGAAGCTTAGGCTGGTGAGCTCGGGCTCACTAGGATCGGCTGAGCCGTGAGCTCGAGCTTGCTAAAATCTGGTGAGCCAGCAACTCATCGGCCTTAATGAAGGTCGGGCTCACTTGGATCGGCCAAGCCCCAAGCTCGTCGGCCGCATCTTGGTCGCTCGTCAAGGCGCCAATAGTCGTCGAGGCATGTGGCCGGCGAACGAAGAATGGGGAAGAAGGAGAAAGAAAATAAATAATAATAAAAATTTCCAAATTTTTAAAATTATTTACAAAATTTATTTTTTTGAAAATTTATCTATAAGAAAACTTTTCATTAACCAAGTATCACAATATTAATAAAACATTTTGGAAAAAGTTTTCTGATTCTTTCAAAGGGGAAATATTTTCTTGAATTTAACATTTGGTAGAAAAACATCTTTTGTTGACTAAGAAAATATTTTTTATTGACTCATTTTCCTAAGCGAACTAAATGCCGGAAAATGAGGAAAATATTTTCTCGAAAAATGTTTTCCACGAAATAAATGCATCTCCAAAGTTAATTTTAACAATCCAAATCGATGGCATATTGAGGCCGAGCCACACAGAATCTTTAGTACGCTTACGGATAGCAATGATGAAAGTTCCACGAAAGCAGCAGCGATTGCCCCATTCAATCGGCTCGAATTTAAGTTTCCGCAGTTCATTCACCATAGGAGATAATATATGCTGAGGACAAAATTCGCTCACCAATGGTTAATGTACTGTAGTTGAGGGGGAACCAAACTGCTGTAGTTGCATGCTGAGCCTTTCCCACGGGTACTTTCGGCCCTCTAAGCAAAGCATTGACCGTATATAGTATCAGATGCAATGGAGTAGATACAAAGTAGTATAGTCTTTCATATCTAGTTTAAGCATATAAAAAACCATGTAGCCTTGTTAAAGTTTTTTTTTTTTGGTGAAAGGTAATAAATATATTGAGAAAATGCTAAATGTACACAAGATCACAGCACCAAAACTTGCACTCCAAAATGAGAAGATCAAAAAGAGTGGAAGGATGCCATGATGTAAAAGCCACGGACCCGCGGCACACACACTACAACGCAAAGCGAAAACCAAGCACGACAAGAATAACCGGCTGTAAAAACAAAAAGCGATGGCCAGGGAGGAGAGTAGCCCACAGCTCCAACGTGAAGAGGCTCCGACAAGGCTTCGGGTCCCCAGAGGAAATGATTGGGTCAATACCTCAACTTCGTTGCAACCTTCTGTTCCTAAAGTTATCTTCAACATTCTTGAAGGTGATAGCCTTGTCTCGGACCATTTTGAAAAAATGGTTCTTCATGGCTGGGACCGTAAGAGGTTGATCTCTGAAGAGTATGCTATTCCTATTTTTCCAAATGATATGACTAAGAGCACTGAAGGAAAAACAAGCAATGCATTTATAAAAATCTTTACCCATAAAAAAAGTAGCTGCCCAATGTAAATTCTCCCTCCATGACCTGTTGCGCCAAGGCAAATTACATCTACCAACCCAGAAGAAAGCGATACCAGCCGTGACGCCGCAACAAAAAAAATAGATGATCAATCGAGTCAAGCATACCCTTGCAAAAAGCGCAAGCCCCACTAGCTATTCTTCCATAAGAGAGTAGGAGAACTTGGGTGGGAAGTCTGCGTTTGGCAATGAGCCAAAGATTAAGCTGATATCGAGGCGATATGGCATTGTTCCAGACGAAGGCATGCCAGTAGACCCGAGCCCTCTTCCGTCTGACGGAATCCCATGCCAAAGCCACCGTGAAACGACTCAACGGGCTTTCCCTCCAACAACAGCAATCCGAATTCTGAGAGAGGCTTGGGAGAGGAAAACCCCACGACTCAAGCACAAACCTTAAGAGCTTGCCCATCGTTTGAGAAGAGATCAACCACAGAAGTCTATCTAGAGAGCCCAGAACTGTAGATAAGTGAGTCCGAAAAAATTAAGTTCAAAGGCCCCCTGGGGTGCCAATTATCAAACCATAGTGAGGTTGAGAGACCATCATCAATTTTCCAGAAGAAGGCCTTCCGGAAATCGCTCCTGAGGTTCAACAAACTCTTCCAAGCCCAGGAATAATAGGTTGGCTTCTTCACTACCTAGAAGTTCTTGTTTTTTTTTTTTTAAGAAGGTGCAATTAATCCACCTACACCAGAGCGCCTCTTTATCTGAAAATAGGAGCCAGATATGCTTTAGCATGGCGGCCCTATTGCAGTCTCGGAATCTCCTGATACCAATCCCTCCCTCCTTTTTAGGAAGACAAACATCATCCCAAGCTACCTTGGCACCACCTCTACCCAACTCCGGGCCTTTCCGCATAAATTGTCTAAGGATTTTCTCAATCTGGTCTAAAACAGCTATAGGTAAAACAAAAACACTCACCCAGTAGGCTTGTATGGCATGAAGAACTGACCTGATGAGCTAAAGTCATTTAGCAAGAGAGAGAAAGCGGTGAGTCCAAGAACGAACCCTCGCTGTAATACGGTTGACAATGGCACAACAATCTGCTTCACTAAGCCTCAAAGTAATAATTGGAACTCCTAGGTAACATACCGGCAAGATGCCTTCATGGAATCCAAGCTCGGAGAGAATCTGATTCCTTAAAGAAGGTGTGCCTCCCGCCAGGAATATTTGGCTTTTCCTTGGATTTGGATATAAGCCACTCCAAGAGGAGAAGATTTGAAGACCTTTGAGGAGAGTTACTATTGGTAAATCGGCCTCACAAAACAAGAAAACATCATCCGCAAAAAATAGATGGGAAAGACTCGTGGCCTTACACCTCCAGAAAAATTTAAACTCTGGCCTCAAAGAGTACTTGACCAAGATTCCAGATAGCACCTCCATAATCAAGGTGAAAAGATAAGGAGAGATGGGATCACCTTGGTGAAGGCCACAACCACTCGTGAAGAACCCATGAAACTCCCCATTCAAAGCAATTGAGAACTTGGGAGTGCGCACGTAGGTCATAATAAGACGAGTCACCATCTCAGGAAAGCCAAAAGCCAAAAGAACTCCTTCTAGGAAGTCCTAATCAACTGTATCATAGGCTTTCCTGAAGTCCACCTTTATCGCACATTTAGGCAAGTAAGGCTCCAGATGAAAGCTAGAAAAAAGTTCTTAGGCAAGCAAGATATTATCCACGATCTGCCTGCCCTTCACAAAGGCGCTCTGAAAGGGGCTTATCGTACTCTTCAATACTAATGCCACCCGATTAGCCAGCATCTTGGTAATGCACTTGTAAATAGTGTTGCAACAGGCGATAAGCCTGTAATCATCAACGGAAGTGGCATTAAGCACCTTAGGTACCAAAACCAAGATGGTATTATTGATTTCCCTTAGAAGTTTGCCAGAGGTGAAAAAGTTCATGACTACCTCCGTTACAAGAGGTCCAACCGTCCCCCAATTTTCCTTGAAAAACTCGGCCATGAAGCCATCCAGCCTAGGGGCCTTTCCCCTAGGCAAGGAGAATAAGGTGTCCCATACCTCCTAGTCGGTGACCAGCCTAGCTAGAAAGGTGATTTGGTCATCCGAAAGAGGGTGTTGGATGACCTCCCTCAACTCCCTGATCGAAGGCTTGGCCGGCTCCGTTCGCGGCACCAGAAGCTCTTGATAATACTCAACAAATCGTCGCTGTACCAGCTGTGGCTCGGTAATCTGGATCCTCGAGGAATCGAGGACAGAGAGAATTTTGTTCCTCAACTGTCTCTTGTTGACATACTGATGGAAGAATTTAGTGTTGTGGTCTCCCTCCCTGAGCCACCTAACCCTCGACTTCTATCTGAAGAAGGACTCCTCCATGGATTGCAAGTCGGCAAAGATACGCCGTTGATCATTTTCTACCTCAGCAAGATCAACAGAAAAGGGATCTTGCTGCAATCCTGCCTGCGTGATCTCAAGGGCTTTCCTCACTTCTAACGTCCTGGTAGAGATATTAGAGAACGACTCTCTATTCAACTGCTTGAGCCGGTATTTAAGAGCCTTGAGCTTGGCCATAAGCCTATACATAGGAACTCCCACACCCGGATCTTCTCAGATTTGATTGACAATTGAAATAAACTCCGGGTGTTTCGTCCAAAAGTCAAAGAACTTGAAAGGCTTCCTCCGTAGAATCGGGCTAAGCACCTTAACCACCATAGGCATGTGATCCGAGATACCTGGGGCTAGGAAGGACGCTTCCGAGTAGGAGAACTCAAGGCTCCACTTAGGGTTCACCAATATCCTGTCAATCTTTCTTGCCTTTCTGGTAGTCCCCGAGGAAGTAGTCCACGTATATCTAAAGCCTACAAACCTCAGATCTTCCAGTTCGGCCCGCTTCAAGCATTGACCGAATTCATCAAAACAATGGATCCAAGCATCAGAACCACCAATACGGTCAAAAGGGTCTTTAATAGCATTGGAGTCCCCGACACTAGCCAAGCTGAATTCTGCACATTAATGCTCCTAAGGATCATATCCTCCCATAGAGGTCTCTGGAGCGAAAATGAGTGCTCGCCATAGACAAAAGACACACAGTAGACCACCCCCGAATCCAACCACATGAGGTTCCCATGCATCGCTTGCTTAGTAATTGCAAAAGCTTCAAACTTAACCTGTGAGGGATCCCAACCAACCTAGATCCTGCCCCTAGGAGAGAACTCATAGTTTGCAAGCCAGCACCACTCTCTGATAAGTCCCCTAGAAATGGAAATGAAGAGATTCTGTGGCACCTTCGTTTCCAATAAACCAACACAACACAAGTGGTTTGACAAGACAAGGCTTCGGACCTCGACCTACCTGATGGGGCCAACAAAGCCCATAACATTCCAGCAACCTATATACATATTTACAAAAGGGGAGGGGAACTGAAAGTTACCTCCTCTTTGGAGGCTTGCGCCAACTGGGAGGTGGGGTAGCTCGAGCCGAAAGGGGAGGAGGGTCTGGATAGAGAGCCAAGAGCTTGTCCTGGATGGTCTCGACATTCCTCTTAGCAGGTGGAGCCTTCGGCGACGAGCATGGAGACAAGAGGTCATCATCTAAACTGCCTAGCCAATCTGCCAAAGCATTTGAATCATGTCGCAAGCTGAGCGGGTCAGCCGTCGAGGCTTCAGCAGGGCTGATGGGGTCCTCCGCTACAGCGGAAACAAGGGCATCCATCTTAGTAAGGATCCACAGGTCTCTATGGGCCCTGTGAGTTGAGGTCGAGGGCAAAGACTTCGCAGCTGCAGCAGCATATTGCTTGGTCGAATGCTCCTCATCACCGGAGCTAATCGGAAGGGTCGGAGCATATTCCCTAGGAGGAGGGGGCTTCTTTTTCTTTCCCCTAACCTGTTGCCACTCCAATTCAGGCTCACGAGGGCCCTCCACCCTCATTGGAATAGGATCGGGGCGACGGCTCGCTGTAGGAGGGGAGGGGAGGGGCTAGTCTAAGCCTACTGCAAGCCCACCTCCAGTCTAGGGACAGCTGGAGAGCCCACACAGTTGTGTCCAAAAGTGCCACACTTCAAGCATTTAGCTGGTTTCTACTCATATTCAATGGCAATTGATCGAGCCACCCCATTCAACTTCACATTCACCGAAGACACCCTCGGCTGGTTAACTTGGTACTCAACGCAAACCCTTGCAAAAGAGATCATTCGCATTTGTTCCGTGCGTTGATCCACATAAAGAGGCTTACCAACAATGCTCACGATGGCACTAATTGCCGGTGCTGACCAAAGGTCGAGAGGGAGATTCTTCAAGCATCCAAATCAGCACCGAGGTTTGCTTTTCCCTCTTCAACTCTAGAAGAGGCTTCCATTGTTGCAAGATGAGCGGGACTCTTGCAATGGTTATTGGTCCATCCTCAAATATCTTCCTTTGGAAAGCAGGGTCAAGGATGCAGAAGAAGAATTCCCGATTGTCTACGAAAACCTCAAGAAGCTTCGGCCCCCAATTGTGTTTAAGAGAATGTTCAGTGAGCTGGAAAGGCAGCCTCCTTCCCACATAGTATCAAACGAGGTATTTGTGCCACTTGGGATCCACCGCATTGAGCACCTCCTCGGATAGGTTAACAGCCGGGACATTGTCCTCAAATGAAGGGGGAACGTAGGTCAAATCGTACCCCTTAGCCGCAAGCCAAGCAACGTTCGCCCACGACCGGGGAGGCGGGGGCTTGGAGTTTCCCGACTGGTTTTGCGAGGCTTGAGGTCGCTTGGACGCTGACCTCACACAACTACGTCCTCTCGAGCATCCTCCCCAGGCCGAGGCCTTGGGGCGATCCCGGTTCAATGTCGCCTCTGCTGCAGGGGCCTTCCCCGTGAGCAGGTATGAATGGGCCACCAGGTTTCCGGAAGAAGGGTTGAGTCCCTTCTCAGTACCAGCACCCAACTGGGCCACATTACTCGATTCACCCACCAGAGCATGTGAAGCAGCCATAAATACACCAGCAAACAGCCCAAACACCCCCCGAACAGCCCTCTACAGTACAGCCACAGCAGAAAAGGGGTCCATACCAGGGCAGGGCTGAAATAGGGAGCGGAGGGATGCTGAGGAGCCCAACTTCCGTCGCGAAGATCCACGAAGCAGCACCGGCGGCCCACACGAACGAGGCACGAGCAGGTCGCAGAAGCAGCGAATCGGGAAGAATTAGGGTGGCCTCGATCTCGAAAAGGAGGAGGTTCAAAGCAAATCGCTTGGAGAGAATGAAGGGCCACGTCAAGGGAAGCAACGCTCCAAATCTCACGCCAAACGGAGGTCTAGATTGGCCGGGGCGAGCGAAAGAACAGCCGGCGTGAACAGGAGCCGATCGCGCAAGGTAGAGAGGAAAGTGAACAGTAATGCGGAAAAGAACAAATGGCCCCCGTAGCCTCGTTAAAGTTAATCCGTAAACACCCCCGAAATTGCATTAACAGAAGGAACTGATTCCAAGATTCCTACAGCGAGTTGCAGTTTTTCCACTCTTCATTTCCTTTCACAGCTCAGGCAAGTTCGACCTCAATGGCTTTCACTGGGGCAGACTTCACCATTCCTTGAGACTAGTCCCCAGTACCGATTCCAATATGCTCATAGGCTATGCAGAATCAAAATTTCGAACACTAAGAGAAGAGAACATACCATCTTCACTGTCTGTTAGTAATTCATCCAGCAACCTCGTCTTGTAAATCTCAACAGCATTCAGTATGGGCAGAAGAGCCGAATCAGCTGTTTTACAGATCACGATTCGATGTTCACCTCCCACCAAGGCTTTTGAGTTAGATATCATGGCTGCATAGAGGTAGCGTGGACTAAAAGGCCTGGAGATTCAAGATCCATTCCATGATATATTGAATTATCTTGAAATGTTTCTCTGAAGCTGCTTGACTTTGGCAAAGTACAAGTGCACAAAGAACTGATCACTGGCATTACTTGAGGTTCAGTGCCATTCCAAGGGTTCGCTTGCATTCTGCAGCCTAGCAGCTGTCTGAATGACTTCAGGAGGCGCTTTATAGCCGTTTTCATTTGTATTAACTGCCAATGAAGTATTGATCGCCTCCCATGAAGGGGAAACATAAGGAGCCCAATCGCGATTGTATATATCATCTGTGTATCTACCACTACCCTTGGTTGAACCAACATTCAACCTTTGAAAGAGAAGTAATGAAGCAGATTTCCCATGCTCAGAGTCATATGTCGAACTGTCCAGCAGCGTTAGCTCCAATGCCGATATGAAAGGTATTCCTGCACCAATGTTCACAAGAAAAACATAAATAGCCTCTGACGAGCAAAACTGACAGTCTCTGAGGTCACTATGTCAGGAGCGTTGCTGAATTTCACTGTTAACCAGAGACTGGCATCGAGACAGAGATCGAACTGAGGTGGATCATTGAGCCCATCGTAGTTAGCGTAAAAGAAACTAGCTCTTATTAAATACGAGATGGCACTACCTACAGCAGGTCTTGAGGTGTATCAGTTCTTGTTTCCTTGAGGAAAGCTTTGGAGATCCAAAAGTGGCGGAGGCAGATTGGGGTTGTTCAGGTATGCATAGTCAGAAGAGATGTTCCTGCTTGTTCTGGCGTCGGTGTAAGCTTCCATTGGACTTGTAACTTATTCCGGTGTCCATGTCAACATACTTGAAATTCGTGGGTCCGCTGCGGTCTATGCTTATGGAGCCTATTTCAAACAAATTGGGGCAGAGCATTTTGTAGATACTTAGATGAAAGAACTCCAAATGATCTTTAACCACCAACAAGACACTACATTCTTTTCACCAGCCGTTTCTAACATGTTCTGCCTACAATCATCAAGCACAAGAAGGGTTCACGTAAAATTACACAACATCTTGCAGGAAACAGGTTCCACTCCTCAATCAAATAGAAAGCAGGAGAAACGTAAGCCATATGCTGACCTGTTTAAAGCTGCCCATTTGCTGGAACTGCAGTGAAAATGCAAAGAAAGAGCAGTTGACGGGAAACAATTGACATCTCCACCATCATCTTTCAGCTCTGCATGACTGAAACTAATGCAACACAGTGATGTTATACCAGAATGCTTGTTCCTTTCATTCGTCTCGTTGGACTGATTCACTACATATGCACAAAAAACAACGAAAATAATTGCTTGCTCTTCCCAGCTCAGCCAACAAAGAAAAACAGGCCGATCAATGAATCTTTTTCTTTTCCGTATTAGATTTCTGACCTGGAGAACCATATCTACATGCTGGTCCTGGTCACACAATTGACGGCTGATGAGATTCGAACTGACACACCATTCATACATTTGATTTGTGCAAGCAAAAAGCATTGAAAATGATTACTTCTCATTAAACAAACAGAAAACATTGGATTGGTCGGCAAGCAGTGGGTATACCAAAAGCGAAAATAAAAGTACAGACCAAATTAGAGAAAGGGTCAACTTGAAGTATATAAACGCTGCATGAATCAAGAAGCTGGGTGCCACAACCATAGCTGATGGAGTTAATAGTCCAGAAACACAAGGCCATACACTAATGTCCTTACATAAAGGAAAATGTGAGCAAGTGGAAGAAGGAGATAGTTATCCACTGACCGCATTTGACTTCCAACCGTTGTGAGTGACCGACATGATTTTGTGGCTTGCTTGTCTCGGGCTCACATATTTTGAGACTCCTCCTCCTCCCCCCATTTTATTTGTTGACGTAGTGCTAATTTAGTGGATTATCAGCTCCTAACTATTGCATCGTTATCTCGGGAAAAATTAATGGGATAATGACATAAATAGTCCCTTAACTTTGGTCCAATGTACAATGTCGTCTCTAATTGTGCCGTAGATTACATTTTTCTACTTTTTGGTTGGTGTGCAGTGAAAGAAACGTGGACTGTCGTTGGAAGAGAAGCGACAGAAGATACTTCAGATATTCCACGAGTTGCAAGACTTCTTCCTTGCGAGATTCCAATGCTTCTGACTGTACTTATTGAACACCTTACAGTTCTTAACATGCTTCCGTTTGAAGTTTTCATGTTTTTGTTGAGGTTCCAGTTTAGAAAGAAGTGAAGTCGTGTCATGTTTCTGCATTCGTTGTCCTAGGAGGAAAGAGAGTAATTCGACTGTTGGGAAGCTATATGGAGATTGGTCGCTTTTATGAAAGCTGGAGAGAGAGAGAGAGAGAGAGATAAGGCCCTGGGGCTCTAGATTCATCACTCATGTTAACTAAGCTTCATCTATGAGTAAACACAGCTGCGTTGGAAACCAGGTTAAGATCAATGCTCCGCTGTTGACCTAAATTCTATGAAAACTGTCTCTTTGTTTGCATTCATTATGCACTTTTTCAACAATCACAACAAAGTAACTAAATCACAGCTGTGAAATGTGCACCGGAAACTTGAATCCGATGTCCAAAGTAGTAAGAGGCGGCTCGTGGCGCTAGCTGATCAGTGCAATGCATTAAAGAAGGGAAGGGAGGAATCTGTGAGTGGCTCTCTTTTCAGCAAACGGGCAATATGCTCCTAAGAGTGAAGAGTAAAATTTCCGTGCTTCCTCTCTGGTTTGACCAGGATGAAGGAGAGGAGACTTTCAGCAACATAATAAAAAGTAGAGGAGAAATACAATGAGTTGAAGGTTGTGGTCGAACTATTTCTCATCCTATTAATTATCCAAAACTAAAGTTGGAGTATTAATGATAGTTCATCGCCTAATATTTCAGGATGAGATGGCGGAATATGCAGACAATGATCCAGCTGCCTTTGAAGCAATGAGTTAAGAAAGCCGGCCTTATGCTTCTCAGGTTTCCAGTTTTTCCCTTTAGTTATCCTGGATTTCTCGTTTCTTTCTTTACGGTATTTTGTTTGGCGATCTGACTAGCTGACTGTCTTTCAATAATGTGGACAGAAAATGCAATATTGGTTGCCCATGTAGCAGCCAATAGATGGACAGGCATCGTCTCTGACAGATTCTGCTTTGTTAAGTGTTTATTTTAGTCTTCAAGGGTTTGAGCAATTTCGCAACATTGTGAATTTTTTTCTACTCTGGCGCTTAAATCCTTTCTGGGTTTTAGTTTTGCAGACCATATTTTCTCACTCATACAGCGGATCTCAAACAATTTTCCAGAACTCAAAGAACAGCTAGAAACACATGTACCAGGAGGTAATTCCCATGTGCACAGATATAGCCACGTCCTCAAGCATCATATTAGGTCGACCAACACCCAAATCCCCATATATAGTTACCAAAGCATGAGTATGTTCGCTCTCTACCAAGGCGGAAGCTGCTACTTTTTTTTTTTTTTTTTTTTTTTTTGACAGACTCTGTGCTCATCTATGTTTGATGATTTAGAAAAACGTGTGAAGCCAAAAAGGTAGGAAAATGAATTTGCTATCAAAAGATCCGAGCAACTTCTGAAACCCACTAACAAAATGAAATCAAGCCCATATTTGCTATTGAGGGATGTGACTGGGTAGATGGATATATATAGAGATACTGGAATGGTACTTACTGAGGAATCTCAATACTGTTAAATCTTTTAAAAGCTGGTGGAGAAATCTTGCACTATCCGTGGATCATGCTACAAGCATCAATGTACACACGATCATTGTAAAGTGATTGCCTCTACAATAAGAGACATGCTCGACCAGGTTCTCCTACCTCTAGGGACTAGACATAACTACCCAATGCCAATGCCACGAGTGAATAACTAAACAACCATCGTATCTTCCAATGGAGGTATGATAAAGCATATCACTTATGATGAGGAAACCTCCTCAAAGATTAGACTGCATTAATCTTAACGGGGGCACACAGAGAAGATAAAAATTTAACCTAAGTCCTCCAAATGATAAGGAGAAGTTTAGTGTTCAACATGAAGTTTAAATAAGAGACCACAGTAGAAGCACCAGAAAGCAGAATACAGGCCTCAAAGGGGGACATCTTTTGATTGTGCCCACCCTTCACCAACATGTCTTTTCAGTATGGAACCATAGAAAATATCGATGCATATGCGCAGCAGTGGGAATGTTCCACACTACAGGTTGGACAAGTCTTTACACAACCTCAGGTAACTACGAGCAGCAAGACCTGTGGAATGTAACTGATATATTAGATCACAATGACGGTATAATAAAATACCCAAAAAAAGCCTTCTTCTTCTGCGTCACTTGTCACTCAAAAAGAAATAAATCATAGGGTAGTCAAGGAAAGATGGAATTTCAGTCAATTTAAGAGCTCAGTTACCTAACTTAATAATAGACCAACAACAATGAAATGCTTAACAGTAGCTCTTGAAGATATAAGAAAAGCTTGACCTGCCCAAAATGCCATCTCAGCCTGCAAATCAGCAAGTTCATCCTCCTTGTCTATCCCCTGAAGAACGGGGGGGCTGGAAGCAGGCCAGCTATATCATGCACTAGAGCAGCAGAAACTGTTGCGACGGGCAGAAGGAGCTGTTCTTCCAACTCAGCGCCTTCCAGTTCTTCAAGCTCTGCCTCAAGTTCATCCTGGAATTGTAAAGTGATCAGGTATAAGCATGGACTTTCCGGAAAGTAGTTTGAGATCCACCCAACCAGCACTAAAAAGAATAACTTAAATCAAACAAAGCGTGAGGATGGGATGGTTACCTTGTCAAAGTCAGCGGCTGCACCAGAATGAGCTGTTCTTCCAACTCAGCGCCTTCCAGTTCTTCAAGCTCTGCCTCAAGTTCATCCTGGAATTGTAAAGTGATCAGGTATAAGCATGGACTTTCCGGAAAGTAGTTTGAGATCCACCCAACCAGCACTAAAAAGAATAACTCAAATCAAACAAAGCGTGAGGATGGGATGGTTACCTTGTCAAAGTCGGCGGCTGCACCAGAATGAGCTGACACTGCTTCTGGCATTCAATTCATGGTCTCATTTTGATTATTAATCTCATCCATGAAATTGTCCACATCATCAATATTCCAGTGATAAAATGCACATGAGTAAACTTTCTATGATTTACGACCAAAAGAAAGCACGATAGTGGAGCACCCAGCTAACTCGAGCTCAAAAAACTGCAATAAGAAAGTGGTGCCACATTGCATAGAAAGATACAAAATTTAATAAAATCAGTAGTCTGCAAATCAGAAAGGAGAACAAACATAGGACATACGTTATACCTCCAGTTCTCAGAGTATCCACAGTCTCAGTTGTTCCCTCCAACATAATCATCTAGACCATTCACATATCAGACATCCCTTCCTAGAAGCAGATTCTGACGAAGTTCTGAGTCATTGAATCTTTATGGCTCACCTGATTAAAAATCTGAAGTTGCAATTTTCCAAGCTGCTCAATTTGCTGTTCATACAGCCTCCTCCTCTTCAAGCATTGAATTGCAGCTGCATTCTCGACGGCACAACTTTATGTCAATTAGATAACAACTTGCAGACTTCCATAATGGATAAATGCCACCATATAGCTTCAAGTATCATACAAAAGAAAAAGAATTCTTGCACAGTTGCAAGTCAAGAGTTACAAGCGAGAAACAACAAAAGGTAATGGTGAAAGAATTGATCGTTCTAAATTTTCTATACAGTAATTAGGTCATAATGATAAAAGGGAAGTGCAAATCAGGACGCAATGACAGACCAAAGGGCTTTGACTGCTATAAGCGATGAAATAATAACGTAAGAATGAGTTTGTGTGCATTTGCACCGCAATATGTGTACACACCTCCCTTACTAATAACTAGTGGACAGGTTGAGAAAATGAAGCAACTCCGGGAAATAACAAAACAGAAGCAAAGGCATAAAGGCATATATCCAGGAAATAGTAGAGGTGAATGAGCATACCGCTCTTATCTTTAAGACCACAGACGTAGCCTGCTTTCTCAAGCTCTCGAGCAAACTTAATTAGGAGATAATTCTCCTTCTTCGACAGAGTTCCAAGTGTCCGCATGGATAGGAGGACCGGTCCGACAGAACCAGTTAAATAGAGAAAAAGATAACCTGCCGTGATTAATTGGATGGAGGAAAGTTCAATCTTACATCTTGAAAGCCTATAATCTAAATTTATAGAAATCCACATCTCCATATAAACAAACGCAAAAGCACATGTTTTACCATTATAAGTACTCGAAGTATGCATTTCTTGATTACAGAAAACATCAGGGGAAAACAAAATAAAAACAAAAGACTCTCCACAGAAAAAGAATGGAGTCCTTGGGAAATTAATAAATATATTCAACCCATTCATAATCAGATCAAAAATTCAATGCACTGAGTAACTGTGATGGCAAGCCGTGGAAGAACTAGCACACATAGCCGCAGATAACTTCCTCATGAAAACAAAACGAGAGCCTCCACTTTCAGGAGTAAAATCAACCGCAAAGCTTATGAAATACTATGAATATCCAGCCAATCATCAAATTATGCGGTTGTGTATCAATACCATACACAATCACACAATCACTTGCCAATACTGAAGACAGACTCAAAGCGAAACTATCGTCAGAAGGCTAAAAGCCCCAAGCACGGTCTCCATTGGGAGACCAAGGACGTATCTCTACTAGTCAGTTTTCCAAAGAAAGGAAATCAAGAACCATTTCTTCAACCGCTGGGGAAGAGAGATCGCCAATTGCTTGATTGCTAGTGGCAATCATCTCCATCCTAAGCACTCACGAAAAAACCGAGCACGGATTGCCAATTCCTCCTCGATCTCGCTCTCTGTCCAATCTCTCAACCGGGCATCAAGCTCCACCGTCAGTTTTTTGAGGTCTGTATGGGCTCTTCCTCTGTTTGTTTCTGCCGATCGGTGGCGCTTGAACCGATTAATCTTTGATCGGTGCTAATAGGATATCGAGGGTTTCTCTTAGGGCCGTGATTAATTGGGGATTATCTGGAAATCTAAGCCGACCGGGTCCTCATCCGATGGACAAGTTGAAAGAGGTACCGATCTATTTGCTCCTTGCCGCACTCGTCTTCGATTCGATCTCTGCTTCCTGCGCTCGATTTCAACCGGTCCAAAGGGATGAGAACCTTGCCCTTCTGCCTCGATATCCTATCAACAGCGAATCAATCAGTTCAGGCTCAATCAATCCGCAGAGCATACGAACCTCGGAAAAGTGACGGCGAAGCCCGATGCCGGTTCAGGAATCGGACTGAAGCGAGATCGAAGCGGATATAGCGATCGGCACACGGTAGCGCTATGGAGGAATTGGTGAGGTGAACGCCGACGCTCTCTCTTATCCGAAGTCGCCTTCTCCATCCTGCCGGCTACGGCGGTGGTCGGCGAATCCTCGGGACGTGGCTTTCACTTGCCCCGATATATATTTTATAAAAGAAAATCACGAACTTCCATTATAATCCTAAATTTGGTACGCGATTAAAAAAAATTGCCTCTGATCTCATCAAAATTATCAACGTCGCAATGGTGTTATTTTTTATGCGAAGACGTGTTGATAAAAATACAGATTTTAATAATCAACCCCTAACTAGTCTTAATATTGATAATTTTTTAGAAATTAGTGATGATTTTTGGATGCGAGGAGAAAGTTGATGATTTTTTTATAAATAAAAAAATTCGGGAAATTGAAATCGAATCTAAAGCTAGAAGTTAAGGAAATTAAGCCTATCTTTATCATTTTCTTCGTTATTTTAATTTTTTTCATAATTTCATAATTTTATAATCTAATTCTACTCAACGTAAAATATCTTATAGTTTTCTGCAATATATTTAATTTAATTTATGAAAGGATACACATTCTTCTTAAAGTGAAATGGTAGTCTTGATCTTGACAAGAAGATAATTTTCTTTTGTTTGGTTAGAGAAGTCCAGATTATCACCATTGCATCAATTCACAAAAAGATGGATGGCCTTGACAATAACAAATTTTCCATCTATCAAGTCGACTTGAAAATTTCTAGTGGAGATGCGTGAGTGACCCTGGGGCCAAGCCACCAATAATTTGACTCTAACTTCAAAGAAGTAATTTTAACGGTTTTAGCTATTGGCTATTTCTGATATGAGGTTTTTAAATTATTTTAGAAAGACCCAACGAACGGATTAAACTTGTAGATTGAACTTCCGAGAGGTGATGATTCAGCATGAGGATCGGGAGAGTAAGGAGGGAGAGTAGCTTGTGTCAATTGTCATACAAGGCAAGCGCTCTGATACTCTTCGAAAGATGGTTGGGTGAAGAAACCATGCTGAATCAGCTAAGATCATAATCACCTTAGATGCTTCATTCCCTATAACAAATGCAGGTTCGAAATGCCAGCTGATCGTGGTCGAACTATTCCCCCATTCTTATTGATTATCCAAACTAAAAGTGAAGTATTATTGATAGTCCATCGTCTGATATTTTAGTTTGAGATGGCAGATTATGCAGACGACGATCCAGCTACTGTTGAAGCAATGAGTTAAGAAAGCCCGTCTTGTGATGCTCAAGTTTCTAGTTTTTCCCTTAAGCTATCCTGGATTTCACATTTCTTTCCTTGAAGTATGTGGACAGAGGATGCAATATCGGTTGCCCATGCAGAAGCCAACAGATGGACAGGTATTGCCTCTGACAGATTCTGCTTTGTTAAGTGTTTATTTTACTTTTCTAGTAAGGGTATTTAAGCAAGTTGGCGACATTCTGAATTTTCTCTATTCTGGCCCTTAAATTTTTTCTGGATTTTAATTTAACAGACATTATTTTTCACACTGATACAGTGGTGTTCACACTACAGATAGCAGCATCTAACTTATTAGCAGACGTGATGGTTTTTGTTCCGAGCAACATTTCCTGCTCACCTGATAAATAATTAGCCCAGTAATAATAGAGTTACGAAGGCGTGAGTAAGTTATACTCTTAAGCAAGGTGAGAGCAGCTCCTTTGAATTAGCTCTTTTAGCTTTAGCTAATCTTCCTAGTTTCGTTGAGCGAGGTTCGATGATGGAATGTAACGGCAGGTGGAATTACTGATGATTTGGACTACTTGGAGATCAACACCGGGAAGTTAGATACCAGAGTCAAAAATGGCATATACATCAGTAGTCGCATCCAATTGTCCTCTCAGATTCCAGTGGAAATCTGTGTAACTGACAGAGCACGTCGTGCGTGCGGGTATGTTGTTGCCTTTAGTCCAATGCCTGATCCAAGCTTCCTACGACATGTAATAAAGGTCTAATGAACCCTCTGATTATGCAAGCCGAACCTGCTTTTATACTCGATGAAGTTAAGGGCGATGTCTAATTTGATCATACAACTCAACGGAAGCATACTTTGACAGAAAAATCTCAAAAATTATGATGTTTTGGTTGTGCCAGATTTATCTTCTAATTTACTTTTAGTGAGTAAATGCACTAAAGAATTAAATTGCAGTGTTATCTTCTCCCTTTAAGGGTGCTATTTCAGGATTGCAGTACCAAGAAGACGATTGGTGAAGGACGGCTGCAAAATGCCTCTTATGTCCTTGACTATCATATGAATGCCTTGGTGGCAAGGAAGAATGCGATGGAGGCTTCAGGACTATGGCACACGCGCACAGGTCATCCTTCTGACCGTGTGTTGCAAGCTATTGATAGAACTTCATTTCATAATTGCAATACTTGTGACTCTCGTCATTATGCTAAACAACACAGATCACCTCTTCCTCAAAACTCTAATTTAGCTTCTGAGGTGTTTGATCTAGTACATTTGGATGTTTGGAGTGCTCCAATTGATTCAAGAGATGGTTTTAAGCATTTTGTTTCTTTTATTGATGACAAATTGCAAGCTACTTGGATGTGCCTTCTCAAAACTAAAAGTGATGTAGTCATTGCTTTTTAGTTTTTTTTGTAGCATGATTCAGAATCAATTCAAAACATGCATAAAGGTCTTTCGCACTGGTAATGGTATAGAATATTCCAACCAGACCTTCCAATCTTATTTGAGTAGCTTGGACATTATTAATCAAACTTCATGTGTAGATACACCTTAGTAGAATGGGGTGGCCGAACAAAAGAATTGGCACCTTCTTGAGGTGACTTGAGCATTATTATTTTCTAGAGGCATGCCGAAGACTTATTGGAGCGATGTTTTTTTAACTAGTTGTTATCTTATTAATCGACTTCCTAGTCGTGTTCTGGATTACAAGATGCCTATGGAAATTCTTTACATGCACAAACTTAATAGCTTGCATTTAAGAGTTTTTGGGTGTGTGTATTACGTGTACTCTCAAAGCGGTGGTAAGCTTGATCCTTGCGCTAAGAAGTGTGTGTTCATGAGCTATTCATCAACAAAAAAGTGATACAAGTGTTTTGATCCAACCACTAGGCGGATGTATATATTGCGCAATGTTACATTTGATGAATCCTACTATGATTTTTCATTCCAGGAATCCAATTTAGGGGGAGTACAATGAGTTGACAACTGAATTAGCTCCTATTCAATGAGTTGAACAATGGCCCCGGAATTGAAAGTAACCCACATAATGACCCCGAAGGAATAGATGAGACTGAAAAATTAATCAGCAATGACAACCCTGAATCAATGCCCACACCAATGAGAGCTTCGGATCGGACAACTGCTTCCGAACCTGTTCCTAGAACTCTAGCTCTTGTTCAGAGATCTACCCGTGTGTCTAGACCTTCAACACGACTGCAGGACTTTACCACTTATCACACGATACAGTATCCCATCCAGAATCACATTGGTTATGAGAAGTTATCTTCTAGTTTTGTTGGTTTTTTTAATCTATTCTTGAAGAGACCACAAAATCTAATAGTTTTGAGGAAGCTAGCAAGCCGTCTGTATGGGTTGAAGCCATGAAAGATGAGCTACAGGCACTTGACACTTGGGATGTAGTTCGCTTGCCTGATGGAAAGCACATTGTTGGGTGTCGCTAGATTTATAAAGTTAAATATAATAATGATGGCTCGGTAGAGAGGTACAAAGCCAGGTTGGTTGCTAAGTGATATACACCCAGACTTATGGTATCGATTACAAGGAAACTTCTGCTCTTGTTGTAAAAAATGAATAAGCTACATATACATTGGTCATTTATGAAAGCTTAGAGAGAGCATGTACATTGGTCATTTATGAAAGCTTAGAGAGAGAGAGAGAGAGAGAGAGATTAGTCCCATGGGTTCTAGATTCATCACTCGTGTTAATTAAGTTCATCCATGAGAATACAAGTCGATAGCACTCACCAGAAGTACTTTTTCTTGTTACGTTTCAGCTGAAGGAGCTTGAGAAATTGGGAACCAGAAAAGATGTTATCACCCAGTCTGTCAAAGATGTTGTTCTAAGCTTGGTTGATGATGACCTAGTCTCAAAGGACAAGATTGGACCTTCTGTAAGTCACAGCTTCCGGACTTGAGTTTTCCCCCCTCGAATCTATATCAGCAAGAAATACACCAATGTGATTGCTCGTATAATCATGCTTCCAACCTTTTTTGCTTCCCATGTCATTTTAATACTAAACTCAAGTACTATTTTTGACTGACTAAATCTTTGAAATGCCTATTTGGGGGAATCGGCTTGAAATTTCAGGTATATTTCTGGAGTCTGCCTAGCTGCGCTGGAAACCGGATTGAGTTCAATACTTCACTGTTGACCTGATTCTATGAGAGCTGTCTCTTTGTTTGGATTCATTATGCACTTTCTTAACGACAACAGCAGAGTAACTAAATCACAGCTGCGAAATGTGTACCGGAAACTTGAATCTGATGTCCAAAGTTGTAAGAGGCGGCTCGCGGAGCTAGCTGCTCAGTGCAATGCATTAAAGAAGGGAAGGGAGGAACCTGTGAGTAGATCTCTTCTCAACAATAGGCAATATGCTTCTAAGAGTGAAGAGTAAAAGTTTTGCGCTTCCTCTGTGGCTTGACCAGGATGAACGAGAGAAGGCTTTAAGCAACCTAAAATAAAGTAGAGGAGAAACATAATGAGTTGAAGGTTGTGGTTGAACTAATCCCCCAATCTTATTGATTATCCAAAACTAGAAGTGGAGTATTATTGATAGTCCACTGTCTGCTATTTTAGGATGAGATCGCAGAATATGCAGAAAATGATCCAGCTGCCTTTGAAGCAATGAGTTAAGAAAGCCGGTCTTATGATTCTCAAGTTTCTAGATTTTTCCTTAAGATATCCTGGATTTCACGTTTCTTTCTTTATGGTATTTTGTTTGGCGATCTGACTAGCTGACTCTTCCTCAATAATGTGGACAGAGGATGCAATATCGGTTGCCCATGCAGCCAGCAGCCTATAGATGGACAGGTATTGCCTCTGGCAGCTTCTGGTTCGTTACTGTTTTAGTCTTCCAGTAAGCACTTGAGCAATTTCGTGACATTGTGAATTTTCTCTATTCTGGCCCTTTAAATGCTTTCCAGAGTTTAAATTTTGCAGACAATATTTTCACACTGAGACGGTGGTGCTCAAACAATTTTCCAGAAGCCAAAGAACAGCTAGAACATACGTACCGGGAGGTAATTCCCATAACCACAGATATGGCCTCGTCCAAAAGCATCATAGTAGGTCAACAAACACCCAAAATCCTGATATCTGCAGTGTATTTGGCCAACAACGCTATAAATAGCAGCATCTAAACCATTAGTGAATGTGACGGTTTTGCTCCGAGCAACATTTTCTGCTCACCTGATAAAGTAGTCCAGCAAAAAATATAGTTACAAAGGCATGAGTAAGTTTAATCTTAAGCAAGGTGTGAGCTGCTCCTTAGAAGTAGTTGTTTTAGCTCATCTGATCTTCCAAGTATCTTTGAACTGAAGTTCTAATGCTGAAATGTAACTGAAAGTGGGAATTATTGATGATTTGGACGACTTAGAGATGTCGACGCTGGGAAATTAGATACAACTGAGTCAAATGGCACATGCATCAGGATCCTTATACTATTTCTATCGGCTTCCCATGCAAATCTGTGAAACTGATGGAGCACATTGTGCAAGGATGCCACTGCCTTGGTCTGATGCCTGATCCAAGCCTTTTAGACTTGTAATGAAGGTTAGCTGAGCCTCTCTGAATTTGCAAGCTGACTCCGTTTTAATGCTTGAAGAGATCGGGGGTGATATGCAATTTGATCATACAACTCATTGGAAACATTATGCAATTTGATCATACAACTCATTGGAAACATGCGACAGTAGTCTCTCTCTACAATTTTGCGCCATTTTCTGAAAGGGTCTTGTGATTCCAGCCAACGAGCTATGGCAGCTAAATTTTTTGTCAGCCTGAGGGCATCTACATTGCCGATTTAGAGAGATGTGTGCAGCTAAAAATGTAGGGAAATGACATTGCTGCATCAGAAAATCCGAGCAGCTTCTGAAACCTTGCTAACAAATTGAAATCAGGCTTTTATTTGCTCTTCTGGGGTATATGACTAGGTTATAGATATCCATAGACACAGAAATAGTACTTCCGAAGGAAGCTCGAGACTGTGTTAGATCAAAACAAAGAAGCCCAATCAAGATCGAAGTGAATTATAAAAAGCACAGTCCAACTTTGCAAGTTGGTGCACAATTGAGAAGCTACCGTTGAGGTTCTCTCCGAGAAAATGAAATTCCACATTATCTAGTAACCAAAGGTCAGCTGATTGCAATAATATACAGGACAAACGGAAGATAAAGCAAAGACTCGATAATAAGGAATCCCAGGTACTCTATAAACCCTTTCGTAGCACTGAGCTCCCTTGATGGGACAAAATGATAAAAACACACCCCAAGTTTTGGTATGGAAGAACATAAAAACCTAAGCTCCCGACTGCCATCTTGACCATGAATCCCCCACTTCTTCTAAAAGCTGGTGGAGAAATCACGCACAATCCGTGGATCATGCTACAAGTATCAAAATGCATATGATTATTGTAGAGACATTGGCTACATGACAAGAGAGACATGCTCAAACAGATTCTCCTCCTTATTTGGACTCAAAATAACTACTCAATTCCAACACTAGGAGCGAGTAAATCAACAACCAACGTATCTTCCAATAGAGATATAATAAAGCACATCACTCATGATGAGTACGGCCCCCCTCAGAGATTCAACCGCATTAATTTTAACGACACACAAAGGGACAATAAAAACCTGACCTGAGATATCTAGAGATATCTTCCAAACAATAAGGTTCGACATGAAGTTGAAATATAATAGCACCAGAAAGCACCAGAAAGCAGAATACAGGTCTCAAAGGGTCTTTTGAATCATGCCACCTTTACATACAGAGTCTTTTCAGTGTGAATCCACAGAAAAATATCAATGCAAACACGTAGCGGCACAGCAGCAGGAATGTCCATAATACATGGTTGGCCAGGTCTTTACACAGCCTCAGTTAACTATAAGCAACAAGACCTGTGGAATGAAACTGATATATCAGATGAGAATGACCGCATAATAAAATAGCCAAAGAAAAAGTCGTCTTCTCCTATGCCACTCATCATACAAAAGAAAGAAGTCATTGGCAGCCAAGGAAAAAACGGAATTTCGGCCAATTTAATAGTAATCTAACTTATAGACCAACAACAATGAAATGCTTAAAACTAGCTTTTGAAAAAAGGAGAGAAGATTGACCTGCTCAAAGTGCCATCTCAGGCTGTCCTCTGAGGAACAGGGTCAGCTCCTTCCCGTTCTTTGAGCTCTGCATCAGGCTCATCCTGGAATTACAAGTGATTACAGATAAGCATAGACTATCTGGGAGGTAGTTTGAGATCCACCAAATCAGTGATCAAAAGCATAACTAAAATCAAATAAAGTGCGAGGATGGTAACCTCATCAAAGTCAGTGACTGCACCAGTAGTAGCTGGCAATGAAGATTGTCCCAAGCTTGCTATTAGTTCGTTCATCTCATTCATTGTCTCGCCCCCATCATCAATATTTCTGTGAAAAAATAGACATCAGTAAGCAAAAGAAAGCATCGTAATGGAGCACTCCGCTAATTCAGCAATAAGAAAGTGCTGCCACATTGCATAAAAAGAAACAAATACCAACAATATTAGTATTCTGGAATTCAGAAAGGAAAACAAAAGTAGCACATACATCGCACTCTGCATTTCTTTCAGTTCTGCTGCTCCAATTTTCAGAGCATCCACAGTTTCAGTCGTCGCCTTTACTCCTTCCAACTTTATCATCTGGACCATTCACATATCAGTCATCCAATCCTAGAAGCAGTTATCAAGGAAGTTCTGAATCAATGAATCTTGATGGCTCACCAATTTATCAATCTGAAATTGGAATTTTCCAAGCTGCTCAATCTGCTGTTCATGCAGCATCTTCCTGCTCAAGCATAATTTTGCAGCTGCATTCCCAAAGGCACAACTTTAATTCGACAAGATAACAATTAGCTGACTTCCATAATTGATAAATGCCATCATATAGCTTCAAGTATCGTATGAAAGTAAAAAAAATTCATTGCAAGTCAGAGTCACAAGGGAAAAGAAGACAAGCACTATAGGCAAAATGATAGAAAATGAAGTTGCGACCACAGACAATGAAATGTAATGGTGAAAGAATTGATTGTGCTAAAATTGCTATCCAGTAGTAAGGTCACGATTATACAAAGGAAAGTACAGATCAGAATACAATGACAGATCAAAGTGCTTCAACTGCCACAAACAATGAAATAACGAACGTATGGACAAGTTCATGTGGATTTGCACTGACTTATCATGTGCAAGGTATCTATCCAGGAAAAACATCGAGGTGAATGACTGTACCCTTCTCATCTCCTGCTCTTCTGAACTCCTTCTCTTTCCTAACCTCTTGAGAAGCCTTCTTTTTGTAAGTCTGCGACTTTTTCTTCAGCTTTTTGTGCGTCTGTACAGAGAGGAGGACAGAGGGTGCAAATGAACCAGTTAAATATACAAATGATATAACCTACCGTAATTATTTGTATAGACTAAAGTTCAATCTTTTTTTAAGCCTGCAATCTAATAAAATAAATCCACATCCTAATATAGAGAAATGCAGATGCATGTGTTTACTATCATCCATACTTGAAGTATGCATTTCTTAATTACTCACAACATCAAGGGAAATCAAAATGAAAAAGACTATCCACATAAAAGAATGGACCCTTTGCGAAATTTTTACAAAAAACAGATACGTCTTCTGCCTGTTACGTAATCAGATCAAAAATTTTGGATGCACTGAATAAATGTGTGATTTTGTGCCTTGGTTGAACTTAGCACGTATAGCCGCAGATAACTTTCCCATGTAAAAAGAATAAGAGTTGACAAACAGCTTTCCCTTTTGGGGCAAAATCAGCCGCAAAGGTTATGAATCACCATAAATATGCAGTCAATTATTGAAGTATGCGGTTGCATTAATTCCATACACAACCACATGGAGACTCGATTATCGAAAGAAAAGCTATCGCTGGAAGGCTAAGAGCCCCAAGCACAGGTCCACATGGGGAGCTCAGGGAAGTACATCTACTCGTTAGTTTTCCGAAAAAAAAAAACCCAGAACCATTTCTTCAACCATTTGAAGAAGAAAAAAGAAGCCGAAAACTTTTTACCAAAAAAAAAAAAAAAGAAGCCGAAAACTCAAAATCAAGCGCGGGAACTGTACCTTCTTCAACTTATCTATCGGGGTGAGAGGCTGAGCGTCGATCCCCAGCTTAAGTTTCTTGAAAAGCCGACACATCCAGCCAAACATGATTGATCACTGCCCCACCAATCAAGATCGATCCGTTCAAGCGCGATGAATGCGCAGAAGCAAAGAGGACAGATCAAACGGCGGAAAAGCGCATACGAACCTCGGACAACCGACGGTGAAGCTCGACGCCGGGCTGCGGGCTCGGACAGAGAGCGACAGCGAGATCGAGGTCGAGGCGAGCACGGCGATGGCTGCACAGGGGGCCGCTGCCCCGACGGGCGAGGCTTATAAAGATGCCTTTCCATCTCTCTCATCGGCTCCAAGAATCCAGAAACCGGCCAAAAACTGGCCAAAATCAAATGACATTGCCCCGTGAGCTCGATCTTATATAGGGGTCAGGCCAAAAGGTGTTATGACCATTTTACCCATCGTCGACCGATCGTCGATCCCATGTTTTAACAATCCTATCCGTTTTTTATACCAAAAAAAAACAATCCTATCCTATTTCCTATCCGTTCTTCCGATGCCCTTTTTGGGTTTTTGCTTTCTTGCGAGTACCACTTCACTTCATCCTCTTCTTTTTCTCCACCGTATTTTTCTCCCTTCCAGGCTTTTTGTCAGAGGGTGGTTATTATTATCAATAATTGAGGAGGCAGCATCCATTACGTCTCGGCGAAAATAAAACGCATCGTTTGAACCCTATTAATACGACTTCTTTTTCTCATATGGCCATTCCCAATCAGTACTTAAAAAGGAGTCCAGATATGCACAATCCTGCTTTTGTTACTTAAAAATGTAAACTTTGGCCGATCTACAAATTTGTACTGTGGCACGTATATACTTTAATAAGGATGAATATGGATAATACTTAAAAGCTCTATTGAAAGAGATTTCCTAAACTCCTTCCATCGAAGATGAAAGAGAACGCAGCCCAACCTTAAAATGCCTCATTTTGTCTCGGATTCTGCGGAATTGCAAAATGCGTCCCAAGTTAATTTTGGAATTAATATACGATGAGGATATATATATACTTTATTGATCAAGAAATGGGAACAAGTCCAATTCGAAAGCAACCCCTGAGGCTACAAATAGCCTTCCCTCCTTGGGAAATCTGAAGACTCGCTAAGGATATTCAAAACTCGACGAATTGCAACCGGTTGCCCAAAAGCATACAAATCCAATTCAACACCGTGGCGCACAAACCAGCTAAATTGGCTCTTAAAATAGCTGTAAAAGGCTCCCGTTACATTTGTAAGAACTCTGTCTCGAGTTTGGAAGCTAGGTAAAGCAATAGATTTTTTATCGTGAAACATACACACCGATCAAGAACTAATCACCATTCCATCAACTCATAAAAGGTGGATGGCCTTGACAAGAAGAACAAATTTTGCATTCGTCAAGTTAAATACGCCATGCATGACGATGGGCCGAGTCACCCATCATTTGACTCTCTAATTTCAAAGAATTAGTTTTAATGGTTTCCGCTGTTGGCTATTTTTCATATAAGGAAGTTCTCGGATTACTTTGGAAAGATTCAATGAACAAATCATACTTGCAAATCGAACTTCCAAGAGAAGATGTTTCAACATGAGGACTAGGAGAGTAAAGTAGGAGAGTAGCGGGTGTCAATTGTCATGCAAGGCCAGCGCTCCGATGCTCTCGCTGAGTGATGGTTGGATGAAGAAACCATGCCGAATGAGCTAAGATTGTAGCTATCTTAAACGCTTCATTCCCTATAACAAATGCAAGTTTGATATGCCACCCGATGCTCAGTATCAGTCATCGAAATTTTAGCACGAGTATTAATGTATTGGGCGATTACTCTCCTCCAGATTTCACGCACCACCCACAAATGCATCCCTCATTCCTCGATCGAGCATAGCGAATCTCTCATTTTTCCTCCCAGTTAACGCCAACTGCGTCGAGCCTGAAAAGCCTTCCTTTACATTGGAGCCGGAAGACCGACCGAAACATCGGCCCTGTTTGGTTCAGCTTTGGAGATGAGCATTTGGACTCTAAAGTCCCTTGGCCAAATGCAAATGTATTTGGTTCGAGTTTTTGAGCGACTTTGGCAAGATGCAATTGCATCTCCAAAGGGCCATAAAGGCCCTTAGGCTAAAGTAGGTCCGGAGGTCCTTTGGAAACTTGCATTTCCGGAATGCAAGTTCCGGTTACTGTTTATCCGTGAGGAAAACCACCGCACGGAGGCCGACGACCGCCGGCCAAGGGGGTTGTGCACGCCGGCGACCACCGCCTGAGGGTCGCCCGACCCCAGCGACCATCGCCGGACCTCAGGCGACGGTCGCCGGGGTCGGGCGACCCCAAGCAACGGCCGCCTGAGGTCGTGCGACCCCACGCGACGGCCGCCTGAGGCAAAGTGAACCAGGCGGCCGTCGCCTAGGGTCGCCGACCCTGGCGACCCTCCAAAGGCCAGATCCGGCGGTCCGATGGTCGGACTTAAAAAAAAAATGTATTTTTGTTTTTTAATTTAATAAAAATTAATTACAAATGCAAATTTTACCAAATGGTATTTTGGCCAAAATTATTTTTCAATGTAAATTTTATCAAACGATATTTATATTTCCAAAAACCCTATTCACCCAAAGATATTTGCATTTCCCAAAAGCCAAACCAAACGGGCCCATCATGATGTTTGAGACGCACTTCATTAATTCAAAGCCCTTTCTTCCAAAGTGAGGGCCCCACCCCGGGAAACCGTCCACTTCCATCTAAATTGCTTCCTTTCGGCGGGGTTTAGGCGTGCAATGGGGCGGGCCCCACGTCGCGAGAAGTCAAGAAAGCAACCAATGGGAGAAGAGCCCGGCGTCGCTTGAGCAGCTCTCTTTCCGAGAAAATATTGGGTACGTCTTATGTAGACAGCGTGGCAAACAAGAAGGCGATGGGAGCGCGACACGTGTCTTCGTGGGACCCATAAGGTCAGGCGCCATCTTCCTCTCCTCGATCTCGACTCAACGCTTCTTTCTCTCTCTTCTCTCCCAAATAACTCGGCCGCCGGGCTCGGCTCGGCTCGGCTCGGGGCGGAAGAAAGGACAGGTAATAAATGCGCAACGCTCTCACTTAAATTTTCTCTCTCCTCGCTTGAATTTTTTAGGTTTTGTCTCTCTTTCGTGGAAAGGCAGACGGATCAAGCTCCACTTACTTCCTCCGTTTCCTTCTCAGCGCATCCCACCCCCTCCGCCTCCGCCTCCGCCTCCGCGCCTCTGCCTCCGCGCCTCCGCCTCTCCAAAAAGCCTCGCCGGTCATCTACCTCTGTCACGTCGCCTCCTCCAAGAGCCCCGCCGGTCGCAGCTGGTTTCTCAAACCTTCGCCTCCGACTGTTTCCAACGCGGAGATCGAGGTTTGTGCTCGCGTTGGTCTCTCGGCAACTCCCGGGCCTCCGTCCGATTGCCTCCCTCCGACGAACTCGTCATCAACTCCGACTCCGAGCCGCCGCCGCCGCCGATGACGTCCTCCGTCTCTGGTATCCGCTCGTCCTCCCCCTCCCTCGGGCCAAAGACGCCGCCCGCCTCCGTCGCGAAGCCGTCGCCTCCGGCAGAGGGAGGCGGCCTCGGTCTCGTCCCGAGAGGCGCCGGGCTCCCCGCCGCCGACCGGGTGTTGTCCCTGTCGCTGGCCCGATCGGTCGCGAGGGGGATCTCGGTGGACCTAGGCAGGGTCGACGGCGCGGCGAAGAAGGAGAGGCGCGGGCTAGAGGGCTAGGGAGGATTCCCGCTCGCTGTGGACGAGGTACATGGACTGGCTACACCAGCACCGGAGCTAGGGCTTTTCCTTGGACGTGAGCCGAATCGGGTCCACGGACGAGTTCGTGGAGGAGACAGAGCCTCGGTTCCAGGCCGCGTTCAAGGCGATGGAGGAGCTAGAGAAGGGCGCGATCACGAACCCGGCCCGGACGAGGGCCGCTTGGTCGGGCACTACTGGTTGTGGAAGTTGGAACTCGCGCCGGCCGGGTTCCTGAAGGTGCAGATTGAGAGCACGCTTGCGGTCTGCAATTTCCCCCTGTTCTTCTTTAATTGCTGTTTCCTGAGTTTAATGAGCTCGTGGTAATGATAATAATGATATCTATTGCTCCTATTCTAGAGGATTCTTAGAAGAGAAGCTTGACTATCGGTTTATTTGTTGACATTTGCTGAATGCCAAGTGTCGGGAGTTACGTTGAAAGATGATAAAATTTTCATATGTTTTTGGAGCTATTATTCATTGGAGCAAGTTCAATAAGACATGAAGCTCGTGACTTTTAACTTACAATGTTGGACACTCCGCCATATAGGTTTGTCTTTTGGTCGACTTAGATGGATGTTGGAGCTCCCGAACGACATAGAGATAGTCAGATAGATCGGTATCCTTTGCTAATGGAACAAGTGGAGAGTAGTAGCGGTCATCAGCACATAATTGATATACGAGAGAAATGGGGATGCCTCATTGACAAAGCATCTCATGGTGATCGGCAACGCGGGGTAGACTCGACGAGAGGATGAGGATGGACTTTCGCCTATCATGCCGGCCCGCGGATCAAACAACCGTAAATTCATCAAACAGATTGAACTCCGTGAATTCCTCTAGCACGAGAAGGAGTGATGATTACCACCGAAGCATCAAACAAGTCCATTGAATTCGGACTATGGATTTCAGTGGAGTTAGTTGTCACTGTGGGTCAAATTATAGCACCAAGTTAGCTGGACTTACCAGGTATCTTCTTGTCAGATTCAATTTTCATAATTAATCAAGTAAAATATGTCTGGTGCAAATTACAATTGTGTACTGTCAATTTTATTTAGACTTGAGTCCCTAGATATCCATCTATGAAATGGGAAATAGTTAGGCTACGATTCAAAAAAAAGTGTCTCGTAAAGGAGGGGGGATAGGCATTATGTCATATAGGCGAATGCCTGCCCATTTTGATTCTGAATAGCACATGAAAATACTAATATTGGAATTGGTGATTACATTCCTTTCGCCAAAAAATGTGCTTTATCGTTTCTAGAGAGAGCATGATATGTACCAATGAGCAGCTTCTTCCCGATAAATTAGTGTATGTAATATTCTGCGCAATCTTCTTTTTGGCTTCATATATTATGTAACTTCCTTTTTATTAAAAGTTGCTTCGTGACTGGATTCCATTATGTATATGTGGTGGTAGGTCGAGGATCCACTATCGAGTCAACAAAGTAATTGAAGCGGCTTCAAAGGAGCTCACCGATTCTTTGGAAACACACATTCTTTCGTTTGAAGTAAATATGAGAAAGTGGAAAACTTTGCTTGCTTTTCGGGTAATTTTGCCTGGGGTTACTTTGCTTCTTCTTTTTCTTTTGTCCAAGTGACTTTCTTACTCTTGAAACTTCTTGAAACATATTGTCTGGAGTAACTTAATGACAAGCTGATAAATGTTCTGTTTCTTTTTCCTATATATGTGCTGCTTGCAATTTAATTTTCTACTTAACTCCATTTTAATATATTCATCTTTATATGCTGCTCTTTTCATAAACCCAAGCGGTGAAGCAAACTGCTCTGGTTGGACGCAGAAAGCCCCGACACACATAGGTGCTGGTTAGTTCCTCTCTAGTTTGCACTCGAGATATTTTATCATTCTCATATGTCCTCTTAACTCCTTGGGTTGAGCTGTTGATATATTTGTTGCATCTTTTGGGTGTCTGTAAATTTTGATGCAAGTCATAGTATGTTGATCTGTGTTGCTGCTGCTTTTTCCTCAATTCTTTTCAGTGGTGGTCTATATTGTTTCCCCGGTTGCTAGAGACTTTGACGGCTTGGTGTTGTTCCCGATGGGTGCTTCTTATGTTGCGGTTAAAGTTTTTCCACGTAGTTAGTTCCATGGCTGCCCCGACTACGACTTTGAGAAACTTATTTGCACTGTATTAGAAGCTGAATGACCATAAATCAGGTTCTTTACAACCTGTCTTTTGGACTTGCTATATCTTTCTTGTTTGTTTTTTCAATATGACAGTCTTTTAACACATACAATTGTTCTTCTTGCAGTCATTTGCATGGGAAGTCTCTTTTAGAGGCAAATGAGTCATTCCTCAATAAGCATAAAGGTATCCTCAACATCAGACAATTTTCTTATGTGTGTTATAACATGTTCTAAGTGTGCTTGGTCTTTTTTTTTTTGTTGTGTGCAGATTCCTTGATGCACAAGGCATTCCTGCAGAAATGCTGTATCTTTTGGAACCCAAACAATAAGGGCAAGGCTGTGAAATTAATTGAGGATTCAAGCAACAACTTGGTGCAAAGGTTGTTTGGTGCAACGAAGGTCTACCATCTTCATTTCATTTGTTTTGGACCGTTTTACGCTGCCATCCCCTTGATAATCTGTTGAGCATGTCCACGTTATGTTGCATAGAAATGGAGCACTCAGATCAGTTAAGGAATGGAAACTCAAGGATTGTATTGCGGTTCACAAGCTACTCTCCTCAGCAGTAGTTGATATGGATGCTGCATCAAGTAAGTTTTGATCTCGTCAACTATTTTTGGTAAAGTTATGCTTAAAATGTGGAGTATCTGTTGGAATAATTGGAGCAAAGACAGCGGTATAGGGTAGCAAGTGGGTGGTGGGTGGGTGTGTGTTGGGGTGTGAGAGTCAGGGAGGGATCTCGTCGGTGAATTTCGTTACTGATGACCATTCTTCTATCCCTACTTCCTTATTGGCCTACTCATTTTACTGAATACGAAGATGGGATATTATGATTGGATAAAGCTAGATTTGACTTTTGAGATGGTGTCTCGACACTTGTAAAATACATCTTCAACGGGATGGAAATTACGTTGTGCTGAATACTTCCCGCACTCCACGTATTTTGAAGGAAGTCGCGATTCTGCAGTTCTAAAGTCCTCGTACAACCAGATTTCTAGTAATCCTGAAAATGGAGTCAACCATCTGCGGGTGGCATAAGCATGGATTCTCTTGCGCCAAATGGAAAACTGGAAGCTTTTAAGGACCTCTCTATCTAACAAGTGGAGTTGAAAGCTCATTTTGGGCAATGTAATTCTACATTCATCGGTATGCATGAGTTAGTTCACAACAATAGCTGTGGCTTGGGAGATAGTTCGTTCAACCACTGGGGAAGTATCATTCATGGGGCCTTTTCCAGTCCATGGCCATTCTGTCGCTTTATTGGATTGGCATTTGCTTCTGTTCTTTTTGGCCTCCCTCTCCCTCTCATCTTCAAATTTGTTTTGCTAATTGTGTATAATCTTCCTCCACTTTCGTTTCCAGTCGGATTCATAGCCTTGTGTGTCTGTGGGCATGAATGAGAAAAGGTGGCAGGCTCCATGGGAATATGCATTAAACTAAGGTTCCCTTTTTGCATTGTTAGTTTTACAATCTATAGGACATCCCCGAGGTGGAGCCACAGGAGAAATTTTGAAGAACGGATGCTTCGTCGGCCTTAAGAACAAGTGGCCTCTGCAAACTTACTTCTGGAGACATGTTGTACTTCCCTTATTTATGTCCACCATTGTTTTTCCTTTGTATAAACATTGCGTTCTGTGAAAATTTTTGGAATGAGATGTTACAAATGATAGATTTTGCATCAATAAGACATGCTCTCCTGGGTTGGTTTTTGTTCTTCGTTTTCTAGTTTCAGGTCATGAAAGTTTGCTATTTTTTGGTTAAGTATGCAAGTGAGTGATTCAGGCCTTGGCTCTATGTTATCCTTGCTAATATGAACCTCCTAATTTATCTTCTAATTTATCTTCTTTGGTTTTTTCGTATCACTAATGAAATGGATGAAGACAAGTGGTCTCCTAATGGGTTGTTGTTGGAGAGGAGCCATATGTTTTGCTGGACTTTATCTTTTTTCTGTTACGGAAATTTCCCTAGATTGTAGGGAAAATGTTTCATTTTCTTTTTCTTTCTTCTAGTTTTCCCTGAAACAACCTTCAAAGAAATTATCTCTTGAGGCCTTTGGCAATTTCTCCTGCTTTTCGGAGCCGAAAATAAATTTAGAAAATGCGAAAATAATGGTATGCCTTTTTTGCTGTTTTCGCACCAAAATAAGGAGGTTGAAATTATGTAGCCTCATCTCCCTTCTGAGACCACAACCAGAATAGTAACATGAATGGCACGAAATATAGACCTTCAACATCTTGTCTCGACATTAATTTTTCACAATTTTCATGTGTCTATTGTCATTTATCCTGGTGATGTCGTGTAAAGTTGATCCATCAATCTACTTTCATATTTCAATGGTATGTAAATCTCTATTCCCTCTAAAAACGAGCAGGTCTCAATTTCCTTTTATCTTCACCAATCGTATGATATGCCATCCAACACAACCCAGCTATTGGCTTGCTCAATCGTATTGTTCGAGGAAACTTGAGCATCGATACATCAACCCCTAATGCCTGACTCGTGGCAGCAATTTCATTCAGTTGCGCAAAACCAAAGGCTACCTCTTTTTGTCTCGTCGATGAATGTTCTCCATGAAGATCATCACACGGCGTACGCATCTTTCATAACCAAAGTACCATTCTTAATCATACTGCTACAAGTTTGAACCAATACAAGTAATAGAAATCTCAGTCCTCGCTTCATATCAAATTGCTCCAGCCGATTCTAGTATTAGGTTGAAGCAGGAAGTTTACGTAGATTCGCTGGCCCACTCATTCCTCTCTACCCTCTTCATATGATTCATTTCTATGTGTTTCTATGTAGCCGACAAAATATCAACAAATTATAGTCCATCCAAACAAACAAAACAGTACATGCATAGAGTATCGTGAATATATAACATGATGCTTCACATGATTCTGAAGTCTTGAAAACTATAACAGTGATAATTCATCTTCAATAGGAACTTCTAATTACATGTTATCTAGAAGTGGACTATCAGGCTGTAGACCTGCACAACTGGTGAGTTACCATTGTCAAATTCCTTTTCCTCCAAAATGACCACAAAGCAAGGTAAAAACTGCCAATGGTTTAATTAAAAAAAAAAGAAAAAAAAAGTAGAGCTTGGATGAAAAAATGATTTGCTAGCCCGCAAGAACTCTCGTAAGGGTGCTCTGAAGTGATGCGACTGAATCTATGGCAGACTTAGCAAGCCAACTCATTCCCACTTTAATTCGATGCTCATCCGTGGGCAATCTTATCAGATGTGCAAATTTTCTCGCTGCAAATGCAGAAATATATGGATTAACATCATTTTTTTTTTCAAAGGACCAGTGTGACAGAAGTAAAGAAAAGAACCTGCATGTCCAACTGGACCTTCCAGAGTTAATCCATCAATGAAACTTGGTGAAATTGCAGCATCATTTCTTCCCAATGTCATCATCTCGCCCAAGTTTTGAAACCTGAAAATTATATTAACAGAATCATGCACCAGTCACATATCCAAAGCTTCGACCAGTATGATCTACAAAAAATAAAAGTTGCCACACACTAGTAGAGGTACCACAGAAGGATACTAAATGGTGTTTGTGATGGATAACAGTAAAGTGCTCCTTGTCACTGGGGGATGTCAGCATGCAACTGAAGCTACCTCCCCCCAAATTTAATAGAACCACAGTCATTGGGGGAAGGAAGGTGAGATAAAGCTACAAGATGCATGATGATCACAAGCAAGGGCACTGCATTGCAAATCGAGCAGATTGAACCATAAAAAATGTCCAGCACAAAAGGCACAAGTGAAATGAAAGACCTAAAGGCAGAAGAGGATGGTCATTGATTGCTGCCCACAGATTCCAACCAGTGGAATCCGCTTGCTGAAAAGCAACCTGGTAGGCCACGAAAGAAATGACTAAAATTGGCGAGGAGATAGCAAAACTAAGAAAGGTGCAGATGTTAAAGTTGCACTACAACATCATACTCCAATAGATGAATTGCATTTCTTGCTTGTTTACCTGAGCGGTGGCTGGAAGAATCTTTCCATCTGAATCTCTTAATGCAGAAGAATCACCAAGGGCAAAAATGCGTGGGTGGCCCACGTAGAGTTTCATCAGTTTCTGTTTGACCATGGGCAGTCAAAGGAAGCTCATGCGGCTTATCCCAAGGTTCTAATTCGGGAAGTGAAGGCTTAGAGCCCACAATCCATAGGACCAAATCCGCCTCCAGAATTTGACTTCGTAGTCCCCTTTGAGCAGGTTGAAGTTCCAGTATAAATGTCTCAACATCATCTTCTGCCGCAAAGCCCTTAGTGGGTCCACTCTTTTCTGCATTTCAGGATCTTCAGAGTTTCCACTGAAACAGAAAGAATCTTCAGCATCGCTGGACTTCCTTATATTGTGTACAAAGTAACCCAGAAGCAGCTCAACTTTCCTTGATGAAAGAACCTGGTATGAATAGCAAAAGCTGTACATCATGATCCACCCTCTGTAGTGTCATATCTTCATACCTCCAGATAAAAGTTCGTGTAGCATTGGCTTGAAAACAAACCGCTCAGATTGGTCAACAAGGACCTACCGCATTATCAAAGTGACACAATTTAATAAGATGGCTCAAGCTGAATAAGTAATTTGAACATTATACGCGGCATCAAATGACAACATACTGGTTTCAACAAAATATACAGACTTCTATAAGACAGTTTGTTATAGTCTAGAGGAGTGATCTTTGTTCAAATATGCAAGTTCTGCTTACGATTCCATTCCAGCAACAGGGATGTATCAATGTAGAACGCGTACTAACTATACAAGGATCAAAGGAACTACCTGAGGTTTCTTGCTGTCAGGCCAGACAAGTGATTCCAGTCTCAAAGCAGTGTATAAACCCCCAAATTTACCACCTAATATACACACCCTTGGTCTCTGCAAAGAAAGGTTTCTTCTGTAAAACTTAACAATAAGTACCTTGGGATTCATGTACAATAATTTCAAAAGAATATGAGGAAAATAAACATATTCAGGAGCGATGACAGAGAATAAAGCAAACACCTCCACCCACAAAACCATAGTGATTAGATTCAACTAAACTCTTCTCGTTTCATCATCTCTTCTGCTTCTAACCAATCCATGATTAACCTCATTCCCAAGCCACAAGGCTCAAAGTTATAAATTATATCAAAGGCAAAGCCCAACCTTAAACACTGAGCTAGAATGAGACTGACTTTGGGCGGATGATGGCGATTTAGGTTGTTTGGAGCATTTCGGAAGAGGGGGAAGTCCTCATCCACTCGGGACTCTTGGTCCATTACGAAGCCAAGAACCAACTAATTACGAGCCGCCTTTTTCTAAGAGGATGGCCAGCAGAGCAAGAATCGAGTTGATCAAAGCCCCTCGAGCACACCCCAGCCGATTGGTCAAACCGAAGCTGCAAACCCACCACAGAGAGAATCCAGTGTGTGAACAAAAACTAACACAGAGCATGAACCTTCCCAATATTAACATAACCTGACACCGAAACTTCAATCACAACATCGAATGAACTTGTGATATCACGGACTAATAGCATAATCGAACAAGGAAACAACTAAAGTTCATCTTTTGAGCTTCCAAGGCACGACCCAACACTCTATTCGGCACAAGAGACGCACATCCCATTACGAACAACCTCCGCACCAGTGTAGCTTAATCTCAATCTCATGAAACGAACCTACCCATGATGCATCATCAAGCTAGAGTACACTTGCTCATCAACATGCAACAGAAATAAGAAAGAAGAATCCGTGAGTGAGAGAGATGGACGACGTCTACTTGGCTGCGAAGGAGACGGAGACTCGGAGAGAGGTTGCTCGCGGGGTTGGCCAGTAAGGGCGCTCCGCAGAGGAAAGAGGGAGAGAGCGAAGCGGAGGTCGCGAGAGGGAGGCGAAGGGGCGTCGGTGTCGGCATCGGAGTCAACCGGCGGAGGCGGAGGTGGAGGGCCGTCGGCGTCGCGTTTCGCGTACGGCACCAGCTTCTCCAGCAACCTCGCCTCTGAGCCTTCCGGTGGGTGGGGGTCTCGCTCGGCAGGCGACGCTCGCCGACGTTGAGGGGAGCTCGAAGAGGCCTGCTTCTCCTCCGCGTGCTGCATCTGCGATCCCGGGAACGCCGAAACGAATAGCAGCAACGAGCCCGAAAAGAGAAGCGAGTGAGCACCGGAGTAGCGGCGGCCGTAATGTGGTTCGTCGGCGATGGCAGGAGAACGGCCGCTCGATGCACGGCGGAGCAACAACGAGCGCGGAGAGAGAATTTCAGATTCAAAAATTCGAAAGGAAAGAAATGGAGAGGGACAGAGGAACGAACGGCCATTTTCTTTCTCAAACGAAGGAAAGAGAAAAGTTTCCGCAATAAATGCTCGACGGGGAGAGAGAGCGTGAGCGTGCAGGTCGGGAGGAGAGGACGTCTTTTCTTTTGCCAGCCGAGCCGAGCCACCAGCCGAGATGAGAGTTAGAGGAGAGAGGAAGAAGTGCTGAGTCGAGGAGCAGACGCCTGACTTTATGGGTCCCACGAGGACACGTGTCGCGCTCCCATCGCCTTCTTGTTTGCCACGCTGTCTACATAAGACGTACCCAATATTTTCTCGCTCTCTTCCCCCCTCTTCCTTTTTTACGGGTACTCCATGTTTTTGAGTCCTTCCAAAAACTCAGGCACTGGTCCGGTAAAGCTACTGTCGACCGGTCCCTAGGAAAAATAATACGATGATGCTACAGGCTGACAAAATGGATCTCAAAGTTAATTTTAGCAAACCAAATCAGTGGCATATTATGGCCGAGCCACACAGAATCTTAGTACACTTACAAGGATTCCATTGATGAGAGTTTTGCAAAAGCAGCAGTAATTGCCCCAGTCGATCAGCTCGTATTCAAGTTCCTGTATACACCACAGGAGATATGCTGAGGATAGAATTCGCACACCGCTGGTTAATGTGAGCCAGACCAAATGTGCCTTAAGAACTCACGGTCAAGAACTCGTAGATTAGTTGAGGAGGAACCAAACTGCCGTAGTTGCATGCTTAGCCCTGCCCCTGGGCACTTCTTCGGCCCACTAGGCAAAGCACTGACTCTATGTAGCAAAATCATGTGGCCTCGCTAAAGTTAATCGAAAAACAGCCACGGAATTGCGTTAAAGATAAGAATCGAATCCGAGATTCCTGCAGTAGTTTGCAGTTTTTTCACTCTTAATTTCTTTTCACATCTCAAGCAAGTTCGACCTCAATTACTTTCGCTAGAGCAAACTTCACCATTTCTCGAGACTAGTCCCCATGACTGATTCCAATAACCTCATAGGCTATGTAGAACCAAAATTTCAGTGGGGAGAACATACCATCTTCACTGTTTGTTAGCAATTTATCCAGCAACCCCGACCTTGTAAATCTCAACATCATTCCAGTATGGGCAAAAGAGCTGAATCAGCTATTTTATAGATCGCGATTCAATGTTCACCTCCCACCAAGGCTTTTGAATTAGAAATTGTGGCTGCATAGAGGTAGCATGGACTAAAAGGCCCGGAGAATTAAGATCAATTCCACAATATTTTGATTTTTCTTGAAACGTTAGTCCGAAGCTGCTCGACTTCGCCAAAATATAAGTACACAAAGAACTGATTGCTTGCATAACTTGAGGTCCAACGCAATTCCAAGGGTTTGCTCGCATTCTGCGACCCAGCAGCTGTCTGAATGACTTCAGGAAGCGCTTTATAGCTGTTTTCATTTGTATTAACTGCTTATGAAGCATTGATGGCCTCCATAGAAGGGGAAACATAAGGAGCTCAAAGGCGGTCGTATATATCATCTTCATATCCGCCACTTCCCTTCGTTGAACCAACGTTCAACCTTGGAAAGAGCAAGCGGTGAAGCAGATTTCCCACAGTTAGAGTCATATGTTCAGCGGCCTAAGCTCCAATGCCAATCTAAAAGGAATTCCCGCACCAATGCTCACGAGACAAACATAAATAGCCTCCAACAATGCAAAACTGACAGTCTCTGAGGTCACGACGTTAGAAGGGTTGCTGGATTTCACTGTGAATTAGAGATTGGCATCGAGATATAGATGGAAATGAGATGGATCGTCAAGTCCATTGTGGTTTGCGTATAAGAAACTAGCTCTTACTAATAAGAGCTGGTGTTACTTGCAGTAGATCGTAAGGTGTGACAGTTACTTGTTTCCTTAAGGAAAGCTTCAGAGATCCAAAAGCAGATGAGGCAGACTGAGGTTGTTCGGGTATGCGTAGTCAGAAGAGATGTTCCCGTTTGTTCTGGCATCAGTGTAAGCTCCATTGGACTCGTATCTTATTCCATTGTCCATGTCGACATATTTGACATTTGCAGGCGTGCCGCGGTCTATGCTTATGAAGCCTATTTCAAACAAACTGGGGCAGAACCTTTCGCAGATACTTAGAAGAAAGAACTCCAAATGATCTTTAACCACGAACATAACACTACATTCTTTTCACCAGCCCATTCTAACATGTTCAGCCTACGATCATCAAGCGCAAGAAGGGTTCGTGTAAAATTGCACAACACCTTGCAGGAAAAGGTTCCATTCCTCAGTCATATAGAAAGCAGGAGAAACGGAAGCTATATGCTGACCAGTTTGAAGCTGCCCCTTTGCTGGAATTGCACTGAGAATGCAACGAAAGAGCAGTTGAATGGAACCAATTGACATCTCCACCATCATCTTTCAGCTCAGCATAACTGAAACTGCAACACCACGATGTTATACCGGAATGCTAGTTGCATTCATTTGTCTCATTAGACTCTGATTCGCTTCATATATAAAGGAAAAAGAGGCCGTTCACTGGATCTTTTTCTTTCCTTTATTAGATCTCTGACCTGGAGAACCATATCCACTTTTCAAGAAACACAACGGTCCTGGCCAAACAATTGACGATTGATGAGATTCGACTTACCCACTTATTCATGCGTTTGATTTGTGCATACAAAAAGCATTCCAAATGATTTCTTCTCATTAAACAAACATAAAACAGCGGATCGGTCGGCAAGCAGTGGGTATACCAAAACCGAAAATAGAAGTACAGACAAAATTAAAGAAAGGGTCAACTTGGAGCCTGTAAATACTGCATGAATCATGAAGCTCGGTGCCAAAACTATAGCTAATGGAGTTAAGATCCCAGAAACACAACGCCATATACTAATGTCCTCACATAACAGAAAATGTGAGCAAGTGGAAGAGGGAGATAGTTATCCACCGACTGCATTTGACTTCCGAGCTTAACCATTGCAGTCGGGGTTAGGCTTCGGGTGAGACCAATATAGCTTTATGGCTCGCTTGTATTTGGCTCCTCCTCCTCCTCCTCCCATTTTATTTTTTGTAAATTAACACCTCTTAACTATCGCATTATTAACGCACAAATGTTGAATCAAATGAACAAAGATAGTACTTTTTGAAGAAATCATGTAAGGGTTTGTTAGCATAACAGTCTTTGGACAACTGTTAGAATTATAGTATGTTGTGAGCTACGATTTTTTGAAGAAGTGAACACCACAACAATTTGTAATTATTTGTTATGTATTTTTTTTTTTGGGTGGTTCTCATAATAAGTTAAGGACAATCACATAAGAATTTCTCAATCACGAATAGCTGTTAATGTCAAAATCATATTGTATAAAAGAAACTCTATCGTTTAGATGGATTGAAGGAGAAAATATTGGAAATAAAGTAATTCAAACTATGTGATCAACAAACTCTTAATCCTAATTTATTGTTCCATTTTGGCATTTATACTGTTTTAAGCTAATTAAACACTCTACAAAATGTCTTTTAGCAGTTAATTTTTGGACATTTGAGTGTTTTGAATTGATTTATTTCTAATATTTTCAACATTTAACTCTCTTCCCCGCGTATATTGTCAAATTGTGTAAACAACGAAAGAATACATCACGTGTAATTTGAGATGGTATCATTTGATCATGATGAAATTGTGCACTTTGTAAGTGCAAATTATATTGAAAAATATATCTTCTACAAATTGTGTGATGTTGATTCACGTGATATATATACACATCATTATTTACCTCTCCAATTTGATACTCGTCAAATTTTGGGTAATTAGCAAAAAAGTTCTTAAACCTATTTTACATATGCCAATGCACTTCTCAACTTTTCAATTTGACTACTTTAATCTTAAATTTCTTAACAATTTGCCAATATACTTATTTCGACCAATTTTGATTGAAAATCACTAACGTGAACACCGGCTATCTTATGTGGCACGGCCGATACCAACACTGATCTGGACAATTTTTAAAATTATTTAGCTTAATTTTTAATTTTTTTATTTTTTACAAGTCGCAGCCCTCAAAATTGGCCGAGAGAATTACATTGGAAAATTGTAAAAACATGTAGGATTAAATTACCAAATTAAAAAGTTTAAGACTGAATTGACAACTCTACAATTAGTTTATGACTTTTGTGGTAATTATCCCCTAAATTTTGGGGAGCAAAAACGTAATAAGGTGAAAAGTTGGGGGGATAATCTGTAATTTACCGACCTATATTGAACGAGTGAGCTTAAACTCGAACCTCGCTCCCGGAGCGCTTCAGCCCCAACCAAGCTCCCGCCAAAAAGAAGAACAAGAGAGAAGAATCGCGGAACCCCCCGCAGCTGGAGCTCGTCTTCTCTTTCGCCACTCCCTTAATCGATCGCGCAAACGAAAATGGTAGATCTCTCTCTCCCTCTCTCTCTCTCTCGTTCCCGAGTCTCTCGATGTTAATCGTGCTTTCGTCTGTGTTTTTTTGGGGCTGATCTGAGGTTAGATCACGTTTGGAGCAAGCATTTCGTTCGCGATTTCAGCTAGGGTTTCGAGTTTCGAGTTTTCGGGTGACGCTGAATAATCGCCTGTGCCTCTCGAGTCAAACTAGTCGTTGTCTGATGCTTGATGGTAGTTTTGGATTTAGGGCTATCTGGATCCTCTGGAATCTTGAGTGCTTGATTTTTTCCATATCGTTTCGATTTCCGGATGTTATTTGTACTGAGTTTTGTTAGGTTTTCGTCGGATTGCTGTTTTATTGCTTGGTGACTGTGGATTGCTGGCCAGATAGTGCCGTGGATTACATATTTGTTACTTTTTGGGTTGTGTGCAGTCGAAGAAATGTGGACTATCTTTGGAAGAGAAGCGAGAGAAGATGCTTCATATATTCTACGAATCGCAAGACTTCTTCCTTGCGGGATTCCAATGCTCCTGACTGTATTAGCTGATTACCTTACAGTTCTCGACATGTTTCAGTTTGACTGAAGTTTTCATGTTTTTGCTAATTTTGTAGTCTAGAAAGAAGTGAAATCATATAATGTTTTGGCATTCCTTGTCCTAGAAAGAAAGAGAGCAATTCAACTGTTGGGAACCTACATGTACATTGGTCATTTTTGAAAGCTTAAAGAGAGAGAGTACTCCCTGGGGTGTTATATTCATCACTCATGTTAATTAAGTTCATCCATGAGAATACAAGTCGATAGCACTCATCGGAAGCACTCTTTTTTGTTTTATATAGAGAGAGAGAGAGAGAGAGATTGGTCCCCAATGTTGTAGATTCATAAACTAAAAAGGCCTTCACTCGTGTTAGTTAAGTTCATCCATGAAAATACAAGTCGATAGCACTAATTGGAAGTACGTTTTGTTGTTACCTTTCAGCTAAAGGAGCTTGAGAAATTGGGACCCAGAAAAGGTGTTATCACTCAGTCCGTCAAAGATGTAGTGCACAGCTTGGTCGATGATGAAGTCTCAAAGGACAATATTGGAATTCTGTAAGTCATAGCTTCCGGACTTGAGTTCCCCCCGGCGTCAAATCAATATCAACAGGAAATACAGCGACTTGATTGCTCGTATATTCATGCTTCCAAACTCTTTTGTTCCCCACGTCATTTTAATACAAAACTCAAGTAGACTTTTGAATTTGACACCAAAAAAAAAAAAAAAAAAGTAGACTTTTGAATGACTAGATCTTTGAAATGCCTAATTGTGGGAATCGGCTTGAAATTTCAGGTATATTTCTGGAGTCTTCCTAGCTGCGCTGGAAACCAGGTTGAGATCAAATACTTCACCGTTGACCTGAATTCTATGAGAGTTGTCTCTTTGTTTGCATTCATTATGCACTTTCTGAACGATAACAACAGATTAACTAAATCACAGCTGCGAAATGTGTGCCGGAACCTGGAAGCTGACACGGCCTCTTGCATTCATTTCATGGCCTCATTTTCTCCATCAATCTCATCCACGAAATTGTCCACATGATCGATATTACAGTGATCAAATGGAAATCAGTAAACTTTCCATGATTTATGAGCAAAATAAAGCACGATAGTGGAGCACCAGCTAATTCAAGCCCAAGAAACTGCAATGAGAAAGTCATGCCGCATTGCATAGAAAGATATAAAATTTAATAAAAATTGGCACTCTGCAAATCAGAAAAGAGAACAAACATAGGACATACGTTGCCTTCGACACTGCTTTCGTCGCTGCCGCTCCAGTTCTCAGAGCATCCACAGTCTCAGTTGTTGCATTTGCTCCCTCCAACATTATCATCTTAGACCATTCACCCATCCAACAGCCCTTCCTAAGAGCAGATTCCTAGGAAGTTCTGAATCATTGAATCTTGATGGCTCACCTGATTAAAAATCTGAAGTTGCAATTTTCTAAGCTGCTTAATTTGATGTTCATACAGCCTCCTCTTCAAGCATTAAATTGCAGCTGCATTCTCGACAGCACAACTTTATGTCAATAAGATAACAACTTGCTAACTTCCATAATGGATGGATGCCATCATATAGCTTCAAGTATCATACAAAAGAAAAATAATTCTTGCATAGTTGCAAGTCAAGAGTTACAAGTGATAAGCAACAAAAGGTAATGGTAAAAGAATTGATTGTTCTAAATTTGCTACACAGTACAAATCAGAACGCAATGACAAACTAAAGGGCTTTGAATGCTATAAATGATGAAAATAAACGTCACAATGAGTTTGTGTGGATTTGCACCACAATATGTGCACACTCCCTTCCTAATAACCAGTGCACAGGTTGAGAAAATGAAGCAACTCTGAGAAATAACATAACAAAAGCCAAGGCATAAAGGTATCTATCCAGGAAATAGTAGAGGTGAATGAGCATACCCTCTTATCTTTAACACCACAGAAGTAGCCCGCTTTCTCAAGCTCTCGAACAGACTTAATTATGAGATCACTCTCCTTCTTCGACAGACTTCGAAGTGTCTGCGTGGAAAGGAGGACAGATCCAACTGAACCAGTTATATAGAGAAAAAGATAACCTGCCACGATTAATTGGATGGAGTAAAGTTCAATCTTTCCTCTTGAAAGTCTATAATCTAAATACATAGAAATCCACATCTCCATATAAACAAACGCAAAAGCACATGTTTTACCATTATAAGTACTTGAAGTACGCATTGCTTGATTACAGAAAACATTAGGGGAAATCAAAATGAAAACAAAGGACTCTCCACAGAAAAAGAATTGGACTCCTTGGGGAATTAATAAATATATTCAACCCATTCATAATCAGATCGAAAATTCAATGCACTGAGTAACTGTAATGGCGAGCCCTGGGGGAACTAGCACACAAAGCCGCAGATAAGTTACTCATGAAAACAAAACGAGAGCCTCCACTTTCAGGAGTAAAATCAACCGCAAAGCTTATGAAATGCTATGAATATCCAGCCAATTATCGAATTATGCGGTTGTGTATCCATACCATACACAATCACACAATCACTTGCTAATACTGAAGACAGACTCAAAGCACGGTCTCCATAGGGAGACCGAAGACGTATACCTACTCGTCAGTTTTCCAAAAAAAATAAAATCAAAACCCATTTCTTCAACCATTGGAGAAGAGAGATCACTGATTGCTTGATTACTAGCGCCAATTCCTCCTCGATCTCGCTCTCTGTCCGATCTCTCGAATAGCATCGAGCTCCACCGTCAGTTTTCCGAGGTCTAATCTGACCGATTGATCTTTGATTGGTGTTGATAGGATACCGAGGGATTTTCTTAGGGCCATGATTAATGGGGGATTATCTGGAAATCCAAGCTGACCAGGGTCGTCATCCGATGGACGAGTTGAACGAGGTACCGATCTATTTGCTCCTGCCGTACTCGTCTTTGATTGGATCCCTGCTTCCTGCGCTTGATTTCTACCGGTCCAAAGGGATGACAACCTTGCTCTCCTGCTTCGACATCATTATTCACGGCCCTAGGAAACCCTCGATAGGTATCAACAACGGATCAATCCGCAGAGCATACAAACCTCGGGAAAGCTGACGATATAGCCCGATGCCGGTTGCGGATATGGCGATCGCCTCACGGTGACGCTATGGAGGAATTAGTGAGGTGAACACCGACGCTGTCTCTTCCGAAGTCGCCTTCTTCATCTTAACTTGCTACGGTGGTCGGCAAATCCACGCGACGTCGCTTTCACTTGCCCCGAAATAAATACATTTTTTAAAAGAAAATCGCAAACTTCCATTATAATCCTAAATTTCCTCCGCCTTTAAAAAAAAAAAAAAAAATCGCCTCTCCTGATTTCATCATAATTATCGACATTGGAATGCTGTTATTTTTCTATTCGAAGGTAACTAGCCTTAATATTAAAATTTTGAAGAAGGTAATGACGACTTTTGGATGCGGGGCACAATTGGGAATATACTAAAAATTGATGATTTTGTTTCAAGGAAGATCATGGGGGATTTATGTTCAAGATGGCTCGATAAAAATACATATTCTAATAATGAACCTCTGACTAGTCTTCATATTGATAATTTTAAAGAAATTAGTGATGATTTTCAACAAGAGATATGTTGACACCTATTTTTACAAAAAAAATCAATCATTCAAAAAGTCAATAAAAAAATCAAGAAAATTGGAAAAGAAAAAAAAATCAATCGGGTCAGGCCGGATCTGGCCTTGGCCCGACCCGCCCACTTCTCTTTTTATATATTTCTTTTCCCCCGCGACCCAGCCTCCTTTCCCCCCCGTCGGCCTGGCCCACGCCCCATCCTTCTCCCTCCTCCAGTCTTCGCGTAGGACCTGCAGAAGACAGAACAGGAGGAAGCCGAAGAAGGATCTGCAGAGGATCGACAACTGCGATTTCAGAAAAATGGAAGCAAAGAACGCTTGGCTGCAGCGTGGCAGCTCCTGCAGTTGACGAAGCCCAAGAAAACCTGCAGCCGTTGTAGCTGAAAATAGACTAAACTCGGTCCCAAGGAGAAGACTGACTGCAGGCATACATAGAGGCAAGGAGGCTGGACTGACCGAGGAAAATTAGAGCTGAAGATGGAAAAGAAAGAGAGCTGGCTTCGTGGGCTAGCAAAAGACATTTCGGACAGAGGCAAAGGAAAAGGAACCAACGGCGGTTTTAAAAGAAAACATGAGAAGCAACGCACGGGGGAGATTGGCCGAGAGAGATTTGAGACGGCCTTTGGCGAGAGATTTTGAAGGGAGGAGAGGGTTCTCGACTGGTTTTTTTGGGTCGAGAGAGAACAAAGAGCATCAAAGAGTGAGCTTGAGAGAGGGATAGAGGACCAGGGAGAGAGCGTTTTGCCGTCGCCTGAAGTACGCCCGTTGCTCGCCATCCGAACCAGGTAGGCTTCCCGCTTCACTTCGAGGTCTCGGGCCGGAGCTCACGGCCGACCTGTTCACGCGAGCTTCGGCTTCACCGATCCTCCATGAAAGCTCATAGATGTCCTAGTGCATGTTGATAGACGTCCAGGCTTGTGCTTGAGTTTATACCAGTCCGAAGATCCTTCTTTTCTGTTGTGTATGCTAACCGGTTGATGAAATGCCTGAAAGAGACTTGAGTCTGTGAGTATGTTGTGGCTGAAAATATTTGCTGTGTTCGCATCTGTTCGAGTGTGATATATGTCCCTTAGCGGATTTTGAGTGTTGCTTGTGCATATTGTGTTGATTTTTACTCGGATTCGAGCCTCGAGTGAGCCCGTATGCTTTTTTTTTTTTTAGCTGCTGCACGCCCAATGTTTGACAAAATGTCCCAAAGAGAACCGAGAAAAAACTTGCGTTCAAACTCGGTCTAATTTGCGCTTGTTTATATATACGTTGGACCATGTCTGTCTCTTATGTTTTCATCGCGATTTCATGCGATTTTCGTGAAGTAATCATGTGCGTTAGAGCTGGGGGTGTTTGCATCCGAAAATGGTGTAGCAGCTCTCGGAGTTAGATGGCCGGCGTTGATTTGCGACGGTTGGGGTGGTTTGGTGCTAGAAAGGATGCTAAGTGCTTTGGTTATTGTTGTTGTTCGAATTAGTTTTGGTAAAGAAACAAATTTTGGTGAGGAATGTCGCGAGGAAGGAGAAGGCAGTCTTCAGGAGGGTTGAGGGCGTGCAGGGGACAAGCACGAAGGAGAAGAAGACCCAAAAGAAAAAAAATATAAAAGAAAAAGAAAAAGAAAAGTATGGAAAAAGTAAAAAAGTAAAACAAAATATTAAAAAGAAAGGAAAAGTTGGTCTTGGGAAGGAGGAATCGCAGGAGGGGAGTGTGCGGTGAGAAAAGACAACCGAAAGGAATTTTTTTTTTTTTAATATTTGAATTTTATTTTTTTAAAAAAAAATCCAAAAGTATTGGATCCGGGTTTGGGTTAGGTCCACGGGTCGGATCGGGTTTACCCGGTCCGAACCCATTTATTGAAGTATAATAATATTAAATATTAAATATATATTAAAAATTTTAAAAATTCAAAAAATTAATTATAAAAATAAAAATTTCGAAAAAATGATAAAAATTCAAAAAAAAAATTCAAAAAATTTTCCGAAATTTCAAAAAAATCAGAAAACCATAAAAATTCGACTTTTTTAAAAAAATTAATTAAAAAATTTTAAAAATTAATTTAATTTAAAAAAAATAAAAAAAATTTTCGAAAATCCAAAAATAATGGGGTTTGGTTAGGAATTGCTATGTATTGCTGCTTTAGTGTAATTAAGCCTTTATTTTCTTGTATGTTGTTTTTATCGCATATTTAATTTGCGTGTTTTGTGTTTAACTTGCATGTATTTAATTTTAGGGCAAATAGGATCTTAGTAGTTATAATTATTGCTTTTTGATTGCGCACCCGCACGCATCTTCCTTTCACATGTTAGTAGATAAGTATAAAATCAATCCAAACCGCCGCCAAAAATTATTTTGTTAAAATGAACAAGATTAGGTCTTGAAATGGCACTAATTGGTTAATTAGTGTAATCAAGTCCCCGAACCTAAATTCTCTGGGGTTGCGTAGGAAGTGAGGCATGCTCACATGCCTCACTTGGTTTAGCCGACCCCAATAGGCTAGTGGCAATTCTTTTTTGTGCAAAATTCCTAGAAAATATCCAATGTCGCGCGGGGTATGGGGCAGGAGAGCCGCGTCTAATCGGGCGCTTAGGCCCGTCCTTTGGGCAATACCCCTAAATCTGTTCCCTCCCCCGAGGGTAGGTCGCGACAAGATAAGATTAGGGAAAGTTGACGATTTTTTTATAGATAAAAATGTTCGGGAAAATTGAAATTGAACGTAAAATTGGGAATTAAGGAAATTAGGCCTATCTTTATCATTTTACTCCATCATTAGCTCTTCTTTATTTTAATTTTTTCAAAATATCATAATTTTTATAATCTGATTCCTACTTAACACAAAATATCTCATAATCTTCCTACAATGTATTTAATTTCATTTATGAAGTAATACGCATTATTTTTTTAAAGTGAAATAGTAATCTCGATCATGACAAGAAGATTAATAATTTTTTGGTTCACAAAGTCAAGATAATTAGCCCTTAAGCAACCTTTTTCCTCCAAATGATTTTGTATAGGTAAATAAAAAAGGAGTTCAGGGTAGAATTGAAATGGGATCTAAAGTCGGGGAGTAGGGAAATTAAGCTTATCTATATCATTTTGTACCAAAGGTAGCTCTTCATTAGTCCAGTAATGATATAGTTCCGAAAGCATGAGTAAGTTGACTCTTAAGCAAGGTGGGAGCTGCTCCTTTCAAGTAGCTGCTTTAGCTTTGGCTAATCTTCCTAGTTTCTCTGAGTGAAGTTCTGATGTTGGAACGTAACTGCAGGTGGAATTACTGATGATTTGGACTACTTGGGGATGTCAACACTAGGGAATTAGTCACTAGAGAGTGAAAAATGGCATATACATCAGCAATCGCATCCAATTGTTCTCTCAGATTCCATTGGAAATATGTGAGACTGACAGAACACGTGCGCGTAAGTATGTTGTTGCCTTTAGTCCGATGCCTGGTCTGAGCTTCCGACGACTTGTAATGAAGGTCAACTGAACCCTCTCTGACCGTGCAAGCAGAATCTGCTTTTATACACGATGAGGTTAGGGGTGATGTCTAATTTGATCATGCAACTCAATGGAAGCATATGACGGTTATATCTCCGCCAGCTATGACCCCCTTGCACTTGTGGCTGCAGCCGGTGGTGTGCTGGGGCAGCCACTTTTTGACAGTCTTGAGTTTATCTATATATGACGATCGAGAGAAATGTGCGAAGCCAAAAAGGGTAGGAAAATGGATTTGCTCATCAGAAGATCTGAGAAGCATCATAGACCCGCTAACAAAGGGATATCGGGCCTTTATTTGCTATTTGGGGATGTGTGACTATCAGGTAGAAGGATATCTATAGACATACTGGAATGGTACTTTACCGAGGAAGCTTGATACCGTCTAGCTCGAAATTAACAAACCAAATCGAGATCTAAGTACAAATTATGAACAGCACAATTTTAACCTTCGAGTTGGTGAACTAACAATTCAGAAGCTACCGATGAGGCTCGTTTCAGAGTAAAAGAAATTCCACTATCTACTGATAAAAGGTCAGTCGATTGCGACAGGTACACGGCGATGATTCGTCCTCTGCAAATGAGCCATTTCCAATTAACAACGCCTTCAAACCACCCCCAAAAAAACAGTAATTGACCCTGCCGAATGTACAGGACCAACAAAAGAAATCGTAAAGACTCAACAAAAGGAACCCCGGGTCCTATATCTATTAATAAAAGACGCACCACGTTTCAGTATTGAGGAACGTAAAAACCTAACCTCTTGACTGCCATCCTGAACATGAATCCCCCATGATCTTTTAAAAGCCAGTGGAGAAATCTTGCACTATCCGTTGATCATGCTAAAGTATCAAAATACACATGATCATTGTAAAGTGATTGGCTCTACGACAAGAGACATGCTCAACCAGGTTCTCCCCCTCTAGGGACTTGACATAACTACCCAATGCCGATATCACGAGTGAATAACTAAACAACCAACATATTTTCCAATGGAGGTATCATAAAGCATATCGCTTATGATGAGGAAGGCCTCCTCAAAGATTAGACTGCATTGATCTTAACAGTGGTACACACAGAAGATAAAAGTTTTACCTGAGATATTTAAAGATGTCCCCCAAACGATAAGAGGTTTAATGTTCAACACGAAGTTGACAAGCAATAAAAAAAGACCACAGTAGAAGCACCAGAAACCAGAATACAGGTCTCAGAGGGGGACATCTTTAGTTCCATGCCTCCTTCACAAATGTCTTTTCAGTATGGAACCAAAATAAAATATCGATGCGCACAAGCAGCAGCAGTTCCATATTACAGGTTGTCCATAACCTCAGTTAAGCATGAGCAGTAAGACCTGCAGAATGTAACTGATATATCAGATCACAATGACAGTATAATAAATTAGCCTAAAACAGCTTCTTCCGTACCACTTATCATTGATAAGAAATAAATCATAGGCAGTCAAGGAAAAGAAGTGATTTCAGTCGATTTAAGAGCTCGGTTACCTAACTCAATAGTAGATCAACAACAATGAGATGCTTAACAGTAGCTCTTGAAAATATAAGAGAAGATTGACCTGCTCAAAGTTCCATCTCATCGGCAAGTTCATCCTCCTTGGCTGTCGCCTGAGGAACAGGGGGACTGAAAGCAGGCCAGCTATGACTTGCACCAGAGCAGCAGAAGCTGTTGTGGCAAGCAAGTGGAGCTGTTCTTCCAACTCTGCGCCCTCCGGTTCTTCCACTATGGCTGTCCCCTGAAGAACGTGGGGGGCTGGAAGCAGGCCAACTGGGACAGGAAATAGAGCAGCAGAAGATGTTTCGGCAGGTGGAACGAGCTGTTCTCCCAAGTCAGTGCCTTCCAGTTCTCCAAGCTCTGCCTCGAGCTCATCCTGGAATTGCAAAGTGATTGGAGATAAGCATAGACTTTCAGGAAGGTAGTCTGAGATCCACCCAACCAGTGATCAAAAGCATAACTAAAATCAAACAAAGTATGAGGATAGTAACCTCATCAAAGAAAGCCGCTGCACCAGAAGGATATGACACCGCCTCTTGCATTTGTTTCATGGTCTCATGATGTTCAGAAATCTCATCCATGATATGGTCCACATCAGCAATATTCCTGTGATAAAGCGGAGATCAGTAAACTTTCTATGATTTACCAGAAAAAGAAAGCATGATAGCGGAGCACCCAGTCAATTCAAGCTCAATAAACTGCAATTAGATAGTGATGCCACATTGCTTAGAACGATATAAAATTTAATAAAATCAGTACTCCGCACATCAGAAAGGAGAACAAACGTAGGACATACATTGCTTTCATTGCTGCTGCTCCAGTTCTCAAAGCATCCACAGTCCAAGTTGCTGCTTCTCCTCCTTGCAACACTAACATCTGGACCATTCACATATCAGACATCTCTTCGTATAACCAGATTCCAAGGAGGTTCTGAATCATTACATCTTGATGGCTCACCTGATGATACATCTGAAGTTGAAAATTTCTAAGCTGCTCAATTTGCTCTTCACACAGCTTCTTCTTCTTCAAGCATTGAATTGCACCTGCATTCTCGACGGCACAACTTTATGTCAATAAGATGACAACTTGCCGACTTCCATAATGGATAAATGCCATCATATAGCTTCAAGTATCATACAAAAGAAAAAAAAAATTCTTGCATAGTTGCAAGTCAGAGTTACAAGGGAAAAGAAAACAAGTGATATAGGTGGAACGATAAAAAATTAGAGTCACAGCCACAAACAACAAAAGACACAGGTAAAAGAAATGATTGTGCTAAAATTGCTATCCGGTGACAAGGTCACAATGATACAAAGGAAAGAAATTCCAAATCAGAATGCAGTGACAGATTAAAGTGCTTTGACCGCTACAAACAATAAAAGAATAAACATAAGGAGGAGTTCATGTGGATTTGCACTCGACTATCAGTGTCCACAACTCCATTCCTAATAATCAGCAGCCAGGTTGAGAAAATGAAGCAACCCCGAGGAATAACATAACAAAAGCAAAGGTACAAAAGGTATCTATCCAAGAAAAGGACAGGGAGAATGACCGTACCCTTAATATCATTCGCTCTAGTGGCCCTCTTCGCTTCCTCAAGCTCTTGAGAAGCCTTCCGCATAAGAACATTCTCCTTTTCCTCCAGCTTTTCAAGTGTCTGTACAGAAAGGAGGACAGAGGGCCCAACTGAACCAGTTAAATATACAAATGATATAACCTACCGTAATTATTTGTATAGACTAAGGTTCAATCTTTTTTTAAGCCTAAAATCAAATTAAACAAATCCACATCATAGTATAGAGAAATGCGGATGCATGTGTTTTACTATCATACGTACTTTAAGTATGCATTTCTTAATTACTGACAACACTAGGGGAAATCGAAATGAAAAAGACTCCACGGGAAATTTTTACAAATACAGATACGTCTTCTGCCCGTCACATAATCAGACAAAAAATTTCGATGCACTGAATAAATGTGTGATGTTGTGACTTGGTTGAACTTAGCAAGTATAGCCGCAGCTAACTTCCCCATGTAAAAAAGAACAAGAGCTAACAAACAGCTTTCGCTTTCAGGGGCAGAATCAGCCGCAAAGCTTATTAATCACTATAAATACGCAGCCAATTATTGAAGTATGCAGTTGCATCAATTCCATACACAATCACATGGATACTCGATCATCAAAAGCAAAACTATCGCCAGAAGGCTAAGAGCCCCAAGCACTGTCCCCATGGGGAGCTCAAGGAAGTACATCTACTCGTCAGTTTTCCCAAAAAAGAAAACACAGTACCATTTCTTCAATTATTGAAGGAAAAAAAGAAGAAGCCGACAAATCAACGTCAAGCACAGGAACCACGGATCGAATCCCTGTTACTAAACGCCGAGACGGTTGACGACCACAACGAAGTGAAAATTAAAGACGAGTTCGGCAGGAGCAAAGAAAAAGCAGGCGAACTGTACCTCCCTCAACTCGTCCATCAAGATCGGGATCGGGGTTGTGATCGAGATCAGGTCAGGATCGGGGTTGTGATCGAGATCAGGTCGGGATCCCGATCGCGATCGAGCTGGAGATCAGGATCGAGGTCACCATCCCGATTCCGATCCCGACCCCGACACTGACCCCGATGGCGATCGCGATCGCAATCAAGGTCGGGATCGGGATCGGATCGCGATCAAGGTCGAGATTGGGGTCGGGGTCGCCATCGAGGTCGGGGTCGGGATCGAATCGCGATCGGTATCGGGATCGGATCGCGATCGGTGTAGGGGTCAGGGTCTTCGCGACCGGGATCGGGATCGAGATCGGGGTGGCGATCGGGATCGGGATCGGGATCGGGGTGGCGATCGGGATCGGGATCGGGATCGGGATCGGGGTCGGGGATCAGAACCGGAATCGGGGTTGGGATCAGGATCGGAATCGGAATCGGGATCGCCATCATAATCGGGATCAAGGTCGGGATCGCCATCAAGATCGGGATCGAGATCGGGATCGGGGTTGGGATCGCCATCAAGATTGGGATCGACGTCAGGGTCGGGATCCGAGATCGGGATCAGGGTTGGGATCGCCATCAAGATCGGGGTCGGGATCCGGGTTGGGATCGCCATCAAGATTGGGATCGAGGCCGGGGTCGGGATCGGGATCGGGATTGGGATCGGGGTTGGGATCGGCATCGAGATCGGGATCGGGGTTGGGATCGCCATCAAGATTGGGATCAAGGTCGGGGTCGGGATCCGGGATCGGGATCGGGATAGGGTAACTTGCTAATACTCAAAGACAGACTCGATTATAGAAAGTGAAACTGTCGTCAGAAGGCTAAGAGCCCCAAGCACAGGGAGCTCGAGGAAGTATATACTCGCTAGTAGTAGTTTTCCCAAAAAAGAAAAATCAGAACCATTTCTTCAACCATTTAAGAGAGAGAGAGAGAGAAAAGGAAGAAGCAGCCGAAGACTCAAAATCAAGCGCAGGAAGTGTACCTCCTTCAACTTGTCCATCGTCGTGGTGAGAGGCTGAGCGTCGGTCCCCAGCTTAAGTTTCTTGAAAAGCCAGCCCATCCAGCCAGACATGATTGATCACTGCCTAAGGAAAACCCTTGATATCCTATCAACACCCAAAAGACGAACCAAACCAATCAAGATCGATCCATTCAAGCGCGATTGATTCGCAGAAACAAACAGGACAGATCAAACAGGGGAAGAGCGCATACGAAGATCGGACAGAGAGTGAGAGCGAGATCGAGGCCAAGGTCGAGATCGAGGCGGGTATGGCGATCGCGGCACGGTGGTCCGCTTGAGAGATTGGCGAGGTTTACACCGACGTTTTTCCATCTCTGAACACCCACCCTTACATAGACAGAAAACCCTTACGAAGACTCACATGGAGAGATCTTGTTTATATAGCGAGAAGACGGGCCGAAACAAAGAAAAAGTGTTATGACCATTTTACCCATCGTCGATCATCGTCGATTCCTTGTTTTAAGCATCCTATCCGTTCTTCTGATGCCCTTATTTGGTTTCCTCTTTTGCGGGTCCCCACTTCCCCTCCTCGTCTTCCAGGCTTTTTGTGATAAGCCCATTGATAACTTATCAATTATTGAGGAGGACGTATGAAACATTGTTAATCCAGAATACCTACATTGAGCGCAGTTAATTCCGCATTCTATCATGTGAGAACGTACGAAACATAGTTACAGAAAACTATACCATATGTCCTGGGGAAATTAATAGGCATTGTTTTTTAACCCAATTTATACGAGATCTTTTTTTGTCATCTGACCATTCCCAATAAGTAAAGAGTCAAGATATGCATAATCCCGCTTTCATTACTTAAAAAATATAAACATTTGTGTTAAATTGTATTAAGGAGAACGTAGTCTGACCTTAAAATGCCAAATTTTGTCTCAAATTCCGTAAAATTGCAAAATGCGTCGTGAGTAAAATTGGAATTAATGTACGATGGGGACATATGCACATTGATCAAGAAATAAAAACAGATTTAATTCGAATGCTACTCCTGCGGCTAATTGAGGCTACAAGACATCCTTTGTAAATCTTGTCATAAAACATTAAGTTGAAAAGGAAAAGATCACTACCTCATTTCCATTTTCTTCTTAGTTGCTAGAGTACTACCATGACAACGCATGGAGCCATCACTGATAACAATGATTTAACGACGGGAATGGTGATTTTTATCTTTCTTTTGCAAGAAGCAGAGCCACGAAGGTTTTGTCCATCGACATTATAAAAAGAGGAAATTGGGCTCACGGAGCGAGAGTATGGCGACACGTGATAGAAAATGAGAATGTTCATCCACGATAGCTTTTGACCCAAAAGGAGCATACCAACCTCAATATGAGCAACTTAGCATTCGATCTTTCTAAAGGTGTTTTTCACACAACTCTCGACAAATGGTTGCCTCTCAAATTCTTGAAAGTCAAGTAATTATCATATATCATTAGTGCATTTAGCGGTATCATAGATGAATTTGAAAGTTAAGTAGTCATCGTATATCGTTAGTGCATCTAGAGATAACGTAGAGTTAGCTTTCTTCATTGAAATTAAAAATAAAAAATTAAGAAGAGTTAGCTTTGCTAAAATTTGAAAATGGTAAAATCAAATCGGAACCGCAGTTTCCATCGCCCCATCGCCATGTCCTCTTCAGTCTCCTCTCTATAAGTCGCGCAATAATGAGGGATTTGGACTCTGGCTGACGAGGCGGGCCCCACCCGGGCACGACTGTACACGCATCTAACGCCCCTCTACTCGAAAGGGCGGAATATTCGAAGCTTTTTCTTCCATCGTGGGTAGGGGTGTGCATTGGACCCGGGAACCGCCGGACCGCCCGGAATCGAACCGGAACCGCCGGAACCGGCGGTTCTTGAGGGAACCGGTCCGGTTCCGTGTCCAATTGTTGAGAACCGGTGAGAACCGGTCCGGTTCCGGTTACGTGGGCGATCCGCCCGCCCGCCCACCCGGACCGGACCGGTACTATTTATAATTAAAAAAATAAATAAAAAAAACAAAAGTCGCGAACGAAGCCCCCTGCCCCTAATTCGCGAAGCCCTAATCGCGTTTCTTCTTCTTCAACCTCCGACTCTCTCTGTTCCTTTCCTTCTCTTCGTCTTCGATTCCACGGTTCCACGGTCCACCCCGAGTATCCACGCCGCCGCCGCTGCTCCTCCTCCGCCACTGCCCGCCCCGTCGCGCGGTCACCACTCAGCCAACCGGCGCTCCTCCGCCTCCGCAAGAACACTTGACCGAGCCGGCGAGCCCATTTTCCGTCACTCAACAAGGTAAGAAGCCCTAATTTGCTTCTCATCTCTTGATTCTCTTCCGATTTCTTCCTCAGTTTTTGATTATCTCTCTGTTTCTTCCTCAATCTCTTCTCCTCGTCTTCGATTCCTCACCAAGCATTCACGCCGCAGCCGCTGCTCCTCCTCCGCCACCGCCCCCTCGCGCCGGTCGCTACTCGCCACGCCCGCCGCTCTTCCGCCTCGCGTCCGCCCCCTCGCCATAAACCCTACAGAGCTCTTGCTTTCCTCACCACCAAACCCGCTGCTCCTCCGCCACCGTCCCCCTCGCGCCGGCCGCCCCAAAATTGTTTCGCTCTTGAAAATCGAATTTTGGCGTCAAAAATCGGTTAATGGATCCATGGATCCACTCGAATCGGGCCGGGCCGGCGGTCCGGTTCAGGTGGATCCACCCAACAAACGGGTGGATCGGTTCCGATTTTTCGGAACCGGTCCTTAGCGGGCGGTTCCCGGTTCTAGGTCGGGAACTGCCCGCCCGGACCATGCACACCCCTAATCGTGGGGGTGGGGGTGTTCGGTGTGTAATGGAATTCCATGCGTCGCAGCGGGCCCCGCATCGCGAGAGAGTCAATAAAGCAACCAATGGGAGGAGAGCCCGGTCTCGCTGGAGGAGCTCTCTCCCCTTTTTTCTTTCTTCACGTATACTCTATCTTTTTGGGCTCTCCCCCCTCCTCAAGAAGGGCGGAACGATCGCACTTCCAAGCATTTTCTTCCATCGTGGTGGGCCCCGACCATGTGGTTGGGTTGGTGGGTGTTGGGTTTAGCGGTTTAGGCGTGCAATAGAATTCCACACGTCGCGAGAGTCAAGAAAGCAACCAATGGGAGGAGAGCCCAGTGTCGTGAGCAGCTTTCTCCCCCCTTTTCTCTCTCTCCCCTCTTTTCTTGCAGATTAAGAAACGCCGACACTGCTTGAAAGTTTTTATATCATATCGAACGTTTCAAACAAGTATGATACTCTTTAACACTCCATCAACAAGCGATGATCAACAGATATCAAATTATGACACATAATCAATTTTCTGACAAGCGAGTTAGAAATTTCAATATGCAAATTCGAAATTCCGTCACGTGATTTCAATGCACACTTAATCAATTTTAAAAATTTTTAATAAATGAGAGCTTAAAATGTAAATATGTAAAAAATAAAAAGTAATAAAAATATTAAATGGGAAAAGAAGAAAAACTTAATATTCTTTGCTCTTCTAATTCTCACCTTCTGTAAAACACAATTTTCTCTCAAATTTGTTCTTTTCTTTCTCTCTTTTTTTCTTTCCTCACGTATACTCCATCTTTTTGGGCTCTCCCCACTTCTCAGGCGGAACGATCGCACTTCCAAGCATTTTCTTCCATCGTGGTGGGCCCCGACCATGTGGTTGGGTTGGTGGGTGTTGGGTTTAGCGGTCTAGGCGTGCAATAGAATTCCGCGCGTCCCGAGAGTCAAGAAAGCAACCAATGGGAGGAGAGCCCGGTGTGGTGAGCAGCTTTCTCCGCCATTTTCTCTCTCTTCCCTCTTTTCTTGCGGATTAAGAAACGCCAACACCGCTTAAAAGTTTTTATATCATATGGAACATTTCAATGCACATGATACTCTTTAACACTCGATCAACGAGAGTTGATTAACAAATATCGGATTATAACACCTAATCAACTTTCTAACAAGCGAGTTAGGAATTTTAATATGCAAATTCGAAATTCCGTCACGTGATTTTAACACGCACTTGATCAATTTTAAAAAAATTTAATAAATGAGAACTTAAAATGTAAATATGTAAAAAATAAAAAATATTAAAAATATTAAATAAGAAAAGAAGAAAAACTTAATATTCTTTTCTCTTTTAACTCTCACTTTCTGTAAAACACAATTTACTCCCAAATTTGTTCTTTTCTTTCTCTTCTCTTCAAACATGCTTTAACAAGTGAGTCCAAAATATGGATTGTTTTTTTCCCTTCAATTTTTATGAATTATTGAAATGGAGTTAAATTTTTCAAATTAAAATAATAAATGATATTAACAAATAGTTGATTAATGCTTTTAACGTAACTTCATTATAGATTCTTTGTGAATTTGAATTGAATGAATTTGATTAAAATAATCATAAAAATAATAATTTATCATGTATATATAAAAATATATATTTAATATATAATGTATCCAAACGTATCGAATTATTTATGTTTTTATAAATGATATGTCGGCATATCGTATCGTGTCGTGTCACGTCGCGCATTGTGTATTACGTATCGGTACCACTTAGCTTATAAATACTCTATGTTTTTGAGTTCTTTCAAAATCTCAGGCACTGGTTCTATAAAGCTATCATCGAGTGGTCTCTAAGCAAGATAATACTATATAAGGAAAAAGAGGCGGTTCACTGATTATTTTTTCTTTTTGTCTTTATTAGATCTCTTACTAGGAGAACCATATCTACCTTTCAAGAAACACATCCGTCTTGGGCATTCAATTGACAATTGATGAGATTCGAACTAACCCACTAATTCATGCGTTTGATTTGTGCATACAAAAAGCATTCCAAATGATTTGTTCTCACTAAACAGATGGAAAACAGCAGATCGGTCGGCAAGCAGTAGGGCCAAAAGCAAAAATAGAAGTACGGATAAAATTAAAGAAAAGGTCAGCTCGGAGCATGTAAATACTGCATAAATCGTGAAGCTCGATGCTACGACTATAGCTGATGGAGCTAAGGAGCCCAGAAACACAACGCCATATGCTAATGTCCTTACATGATAGAAAATGTACCGACCGCATTTGACTACCAAGCTTAACCATTGCGAGTCGCAGTCGGGCTTCGGGTGAGATCAATATGGCTTTTATGGCTCACTTGTGTTGGGCTCACACGTATTGAGGCTCCTCCTCCTCCCATTTTATTTTTTGTAAATCAACACCTGCTAACTATTGGATTATTATCGCACAAAAATAGGATCAAATGAACAAGGATACTACTTTTTGAAGAAACCACATAGGGATTTGCGAGCATAACGGTCGTTGGATAACTATTAAAGTAATAGCATGTTGTGAATCATAGTGGAGATGCCTGCATGACGATGAGGCCACGCCACCCGTCATTTAACTCTCTAACTTCAAAGAACTATTTTTGACATGAGGTTCTTGAATTACTTTGGAAAGACCTAACGAATGTATCAGTTGCAAATCAAACTTCCTAAAGATGATGAATCAGCATGAGGACCAGGAGAGTAAGGAGGGAGAGCAGCGTGTGTCAATTGTCATAGAAGGCAAGTGCTCTAATAGTCTTCCAATGATGGTTGGATGAAGCCGAATCAGCTAAGATCGTAGCTACCTCAAACACTTCATTCCCTATAATAAATGCAGGTTCAAAATGTCACCCTATGTTCAGAATCAGTTATCAAAATTCTAGCATGAGTAATAATCTATTTAGTGATCAGTACAATGCATTAAAGAAGGGAAGGGGGGAGTCTCAGAGTAGCTCTCTTTCCTAATGACATGTCAGCATATTGTATTATATCATGTCACGTCACGTGTCGTGTGTTGCGTGCCGGCACTACTTAACTTATAAGTACTTTATATTTTTGAGATCTTTCAAAATTTTAGGCATTGATTTGGTAAAACTATCCTCTAGAGGTCCCTAAGCAAGATAATACTATACAAGGAAAAAGAGGCGGTTCACTGAATCTCTCTTCTTCTTTTTTTCTTTTATTAGATCTCTGACCAGGAGAATCATATCTATCTATCTTTCAAAAAACACATCGGTCCTAGACATACGATTGACAATTGATGATATTTGAAATGATCCATTTATTTATGCGTTTTATTTGTGCATTCAAAAAGCATTCCAAATGATTTCTTCTCATTAAACAGATGGAAAACAGCAGATCGGTCTGCAAGCAGTGGGGCCAAAAGCAAAAATAGAAGTACCGATAAAATTAAAGAAAAGGCCAACTTAGAGCATGTAAATACTGCATGAATCATGAAGCTCGATGCTACAACTATAGCTGATTGAGCTATGAAGCCTAGAAGCACAACGCCATATGCTAATGTCCTTACGTGACAGAAAATGTGAGCTAGTGGAAGAAGGAGATAGTTATCCACCGACCGCATTTGACTACCAAGCTTAACCATTGCGAGTCGCAGTCGGGCTTCGGGTGAGACCAATATGGCTTTATGGCTCACTCGTGTTGGGCTCACACGTATTGACTATTGAGGCTCCTCCTCCTGCCATTTTATTATTTGTAAATTAACACCTACTAACTATTGCATTATTATCGCACAAAAGTTGAATCAAATGAACAAGGATACTATTTTTTGAAGAAATCACATAAGGATTTACGAGCATAACAGTCTTTGGATAACTGTTAAAATAATAGCATTTTGTGAACCACAATTTTTTGAAGAAATAGACCCCACGACAGTTTGTAATTATTTGTTGTGAATTTTTTTATGGCAAAAACATACTGTTATTCTCAAGATAAATTAAAGACAATTACATAAATATTTCTGAATCACATATAGTTGGTAATGTGAGAATCACATTGTCTAAGGGAAACTCGACTGTTTAGATGAATAGAATGAGAAAAAATTGGAAGAAACATAATCTAAATTAAGTGATCAACATACTCTTAATCCTAATTTATTGTTCCATTTTGGCGTTTAGACTGTCTTAAGCTAATTAGACACTCTACAAAATGTCTCTTAGTAGTTAATTTTTTGGACATTTGAGTGTTTTGAATTGATTTATGTTCAATATTTTCAACATTTAACCCCCTTCCTCGCATATATTGTCAAATTGTGTAAACAACAAAAGAATACATCACGAGTAATTTAAGCTAGTATTATTTGACGATAATGAAATGCGCTAGGTGCAAATTATACTAAAAAATATGTCATCTACAAATTGTATGATGTCGGTTCATGTGTTATACATATATACATGTGGGTGTATATATATATATGCACGCGCGTGTCATTACTTACCTCTCCAATTTGATACTTGTCAAATTTTGGGTAATAACCAAAAAAGTCTTAAACCTATTTTATAGATGCCAATGCACTTTTAATTTTTTAATTTTATCAATTTAATCCTAAATTTCTTGACAATTCACCAATATAGTCATTGCAACTTATTTTGATTGGAAATTGCAAATATGAACACCAACTATCCTATGTGACACGGCCAGTAGAGTACCAACACTAATTTGGACAATTTTCATAATTATTTTTTTTTTAATTTTTTCTTTCTTTGTGACTAGTGGGGGTTGCAACCCTCAAAATTGATCAAGATGATTATATTGGAAAATTGTAAAAATAATTAAGACAAAATTGCAAAATTGAAAAGTTTAAGACCAAATTTGTAACTCAACAATAAGTTTATAACTTTTGTGGTAATTACCCCTTCAATTTTGGGGAGCAAAAATGTAATAAGGTGAAAAGTTTGGGAGCAATCTGTAATATACCAAACTTCATCCAACGAGTGAACTCAAACTCGAACCTCGCTCCCGGGGAGCTTCAACCCCAACCAAACTCCTGCCAAAAGAAGAACGAGAGAGAAAAATCGCGAAACCCCCGCAGCTCGAACTCCTCTTCTTTTTCGCCGCTCCCTTCATCGATCGTGCAACAGAAATGGTAGATCTCTCTCTCGTTCCCGAATCTCTCGATGTAATTCGTGTTTTCGTCTGTGTTTTTTTGAGCCTGATCTGAGGTTAGATTACGTTTGGAGAAAGCATTTCGTTCGCGATTTCAGCTAGGGTTTCGAGTTTCTAGTTCTAGGGTGATGCTGAATAATCGCCTATTGGAAGATATGCATCAATCTGGAAGATACACTCGGATTCTTGACCAAATTGGTATGTACATAAATTAGCTAGAAATCTTAGATTGAGAATAGATTCTGATTTCTAAATATTTCTTTGCCTTTATTATTTCATTTCGTACTATAATTACGAAGCATTGTACATCAGAATATACATTGAATACACGAAATTCACAAATCTCTCTAGTCTTCTTCATCTTCTTTTATGGTATTAGAGCCTCCAGGCTACTGATTCAATTTCGCTTCCGCTCTTGATCACCTAATCCAGGGGAACTCTGATATGCAAACAGACAGATTTGCTTTCTGGAAAACAGGGATTATTTTACTAAAGAAGAAGACTATTTTTTCTTACCAACCATGGCCAGCTCTCCTTCGCAGGCTAGTTTCTCTGCTGACAATCAAACAGCGGCAGAAATCTCATCCCAGATTGCTGCGACGACCCAATCGACGACCCAACCTCTTCAACCTTAGACCGTGCAATGGCGGCCAACTCAGGCTCAGATTAATCTAGGGCAACCCATTGCGGGTCAACCAATCCAGTGGGTACCTTAAACATGGTACATTGGGTCGAGCCCTACTCCATCATTGCCTGGTAACATGGGTCACCAAAGCCACGTCCAACCCGAAGGGAGCCCACCATCCATAATTGGGGCAAGCCCAACCAACGGTTTGGAGCGGACGAGTGGGTCGAATGGGTCAGGAGACCTGGGCAATGGGACAAATCCCTACCCGGGAACTTATAATGCGGATTACCGATTTGGGTCAGGCGAACCGGGTTTAGGGACAAATCCCTACCCGAATTTCGTGCCCGGTTTTTTGCCGTTTCCCATCGGAGCCATCACCGGACGACCGGAGCCCGGAGACCCCCTGTATGTCTCAACAGCCGATGGCCCAGAATTGCGGCTAATCAACCTGCAATTAACCGGGCCAGAGAACTATTCCAGGTGGTCCCAAGATCTCAGACGAGCGCTGGTGACAAAAGACAAGGATGGGTTCCTAGATGGAACCATCCCGATTCCGACCGACGACCGACGACCGACTGGCGCGATACTGGAGAAAATGCAACCAGCTCGTTCGCTCATGGATTGGGAATTGCATTTCTCCAGATGTCGCGGCCGGTCTGCCACCGACGGAGGATTCCAAAAATATGTGGGAGAATATCAAGCAAATGTATGGCAAGCTAGATCGGGCAAGGATTTTTTCTTTAATGCAGGAACTTAGCGAATTAAAGCAAGGAAACATGACGATTTCCGCATGCTACAACAAATTATCGTCTCTGTGGAATGACCTCGAAGCTGCAGAAGAGAAGCTTGAGGGACCAGAAGAGACGCTCGCACAATACCGATCGATGAAAGATCGAGAAAAGGCGACCCAATTTTTGCTTATCTTGAATGAAACTTACTTGACGTTCCGATCGCAGATATTGGCTATGGAACCCGTGCCACCTCTCGGGCGGATCTTTCAATTAGCCGTCCAGGAAGAAAGCCAGAGGCTCGCTTCATCAGAACCGGCGAAAGGAGGAGAGAGCTTCGCTCTGGCCAGTCGCGGTGAGCGGCGAAATTGGACACCCAAAACCCTAGCACACGAAAAAGGGGGCGAGCTAGGGTTACGGGCATCCGGATCTGAGGATTCCAGTCTCCTTAAAAGAGGAGGAACGAGCGGCTCAGATTTGCCGCGCGGATCGGACGGCCCAAAAGGGCCTATCTACTCGTCCGGATCCAACAGACGAGATGAGGGGACTTGGAAGACATCCGACGGTGGCGGCATTTCCCTCGCATCCGACGGTGGGAATTATTTCTCGGGATTCGACGGTGGAGGAATTTTCTCAGCATCTGCAAAAAATTTTAACCCAAAAAAGGGTAAATTATATTGTGATTTTTGCAGAAGGCCACACCACACAGTGGAAAATTGCTGGAAATTGCACGGTAAACCCGGAGAAAAAGGAAAAAGAATTTCTGTAGCTTATCAGGTTGGTTTTTCTAATGCTGATCGGTCCATTACAAATGACCAATACCAACAACTGATGCAGGCGATACAAAAATTAGATACCTCAAACAAAGGAGGAAATTTCTCAGGTATTTCTCGTTGCCTGATCAATATTATTTCCAGAAAATCTTGGATAATTGATTCTGGGGCAAGTGATCATATTGTTTGTGAGAGGGCATTATTTTTAGATATTCATGAGGATTTAGAATTTCCTATTTCTGTTCAATTACCAAATGGAAATAGTACTCATGTCAAAATCACTGGAACAGTCAAACTCAGCCCACAAATCACACTTCAAAATGTTCTTTTCCTTCTAGAATTTCAATTCAATCTTATTTCTGTGTCCAAAGTCTGCAGAGAAAATTCATGTCGTGTATTGTTTGGTTCTGACTCTTGCTTATTTCAGGCCCTTTCGATTGGCAAAGTGATGGGCTTGGGTAGTCTTTCTGAAGGGTTATTTCTATGGAAGAATTCTCCAAGTAATGTTAATTTGTCTTTATTTCCTTCAAATAAAATGTCATTGTGTAACACGACTACCAATGATAAAGACTATCTTTTACATTCACATTTGGGTCATAGTGCTTCCACTCCTTACTCTAAGTGTCAGATATGTCCCATTGCAAAGCAATCACGCATTCCTTTTTCTCTTAGTAACAATCGTGCCATGAACATTTTCTCTTTAATTCACATGGATGTCTAGGGTCCTTATCATACCGAACATCATGATGGGTCCCGATATTTCTTGACGATTGTGGACGATTATTCTCGTGCCACCTGGGTTTTTCTGATGCAGTCCAAAGGACAAGTTTTCTCATACTTGAAAACTTTCATTGCTCTATCCAAGAATCAATTTGGAAGATCTATTCAACGAGTTAGGACAGACAATGGAAGGGAGTTTTTCAATAATGACTGCAGTTTACTCTTATCATCTCAAGGAATTCTTCATGAGAGTACTTGTGTTTATACTCCACAACATAATGGAGTAGTGGAGCGTAAGCATCGTCACCTATTAGAAGTTGCACGTGCATTAAGGTTTCAGGCATCTATTCCAGAAGATTATTGGGGCGAATGCATAATTACTGTAGCATATCTCATCAACCGTATGCCAACTCGGGTACTCAATGGAAAAACTCCATTTGAATTACTCTTCAAGAAGAAACCGGAATTGAGACATTTAAGGATATTTGGTTGCCAGTGCTTTGCTACTGTCTTGGGTCCTCGAGACAAAATGAGCCCTCGAGCACGACGCTGCATATTCATGGGTTATCCGAATTTACAAAAAGGGTATCGTGTCTTGGACCAGTCAACACTGGAATTCTTCATCAGCAGAGATGTAATTTTTCACGAAGATGTTTTTCCTTTCAAGGAAAGGGATTCTTCAAGGGAGGCATCAAACACTTCTGGTAAGTCTTTCTCTATGGAAGAATTTCCACATACTGAATACCTTGTCACAGGAACTCAAGCACCAATTACTCCAATGGCTCCTGAGATCTCTGCACCAGAAATTACTGAAAATTCCAATGACGAAGTTCAAGGAAATTTCTCCATGATCGAAGAATCCTCCAATGAAGTTGGCAATACAGAAATATCCTCAACTCCGGTTCAAGTGAATCCTCCTCGACGATCTGGTCGGTCTACACGACCGCCAGCCTGGACACAAGACTATGTTTGTGCATCCCTTAACTCACCAGGTATTCATTACCCAATATCGTCTTATGTTTCGTTCCATAGACTTTCACCGGAACATAGATGCTGTGTGAGGAATATCAGAGGATATCGAGCCATCTACTTATGAAGAAGCAGCTAAAGACCCAAGATGGCAAGACGCCATGGGGGCTGAATTGCAGGCACTAACTGCAAATGGGACCTGGGATTTGGTCATTCCACCACCAAATAGGAAACCCATCGGATGCAAATGGGTTTACAAGATCAAATATCGCTCTGATGGATCCATTGAGCGTTACAAAGCTCGGTTGGTGGCAAAAGGATTTACTCAACGGGAAGGGTTTGACTATCATGAGACCTTTTCTCCCGTCGCCAAAGACGTAACCGTAAGATCATTCTTATCTGTTGTTGCTATTAATGATTGGCCATTACATCAAATGGATGTGCATAACGCCTTTCTGCATGGAGATTTAGAAGAGGAAATCTACATGGATATTCCTCAAGGATTACGGAGACAGGGGGAGAATAGAGTATGTCGTCTCCGTAAATCTCTTTGTGGTCTTAAGCAAGCTTCCAGGCAATGGTATGCCAAATTTGCCGATGCTCTCACTTCTACAGGTTTCAAGCAGTCTAGATATGATTACGCCTTATTCACATGGAATCAAGGTACGTCATTTATTTATCTGATGATATATGTTGACGATATCCTCATTATGGGAAATGATAGAACTGCGATAGAGAGATTCAAAAAGTATATGCACCTTACTTTTCACATTAAAGATTTGGGAGCACCCAAATACTTCCTTGGGATAGAAATTGCTAGATCTGATCGCGGGATTTCTCTTAGTCAACGGAAATTTGTCTTTGGAGATTGTATCGAGGCGGGCTTGTCGGGATGCAAACCATCAGTCATTCCAATTGAGCAAAATGTGAAATTGACCACCAAGGATTATGATGCTGGGACATCTGAGAATCATGATCCCATCCTTAATGATCCTTCAGGTTATCAGAAACTCGTTGGGAAACTTATATACTTGACTATGACCAGACCCGACATATCCTATGCAGTGCAGACTCTCAGTCAGTTCATGCATAGTCCTAAGTTGTCTCACTTAAATGCTGCTTTGAAGGTTGTGAAATATTTGAAGAAGTGTCTAGGACTAGGGATTCTTTTATCCAGAGATTGCAGCATGGAAATGTTAGCATACTGTGATGCAGATTATGCGACCTGTCCTATGAGTCGACGATCCATTACAGGTTTTTGTATTAAACTTGGAAATTCTCTTCTTTCATGGAAAACCAAGAAGCAGGCTACCGTATCATTATCTTCAGCCGAAGCAGAGTATCGAGCTATGGCAAAGACTACCTGTGAGATCATATGGATACAGGGACTACTTGGGGATCTTGGGATAAAATTGAAGGGTCCGACTAAGTTGTTCTGTGACAACCATGCCGCACTCAAACTTGTAGCAAATCCTATAGTTCATGAAAGAACGAAGCATATAGAAGTGGATTGTCATTTCACTCGAGACAAGGTTCAAGAAGGAGTAATCGAGACCAGAGGAATTGGAACGGAAGAGCAACCAGTTGATATTTTCACCAAACCTCTATGTCAAAGACAGCATGCATATCTACTAAGCAAGCTAGGTGTCTTGAATATCTACCAGCCACCAGCTTGAGGGGGAGTGTTGGAAGATATGCATCAATCTGGAAGATACACTCGGATTCTTGACCAAATTGGTCTGTACATAAATTAGCTAGAAATCTTAGATTGAGAATAGATTCTGATTTCTAAATATTTCTTTGCCTTTATTATTTCATTTCTGTACTATAATTACAGCAGCATTGTACATCAGAATATACATTGAATACACAAAATTCACAAATCTCTCTAGTCTTCTTCATCTTCTTTTATCGCCTGTGCCTCTCGAGTCAAACTAGTCGTTGGGTGATGCTTGATGGTAGTTTTGGATTTAGGGCTATCTGGATTATCTGGAGTCTTGAGTGCTTGATATTTGCTACATCGCTTCGATTTCCGGATGTTGTTTGTAGTGAGTTTTGTTAGGTTTTTCGCAGGATTGCTGTTCTCTTGCTTGGTGACTGTGGATTGGTGGCCAGATGGTGCCGTGGATTTACATGTTTGTTTACTTTTTGGGTTGTGTGCAGTCGAAGAAACGTGGATTATCTTTGGAAGAGAAGCGAGAGAAGATGCTTCAGATATTCTATGAGTCGCAGGACTTCTTCCTTGTGAGATTCCACTGCTTCTGACCGTATTAATTGATTGCCTTACAGTTCTCGACATGTTTCGGTGTGACTGAAGTTTTCGTGTTTTTGCTGATTTTGTAGTTTAGAAAGAAGTTGAATCAGAGAGAGAGAGAGAGAGAGAGAGAGAGAGAGAGCATCACCCATGTTAATTAAGTTCATCCATGAGAATACAAGTCTATAGCACTTATCGGAAGTACTTTTTCTTGTTTGAGAGAGAGAGAGAGAGAGAGAGAGAGAGAGAGAGAGAGAGATTAGTCCCCAGGGTTCTAGATTCATAAACTATAAAGGCTTCACTCATGTTAGTTAAGTTCATCCATGAAAATACAAGTCGATAACACTTATTGGAAGTACATTATATGGTTACCTTTCAGCTAAAGGAGCTTGAGAAATTGGGACCCAGAAAAGGTGTTATCACCCAGTCTGTCAAAGATGTTCAAAGCTTGGTTGATGATGACCTAGTCTCGAAGGACAAGATTGGAACTTCTATAAGTCATAGCTTCTGGAATTGAGTTTTCCCCCCTCAAATCTATACCAACAGGAAATACACCGGCATGATTGGTCGTATATTGATGCTTCCTAACTCTTTTGCTCCCCATGTCATTTTGATACAAAACTCATGTAGTACTTTTTGACTGACTAGATCTTTGAAATGCCTAATTGTGGGAATCGGCTTAAAATTTCAGGTATATTTCTGGAGTCTTCCTAGCTGCGCCGGAAACCAGGTTAAGATCAGTACTCCTCTGTTTACTACACTGTTGACCTGAATTCTATAAAAGCTGTCTCTTTGTTTCTTTTTTTTTGACGAGTCTCTTTGTTTGCATTCATTATGCACTTTCTCAACAATAACAATAGAGTAACCAAATCACAGCTGCGAAATGTGTACCGGAAACTTGAATCTGATGTCCAAAGTAGCAAGAGGCGGCTGGTGGAGCTAGCTGATCAGTGCAATGCATTAAAGAAGGGAAGGGAGGAATCTGTGAGTGGATCTCTCTTCAACAATAGGCAATATGCTCCTAAGAGTGAAGAGTAAATATTTTTGTGCTTCCTCTGTGGTTTGACCAGGATGAACGAGAGGAGGCTTTAAGCAACCTAAAAAAAGTAGAGGAGAAGTACAATGAGTTGAAGGTTGTGGTTGAACTATTCCCTCATTCTTATCGATATCCAAAATTAAAAGTGGAGTATTATTGATAGTCCATTGTCTGATATTTTAGGATGAGATGGCAGAATATGCAGACAATGATCCAGCTGCCTTTGAAGCAATGAGTTAAGAAAGCCGGTCTTATGATGCTCAAGTTTCTAGTTTTTTCTTTAAGCTATCCTGGATTTCACGTTTCTTTCTGTGGTATTTTGTTTGGCGATCTGACTAGCTGACTCTTCCTCAATAATGTGGACAGAGGATGCAATATCGGTTGCCCATGCAGCAGCCAATAGATGGACAGGTATTGCCGCTGACAGATTCTGCTTTGTTAAGTGTTTATTTCAGTCTTCAATTAAGCGCTTGAGCAATTTCGCAACATTGTGAATTTTCTATATTTTGGCCCTTTAAATTCTTTTTGGGGTTTTAATTTTGCAAACAATATTTTCACACTGAGAGAGTGTTGCTCAAATAATTTTCCAGAAGCCAAAGAACAAATAGAACATATGTACCAGGAGGTAATTCCCATAAGCACAGATATAGCCTCGTCCAAAAGCATCATAGTAGGTCAACCAATACCCAAAATCCGGATATCTGCAGTTTACATGGCTGACAACACTATAAATAACAGCGTCTAAACCATTAGCAAATGTGACGGTTTGCTCCAAGCAACATTTTCTGCTCACCTGATAAATTAGTCTGGTGAAAAATATAGTTACAAAGGCATGAGTAAGTTTACTCTTAAGCAAGGTGTGAGCTGCTTCTTTGAAGTAGCTGTTTTAGCTTATCTGATATTCAAAGTTTCTTTGAACTGAAGTTCTAATGCTGAAATTTAACTAAAGGTGGGAATTACTGATGATATGGACTACCTGGAGATGTCAACACTGGGAACTTAGATACCAGAGTCAAATGGCATATACACCAGGTGTCACATCCATTTTCTCTCGGATTCTGATGTAAATCTATTAAACTGAAAGAGCACATTGCGCAAGTATGTTGTTGCCTTGGTCTGATGTGTGAGCCAAGCTTCCTAGACTTGTAATAAATATTAGCTGACCCTCTCTGAATGTGCAAAATGAATCGGTTTTTATGCTTGATGAGATTGGGGGTGATGTGTAATTTGGATCATACAACTCGATGGAAACACACTTTTGACAGTAATATCTCCACCTGCATGTCTCTCTCTCTCTCTCTCTACATAGCCAATGCAGAGAAATGCGTGTGGAGCAAAAAAGGTAGGAAAGTGACATTGCTGCATCAGAAGATCCGAGCAGCTTCTGAAACCTTGCTAACATATTGAAATCAGGCCTTTATTTGCTGTACTGGGATGTATGACCAGGTTATAGATATCCATACACACTAGAATAGTCTTCAGAGGAAGATCGAAACTGTCCAGGTTGAAATTAAGAAGCCCAATCAAGATTGAAGTACAAATTATGAACATCACGGTCCAACTTCATAAGTTGGTGAAGACTTGAGAAGCTACTGTTGGGGTTCGTCTCCAAGTAAATGAAATTCCACCATATCTAGTAGGGGTGAGCATGGTCCGGGTTGGTCCGGGCCACCCCCTAACCCTAGGACCAACCCGTACAGTGTTGGTCCTCAATTTTTAGGACCGAGGACCGACCCTATTGAGCTTGGGACCAAGGACCAGACCGACCCAATGGGTTCGGTCCGGTTCCAGGGTCAACCCGGGACCGATCGATAATTTTTTTCATCTTATTTTTTATACTCCCTAAAAAAGCAAACCTACAAATTCAAATTACACATCCATCAACAATGCGACATTGTGCAACTAAACTATAAATACCAATATATATTTAGCAAATTCAAGATGACACAATAATAGAAATTTCGTACCTACTAACCGCTCATCAAGATATGGAACAAGATGGAAAGTTCTTGTAATCATCTATCTTTAATATTCATAACATCATATGCAAAAGCGTTTTCCTACATTTCATCATGTAGAGTCCACTCAACCAAAAAATGAACTTCACACCACTTGACTAGCAAATCACCGTAACAAATGCAGTACTACTCTACTCTTCAAAAACTTCTACCATTTGACACAAATTGAAAAGTAAAGTGCAGCTGAAATTCATTAGTATAATACAATTAAACCATAAAAAGTTCAAAATACTTAATATAAACCATGAATATATAACTTCACATCTTATTATTTCACTTGAACTTCTAAACACCTGAAAACAAAACAAACGACACATAATTAATACTCAACAAAAGTTTTAAATTGAAATTACTATTAATGCTATTGATAGAACATCTCAATATAATATAATATAACATACATTTTACTTAAATTTGAATATATAAAAGAATTATAAATAATATAATATAATATACGGGGTTGGTCGGGGTTGGACCGACCCAAAACTCTTAGGACCGAGGACCAACCCGCCGCGGTGTTGGTCCCTGGAATTTCAGGACCAAGGACCGCCCTGGTCCCCCTTGGGAACCGGACCAGGACCGGCAGGGTTGGGCTAGTCCAGGGTCGGTCCAGGGTCGACCCTAGACCGCTGCTCACCCCTAATATCTAGTAACAAAAATATTGATGCAAACACGTAGCAGCACAGCAGCAGGAATGTCCATGATACAGGTTTGGCGTCTTTACACAGCCTCAGTTAACTATGAGCAGCAAGACCTACGGAATGTAACTGATATATCAGATTAGAATGACAGTATAACAAAATAGCCAAAGAAAAAGTCTGTCTTCTCCTATGCCGCTTATCATACAAAAGAAAGAAATCATTAGCAGCCAAGGGAAAAAACAGAATTTCGGCCAATTTAAGAGTAACCTAACTTATAGGCCAACAATGAAATGCTTAATACTAGCTTTTGAAAAAAGGAGAGAAGATTGACCTGCTCAAAGTGCCATCCCAGCCTGCGAAGTAGCAAGTTCATCCTCCTCAGCTGTCCTCTGAGGAACAGGATCAGCTCCTTCCCGTTCTTTGAGCTTTGCCTCAACCTTATCCTGGAATTACAAAGTGATTAGAGATAAGCATGGACTTTCTGGGAGGTAATTTGAGATCCACCGTATCAGTGATCAAAAGCATAACTAAAATCAAAGAAAGTGCCAGGATGGTAACCTCACTGAACTCAGTGGCTGCATCAGAAGGAGTTCGCAATGAATCTTGAATTTGTTTCACGTTTGCCATTATTTCATTAGTCTCATCCATGTCCTTGTCCCCATCATCAATATTTCTGTGAAAAAAACGTAAACTCTACGAGCAAAAGAAAGCACTATAATGGAGCACTGGCTAATTCAACCTCAAGAAACTGCAATAAGAAAGTGCTGCCACATTGCATAGAAAGAAACAAATATCAACAAAATCAGTATTCCGGAATTCAGAAAAGAAAATAAAAGTAGGACATACGTCACCTTCTGCATTTCTTGCATTGCTGCTGCTCCAATTTTCAGATCATCCACAGTTTCAGTTGTTGCTTTTACTCCTTCCAACTTTATTATCTGGACCATTCACATATCAGTCATCCAATCCTAGAAGCAAGTTCTGAATCATTGAATCTTGATGGCTCACCAGTTCCTCGATCTGAAATTGGGAATTCCCAAGCAGCTCAATCTGCTGTTCATACAGGCTCTTCCTCTTCAAGCATAGATTTGCAGCTGCATTTCCAAAGGCACAACTTTACGTCAATAAGATAGACTAGCCAACTTCCATAATTGATGAATGCCATCATATAGCTTCAAGTATCATATGAAAGTAAAAAAATTCTTGCATAGTTGCAAGTCGGAGTTACAGGGGAAAAGAAAACAAGTAATATTGGTGAAATGATATAAAATGAAGTTGCGGCCACAAACAACAAAATGTAATGGTGAAAGAATTGATTGTGCTAAGATTGCTATCCAGTAATAAGGTCACAATTATACAAAGGAGAGAACAGATCAGAATGCAACGACAGATTAAAGTGCTTTGACTGCCACATACAATGAAATAATGATCATAAGGACCAGTTTATGTGGATTTGCACTGAATTATTGTGTACAAAACTCCATTCCTAATAACAGTGGACAGGTTGAACAAATGAAGCAACTCTGAGAAACAACATAACAAAAGAAAAGGCTTAAAAGGTATCTATCCAAGAAAAACGTCAAGCTGAGTGACCGTACCCCCTCTATCTCTCGCTCTTAAAGACTTCCTCGCTTTCTTAATCTCTTGAGAAGCCTTCTTTTTGTAAGTCTGCACCTTTTTCTTCAGCTTTTTTAGTGTCTGCACAGAAAGGAGGACAGAGGGTCCAAATGAACCAGTCAAATACATAAATGATATAACCTACCGTGATTATTTGTATAGACTAAAGTTCACTCTTTTTCTAAGCCTACAATCTAATAAAATAAATACACATCTTAATATAGAGAAATGCAGATGCATGTGTTTTACTATAATACGTACTTGAAGTAGCTATTTCTTATTAACTCACAACATCAGGGGAAATCTAAATGAAGAAGACTCTCCACATAGAAGAACGGACTCTTCGGATAATTTTTACAAAACAGATAAGTCTTCTACCCGTCAAGTAATCAGATAAAAAATTTCGATGCACTGAATAAATGTGTGATGGTGTGCCTTTGTTGAACTAGCACATATAGCCGCAGTTAACTTCCCCACTTAAATAAATAAATGAATATTAAAAAAACAAAAACAAAAACAAAAACAAAAAACAACAGCAGCAGCCGCAGCAGCAGCTAACAAAACAGCTTTCGCTTTCAGGGGCAAAATAAGCCGCAAAGCTTATGAATCACTATAAATAAGCAGCCAATTATTGAAGTATGCGGTTGCATCAATTCCATACAAAATCACATGGAGACTCGATTATGGAAAGCGAAACTATCGCCAGAAGGCTAGAAGCCCCAAGCACAGGTCCCCATTGGGAGCTCAAGGAAGTACATCTACTCGTCAGTTTTCCCAAAAAAAAAAGGAAAACCCAGTCCCATTTCTTCAACCATTGAAGGAAAAAAAACGAGAAAAAAAAGAGACAGAAGCCGAAAACTCAAAATCAAGCGCGGGAACTGTACCTTCTTCAACTTATCCCTCGGGGTGAGAGGCTGAGCGTCGATCCCCAGCTTAAGTTTCTCCAAAAGCCGGCACATCCAGCCAAACATGATTGATCACTGCCCCAGGAAAACCCTTGATATCCTATCAATGCCAAAAAGAACGACCCAACCCAATCAATCGGCAGAGACAAACAGGACAGAGCAAAAAAAAGGCAAAGCGCATACCAACCTCGCAAAACTGAGGGTGGAGCTTGACGCCGGGCGAGGGATCGGACAGAGAGCGAGAACAAGATGGTCCGCCGGAGAAATCGGTGAGGTTTATACTGATGTACTCTCTCGCACGAAGGATTATCTTCCATGCCTGCGCTGGAAGTCGCTTTCACGTCCGCTTCTTTTTTGAGCCTTGCTTCTAACTTCTCCCCCCCAAGCAAGTTTTTGAAGAGCTTCCCCAGAAAGTCATGAAATTTTGCGAAGAGTTTACCCCTTGAAGAGTTTGAACGAGCGTGAACCTTGACAAGTTTTCGAGGAGTTTACCCCTTGAAGAGTCTGAACCTTTTTGAACAGTTTACGTTTAGGAGTTGAAGAGTCTGAATCTTTTCGAAGAGTTTACCCCTCGAAGATTTTACCCCAGAAAGTTTTTAAGTTTTTGAAGAATTTTTGTTTTTATTTTTGTTTTTATTTTTTTAGCAAAAAGTTTTTGAAGAGTTTACGCCAGAAAGTTTTTTAAAGTTCAGAAAGTTTTCAGAAAGTTCTTTAAGAAAGTTTTTAAAGAGTTTTCTCCAGAAAGTTTTTGAAGGTTTTGAGCCTTGCTCCCCAGAAAGTTTCTGAAGAGTTTTTGAGCCTTGCTTTTAACTTAATGCGTTTTTGAGGCATTTATCATTTCCACCCCCGCCGCTTCTTATTCACCTAATACAGAGCACTCCCGACAAAGTGCGTTATGACCATTTTGCCCATCGTGGATCCCATCCTTTAGCATCCTGTGCATTCTTTTGGTGTCCTTTTTTGGTTTTTTACCCATTGTGGACAAAATAATTGATGCATTTACTGTGCATTTGCTAACTTTTCTGTTTTTAAAAATAATTTCTGCTAAAAAATATTTTTTTTATGATTCCATTCCTAATATGAATCTCTAAGCATTCGAAGGCGTTTAGTAATTATATAAAAATCTATTCTCATAATAAAAAAAAAAAGAATATAAATACGTTCGGTGCGAAGATCAATTTTTTTGTGATGTAGTATTTTTTAAATTCTTTTAATAATTTTATGAGAATTTTCTTTTTCCTTCTCTTTTTCTTCTTCTTCCTCTAGCCGGTCGCCAACCAGCCCCTGTTAAGGTCAAGCCTCACCTAACCATAGCGAGGCTCCAGCAGGGTCGCCGGACCTTGTCTGGCCAATTGCCAGCCATTGTTATGACCGGCAACTAGTTAGAGGAAAAAGAGGAGGAAGAAAAAAAGAAAAGAAAGAAAATAGTTTGGGCTTAATTCTTGAGTTATTCTTGGGAATTTATTTCTTGATTCTATTTCAAATATATTCTCCAAAATAAATACATTATCCAATAGATTTCAGTTCTTTTTTTTTTTTTCTTTTGGAAAATGAATGAACAAAAATAGTTATTGATTGACCGGTTACCAAAAAGAACCTTAATCTACCGATTAAAAGCCCTATTGAAAGAGATTTCTTAATCTCCTCCTATCGGAGAAGATGAAGGAGAATGCAGTACTTTAGTAGCACTGACACTGACACATGACACGCCGACATGTCATTTCTCAAAAAACAGAGAATTCCGATACGTTAGAACATGTTGTATATTAAATATATTTTTATATATACTATCATTTTTATGATTATTTCAATCAAATTAATTTGAATCAAATTCAGAAATAAAAAATTAATTAAAAAGGCCTAGAATGAATGTACTTTAAAAACACTAATCTATCATTTATTAATATCATTCATTGTTTCAATTTGATAAATTCAATTCTATTTCAATAATTCATAAAAGTTGGAGAAAAAACAAGCAATCGATATTCTGGACTCGCATGTTAGATATATTGAAAGAAAGAAAAAAAAAACTGAAGGGGTGAATTATATATCACGGGAAGTGAGAGTCTAAAAAGAAGAGAAAATTATGTTTTTCTTATTTTTTCATTTATTATTTTTATTTATTGTGTTTTATTTTTTCACATATATATATTTTGACTTTTCATTTATTGAATTTTTAAAATTAACCTCAATATCGGAATCACGTGTTGGAAACTCGTATGTCAAAATTCCGACTTGAGTGTCGGAGAGTGTCGGAAAAGTTGATCAGGTGTCGGATTTTTCGACACGTGTTTGACCGAGTCTCGGAGAGTGTCGGAAAAGTTGATCAGGTGTCGGATTTTTCGACACGTGTTTGACCGAGTCTCGGAGAGTGTCAGACACGTGTCGCAATGTCCGATACGACACATGTCATAGTATCCAACACGATACAAAGGCTCTTGAAACGTGTCAGTACTTCATAGGGCAGCACAACCTCAAAATGCCAAATGTCATATCGGATTCCGCAAAATTGCAAAATGCGTCCAATTTGGAATTAATCTACCAACAGGACATATACACAATGATCAAGAAATGGGAATAGGTTCAATTCGAAAGCAACTCCTGTCGTTGATTAATTCTATAAATAGCTTCCCCCTTGGGAATATGAGGAATTGCTAAGGATATTCAAAAGCCGATGAATCGCGGGTTGTTGCCCAAAAGGATACGAATGCAATCCAACGCCGCGGCGCTCAAACCAGCTAAATTGGCTCTTAAAATAGCCGTAAAAGGTTCTTGTTACATTTATAAGGACTTTGTCTCAAGTTCGGAAGCTAGGTAAAGCTGCAAATTTTCGATCAAGAGCTAATCCCCATTCCATCAACTCACAAAAGATGGATGGCCTCGACAAGAAGACCAAATTTTGCATCCGTTGAGTTCAACTCGAAAATTTCTAGCAGAGACTCGTGCATGACGATGGGCCGAGCCACCCATCATTTGACTCTCTAACTTTAAAGAACTAGCTTTAACGGTTTCAGCTGTTGGCTATTTATGATATAAAAAGATTCTTGAATTATTTTGGAAAGACCCAATGAACATACTTGCAAATTGAACTTCCAAGAGACGATGTTGTTACGAAATCGCACGTCGATTCCAGAAAAATATCGCTCGCAAACAATTCACCAGACATAATATAGTAATAAAAGAACAAAATCAGATGAATACACCAGAAAATTTGTTATCGAAGTTCACCCAAACTTGGGTTACATCTCCGCGCAGAGGCATTCTACGAATCCATTAGACTTCAGAAAAAGTTGGAATACAATGATGATTTTCTCTCAACATCATAGCATAAAGAGATTGAGAACCCTCATCAAGAAAAAACTCACTTTTCTTCTCTCTTTTTCTTGCCTCTCTATTTCCTTTTTGAGCGTCTTGACGGCTAGGGTTTTTTGCCATCGCTAATATAAAGATACCACTTTTAACCTAAAAGGAAATTTGATAGAAAAGACAAAAAAAAACCCCTAAAAACAAATATTTAGTTTCATCTATAACAGATGTTTCAACATGAGGACTGGGAGCGCAAGGAAGGAGACTAGCGGGTGTCGATTATCATATAAGGCAAGTGCTACGATGCCCTCATCGAATGATGGTTCAAGGAAGAAATCATGTCAAATCAGCTAAGATCGTACCCATCTTAGACGCTTCATTCCCCATAACAAATGCAGCTTCGATTTGCTGCCTGATGCCTGGCATCGTTCATCGAAATTCTACCATGGGTACTAATCTATTGGGTGATTCCTCTTGCCTAAATTTCACGCACCACACCACGCATGAATGCACCCCTCAATCCTCGATCAAGCACAGTGAGTCTATCGTTTTTCCACCCAAGTAACGCCAACCGCATCAAGCGAAAGCCTTCCTTCGCTTTTGACCTAGAGGATCGAGTAAGAAACAATGATGTTCGAGGCATGCTTCACTGATTCATAACTCCCAAATGCATCAACCTGCGAGAAAGGCAGTACCAGCGTACACAAGCCAAAATTCAGATTAACATCGGAGATGGCCTAGTTATCATGCATGCTTCCTATTCTAGAATCCATGTTTCTTCAACTAAGCAAACTTCGTGTTTCGATGACATTTAGAGACCATCGGTCCAATTGACATAGTTTGTAACTTGGGGCGAAATTGTAGTTTTGGAGTTAGGGCCGGCGAGGATGGCTGGCCAAAGTGGGGGCGCACAAGCCCTCACGCAAAATTCGAGGGCCGCGACCTCCCTCACCGCCAAGGCGCCAAGTCCTCACCTAGCCTTAACTCCAAAAACGGAAAAAAAAAAAAAAAAAAAGCAAAAAAAAGTTAAAAAAAAAACCTAAAAAGTCAAAATATAATTAAAAAAAGTGCAATATTAGGGAATTTCAGTTAAAATTGACCGAATGGACCCATGGGTAAAATCATATGATTATAATGAAATGGGCAAGTGCAAATTAGTTTGAAAAAATTTGTGTGATATATTAGGAAGTACCGATAGTCTCCGAGAGTCTTCGTATCATGTCGAATACTCTCCGACACTCTTTGACATTTTCTAACATATGGTTAACATATGTCAGAAAAATCATTTGATCAACTTTCTTGACACTCTCCGACATTTGAGTCAGAATTTCAACATACAAGTTTCTGACACCTAATTCTGATACGCGATGTCAATTTTAAAAATTTTCAATAAATGATAGGTCAAATGTATATTTATGAAAAAAATAATAAAAATAATAAATGAGAAAAGAAGAAAAATCTAGTCTTTTCTTCTATTATGACTTTCACTTCTTGTGATACATAATTTACCTCTAATTTTTTTTTTCTTTTTCTTTCGACATATTTGATACGTGAATCCAAAATGTGAATTACTTATTTTTTTATATTTTTTTATGAATTATTGGAATGAAATTGAATATGTCAAATTAAAATAATTAATAATATTAATAAATGATGGTTTAATATTTTTAATGTAATTTCATGATAGGCTTATTTATTTATTTATGAATTTGAATCAAATTATATTGATTGAAATAATCAAAAAATGATAATTAATTATGTATATATACATTTAATATACAACGTGTCCTAATGTATTACCCAATGTATTAAAATTCTCTATTTTTTGAGAAATGATCTTTCGGCGTATCGTGTCGTATGTCGCGTGTCGCGTGTTGATGCTGCTTAGGTGATATATCGGTCATGTGATCCAAATATATACGTCATTAGTTGGCCTCTCCAATTCGATGCTTGTCAAATCTTGGGGCGCAAAACCTAATAAGGTGAAAATCTGGGGAGCAATCTATAATTTTGCCAACCTTCGTCTAACTAGTATAACTCAAAACTCAAACCTCGCTCGCTCCCGGAGCTTCAAACCCCAACCAGATTCCCGCCAAAAGAAGAAGGAGAGAGAGAGAGAAGAATCGCGAACCTACTGCAGCTGGAGCTCGTCTTCTCTTTCGCCGCTCCCTTCATCGATCGCGTAACAACAGGCTGTGGTTTTTGGGGGCTGATCTGAGGTTAGATTACGTTTGGAGCGAGCATTTCGTTCGTGAATTTCAGCTAGGGTTTCGAGTTTCGAGCTCTCAGGTGACGCCGAATCGCTTGTGGTTCTCGAGTAGAATTAGTCGTCGTTTGATGCTTGGTGCATTCGCTCGATGGTGTCGGCAGGTCGGTTTTCGATTTTAGGGCTATTCCTGATCCTCTGAAGTTTTGGTGGTGCTTTAAATATTTGCTACGTCGTTTCAATTTGTGGATGTTGTTTGTGCTGAGTTTTGTTAGGTTCCGTCAGATTGCTGTTTTCTTACTTGGTGACTATGGATTGCCGGCCAGATGGCGCCGTGGATTTACATATTTGTTACTTTTTGTGTTGCGTGCAGTCTAAGAAACGTGGACTCTCGTTGGAAGAGAAGTGAGAGAAGATGCTTCAGATATTCTATGAGTCGCAAGACATCTTCCTTGTAAGATTCTGACACTTTTGACCGTATTTATTGAGTACATTACGGTTCTCGACATGTTTCAGTCTGACTGAAGTTTTCATGTTTTTGCTGATGTTGTAGTTTCGAAAGATGTAGAATCACATCTGTTTTAGCATTCGTTGTTCTAGGAAGAAAGAGAGTAATTCAACTGTTGGGAAGCTATGTGTAGGTGGGTCATTCGTGAAAGCTCCGAGAGAGAGAGAGAGAGAGAGAGAGAGAGAGATTAGTCCCCTGGGTTCTAGATTCATCACTCATGTTAATTAAGTTCATCCATGAGAATACAAGTTGATGGCACTCACCGGAAGTACTTTTTCTTTTTACTTTTCAGCTAAAGGAGCTTGAGAAGTTGGGACCCAGAAAAGGTGTTATCACCCAGTCTGTCAAAGATGTCGTTCAAAGCTTGGCTGATGATGACCTAGTCTTGAAGGACAAGATTGGAACTTTCTGTAAGTCACAGCTTCCGGACCTGAGTTTTCCCCCCTTGAATCTATATCAGCATGAAATATGCCGATGTGATTGCTCGTATAATCATGCTTCCAAACTCTTGCTCCCCACGTCATTTTAATACTAAACTCAAGTTCTACTTTTGACTGACTTAATCTTTGCAATGACTAATTGTGGGAATCGGCTTGAAATTTCAGGTATATTTCTGGAGTCTTCCTAGCTGCGCTGGAAACAAGGTTGAGATCAATACTTCATTGTTGACCTGAAATCTATGAGAGCTGTCTCTTTGTTTGCATTCCTTATGCGCCTTCTTAACGATAAGAACAGAGTAACTAAATCACAGCTACGAAATGTGTACCAAAAACTTGAATCTGATGTCCAAAGTAGTAAGAGGCGGCTTGCAGAGCTAGCTGATCAGTGCAATGCATTAAAGAAGGGAAGGGAGGAATCTGTGAGTAGATTTCTTTTCAACAATAGGCAATATGCTCCTAAGAGTGAAGAGTAAAAGTTTTGTGCTTCCTCTGTGGTTTGACCAGGATGAACGTGAGGACGCTTTAAGCAAACTTAAAAAAGTAGAGGAGACATACACTGAGTTTCCCCCATTCTCATTGATTATCCAAAATGAAAAGTGGAGTAATAACGATAGTCCATTGTCTGATATTTTAGGATGAGATGGCAGAATATGCAGACAATGATCCAGCTGCCTTTGAAGCAATGAGTTAGGAAAGCCAGTCTTTTGATGCTCAAGTTTCTAGTTTTTTCCTTAAGCCATCCTTGATTTCATGTTTCTTTCTTTGTGGTATTTTGTTTCGCGATCTGACTAGCTGACTCTTCCTCAATAATGTGGACAGAGGATGCAATATCAGTTGCCCACGCAGCAGCCAATAGATGGACAGGTATTGCCTCGTTAAGTGTTTATTATGTACTCTTCTTCGAGGAAGCACTTGAAAGCAATTTCGTGACATTGTGAATTTTCTCTATTCTGGCCCTTTAAATTTTTTCTAGGGTTTAAATTTTGCCAAAAATATTTCCACACTGAGACAGTGGTGCTCAAACAATTTTCCAGAAGCCAAAGAACAGCTAGAACATATGTACCAGGAGGTAGTTCCCATAAGCATAGATATAGCCTCGTCCAAAAGCATCATGTCGGTCAACCAACACCCAAAATCCTAATATCTGCGGTTTATTTGGCCAACAACGCTATAGATAGCAGCATCTAAACCATTAGCGAATGTGACAGTTTCGCTTGGAGCAACATTTTCTGCTCACCTGATAAATTAGTCCAGCGAAGAATATAGTTACAAAGGGATAAAGTACACTCTAAGTGCCAAAACTTGGCACGGAGGGACACTTAAGTCCAAAAAGTTAGGAAAGTGACACTTAAGTGTTAAAATCGGAGCAAAATGGGTGCCACACTAGCCAAAATGCTGATGTGGCAATTTTCTGATGAAGCAAGTGCAAACCAGCATCGTTTTGCACGCTAACGTGGCTAGACAATACAAAAACGACTTTTTTTTGGTGCTAACATGGTAAAAAATTAATATAAAAATTAATTAAATTAAATTTAAAACTAAATTTATTTAAAACATTTAAAAATAAAATAACAATTTTTCTTTTTTAAAAGGCGGCCGAGGGTTGAGCCTTCGTCGCTGCCGCCGGAAGGGCCGGCGGTGGAGGGGGGAGGGTCGGCTGAGGTCACTGGGCCTTGGCCAAGGGCTGGCGACCTCGGCCAATTGGCGGCAAGGGCTCGCGAGCCATCGCCGGATCTAGGCAAGGGCCGCACAGAGCTGGGCGAGGGCTGCGACCCTCGCTCCAGATCTAGGCGAGGGTCACGGCCCTCGCCTAGCTCCGACAAGGGTTAGCAACCCTCACCCAAATATGGGGCAAGGACACGTGAGACCTCGCCACCGGTCGGTCGGGGTCGTCGGCCCTTGGCTAGGGCCTGGTGACCCCGGCCGACCCTCCCCCCTTTGTAGCCAGCCCTTCGGCGGCGACGGCGAGGGCTCGGCTCTTAGCCGCTTGCCTCTTTTTATTTTTATTTTTATTTTTTAATATTTTAATTTTAATTTTAAATAAATTTATTTTTTAATTTAATTAATTTTTTTTACACGTCGTACCAAAACGACGTCATTTTTGTATTGTCTAGCCACGTCAGCATGTAAAACGACGCTGTTTTGCACTTGTTTCGCTAGAAAATCGACACATCGGCATTTTGGCCGGAGTGACACTTAAGTAATCCATTTTACTCTGATTTTAACACTTAAGTATTACTTTCCTAACTTTTGGTACTTAAGTGTCCCCTGTGTCAAGTTTTAGCTCTTGGGGTGTACTTTTTCCATTACAAAGGCATGAGTAAGTTTACTCTTGAGCAATGTGTGAGTTACTCCTTTGAAGTAGCTGTTTTAGCTTATTTGACCTTCCAAGTTTCTTTGAATTGAAGTTCTTATCCTGAAATGCAACTAAAGGTGGGAATTACTGATGATTTGTGAAAAAGCTATTATAAACACATAGAGGAGGGTGAATAGGTGTAAAAATAATTTTTCTAAAATAGCAGTAAAAAGGTTTTTCTTTTAAACTGAGTCTATTAAACTATAGACTTTGAATAAAGATTCAAACTCAAGCAAATATAGTTAAATTCAGAAAAAAAAAATAACGTAGCAAATAAATTGAATGAGTTTAGGGAAGAGAAAATAAACACAAGATTTATAGTGGTTTGGCTTAGATTATGCCTACATCCACTCTCCCACGCTAACAACCTGTTGGAGAAAACTTCATTGAGTATTTTGAAATTGACAAAACGTTTCCATCAGTCTAGTCTGAAGACTTGTAGACTCTTTCATCAAAGTCTGAAGATTTTCGGACTACCAGACTCAAGACTCAAAGTCTATCCTCATTGACAGTTACTAGACCGTCGAAGAAGGCTTATCCGAAACTGGATATTTCGTTAAGGATTTGACTTTATCAACTGGAGAAGATCTCTTGGCTGGATGTAACATGTCGGAATCCTTTATTCAAATCAAGATTGATTCAAGGATTTTGGATCTGTTGATTGGCGAAGTATACTTGGAAGGTTCTACTTATGGAAACCCAAATCCTGATTGTATGGGCGAGCATGATTGATGGGCTATCGTCATGTTCCTTAAATAGCTCGAAGATCTTCCTAATTGATTCTATCCAACGGGTAGATTGGAAGAATTCCTTTGGTAAATGCCAACGGGTATGATGGCATAAAGGAGTGTATAAGGAAGACGTTTCAGTTGTTTGAGGATGTGCGCGATAGAAGAATTCCAAAGTCTGAAACTCCTTATTCTTAGTCAATTAAATTGTTGAGCGAAATCTTGTACACAAAAGAGAGTCTATATCTTTGAGAGACCTTGAGGAAGTGTAGAAGAGTCTCTACACTGTGGAATCAAGAAAGAGCTTTTCTGTAACAATTCTTTTGTTCATAGTGGAATCCAGCCGGTGGGCTGTCAGTGCGGAAGAGTGGATGTAGGCTTAGAATAAGTCGAACCACTATAATCTCATTGTTCATTTTCTCTTCCCTACTCTTTTTTACTTTGATCGTAATTCGTTTTGTTTACAAAAGACGAATTTTCTTCTATTATTAATTAGTGCTGCTCACTTATCTCAAGAAATTATTTTTACACCTATTCACCCCCCTCTAGGTGCCTATACTAGCTATCACAATTGGTATCAGAGCTTGTGTACTCACTTAAGTTGAAGTGTTTTACTTCAGAGTTAAAAATCCATGGCTAGTATGTTGGCTCCAGGACTGGTTGAAGGGCAAAGCAAGACCAGACCTCCTTATTTTGATGGAAAGGAATACAACATATGGAAAAACAAGATGAAGACATTCCTAAGATCAAAAGATCCTCTGGAATGGAATGTGGTAGACAAAGGAATCATTCCTAAAGCTGTACCTGTCTCAAAAAGAGGAAAAGAAGCTGTTGAGTCTAGCGGAATGACTCAGGAAGAGATAACCAAGAGACAAGCTCTTGATGCAAAAGCAATTTATTCTTTATATTGTGCATTATCACCTACTGAATATAACAGAATATCTTCTTATGTTACAGCCAAAGAAGTCTGGGATAGATTACACATCACTTATGAAGGAACTGATCGAGTGAAAGAAACCAGAATCAACATTCTGCTCGGTCAATACAAAGCTTTCAAAATGAAATCAGGAGAATCTATCACTGACATGTTTAGTCGTTTTACAGAAATCGTGAATGGTCTTGAAAATCAAGGTCAACCAATTTATGATCCCATGAAAGTAAACAAGCTACTGTGTGGACTCTCCAAGGATTGAAATCACATAAAGACCTCAATAAGGGAGACACAAAGAATTATGCCACTTTCTGTCGATGAATTGGTTGGGACTCTTCAGTCTTATGAAGTGGAGCGAATCAATGAAGATGAAGATCCTAAAGGTAAGAAATCCATTGCATTAAAATCTAATGATGATTTTGATGTCACAGATTCTGAAGACGATATGGATGATGAGGAGCTTGCTCTCATGATAAGAAGATTCAAAAAGCTAAACAGAAAGGGGAGAAGATTCAATCCAAAGAAACAGAGTTTTCAAAAGCAATAGACTAAGTCTGTTGAGGATGATGAATCCAATAGAGATATAGTTTGCTTTGAATGTAAGAAAAAGTGACACATCAGACCCAACTGTCCCCTTCTGAGGAAAAAGAAAGGAAAAGCTGAGAAATATCGAAAGGCGCTCAAAGCAGAAACTTGGAGTGATACAGAATGTGAAGAAAGTGATGATGATTATGCCAATATATGTCTCATGGCCCAATCGGATTCAGATTCAAACTCCGAGACAGACTGAGTTCAGACAGTGAATTTGAGGTAAGTAATTTGAAAATCCCTACTAAAGTTTCTAAATACATTGATGAATTGTGTCTTAGTCTCAAGACCTCTCTTAAAAGGATTTCCGAACTTAAAAGAGAAAATTCTACACTAAAACAATAGGAAAATATTTTGAAAGAAAATGTCAAAAGTTTAGACAAAAGTGTTTCTGCCTTGAAAGAAAATGAAGACAATCTTTCAAAAGAAAATACTTTTTTGAAAAATGACATCTCAAATATTTCTAAAAGATTTTCTTTAGGATCTGAGAAACTTGAAAAAATTCTTTCAGCACAAAGACCTTATTTCAACAAATCAGGTTTAGGAATGACGGCTGAAACCATTCATCTAATTGATTTTCCTAAAGTAAAGGAAAGAATTAAGCAAAGACCTACAATAGATGCTTATAAAATTCATTTCCAAAAAGTTTTTGTAAAACCAATAAGTCGCAGTGCTCTTAGATGTTCTAAACGTAATAGCTCAGATCATTTTGAGAAAGAATGTCCTATGGTTTGGAAACCTGTTAAAAAGGTATGGGCAAAGACCGTATATCATACTAACATCAAAAGACCCAAGAAAATATGGGTACCAAAGAAAACTTGAGTCTCTTTTCTAAATGCAGGTCACTATCAAGAAAAAATGTTAAATGGTACCTGGATAATGGATGCTCAAGGCATATGACAGGAGATTCAAATTACTTCATAAAGCTTGTTCAAGTTAATGGTGAAAAAGTTTCATTTGGAGGAAACAGCAAAGGAAGAATTGTGGGATTCGAAACTGTAAAGATTGGAAGCCTCACGATCAGTAATGTTTCCTTAGTGGAAGAACTCAACTACAACTTACTAAGTATCAGTCAACTGTGCGACACCGGTTTCAAAATCAATTTTCAAGAGGGAATCTGTTCAGGAATCAGTAAAGATTCTTCTCAGTCTTTCAAGGGACAAGGACATGGAAATATCTATCTCTTGGATGTCAAACCAGAAGAAACCCAATGTCTAATCTCAATTCAAGAAGAAGCAAACTTATGGCACAAAAAACTTGGGCACATCAACATGAAGCAAATAGTCAAAATTTCAGCAAAGAAACTTGTTCGTGGTCTACCAAATCTGTCATACCAAAAGGCTGATCTATGCACACCATGCGTGTTGGAAAAACAGGTAAGAAACTCATTCAAACCAATAAATCAAGTTTCCACTAATCGTGTACTGCAGCTTCCACATATGGATCTCTTTAGATCAACCAGAACTCAAAGCATTGGAGGTAAGAAATATTGTTTAGTGATCGTGGATGATTACTCACGATTCACTTGGGTATATTTCCTAGCAAGTAAGTCCGAAACTCTCTCTTACTTTACAAAGTTTGCTAAAAAAGTCCAAAATGAGAAAGGATATGTAATTTCAAGAATACGGACAGATCATGGTGGTGAGTTTGAAAATCAAGATTTTACAAAATTCTGTGATGAATCTGGTTTTCAGCATGTGTTCTCTTCACTATATACTCCAAAGCAAAATGGAGTCGTGGAAAGAAAGAATAGGTCGCTTCAAGAAATGGCTAGAACTCTTTTAATTGAAAGTAACATATCTTCACGTTTTTGGGCTGAAGCAGTCTCTACTGCATGCTATATTATTAATAGAGTTTTTCTAAGGCCTATTCTGGAGAAAACTCCCTATGAGTTATTCAAAGGAAAGAAGCCCATTGTTTCATATTTTCATGTGTTTGGATGTAAATGTTTTATATTGAAAAATGCAAATGATCGAGTTGGTAAGTATGAAGAAAAATCAGATGAAGGTATTTTCCTTGGATATTCTATCACAAGCAAAGCTTACAGAGTATACAACAATATGACTCAATTTGTGGAGGAATCAATGAATGTTAAATTTCAAGACTCCATGCAAAATGTATCGACTCAACTTGAAGAATCTGAACCTACTCCAGACTCTACAAAGTCTAAATCTCCAGAAGCAGCTCAGACTTCAAAAGACCAGCAACAAATGATCGTCGAAGATTCAAATAAGGAAAAAGATCAACAGTCTGACAAATCAACCAGCAACTGGAAGCATAAGTCCAGTCATCTCAAAGATCTCATTATTGGTGATATTAATGAAGGAATTCGTACAAGATGCAAAAGGCACGAAGAATCTAGTGCTTTGGCTTTTATTTCTGAAATAGAACCCAAGAGCATAGAAGAAGCTTTATCTGATGAAAGCTGGATTGAAGCCATACAAGAAGAACTCAGGCAATTCAGCATTAATGATGTCTGGGAATTGACTCATAAACCGAAAGGTAAATCTATCATTGGAGCTAAATAGGTTTTAAGGAACAAGATGAACGAGAAAGGAAAGGTCGTAAGAAACAAAGCAAGACTCGTGGCCAAGGGATATACGAAAGAAGAAGGGATAAACTATGATGAGACTTACGCGCCAGTAGCAAGGTTAGAAGTAATTCGATTATTACTTGCTTTTGCTTGTCATAAAAATTTCAGGTTATTCCAAATGGACATTAAAAGTGATTTCCTAAATGGATTTATCCAAGAGGAAGTCTATGTGGAACAACCACCCGGTTTTGAAGACCCAAGGAAACCAGACTCTGTATTCAGACTGAAAAAGGCTTTATATGGTTTAAAGCAAGCACCCCGAGCTTGGTACAACAGACTAAGTAAATTTTTAATTCAAAATGGCTTTGTCAAAGGTAAAGTAGATATTACATTATTTATCAAAAAAGAAAGCAAAAGTTTTCTACTTGTTCAAATTTATGTTGATGATATTATTTTTGGATCCTCTAATGAAAGTCTGTGCAAGAAATTCTCTAAGGATGAATTTGAAATGAGCATGATGGGTGAACTAACCTTCTTTCTCGGGCTTCAAGTGAAACAACTGAAGGAAGGAATCTTTATCCATCAAGAAAAATATGCCAATGATCTTATCAAAAAATTTGGGCTAGAGAATTGCAAAAAGACTGATATACTAATGTCAAGTTCCTTGAAGATGGACAAAGATAAAGGAGGAAAGAAAGTTGATCGGAAACTATACAGAAGTATTATTGGTTCACTCTTTATCTTACTGCTTCTAGACTTGACATTTTGTTTAGTGTTTGCATTTGTGCCAGATTTCAATCAGACCCTAAAGAATCTCATTTAAATGTTGCAAAGCGTATTATCAAATACATTGCCTCAACGTCAAACTTGGGTCTCTGGTATCCTAAAGAATGAGACTTTACTCTTCTTGGATACTCAGATGCAGACCTAGCCGGATGCAGAGTTGATAGAAAGAACACTTCGGGCACCTGTCAACTACTTGGAAGCAGGACAGTATCTTGGTTTTTAAGGAAGTAAAGTACAGTAGCTCTTTCTACGGCAGAAGCAGAGTATGTAGCTCTTGGAAGTTGTTGTTCACAAATTCTGTGTATAAAACAATAGCTGAGAGATTTTGGAATTGAAGATTCATGTACTGAGATCAAATGTGACAACACCAGCGCAATCAATCTCACCAATAATCCGATTCTTGACTCAAGAGAAAAACATATAGAGATTCGACATCATTTCATTAGAGATCATGTTCAAAATGGAGAAGTTTCGATTCAGTTTATTAACTCAAAGAATCAACTGGCGGATATATTTACAAAGCCTTTGGAGAAAAATCAATTTGAAGTTATTCATACCAGACTCAATATCTTAAAATTTGAGGAAGTTCAGACTCAGCACTGAAAGTCTAAAAGCTCTCAGTCTCGAACGATCAAGATTCTCGACTGTAAGTTATTTCTATTTATTTCTTGAATCAAATCTCAAAAAGGTACGATTATCTATCCGTAATTGATTATTGCTATTTTAATTTCTGTGATTATTCCAAACCTACCTTTTCGAAAAAGAAGTAATTTTTGAAATGACAGTTATCCAAAAGGCAGTTATTTTTAAAATGGTATTTTTTTTATTTTCTTTCTTTACGACTGTTCGTATGCCTCGTTTTGACTGCCTTATATACTGTCGGTTCTTTTTCGTTTTACTCACAAAAACCCTAAGAGAGCACCGATCTTGCACTTCTGTCTTCTTCTCTTGTTTAATCCTTGAAAAAGTTTTCATCTTTCTTGGGAAACAAGCTTGGAATCTCTCAAAGACTGTGAAAGATGTCGTCTCAAAGGAAGTCTTCGAGGATCGCGAATAGGGGACCACAGCAAATGCGTGAGGGGTCTACACACTTTGATCTCACCGAAGAAGAAGAATCTCCTAGACAGTAGCAGAGCCCACAACATTCTCAGCAGCGTTAATCTCCTCCATCTAGACCTCAGAATGTTGCACATCGAGCAGAGGAAGAAATCATCGAAGACGCAGAACCCGTAAGAACTCATAAGCCCTCTTTTACTTATAAGCTTTATCGTGCTTTGAAGAGGAGCGGTACTCCATTGAACTACATTGATGAGTTTCTTAAGGACAAAGGGTATAAGAATGAATCATTCTTCTTACGTACCATGGAACGTTTGGGAATTGCCCCTGCAAGGTCGGTGGAAGAAGCCTTTGCTAATATCCCAAGTGATCCACGGGTTGGAGGATTTAATCAACCAGATGGGAATGATGATGACAAGTTGTACAGTCAGTTTAAACCTAGAATGGGTGTTGCAGCGAAAATCCGAAGCAAAAAAACGGATTTATTTCGATCGGAGGAACACAAGCAACTGTACTCCAAATTGCTGAAGCGTGGGGTAATAAACTCTAGAAGTGTGGACTTTGACTTTCTTGACTCTGTGAATATTAATCTGCGAGAAAAATTCAGTCTACTTCAACTCGAACAGTTTTGTTTTGAATCTACAGAAGCGTATGCTGAACTTGTTGCTTATTTCTATTTGAATCTCAGTTTTTTGGATGCGAATAGATTCTCTTTTAGTGTCAAAGATCAGGACTATGCGGTGGACATGAATATGTTGGCTGATGTGATTGGGGTTGAAAGAGGGAGATATCAACCTATCAATGTATCTATTGCTCGTGCAACGTTGGAACTTGTTCAGGATAGAAGAACGGAAGGAAAGATTTCTTATGTGAGAATGAATGCATCTAACATTTTGCTTCACAAGATAGTAATTAACTATCTTAGCCCAAAATCAACTTCAAAGACCGACGTTTCAAACTCGAAGGCAAAATTGATGTACGCCATCAATGCTGGTAAAAAATTCTCTCTTCCACACGCTATTATGTTCCACATGTACAGGGCAGTGGTAAAGGACAATGGTCAACTTCCTTATCCAACTCTTGTAACCAAGTTATTCAGACATTTGAACATTCAGCCTCCTAGAATTCTTTGTGTTCAAACGTGTGATCAAATGATGATGGGACTGCGAATGGTCTCAAAAATGCGTCTGAAGGAACTTGCCAAGGCTATGGAAAAGTTTAAGGAGAAAACCCCTGTCAAGACTCATTCAGTCTCTTCTATGGCAAAGCGAAAAGGGAAGGAACCCATGGTTGCTTCATCCAAGAAAAGAAGAGCTCTCATCATTGAGGATGAAGAGGATGAGGATGATATCACTATTTCTGCAATGGCATTGAAGAACCTGAGTCGTCCTGTTCTAGAATCAACGAAGAGAAAAGAAAAAGACATGGATGAGACAGAACAGAGGACTGAAGATTTGGAAGCAGAAGAGAAAGAAGCAGAGGAGAGAGATGCAGAGAAGGAAAGAATTGAGGAAGAAGAAGAAGAGGAGAGAGGAGATCAAGCGGAAGCAGAGCATGAGGAACACTTTTCTTCACCTGAAAGCATGGAAACAGGGGGAGATCCTAAGAAACGAGGAACGTCCTCATTTCCTGCCACTAGTGAAAGAGTAAGTCGTTCTCCAGCTGATCCAGAGGATATCTATGCAACTCAATTTCTTGAAGAAGGACATGAGGTTTCGTCACCCAATCTGCATGATCGTGCTGAAATACCATCATCTGCCAATACTCCGTCTGATCGTGCAAAAGCAAGTACTCAGACAGACAATTCAGAAGACTTTCGCAGAATTCTTGATATTCTTTTGGAGATGAGAGGCCAGATTTATGCTATGGGATGCGAAGTACATATTTTGCAAAATGCAGGTCAGACCTCTTCAGTTTCTTTGCATGATCAAATTCATGCCCTTGCTCTTTAAGTTCAAGCAAATGCTAAGGGTGAAGATGTGGCGCAACTGAAGGAGGATTTGAAAAAGTTAGAAGGGATTGTCCAGTCAATGGGAGATTTCCAGCTTGTTCGTGTTCCCAAGCAATCTTAAATCCATTCTCTTTTCATCTCTACCTTTTTAATGATGACTAAAAGGGGGAGAGATGTGGTACAGATTTAAAACTTTGAACTTTGAACTTTTGTGTCGACTGTTTGTTTTTTGTATTTGGCTGTTTGGATTTGGACTGGATTTGGATTTGACTATTTGAACATTTGTTTATCTTAAGTACTATTGATATCTCATGGCTTTGTTCATTTACAAGACTAACCTACTTTCTGTGGATGCAGATTCTAGTGTTATTACTAAGCCATTTATTTTTGTGAGATATCTATTCTTGCTTGAGTAATGTTTTGCAGGTCAAAGTTATCTAAATCTACAGGAAAGTTTTGTCACCATCAAAAAGGGGGAGATTGTTAGAGAAAACTTCATTGAGTGTTTTGAAGCTGACAAAATGTTTCCATTAGTCTAGTCTGAAGACTTGTAGGTTCTTTCATCAAAGTCTGAAGACCTCCAGACTACCAAACTCAAGACTCAAAGTCTATCCTCATTGACAGTTACTAGACCGTCGAAGAAGGCTTATCCGGAACTAGATGTTTCGTTAAGGATTTGACTTTATCGACTGGAGAAGATCTCTTGGCTGGATGTAGTATGTCGGAATCCTTTATTCAAATCAAGATTGATTCAGGGATTTTGGATCCGTTGATTGGTGAAGTATACTTAGAAGGTTCTACTTATGGAAACCTAAATCCTGATTGTATGGGCGAGCATGATTGATGGGCTATCGTTATGTTCTTTAAATAGCTCGAAGATCTTCCTAATTGATTCTGTCCAACAGGTAGATTGGAAGAATTCCTTTGGTAAGTGCCAATGGGTAGATGGCATAAAGGAATATATAATGAAGACGTTCCAGTTGTTCGAGGATGTGCGCGATAGAAGAATTCCAAAGTCTGAAGCTCCTTGTTCTTAGTCAATTAAATTGTTGAGCGAAATCTTGTACACAAAAAATAATCTATATCTTTGAGAGACCTTGAGGAAGTGTAGAAGAGTCTCTCCACTGTGGAATCAAGGAAGAGCTTTTCTGTAACAACTCTTTTGTTCATAGTGGAATCCAGCTGGTGGGCTGTCAGTGTGGAAGAGTGGACGTAGGCTTAGAATAAGCCGAACCACTATAATCTCTGTGTTCATTTTCTCTTCCCTACTCTCTTTTACTTTGATCGTAATTCGTTTTGTTTACAAAAGACGAATTTCCTTCTATTATTAATTAGTGCTGCTCACTTATCTCGAGAAATTGTTTTTACACCTATTCACCCCTCTCTAGGTGCCTATACTAGCTATCACACAACCTTCTAGCTGAATTTCACTATGAATCAAAAGAGAATTACAGCAATATAACATTGTTTACTCAGTAGAGAGTTTCTTTTTCTCACTAAGTTTCTTTTTCTCACTAAGTCACTCTTTAGTATTTCTCTCTCTTTTGAGTATTGTTTTGAGCACTATTTGAGGAAGAACAAGTGATTTGAGAAGCTTCAGACTTTGGAATTCTAGCTTCCACGCTCTCTGTCAAATAACTCAAAATACTCATTAAATACTCCTCCATGCATTTGTGACCGTTGGCGCTTCCCAAAGGAATTCTTCCAATCAATCCGTTGAACAGAATCAATCAAGGAGATCTTGAGTCGTTTGAAGATTGAGATGAAAGTCCGATGATCCTAGTTGTCCATACAATCAGAATCTTGGTTTCCATAAGTAGAGCTTCTTCGTTTAGAAAGTTATTGTCTTCAATATCCAATTGTCAATCAATTAGATTAAGTCAATCAAATCTATTTTGATATAGAATCCAAACCAGATCACTAGCCGTTATATGTTTGTGAATTGTGTTACGTTTTGTCAAGTTGTCTCGTTCTGAACATGCTTTGTTCTGAATCTGTAACGTTCTAAACTTGTGTCTCATTCTGGACCTTGTCACGTTTTGAACTTGTGTCTCGTTCTAGATGTAAAGTCTGAATGTGTTCTTTCTGAAGTAGAGTCTAAGTGTGTTCTGTCAAAAGTAGAGTCCGAGTGTGTTCTATCTGAAGTAGAGTTTGAGTGTCTTCCGTCTGAAGTAGACTTTACAATCTGGACGTAAGTCTGAACATATTCTGCTTCTGAACAGATTTAACATTAAGGTCTGGACACAGTCTGAATAAGTTCACCTTCAGCATAGAGTCTATCTTCTGATTCTTCTAAGTATAGATTTCGACAATATCCTTTACATGTTCTATCATCTACATAATCTATTATTTAACCATTAAACACGTTAGCCATTAAATTATTTTTTCACCTTCAAAATATCATAAAGGAACAATCTCCTCATTTTGATAATGACAAAACAATCTCTGAATATGCAAATGTGTAAACAAGCTTTTAATAAATCATGGCAATCTTAAAGAATAATATAATTCAAATCAAAAGATAGCATAAGATAGTAAATAGATTGAGCATAACAATATATAGAAAAATAATGGCAGCTCAATATTATGTAATAAATAATACCAACCAATCAACACATATGCATATTTATATCCTCTCTCCCTTTTTGTCATAATCAAAAAGCGATAACAATGGAAAAAGTATCACGTAGAGAATATAAAATTATAAATATATATCTTGCATGAAACACAATTTCCAAAAAATCAGCTTTTACAAAGTAAATCGAATATAAAAAAATAGGTAATATAGCTCACTTCGATCATATATATCAGCAAATATCCAATAAAAATTCACTTACCTTTTTTATCATAATAAAATGATAATATCAATAAGAAATTTGTTAATGAAAAAAGAATAATAAATTATGCACTAACTAGATTTTGTAGAACTTAACAAGTTCTGACACATTTACATTTACCTTCCTTCCATAGTAAGATTACGATCAATTCAAAAAGATTTTTCCATAATTGATCAATGCTCCCCCTCAATTTGTTGCCTTTTTGAGGTGATCACGATTCTTTTCCTTTCTTTCGAATTCACTTTCTCTCCCTATCATCATGATAATATTTGCACGTTGAACCAAAAATTATTTTTTTTCATGATTTCCTTCATAGCAACAACATTCGCAACAATCATTTGTTTTTTGAAATTCAAGGCATAAATTTATTTTCTTCAATATAGCTCTTCTCGAATTCAACCCACATAAACTTAACGAACTTTTTGCACAAAAAAGCTGTAATAATATCCACATAATATATAAAGCTACTCAACTTTTCGTACGACACATTAGGGACTTGCTCAATATTTTGCGAGAACTTTGCACAAGAAATAGAATTTTTAAGCCTCCGGAAAATAGTATAGAATCTCCACAATTTTCGGATCAAACTTTCCAAAATTCATATGGAATATTCTTTTGCTACCTGCAAATTTTTATATAACAAATAACAATCCTTGTAAAAATATCACATAATGCCTTCATCCGATTTGTGGATTAACTTGCTAAATATAAGATATCTTCTAAGAATATAGTAAGAGTATCCATAGATATGCAATAATATTTTTCAAGATCAAAGGGATTTCCTTGAGCATAAATCTCACAAATATATTATTGATGCATTTCGCAAAAAGAAAGTAAATATTTTTATCACGAGCCAAAAAAAATTGTAATGCCTAATGTTTATGACAAGAGATATTTGCAATATAAATCATATATTATTCATAGGCAATCATATAAAATCTTCATAAAATTGAGTAGAAATTTGCAAGGCGGGATGATAAAAAAAATATTCTCTTACCCAAGCTATATGTTTGAAATATACCATTAATTAAAAAAAATGATTATTACCAATCTTTGAATGAGATAGTTTTCTGATTGCACCAAAATCTGTGTAAATTTGCGATCATTCTTCCCTTATAGAATTTCTTATAATGAACTCATTTCCTTTTTGGTATCCATGAATTTGGATCCTTCCTTGACGTTAGAGCAAAATATGAAATCTCCATAGATAATCAAATATTCTTTCTTAACTCATCATAACATGTTATTTAAGGAAAGAACAATATGCACAATAATATCTTGAAAAAATTCTCACTTAGTCAAAGCATGATAAAATCTGAGAAAATAAAATCCTTGAGTATCTAAGAAAGAATATCTTGCATACCAAATTAATGTCACATAAACTAGATTTTCACTTTGCAAAATATGACAAAATTTGAGAACATAAAATCAATCCAAATAAACTCTATTGTCTCTAAGCAAGATATAAAAAATAATCACACGTATTAAATCAAATCTCAACTCATGAATCACAAAAACAAATCATACAATTCTTTCTTCAATCAAACCAATCATAAAAAATGATCATTATAAAATCCGAATCAATTGAGGCACAAAGAGGATATATCGAATATCAAGTATAATGAGAATTATGTGCCCAAAAGAAAATATTACATTCCTTACCAAATTCTCTTTTTTCTTTTCCTTTATTTCCTGCAAAAAATCTCATCTTTTCTTTGGTGCTCATATTTTCTTGGATCCATGAGAATTAGTAGAGTATGCTGTTTTTACCCAAGGTCTCCAGACTTTAGGACATTCTTTTTCAAAGTGTTAAGAGTTTCTACAATTTGAACACTTGAGGGCATTTCGACCAACATGTTTTGTAAAAATCCTTTGAAAAGGCTTTTTGTACGTAAGTCTAGGAGGTCTTTGTCTAAGTCTCTTCTTGACTTTAGGAAAATCTATTAGAGAATCACTTTCCTTATTGAAGCCAAGTCCCAACTTGTTATAGTAAGGTACTTGTATGGAAAGAATATGCTCTAATGTTTTTTAACCCTTTGAAAATTTTGTCGAAATATTTGAAAATTCATTTTTTAAATAATCATTTTCTTTGACAAGTAAATCTCGACTTTCTTTTGTTTATAGAAAATCTTTTTGCAAAATTTCAAACTTTTGTTTTTGAGAAAGATTTTGTTGCCTAAGCCATGAATTCTCCTTTTTTAGTTCGGAGATCCCTTTAAGAAAAAATTTAAGATTTAAACAAAGCTCATTTATATACTTAAGAACTTTAATAGGAATTTCTGAATGACTTACCTCAATTTTCTTGTCAGATTCTGAGTCTGACTCTAATTGAGCCATTAAACATATGTTTGCAAACTCTTATTTGCTTTCTTCACATTCGGTGTCACTCCAGGTTTCTGCTTTAAGAGTTTTCTTGTACTTTTCAGACTTTTCTTTCTTTTTTTTCAATAAAGGACAATTTGGTCTAATATGCCCATTTTTCTTTCACTCGAAGCATATTACATCATTGCTAGTTTCAATGTCTTCCGTTGGTTTCTTCTGGGAATTCTGCATGCTTTGTTTCTTCCAATTTAGCCTTCTTCCCTTTCTGTTTAGTTTTCTGAATTTATTTATCATAAGGGTCAGCTCTTCATCCGAATATGTATCATCATAATCAACATTAGACTTTAATGCAATTGATTTCTTGCCTTTTGGATATTTTTCATCATTGATCTGCTCCACTTCGTATGATTGAAGCATGCCTATCAGTTCATCAACTAATAGAGGCATGATCCTCTGAATTTCTCTAATTAAAGTATTCGCATGATTCCAGTCCTTTGAAAGTCCACACAGTAGTTTTTTTTTTTTTGGTAACCCAGGGAACCCCGTAAGCCGACAGCCGACAAGCAAACCTTGGGGGAGCAACTGTAGGACCCACCACCACAGTATTCCAAGTAAGAATCTCTAACGGTACCTCTGGGATTCGAACTTCTCCCATTCGTGAAGGGGAGAGAGCCCGAGCCAACTACGTTGCTGAGGGCGATGGTAAGTCCACGCAATAGTTTGTTAACTTTCATTGGTCCAGAAATTGGTTGACCTTGATAAGTTAGGCCATTCACAATTTCTGTAAAGCGACTGAACCTGTCGCGACCCGAATCTCGCTGCCCCTCGAAATGTCCAAGGAGGGGAAAGGTCGGGTTTAAGGGTACTTGATCACGAGAGTTCCCCCACGAGATCGCGAGCTCTCCCAAGCTCGTACCCCGCGTGACAACGGGTTTATTTATGCAATCTAGTTGTTTATAACAACCTAAAACATAGACATGAGTCGCCACTAGCCTCTTTTTGGGACCCAATCGAGGGTCGGGAGTGTTCCCTCGATTCCTACGTAACCAAATATCTAGGTTCAGGGACTTGGGTTATGCTACTATTGCTATTAGCGCATTTTCGGTACCTAAACAGTATGTTGTGTTTTTCTTAACATGTCCATGCATTTCTTTTTATATTTTCAGGATCGTCAATTCTATACTAAATGATCATGCGTGGTGGATTACTTTCATTCTATTCTATTCCTAAGAAATGAAAGGAAAACAAACAATGAAAATGAAATTGCAAGACATGAAGTAAACAATCAAGAAAAGCAGTTAAACCTAATCATGTAATTCTAAAAATATAAAAGAGAAAACAATTGGGAAAGAAAGAAAACCCGCAACTCGTCGGGTTTTATATAATGCATGGAACCAGAGACATATGTCGGGAAAACGAATATACATAATAAAGGTCGGAGAGGACATCGACCTCCACCATCTTCACACCTTCTCTATCTTTGGGGTCTAATCTAAACCTAATCTAAGAAACAGGGATTCCTTGCCTCATTTTATATGTGACTAAGATAACGCATAGAAATCGTTATTATATCGAATGGACATAGACATTAGACATGAACATGAGTCCAACAAATTCAAATCACAAACAGCAATTATAACTTGGCGAAAGCATAGTATAAATATACACAACATTCATAGCCAAGAATATAGCATGTTCAGCAACAAACAAAACAAAATATGATGCATGTTTAATAGTTCGTAAGACCACCCAGACAATGCACAAAAATGTGAAACTTGCACATGACATAAGGTTGAATGCGATAAAGGTTTGGGTAAACATTTAACCCTAAATCAGAATGCAAAGAAGTCACACAATTCATTAACATTGAAAAGTGACTCGGAACTAGGAATGTCATACTTGGCAAATTTCGACTGCAATTAACCAAATGGATGCATGATATTCACATCAAACGAGATTCAAATATGATATGCCATGCATTGATGCGAAACTTGTAACACGTGTTTCAAATGTTAAGAAGACAATGAGGCATGATTTGGCCCTTAAAAGGCCCAAACAAATTAACCCTTAAGCCTTTAACTCAGCATGACCATCATGGAACATGATTAATTTTTTATGACTTAATGATCTGCAAAAATCTTAAGAAAAATCCTCTAGGTAGAATATGGCCTGAAGAACATTTCTCGTGAGGAGTCTAAACCTAAGTTGGTCATATGAGCCCACACAAAAATGACAAAATATAGTCATGTAATGAAATGCTTCAATTGTAGCAGAACTTTAGACACATTCATGCATGCGATTAACATGGAAAACGACACTCAATTCACGCAAATCATACATTGTTAGAACACTTGCAACTTGTATTACAAATCTCATGAAGGATGTGATGTCAAATGAACTCATCTACAACCTCAATTTCAAGCAAAAAACAATTCGGATCTAGTGTAGGATAGACAGACATAGATCGTAAAACCAGCAAGCAAATGCATCTCAAAACAAAACCTTTAGGCGAGTCAGTCAAGCAAGCATCAGAAGAAAGTAGTCATATCAAGACATGAAACTTACAGCTATTATGAAGAAATCTACTCTTGAACCCAAATTGCATGATTTGATTAATACCAAAGAATCGAGACACTTAAATCAGCAACATGAACTCTATAGAGTAGAGCGTGAATGATTGATTTGAACTCTATAAGAGGAGTGAATGCAAAGTTACACAAAATATAGACCTTTACTCGCATTACAAGGATGTGAAATATTCTTACAATGTGACACTTCTCTTTCATTTAATGATGGAAACTCGTCAAGAACAAATCGTAATAATCTTGCGGATCTATTAGTAGATATGAAAATCTATTGATGCATGCTACGGTCAAGGATCTAAGCAACAAGAATGAGATTTACATGATCCACTTACTACTCTATATAGGTAGAGAGAAAAATAATGCAGTACATGCGCAATGTGACCAGGAAGTATTGCCAAGATGAACAACGATGACAGTTTTAAATCTATACACAGGTTCCATGATCTAAACGAGACACTCAGAAAAATTTGAGCATAGACAATCAGACGCATTCGTTCAAATGATCCGGTCCTTTGATATCAACGTATTCTAAAACTACTGTCGATGGAAGACTGGCGATAACAAAATTCTCTACTCCCGCGCACCAGAACAGAACAGTCACCATCATTTCAAACAGAAACATCAATCTCATCAGCATATGACATAATAAAATGTATAGTTTACTTTTATCCAGAGAGATGAGCAATCAAAATTTGTCAGACATTACTTGTGTGCATTCATGTTAAACGAATCAGCATCTTCAATGCCATCAAAGTATAGCCAATATTCAGGACAAATACAAGCACTTCCAGCATATGCAGCATCAATATGGAACCACATCCCATTAGCAACTATTGCTAGTGTAAACAAGGGATTAACTGCCGTTGAAGAACAGTATGAACAGATATAAATGGTTTTTAGTCTTTTGAAATGAGGGAAACAGAATAGTTCTATTCAACAGAAGGTGAACATCGAGCTAAACAAAACTCAAGTAAGCCACGCTCGCAACAGTATGAACAGATATAAATGGTTTTTAGTCTTTTGAAATGAGGGAAACAGAATAGTTCTATTTAATAGAAGGTGAACATCGAGCTAAACAAAACTCAAGTAAGCCACGCTCGCAAATAACAGCGACAATTTGCTTTCTCACGTTCTTATCATAATCCAGCAGTCAATCGCATAAGGCCCCAATTATTTGAGAAGATTAAGTTCTAGAAGGATTTCACAGCAGGAAGTTCTTGATATATTCAAGCACAAACATTCTTACCTCAACAGCTTTGTCAGTTATTCTCTTCAAGAATTCTAAAAAGATCGGCTCTGCTTTGCTGCGTCTGTCTTCCGATTGTTGAAGCTGTTCTTCGAGTAATGACTGATCCAAACCTTGTGAAATTTTGATTGAATCGGCGACTTCAATGGATAGCCGGCTATTTCAATGGCTGAATCAGCAAAAGGAAATACATGCTCGGCACCAGCAAAAGAAAACGGCAGGGGATGGAGGATTGAGATGACTCTAGAAAAAAAATTTACTAGAGAAAACGAATCAGTAATTTGAACGAGACTTGCCGAGATTTAGGGGAAAATCCTCGGAAGTGACTCGATCTAGAGGGAAATCGTTGTTGAACCTTCTCCGAACTCAGCGTGGATCCGAACCTCGCACCTCCAACTCCTCAACCGGCAGTTGCTCAAGCCAGCTAGATCGAGAGATTCCGATCCTCAGAGACAGAGTCGAGAGAAAATCCCCGGCGGTAGTTGATGAACAAGAAGGTGATCGGAAACCATTGCCGCCACCGCCATCGATTGAGCTCCGGATTTCTATCCTCAAGGATGAGCTTCGTGATTCGAGCTCCTCCACCGGTCGCTGCACCATCTTTTAGGGCTCGAAGAAATGCAGAGGAAGATTCGAGATTCCTGATGAGAGCTGGAGGACAAAACAGTAGATCAAAGAAACGGTGGTCAGAGGCATCGGATCCGACGCCGATCGCGAGAGAGGCAATCGCGAGGACGGCGATTGCCGCGAAGAGGCGGCGACGGCCGGCTCCTTCCTCAGGCTTCTCTCGCCGAAGATGGTGGAGTCGATCGATGGATCCTTTTGGGTATTTTTTTTCGGTCTTTCGTGAGCTCTGAGCCGAGAAAGGGATGAAGAGCCGTCCGTTTTTCCCCCCAGAGAGAGAGCGTGAGAGAGCGGGAGAAAACCATTCTAGAGAGAGAGAGAATCCCCGCACGAAAATTTTAGAGAGAGAGGGAGAATCTTGTCCAATGACCTCTTTTTTCCCCCGCGCCAAAAAAAATGAGCGAGCCTTTATATATTTTTTTTTAGCGTTTTTTCCCTTTTTTCTCTTTTTGTTTTCTTTTTATTTCTTTTTTTTTCCTTGTTTTCTTTACATTTTTTTTAATGCTTTCATTCTTTTTCATTCATTTTTTTGGCTCTTTATTTTTTTTATATTTTTCTTGCAAAAAGAATGTTTAAAACGTCAACAAAAATTTCAAGTGTCAACAAACATATCACAAATAAATTCTCCAGTCTTCATTCTAAATGATTCATATTATCCAAGTAGAATATTTATTTTTGTTTCCTTCACACAATCAGTCCCCTCATAAGTAACATGTAGTCTGTCCCAAACTTCTTTTACTATTTCACAAGAGAAAATTCGGTTATATTCAGTGGGAGACAAGGCACAGTATAAAAAATAAATTGCTTTTGCATTAAAAGCCTATCTCTTGATAATTTCAGCTTGAGTGAATCCATCAACATATTTCTCAATCACTTCTTTCCCTTTGTCTGAAGCTGATGTTTCCTTTGGATTGATTCATTTTTCAACAATATCCCACTCTAGAGGATCTCTGGATTTGAGAAATGCTTTTATTTTGTTCTTCCACACATTATACTCTTTTCCATTGAGATGAGGAAGTCTGATATTGCTCTGCTCTTCAATCAATCCTGGAGCCAAAATACTAGCCATAGAAGATCTTTAACTTAGAAGTATAAAGTAAGCACACAAGCTCTGATATCGATTGAAAAAGCTAGTATAAACATCTAGAGGGGGTGAATAAATGTAAAAATAATTTTTTTAAAATAGCGGTAAAAAGGTTTTCTTTTAAACTGAGTCTGTTAAACTATAGACTTTGAATAGAGATTCAGACTCAAGCAAATATAGTGAAACTTAGAAAAATATCGTAGCAAATAAATTGCAAGAGTTTAGGGGAGAGAAAATGAACACAAGATTTATAGTGGTTCGGCTTAAATTAAGCCTACGTCAACTCTCCCACGCTGACAACTTTCTAGCTAAATTTCATTATGAATCGAAAGAGAATTACAGCAATATAACACTGTCTACTTAGTAGATAGTTTCTTTTTCTCACTAAGTCACTTTTTAGTGTTTCTCTCTCTTTTGAGTACAATTTTAAACACTATTTGAGAAAGAATAAGTCATTTGAGAAGTTTTAGACTTTGAAATTCTAGCTTTCACGCTCTCTGTCGAATGACTCGAAAACCTCCTTAAATACTCCTCCATGCCTTTGTGACCGTTGGTACTTTCTAGGAAATTCTTCTAATCAATCCGTTGGACAGAATCAATCAAGGAGATCTTGAGCCGTTTGAAGATTGAGATGAAAGTACAATGATCCCGGTTGCTCATACAATCAGAATCTTGGTTTCCATAAGTAGAGCTTCTTCGTTTAGAAAGTTCTTGTCTTCAATATCCAATTGTCAATCAATTAGATTGAGTCAATCAAATCTATCTTGATGTAGAATCCAAACCAGATCACTAGTCGTTATATGTTTGGGGATTGTGTTACATTCTGTCAAGTTGTCTCGTTCTAAACATGCTTCGTTTTGAATCTGCTACATTATGAACTTGTGTCTCGTTCTGGACCTTGTCACGTTCTGGACTTGTGTCTCGTTCTAAATGTAAAGTCTGAGTGTGTTTTGTCTGAAGTAGAGTCTAAGTGTCTTCCATCTGAAATAGACTTTACAATCTAGATGTAAGTTTGAACATATTTTGCTTCTGAACAAATTTAGCCTTAAGATCTGGACACAGTCTGAATAAGTTCAACTTTAGCATAGAGTCTATCTTCTGGTTCTTCCAAGTATAGACTTTGACAATATCTTTTGCATGTTCAATTATATACATAGTCTATTACTCAACTATTAAACACATTAGTATCATTTGATTTATTTTGTCATCTTCAAGACATCATAAGGGATTTTCCTAACAATTTGGACTACTTAGAGATGTCAACGCTAGGAAATTAGATACAATTGAGTCAAATGGCGAATACATCAGGAGCCTTATCCAATTTCTGTCGACTTCCCATGCAAATTTGTGAAACTGATGGACCACATTGTGCAAGTATGTTGTTGTCTTGGTTTGATGCCTGATCCAAGCTTTTTAGACTTGTAATGAAGGTTAGCTGAGCCTCTCTGAATGTGCAAGCTGACTCGATTTTAATACTTGATGAGATTGGGAATGATATGTGATCTGATCATACAAATCAATTGAAACATACTTTGGTGGTAGTATCTCCGCCTGCATGCCTTTTATGCTTGATGAGATTGTGGGTGATATGTAATTTGATCATACAACTCATGGAAACATACTTTGACAAAGCATAACCCTCCCTCCCTTTCTAATATTGCGCCATTTTCCAAAAGGTTCTTGTGGTTCCAGCCGACGAGCTATGGCAGTTAACTCTCTCTCTCTCTCTCTCCCTCTCTTATCTTGCGCCATTTTCCAAAAGGGTCTTGTGGTTCCAGCCGACAAGCTATGGCAACTAAATTTTTTGACAGCCTGAGGGCATCTACATTGCCGATTTAGAGCGATGTGTGCAGCAAAAAGGGTAGGGAAATGTCATTGCTGCATCAGAAGATCTGAGCAGCTTCTAAAACCTTGCTAGCAAATAGAAATCAGGCCTTTATTTACTCTTCTGGGATATATGACATAGATATCCATAGACACAGGAATGGTACTTCTAGAGGAAGCTCGAGACTGTCTTAGATGAAAACTAAGAAGCCCAATCGAGATCAAAGTAAAAATTATGAGCAGCACCATCCAACTTTGCAAGTTGGTGCACAATTGAGAAGCTACTGTTGAAGTTCTCTCCCAGAAAATGAAATTTCATCTAGTAATAAAAGGTCAGATGATTGCAGTAGGCACAAAGAAAGGAATAGTCCTTTGCAAATAAGCAATTCCAATACTGCCTTCAAGACCCCCACACAACAACAGTAATCAACCCGCCAAATATACAGGACAAACGGAAGATAAAGCAAAGACTCGATAAAAAGGAATCCCAGATACTCTATAAACCCTGTCGTGGTATAGAGCTCCCTTGATGGGATAAAATGATAAACACACCCTAACTTTTGGTATTGAAGAAAATAAAAACCTGAATGTCCATAATACAGGGCTGGCCAGGTCTTTAAACAGCCTTAGTTAACTATGAGCAGCAAGACCTGTGGAATGTATTTGATATATCAAATTAGAATGACAGTATAACAAAATAGCCAAAAAAAAGTCATCTTTCTCCTATGCCACTTATCATGCAAAAGAAAGAAATCATTGGCAGCCAAGGACAAAACGGAATTTCGGCCAATTTAAGAGTAACCTAACTTATCATGATTTGGACTACTTGGAGATGTCAACACTAGGGAATTAGATGTCACGCAGTCAAAAATGGCATACGCATCAGCAGTCGCATCCAATTGTCCTCTTTGTGAAACTGACAGACCACAAGCGTGCGGAGTTTGGGACATCTGGAATGCCATAACTTGGCACGGAGGGACACTTAAGTGCCATAACTTCGGAAAGGTACACTTAAACGGAACACTTAAGTACCACTCCAGCTAAAATCCTGCTAAATGGCTCACGTGGCAATTTTCCGGCGAGTTGGGAGCAAAACGGCGTCATTTTTTTTTTGGTAAAGGTAAGAAATATATAGATGTAGCAGAAACTTACAAGGAAGGGGGGGAAACCAAGCACCAACAGATCAAACTTAAAAAACGGCGTCATTTTGCACGTTGACATGGCGAGAAAATGCAAAATCGACGTCGTTTTGTGTATGATGTGTAAATAATTAATATAAAAACTAATTAAATTAAATTTAAACTTAATTTTATTTAAAATATTCTAAAAAATAAAAAAAACTTCAAAAATTAAAAAATTAAAATTAAAAAAAACTTAAAAAAGAAAATTTAAATTAAAAAAACGTAAAATTTAAAAAAATTAAAAAATAAAAAACTTAAAATAAAAAATAAAAACTTAAAAAATAAAAACTTTAAATTAAGAAAAATTAAAATTTAAAAACTTAAAATTTAAAAACTTAAAATTTTAAAAATTAAAAATTAAAATTTTAAAAACTTAAAATTTTAAAAACTTAAAGTTTAAAAAACTTAAAATTTTAAAAACTTAATTTAAAAATTTAAAAAATTTCCATATTTAAATTTTAAGTTTTTTAAATTTTAGTTTTTTTAATTTTAAGTTTTTTAAGTTTTAATTTTTAAAATTTTAAATTAATTTTTTTAATTTTAAGTTTTTATTTTTTAAGTTTTAAATTTTAAGTTTTTTAATTTTAATTTTTTTAATTTTAAGTGATTTATTTTTTAGAATATTTAGATAAAATTAAGTTTAAATTAAATTTAATTAATTTTATATTAATTATTTACATATTAGACATAAAACGACATCGTTTTTGCATTTTCTCGCCATGTCAGCGTGCAAAACGACGCCGTTTTACACCCAACTCGCCGGAAAATTCATTTGGCCGGATTTTAGCCGAAGTGGCACTTAAGTGTTCCACTTTACTCCGAAATTGGCACTTAAGTGTACCTTTCCGAAGTTATGGCACTTGAGCTGTTCTTCTGTCCAAGCGTGCAAGTATATTATTGCCTCTAGTCCGATGCCTGATCCAAGCTTCCTACGACTTGCAATAAAGGCCAACTGAACCCTTTATGATTACGCAAGCCGAATCTGCTTCTATGCTCAATGAGGATAGGGGTGATGTCTAGTTTTGATTATACAAGCATACTTTGACAGTTATATCTCCGCCTGTAAAACCCCCACCCCACAGTCTGTGAGCATATATATATTTGACGATTTAGAGAAACGTGTGAAGCATAAAAAGGGTAGGAAAATCAATTTGCTACATTAAAACATACGAGCAGTTTCTAAAACCTGCTAACAAAGTGAAATCGGGCCTTTATTTGCTATCCTGGCATGTGACTAGGTAGTGAGTACGCAGTCCTCAAAGATTAGAGTGCATTAATCATAACAGGGGCACAAAGAGAAGTTTGATGTTCGACATCTAGTTGAAATAAAAAGAGACAGCACATTAATAGTACCAGAAAGAAAAATAAAAGTCTCAATGGGGAACATATTATGATTCACGCGACCGCCACAAAACATGTCTTTTAAGTATCAAAGAAAATAATCAATGCATACGGGCAGTAGCTGGAGTGTTCCTAATTGCAGGCTGGACAGGTCCCACACAACCTCAGCTATGACAGTAGACCCGTGGAATGTTATATATCAAATCACAAGAGGCACTCCAATATTTTCTCCTCCTGCCTCTTGCATTTGTTTCGTCGCCTCATTTTCTCCATCAATCTCATCCACGACGTTGTCCACATCATCGATATTCCTGTGACAAATTGGACATCAGTAAACTTTGCAAGCAAAAGAAAGCATGATAGTCAAGCACCTAGCTAATTCAAGCCTTCTCTATTAAATATATGTTTATATATATGATTTAAATTCACAACCTCCGCACGCTGACCGCACGACCGCCAAACGTCGATCGCACGACCACCGCACGCCGACCATCACCGGTGGTCCGGACCAGCTGCCTATCATTTTCCTGAACCCAACCTAGTATGCTAGGAGAAGGGCTTCACGGGAATCAAGGCCGGGGGACCCAAATTAAGGGTGATTCGGACCCCCGCGGTTATCATTACCCCATTTTACTGTTGGGGTTGACTCCGAGAACAGAAGCAGTTCAAGGACATGCTTAGGTCCAACAGCACATTGATAGTACCAGAAAGAAACATACAGGTATCAATGGGGAACATATTATGATTCACGCGACCTCCACAAAACATGTCTTTTAAGTATCAAAGAAAATTATCCATGCATACGGGCAGCAGCAGGAGCGTTCCTAATTGCAGGCTGGACAGGTCCCACACAACCTCAGCTATGACAGTAGACCCGTGGAATGTTATATCTCAAATCACAAGAGGCATTCCAATATTTTCTCCTCCTGCCTCTTGCATTTGTTTCGTGGCCTCATTTTCTCCATCAATCTCATCCATGATGTTGTCCACATCATCGATATTCCTGTGACAAATTGGACATCAGTAAACTTTGCAAGCAAAAGAAAGCATGATAGTCAAGCACCCAGCTAATTCAAGCCTTCTCTATTAAATATATGTTTATATATATGATTTAAATTCACAATCTCCGCACGCTGACCGCACGACCGCCAAACGTCGATCGCACGACTGCCGCACGCCGACCATCACCGGTGGTCCGGACCAGCTGCCTATCATTTTCCTGAACCCATCCTAATATGCTAGGAGAAGGGCTTCACGGGAATCAAGGCCGGGGGACCCGCATTAACGGTGGTCCGGACCCCCGCGGTTATCATTACACCATTTTACTGTTGGGATTGACTCCAAGAACATAAGCAGTTTAAGGACATGCTTAGATCCAAGAGCACATTGATAGTACTAGAAAGAAAAATACCGGACTCAATGGGGAACATATTATGATTCACGCGACCTCCACAAAACATGTCTTTTAAGTATCAAAGAAAATTATCAATGCATACGGGCAGCAGCAGGAACGTTCCTAATTGCAGGCTCGACAGGTCCCACACAACCTCAGCTATGACAGTAGACCCATGAAATGTTATATATCAAATCACAAGAGGCACTCCAATATTTTCTCCTCCTACCTCTTGCATTTGTTTCATGGCCTCATTTTCTCCATCAATCTCATCCATGATGTTGTCCACATCATCGATATTCCTGTGACAAATTGGACATCAGTAAACTTTGCAAGCAAAAGAAAGCATGATAGTCAAGCACCCAGCTAATTCAAGCCTTCTCTATTAAATATATGTTTATATATATGATTTAAATTCACAAACTCTGCACGCTGACCGCACGACCGCCAAACGTCGATCGCATGACTGCCGCACGCCGACCATCACCGGTGGTCCAAACCAGCTGCCTATCATTTTCCTGAACCCAGCCTAGTATGCTAGGAGAAGGGCTTCACGGGAATCAAGGCCGGGGGACACGAATTAAGGGTGGTCCGGACCCCCGCGGTTATCATTACCCCATTTTACTGTTGGGGTTGACTCCGAGAACAGAAGCAGTTTAAGGACATGCTTAGGTCCAACAGCACATTGATAGTACAAAAAAAGAAAAATACAGGTCTCAATGGCGAACATATTATGATTCACGCGACCTCTACAAAACATGTCTTTTAAGTATCAAAGAAAACTATCCATCCATACGGGCAGAAGCAGGAGCATTCCTAATTGCAGGCTGGACAGGTCCCACACAACCTCAGCTATGACAGTAGAGCCGTGAAATGTTATATATCAAATCACAAGAGGCACTCCAATATTTTCTCCTCCTGCCTCTTGCATTTGTTTCGTGGCCTCATTTTCTCCATCAATCTCATCTATGATGTTGTCCACATCATCGACATTCCTGTGACAAATTGGACATCAGTAAACTTTGCAAGCAAAAGAAAGCATGATAGTCAAGCACCCAGCTAATTCAAGCCTTCTCTATTAAATATATGTTCATATATATGATTTAAATTCACAACCGCCGCACGCTGACCGCACGACTGCCAAACGTCGATCGCACGACCGCCGCACGCCGACCATCACCGGTGGTCCGGACCAGCTGCCTATCATTTTCCTGAACCCAACCTAGTATGCTGGGAGAAGGGCTTCATGGGAATCAAGGCCAGGGGACCCGAATTAAGGGTGGTCCGGACCCCCGCGGTTATCATTACCCCATTTTACTGTTGGGGTTGACTCCGAGAACAGAAGCAGTTTAAGGGCATGCTTAGGTCCAACAGCACATTGATAGTACCAGAAAGAAAAATACAGGTCTTAATGGCGAACATATTATGCTTCACGCGACCTCCACAAAACATGTCTTTTAAGTATCAAAGATAACTATCAATGCATACGGGCAGCAGCAGGAGCGTTCCTAATTGCAGGCTGGACAGGTCCCACACAACCTCAGCTATGACAGTAGACCCGTGGAATGTTATATATCAAATCAAAAGAGGCACTCCAATATTTTCTCCTCCTGCCTCTTGCATTTGTTTCATGGCCTCATTTTCTCCATCAATCTCATCCATGATGTTGTCCACATCATCGATATTCCTGTGACAAATTGGACATCAGTAAACTTTGCAAGCAAAAGAAAGCATGAGAGTCAAGCACCCAGCTAATTCAAGCCATCTCTATTAAATATATGTTTATATATATGATTTAAATTCACAACCTCCGCACGCAGACCGCACGACCGCCAAACGTCGATCGCACGACCGCCAAACGTCGATCGCAAAACCGCCGCACGCTGACCATCACCGGTGGTCCGGACCAGCTGCCTATCATTTTCCTGAACCCAGCCTAGTATGCAAGGACAAGGGCTTCACGGGAATCAAGGTTGGGGGACCCGAATTAAGGGTAATCCGGACCCCCGCGGTTATCATTACCCCGTTTTACTGTTGGGGTTCACTCCGAGAGCAGAAACAGTTTAAGGACATGCTTAGGTCCAACAGCACATTGATAGTACCAGAAGTAAAAATACAGGTCTCGATGGCGAACATATTATGATTCACGCGACCTCCACAAAACATGTCTTTTAAGTATCAAAGAAAACTATCAATGCACACAGGCAGCAGCAGGAGCGTTCCTAATTGCAGGCTCGACAGGTCCCACACAACCTCAGCTATGACAGTAGACCCGTGGAATGTTATATAACAAATCACAAGAGGCACTCCAATATTTTCTCCTCCTGCCTCTTGCATTTGTTTCGTGGCCTCATTTTCTCCATCAATCTCATCCATGATGTTGTCCACATCATCGATAGTCCTGTGACAAATTGGACATCAGTAAACTTTGCAAGCAAAAGAAAGCATGATAGTCAAGCACCCAGCTAATTCAAGCCTTCTCTATTAAATATATGTTTATATATATGATTTAAATTCACAACCTCCGCACGCTGACCGCACGACCGACAAACGTCGATCGCACGACCGCCGCACGCCAACCATCACCGGTGGTCTGGACCAGTTGCCTATCATTTTCCTGAACCCAGCGTAGTATGCTAGGAGAAGGGCTTCACGGGAATCAAGGCCGAGGGACCCGCATTAAGGGTGGTCCGGACCCCCGCGGTTATCATTACCCTATTTTACTGTTAGGGTTGACTCCGAGAACAGAAGCAGTTTAAGGACATGCTTAGGTCCAACACATTGATAGTACCAGAAAGAAAAATACAGGTCTCAATGGGGAACATATTATGATTCACGCGACCTCTACAAAACATGTCTTTTAAGTATCAAAGAAAACTATCAATGCATACGGGCAGCAACAGGAGCGTTCCTAATTGTAGGCTGGACAGGTCCCACACAACCTCAGCTATGACAGTAGACCCGTGGAATGTTATATATCAAATCAAAAGAGGCACTCCAATATTTTCTCCTCCTGCCTCTTGCATTTGTTTCGTGGCCTCATTTTCTCCATCAATCTCATCCTTGATGTTGTCCACATCATCGATATTCCTGTGACAAATTGGACATCAATAAACTTTGCAAGCAAAAGAAAGCATGATAGTCAAGCACCCAGCTAATTCAAGCCTTTTCTATTAAATATATGTTCATATATATGATTTAAATTCACAACCTCCGCACGCTGACCGCACGACCGCCAAACGTCGATCGCACGACCGCCGCATGCCGACCATCACCAATGGTCCGAACCAGCTGTCTATCATTTTCCTGAACCCAGCCTAGTATGCTAGGAGAAGGGCTTCACGGGAATCAAGGCCAGGGGACCCGAATTAAGGGTGGTCCGGACACCCACGGTTATCATTACCCCATTTTACTGTTGGGGTTGACTCCGAGAACAGAAGCAGTTTAAGGACATGCTTAGGTCCAACAGCACATTGATAGTACCAGAAAGAAAAATACAGGTCTCAATGGGGAACATATTATGATTCACGCGACCTCCAAAACATGTCTTTTAAGTATCAAAGAAAATTATCAATGCATACGGGCAGCAGCAGGAGCGATCCTAATTGCAGGCTGGACAGGTCCCACACAACCTCAGCTATGACAGTAGACCCGTGGAATGTTATATATCAAATCACAAGAGGCACTCCAATATTTTCTACTCCTGCCTCTTGCATTTGTTTCGTGGCGTCATTTTCTCCATCAGTCTCATCCATGATGTTGTCCACATCATCGATATTCCTGTGACAAATTGGACATCAGTAAACTTTGCAAGCAAAAGAAAGCATGATAGTCAAGCACCCAGCTAATTCAAGCCTTCTCTATTAAATATATGTTTATATATATGATTTAAATTCACAACCTCCGCACGCTAACCGCACGACCGCCGCATGCCGATCGCACGACCGCCGCACGCCGACCATCACCGCTAACCGTCGTTGCACGACCGTCACCCACAGCCCATTGGCCACCACCGACCGCCAACGGCCGTCCGCCTTCGTCACATGCCGACCGCACGACTGTTGCACGTTGACCGCACGACCGCCGCCCGCTGACCGTCGCCGCATGACAGCCACCCACAACCCACTGGCCATCGCCGACCGCCAGTAACCATCTGCCTTTGGCGAACGGGCGGTCGCAGGCTATGTAGCACCGACACGGACAAGTGACACCTGACACGACACGACACGACATGTCGACACGTCATTTCTTAAAAATAGAGAATTTCAACACGTTCCTACACATTATATGTCAAATATATTTTTATATATAAATACATAAATAAATAATAATAATAATAATAATAATAGCCTAGAATTAATTTACACGAAAAATATTAAATAATATCATTCATTATTTTAATTTGTTACAATAATACACAAAATTTAGAGGAAAAAAACATTGTTTAAAGAAAAATGCTGAAATGATATTTTTAAATTTATTTATTTATCATATATAGCATTTTTATTACTTCTTTCATAGTAAAAGACTTTAAAAAAAATTCTAAAAAAACAAAACTGAAAAAAAAAAAAAAAATTTGACCCCATGCATGTATATTTATAGCAACTTTATTACTTCTTTTATTACTTCTTTTGTGTATATTTATATTTTGACCCCTCAAGTATTAGAAATTTTTAAAATTGACCCCGTGCGGGTCGGAATCGCGTGTCGAAATTCTGGACTCGCGTATCGGAGCGTGTCGGAAAGAGTTGACCACGTGTCGGATTTTTCGACATTCGTTAACCGCGTGTTGGGACGTGTTAGAGCGTGTCGGACATGTGTCGGAGTGTCGGACACGACACGAAGGCTTTCAAAGAGTGTCCATGCTACATAGACCGCAAGAGCGAACAGCTAGTGGGCTATGGGCGGTGATTGTGCGGCAACGGTCAGTAGACGACAGTCATGCGATGCCGGGCGGCGACTGGTGGCGATTGGCAACAACGGCAGGCTGCCGATGGTCGCCACCGGTCGGGCGATGGCCGGCGGTTGGCAAGCGGCCGCAACAAGCAAGAAGAACAAAAGAAAAAATTTGCTTATTTTTAGAAATTGTTCCCGGGAACAAGATGTTACTTTTTTTTGTTTTTTGTTTCTATTCAAAATCTATTCCCTGACTACTTTTCTATTCCAGAGAATAGAAAAATAATTTGGCATTACCAAACGGATTTCTGTTCTTTTTTTGTTTCGGGGAACAAGGGTGCGTTTGTTTGTGTTTACATTCCGGAGAACAATTTTTGACCAGAAAAACACGTTTGGTAAACTTTTTCCGGGAATTAAAAAAAAAACAAAAACACGTTTGGTAAATTTTTGTTCTTTTTTATTTCTTTTAATTTTTAATATTTTTATTTTCTTTTTCTTTATTCTTTTTTTCTTCTTTTGGCCGGTCGCCAGCCTTGGCCATGGCTGGCGACCGGCCGACGAGGGCCGGCGGCCTCACCCCGCCACGGCAAGGCCGGTGACCAACCAAAGAAAAAGAAGAAAAAAAAAAAGAGAAGAAAAGTGTTTCTTGTTTTTGTTCTTTCAATTTTTTTTTTGTTTCGTTTCATTTTTTTTTTGTTGCAGGAACAAAAAAGATTTGGAACAAATACGCAAACAAACGCGTTTTTGTTCTTTTTTTTGTTTCCGGAAACAAAAAAAACCAGAAAATCTGTTTATGAACAAAAAAAGAAACATAAACAAACATGCCCCAAAATAACAGAAATTGGGAGAAATAGAATCGTTACCATACAAGCCATACATTTTTCTTCTTTCTCCATTTATTATTATTTATTATTTTATTTTTTTCACATATATATTTTGATCTCTCATTTATTGAAATTTTAAAAATTGATCCCGCGTGTGAAAATCACGTATAAGAAATTTGCATGTCGAAATTCCAACTCAATTATCGAAGAATATCGGGAAAGTTCATCAAGTATCGAATTTTTCAACACGTGTTGACCGAGTTTCCGAGAGTGTCGGACATATGTCAAAGTGTCCAACACAACACGAAGACTGCTGGAAAGTGTCAATGTTTCTTAGTAGAAAACTATAGCATATGTGTTGGGGAAATCAACATGCATCATCATTTGAACCCTATCAATACGAGATATTTTTCTCATATGGCTGTTCAATGAGTACTTTAAAAAGGAGTTGAGGTATGCATAATCCCACTTCTCTTACTTTAGAAATGTAAATGTTGGTCAATCTACAAATATGTACTTTGGCACTTGCGGACTTTTAATAAAGATGAATACGGATGATACTCAATGCATTTAAGCTACCGATTAAAAGCCCTATTGAAAGAGATTTCCTGATCTCCTCCGATCGAAGATCAAGGAGAACCAAAATGCCATATATTGTCTCAAATTCTACAAAATTGCAAAATGCGTCCCAAGTAAATTGGGAATTAATCTACAACAAGGACATACAAACATTGGTCAAGAAATGTGAACGAGTCCAACTTGAAAGCAACTCATCTTGCTAATTGAGGCTACAAATAGCCTTCTCCCCTTGGGAAATTGGAGGAATTTCTAAGGATACTCAAAACCCGACGAATTGCGACCAGTCGAAGAAAAGTATACGAATGCAATCCAATACCGCAGCGCACAAACCAACTAAATTGGCTCCTAAAATAGCCGTAAAAGGTTCCTGTTACATTTGTAGGACTCTGTCTTGAGTTCGGAACATACAAATCGATATTGAAATTCTGCTTTACCTGATCAAGAACTAATCCCCATCCAATCAGCTCACAAAAGATGGATGGCCTTGACAAGAAGAACAAATTTTGCATTCATTGAGTTCAACTCGAAAATTTCTAGTGAGGATGCGTGCGTACATATGACAACGGGGCTGAGCCACCCATTATTTGACTCTAACTTCAAATAATTTGCTCTAGAGGTTTCAACCGTTAGCTATTTCTCATATGGGAAGGTTCTTGAATTACTTTGGAAGGATCCAATGAACATATTATACTTGTAGATCAAATTACCGAGAGAAGATGTTTCAGCATGAGGACTAGGAGAGTGAAGCAGGAGAGTAACATGTGTCAATTGTCATGCAAGGCATCATCGAATAACGGTTGGATGAAGAAACCATGCCGAATTAGCTAAAATCATACCCATCTTAAACGCTTCATTCCCCATAACAAATGCAGGTTTGATATGTCGCATGATGCTCAGCATCAGTCGACGAAATTCTGGCACAGGAACAAATCTGTTGGGTGATTTCTCTCACCTAGATTTCATGCAACATGCACGAATGCGTCCCTCATTCCTCGATCGAGCACAACGAGTCTCTCGTTTTTCCACCGATTTAACGTCAACCGCGTGGGGCCTAAAGCCTTCCTTCACTTTTCGGCCAGAGGACCGACTGAGAAACCATGATGTTAGAGACACGCTTCACCGATACAACGCTTTCTTCGCCCTTTTCTTACAGGTACCCCATGTTACGAGCTCTTCTAAAAATTCAGGCACTGATCCGGTGAAGCTGTCGTCGACGGGTCCCTAAGCAAGATAATGCTATGCCACACGCTGATAAAATGAATATCGCGTTTATTTCGTGAATTATTTCATGAAAAACTCAATGTTATAAAAAAAATACTTTTCGATAAAATTTTAACTAGAAATACAGTTAATTTTCCTTTATCATTAAATCCTCAATACTTTATTTCAAGTAAAAAAAGTTTGAATATTTTAATTTTATTTTTAAGGGAAAATTCCTAATATGGCCATGAAGTACTATAATTTTCTCAAATGAGGGTTTCATGTAAACATTGTTTCAAATAAGGACTTGAAGTGCTATTTTTTTCTCAAATAAAGACCTTACTTTAAATAAAAGCATAAAGCGGTCATATTAGGGATTAAACAAACAGAAAACAGCGGATCGGTTGGCAAGCAGTGGCTATACCAAACCCGACAATAGAAGTACAGACAAAATTAAAGAAAAGGTCGACTTGGAGCATGTAAATACCGCACGAATCATGAAGCTCGGTGCTACGACTATAGCCGATGGAGTTAAAAAGAGTCCAGAAACGCCACGCCATATACTAATGTCCTTACATAGCAGAAAATGTGAGCAAGTGGAAGAGGGAGATGGTTATCCACCGACCGCATTTGACTTCCGAGCTTAACCATTGCGAGTCGGGGTCGTGCTTCGGGTGAGACAAATATGGCTTTATGGCTCGCTGGCTCACGCGTATTGAGGCTCCTCCTCCTCCAATTTTATTTTTTGTAAATTAATACCTACTAACTACTGCATTATAATTGCACGAAAGTTGAATCAAATGAACAGGGATACTACTTTTTGAATAAATCATATAGGATTTTGTTAGCATAACAATTTTGGGATAATTATTAAAATAACAACATATTGTGGACTATAATTTCTTTAAAAAGTGGGCTCACACTAATTTATAATTATTTATTGTGGCTAAAATAAACTTGTCATTCTCATAGTAAATTAAAGACAGACATATAAGTATTTCCCAATCACATGTAATTGGTAATGTAAGAATCACGTTGTATAAGAGAAACTCAGCTGTTTCGATGTATCGAAGGAGAAAAAATTGGAAGAAACATAATCTGGATTAAGTGATTAATAGACTCTTAATCCAAATTTATTGTTCCTTTTTGGCGTTTAGACCATTTTAAGCTAATTAAACACTCTACAAAGTGTCCCTTTGTAGTTAATTTTTGTACATTTTAGTGTTTTGAATTGATTTATTTTCAATATTTTCAACATTTAACTATCTTTCCTGCATATATTGTCCAATTGTGTAAACAACGAAAGAATACATTGTGAGTAACTTGAGATGGTATTATTTGATTATAATGAAATGCGCACTTGGTACGTGCAAATTATACTGAAAAATATGTCATCTACAAATTGTGTGATGTTGATTCATGTGATATATACACATCATTACTTACCTCTTCACTTTGATACTCGTCAAATTTTGGGAAATTACCAAAAAGTTCTAAACCTATTTTATAAATATCAATGCACTTCTAAATTTTTCAATTTTCTAATTTAGTCATAAACTTCTTCACAATTTATTAATCATTCTGACATATTTTGACTAAAAATCGCTAACATAAATATCAGTTATTCTATGTGGCACAGCCAATACCGACACTGACTTGGACAATATTTATAGCAAGAATGTAATAAGGTGAAAAGTTGGGGAGCAATCTGTAATTTACCAACCTTTATCGAGCGAGTGAGCTGAAACTCGAACCTCGCTCTCAGAGAGCTTCAACCCCAACCAAATTCCCGCCAAAAGAAGAACGAGAGAGAGAAGAATCGTGAAACCCCCGGCAGCTCGAGCTCGTCTTCTCTTTCGCCACTCCCTTCATCGATCGCGTGGATGAAAATGGTAGATCTCTCTCTCTCTCTCTCTTTCCTGAGTTTCTCGATGAAATTTTGCTTTCATCTGTGTTTTTCGGGGGCTGATCTGAGGTCAGATTATATTTGGAGCAAGCATTTTGTTCGCGATTTCAGCTAGGGTTTCGAGTTTCAAGTTTTAGGGTGACGCTGAATAATGGCCCGTGCCTCTCGAGTCAAATTAGTCGTTGTGTGATGCTTGATGGTAGTTTTGAATTTAGGGCTATCTGGATCCTCTGGAGTCTTGAGTGCTTGATTTTTGCTACATCGTTTCGATTTCCGGATGTTGTTTGTAGTGAGTTTTGTTAGGTTTTTCGAAGGATTGCTGTTCTCTTGCTTGATGACTGTGGATTGCCGGCCAGATTGTGCCGTGGATTTACATGTTTGTTTACTTTTCGGGTTGTGTGCAGTCGAAGAAACGTGGACTATCTTTGGAAGAGAAGCGAGAGGAGATGCGAAGATGCGAAGATATTCTACGAGTCGCAAGACTTCTTCCTCGTGAGATTCCAATGCTTCTGACTCTATTAATCGAGTACCTTACAGTTCTCATCATACTTCATTTTGACTTAAGTTTTCATGTTTTTGCTGATGTTGCAGTTTAGAAAGAGTGGAATCATATCATGTTTTTGCATTCTCTGTCCTGGGAAGAAAGAGAGTAATTCAACTGTTGGGAAGCTACATGTACATTGGTCATTTATGAAAGCTGAGTGAGAGAGAGAGAGAGAGAGAGAGAGAGTGCTCCATGGGGTTTTAGATTCATGATTCCGTTCATCCATGAGAATACAAGTCGATAGCACTTATTGGAAGTACGGAATTACTTTTTCTTGTTTATTTGTGAAAAAATAAATATGGAAAGCAAAAGAAAAACATAATCTTTTCTTCTTTTTTTTTTACTCTCATTTTCTATGATACGCAATTTACTTCAAAGTTTTTTTCTCTTCTCTTCTCACACATCTAACACTCAAGTCCAGAATATAAATTACTACATTTTTTCCTCCAAGTTTTATTAATTATTGAAATGGAGTTGAATTTGTCAAATTAAAATAATGAATGATATTAATAAATTATGTATTAATATTTTTAGTGTAAATTCATCATAGACTTTTTATTATTTATTTATTTATGAATTCAAATCAAGTTAATTTATAAAAATGATAATTTTTATGTATATATAAAAATATACATTTAATATACAGCGTATCTCAATGTCTCTAAATTCTTTTTTTTTCTAGAAATGACGTGTTGACGTGTCGTGTCGTGTCATGTCACATGTTGCGTGTCAATGCTACTTAAGTGATATATCGATTCATGTGATCCAATTATATACCATCATTAGTTAGCCTCCTTGATTCGATGCTTGTCAAATTTTGGGGTCAAAATGTAATAAGGTGAAAATTTGGGGAGCAATCTGTAATTTTGCCGACCTTTGTCGAACTAGGGGAAAATTGTCCAAAAAGTCCTAAACCTATTGCACTTTTGTCAATTCACTCATAAACCTTTTAACTTTGCCAATTGAATCCTAAACATTTTCAGTTCTTGCCGATTCAGTCCATCCGACCAATTTTGGCCGGAAAATGCTGATGTGAACGCCGACGGCGCCACGTAGGACTATCGGCGCTGATGTGAACAATTTTTAATAATATTTTAATATATTTTAATTTTTATTTTATTTTATTTTTCTGTTTTTTTCCCTTTTTCCTTTTTTTTTTTCTTTTTGGCTTTTTTTCTTGGCCTTTTCCCGTGGCTGGCCACCGACCACCGACCACAACCAACCTGCTGGCCTCGCTCGCTACAAGTGAGGCCCGACCAGGCGAGGAGCCCTAGCAAGGGGAGCCTTGGCTTGGGGGAGGGTCGGCCTCGCCCAGGCGACCCTGGCCGAGCCGCGCCTGGGCGAGGGCTCCCCTCACTGGGGCTCCTCCTCACCTGGCCAGGCCTCGCCTGTGGCGGGTGAGGCCAGCCGACTAACTGTGGCCGATGGCCAGCCACCGGAAAAGGCTAAGAAAAAAGCCACCAAAAATATATATATAATATTAAAATATTAAAATATTATTAAAAATTGTCCACATCAGCGCCGATAGTCCTACGTGGCACCACTGGCATCCACGTCAGTATTTTCTGGCCAAAATTAGTTTGATGGATTGAATCGGCAATAAGTGAAAAGGTTTAGAACTCAATTGGCAAAATTCGAAGGTTTATGACTGAATTGACAAAAATGTAATAAGTTTAGTACTTTTTGGACAATTTTCCCGTCGAACTAGTATGGCTCAAAACTCAAAACCTCCACCCTCCGGAGCTTCAAACCCCAACCAAATTCCCGCCAAAAGAAGAACGAGAGAGAAGAATTGAGAACCTAACGCAGCTTGATCTCGTCTTCTTTTTCGCCATTCCCTTCATCGATCGCACAGCAGAAATGGTAGATCTCTCTCTTGTTCCCGAATCTCTCGATGTTAATCGTGCCTTTCGTCTGTGATTTTTGGGGGCTGATCTGAGGTTAGATCACGTATGGAGCGAGCATTTGGTTCGCGAATTTCAGCTAGGGTTTCGAGTTTCGAGATCTAGGGTGACGCCGAATCACCTCTGGTTCTTAAGTCGAACTAGTCGTTGTTTGATGCTCGGTGCATTCGCTCGATGGCGTTGCCGGCCGGTCTCAGATTTTAGGGCTTTTGCTGATCCTCACTGAGTTTTGTTAGGTTTTCGTCGGATTGCTGTTCTCTTGCTTGGTGACTATGGATTGCTCGCCAGATAAGGCCGTGGATTACATATTTCTTTTTTTGGGTTGTGTGCAGTCGAAGAACCGTGGACTCTCATTGGAAGAGAAGCGAGAGAAGATGCTTCAGATATTTGACGAGTCGCAAGACTTCTTCCTTGTGAGATTCTGACACTTTTGACTGTATTTATTGAGTATCTTACAGTTCTCAACATGCTTCATTTTGACTGAATTTTTCGTGTTTTAGCTGATGTTGTGGTTTCGAAAGATGTAGAATCATATCATTTTTTAGCATTCGTTGATCTAGGAAGAAAGAGAGTAATTCAACTGTTGGGAAGCTATATGTAGGTGGGTCATTTATGAAAGCTGAGAGAGAGAGAGAGAGAGATTAGTCCCCTGAGTTCTAGATTCTTCACTTATGTTACTTAAGTTCATCCATGATAATACAAGTCGATATTTCTTATCGGAAGTACTAAAAAGACCGTCAGTCATGTTAGTTAAGTCAATCCACGAGAATACAAGTCGATAGCACTTACAGAAGTACTTTTTCTCGTTACACTTCAGCTGAAGGAGCTTGAGAAATTGGGAGCCAGAAAAGGTGTTATCACCCAGTCTGTCAAAGATGTTGTTCAAAGCTTGGTTGATGATGACCCAGTCTCGAAGGACAAGGTTGGAATTTCTGCAAGTCATAGCTTCCGAACTTGAGTCCTCCACAACACCCCCCCCAAAAAAAAAAAAAAAAAAAAAACCCTTCTCTCTTTTAAAATCTATATCAACAGGAAATACACCAACGCGAATGCTCTTATAATCATGCTTCCAAACTCTTTTGCTTCCCATGTCATTTTAATACTAAACTCAAGTACTACTTTTGACTGACTAAATCTTTGAAATGCCTAATCGTGGGGATCGGCTTTAAATTCCAGGTCTATTTCTGGAGTCTTCCTAGCTGCGCTGGAAACCAGGTTGAGATCAATACTTCACTGTTGACCTGAATTCTATGAGAGCTGTCTCTTTGTTTGCATTCATTATGCACTTTCTTAACAATAACAACAGAGTATCTAAATCATAGCTGTGAAATGTGTACCGGAAACTTGAATCTGATGTCCAAAGTAGTAAGAGGCAGCTCATGGAGCTAGCTGATCAGTGAAATGCATTGAAGAAGGGAAGGGAGGAATCTGTGAGTCGATCTCTTTTCAACAATAGGCAATATGCTCCTAAGAGTGAAGAATAAAAGTTTTGTGCTTCCCCTGTGGCTAGACCAGGACGAATGTGAGGAGGCTTTAAGCAACCTAAAAAAAGTAGAGGAGACATAAAATGAGTTGAAAGTTGTCGTTGAACTATTCCCCCATTCTCATTGATTATTCAAAATTAAAAGTGGAGTAATAATGATAGTCCATTCTCTGATGGTTTAGGATGAGATGGCAGAATATGCAGACAATGATCCAGCTGCCTTTGAAGCAATGAGTTAAGAAAGCCGGTCTTGTGCTTCTCAGGTTTCCAGATTTTCCCTCTAGTTATCCTGGATTTCTCGTTTCTTTCTTTATGGTATTTTGTTTGGCGATCTGACTAGCTAACTCCCTTTCAATAATGTGGACAGAAAATGCAACATCGGTTATCCATACAGCAGCCAATAGATGGACAGGTATCGTCTCTGACAGATTCTGCTTTGTTAAGTGTTTATTTTAGTCTTGAAGTGAGGGTTTGAGCAATTTCGCAACATTGTGAATTTTTTTCTATTCTGGCGCTTAAATTCTTTCTGGGTTTTAGTTTTGCAGACCATATTTTCACACTCATACAGCGGTGCTCAAACAATTTTCCAGAAGTCAAAGAACAGCTAGAACACATGTACCAGGAGGTAATTCCCATAAGCACAGATACAGCCACGTCCAAAAACATCATATTAGGTCGACCAACACCCAAATCCCGGTATCTGTGGCTTATATGGCGGACAACGCTATAAATAGCAACATCTAATCCCATGGCGGACTTCACGTTTTTTTCCGAGCAACATTTTCTGCTCCCCTGCTAAATAATTAGTCCAGCGACAATATAGCTACGAAAGCATGAGTAAGTTCGCTCTCAAGCAAGGCGGGATCTGCTACTTTTTAACAGACTCTGAGCGCATCTATGTTTGATGACTTAGAGAAACGTTTGAAGCCAAAGAAGGTAGGAAAATGAATTTGCTATCAAAAGATTCGAACAACTTCTGAAACCCACCAACGTGAAATCGAGCCCATATTTGCTATTGAGGGATGTGACTGGGTTGATGGACATTTATAGAGATACTGGAATGGTGTTTACTGAGGAATCTCAATACTGTTAAATCTTTTAAAAGCTGGTGGAGAAATCTTGCCCCATCCGTGGATCATGCTATAAGTATCAAAGAACACATGATCATCGTAGAGTGAATGACTCTACAATAAGAGACATGCTCGACCAGGTTCTCCTCCCTCTAGGGACTTGACATAACTACCCAATGCCGATATCACGAGTGAATAAACTAAACAACCATATTATCTTCCAATGGGAGGTATAATAACGCATATGGCTTATGATGAGGAAGCCATCCTCACTAAACAACCAACGTATCTTCCAATGGGAGGTCTGATAAAGCATATCGATAATGATGAGGAAGCCATCCTCAAAGACTAGACCGCATTAATCTTAGCAGTGGCACCCGTGGAAGATAAAAATTTAACCTGAGATATTTAAAGATGTCCGCCAAACCATAAGGAGAAGTTTAATGTTCAACATGAAGTTGGAAAAAAATAAGAGACCACAGTAGAAGCACCGGAAAGCAGAATGCAGGTCTCAAAGGGGGAGATCTTTTGATTAAGCCCACCCTTCACCGACATGTCTTTTAAGTATGGAACCATAGAAAATATCGATGTATGTGCGCACCAGTGGGAATGTTCCACGGTACGGGTTGGACAAGTCTTTACACAACCTCAGGTAACTATGAGCCGCAAGACCTGTGGAATGTAACCGATATATCAGATCACAACGACGGTATAATAAAATAGCCAAAAAAAGCCTTCTTCTTCAGCGCCACTTGTCATTCAAAAATAAATAAATCATAGGGTAGTCAAGGAAAAGATGGAATTTCGGTCAATTTAAGAGCTCGGTTACCTAACTTAATAATAGAGCAACAACAATGAAATGCTTGACAGTAGCTCTTGAAAATATAAGAAAAGATTGACCTGCCCAAAATGCCATCTCAGCCTGCAAATCAGCAAGTTCATCCTCCTTGTCTGTCCCCTGAGGAACAGGGGGCTGGAAGCAGGCCAGCTATATCATGCACTGGAGCAGCATAAACTGTTGCGACGGGCAGAAGGAGCTGTTCTTCCAACTCAGCGCCTTCCAGTTCTTCAAGCTCTGCCTCAAGGTCATCCTGGAATTGCAAAGTGGTCGGAGATAAGCATGGATTTTCCGGAAGGTGGTTTGAGATCTACCCAACCGGCGATCAAAAGCATAACTAAAATCAAACAAAGCGTGAGGATGCTAACCTCATCAAAGTCAGCCGCCGCATCAGAAGGAGCTGACACTGCCTCTTGCGTTCGTTTCATGGTCTCATTTAGTTTATTAATCTCATCCAAGAAATTGTCCACGTGATCGATATTTCCAATGATAAAATGGACATCAGTAAACTTTCTATGATTTACGAGCAAAAGAAAGCACGATAATGGAGAACCCAGCTAATTCAAGCTCAAGAAACTGTGATAAGAAAGTGATGCCGCATTGCATAGAAAGACAAAACGATTGCTTACGAACAGCTTTCACTTTCAGGAGTAAAATCAGCCGCAAAGCTTACGAATTGCTGCTATAAATATCCAGCCAATTATTCAATTATGTGCTTGCGTATCGATGCCACACACAATCACACAACCACGCAGGAGAGTCGGTTACCAATACCGAAGACAGACCCAAAGCAAAACTATCGTCAGTTTTCCAAAAGAGAAAATCAAGAACCATTTCTTCAACCATTAGAGGAGAGAGATCATCGATTGCTTGGTTACTAGTGGCAAGCGAGATCTACGCGGACAGGACGTACAAACCTCGGAAAACTGACGATGGAGCTCGATGCCGGTCGAGGGATCGAACAGAAAGCGAGATCTACGCGGATATGGCGATCGCGAGACGGTGGCGCTATAGTGGAATTTGTGAGGTGAACACCGACGCTCTCTCTTCTTATACGAAGTCGCCTTCTCTGCGCCGTCCTGTTGAGGCGGTCGGCATTACCCACGGGACGTCGCTTTCACTCGCCTTGAAATATATTTTATAAAAGAAAATCTCCAAACTTTCCTTACAATCCTAAATTCGCTCCGTGTTAAAAAAATCGCCCATAATTTCATCAAAATTATAAGCATAATAATGCTGTTGTTTTTCTCTTCGAAGGTGAGGCTACCGATGAAAATACAGATTCTAATAATGAATCTCTAAGTAGCCTTAATATTTTTGAAGAAATTAACGACTACTTTTAAACACGGAGAAAAATTGAGAATATGCTGAAAGTTTATAGTTTATGATTCTTTTAGGGCCTATTTGGCAACGTGCCAAACGGTGACAAATTCTGATTTTTTGTTCTCAGAATCAGTTTGGGACGAGAACCACGTTTGGTAAAATTTTTGTTCCCGGGAACAATTTTGGACAAGATTTGAGAATAAAAAAAATTTTGATTCTCTGTCCGAGAATCAGAAAAAGAATCAAAATGGTGAAACCCTCTCTTTTCCCTTTCGTCATCCCGGTTGCCGTCCGCCACCGCCCGCCACCATCCGCCGCCGCCCGCCGCCGCCCGCCGCCGCCGTCCGCCGCCGGTCACCGGTCCGGCGAGGTCGCCGGAGGCTCTCCAAGCCAGGGCGAGGTCCGGCAAGCTCACCGGAAGCAAGCCCAGCCACCGGCAGGGCTGGGCGAGCCTCGCCCAGCTGCCAGCGAGGCTCGGCTGACGAAGGCCGACCTCGGCGGGGGCGGCGACGCTCCGGTGAGCGTCGCCGCCCTCATCTCTGGCCGGTCGCCGGTCTGGCGACCGGCCAAATGAAGAAGAAGAAGAATAGGAAAAAAAAAAAAAAAAAAAAAGGAAAAAGAAAAGAAAAATAGAAAAGAAAGTAAAAAAAATTATTTAAAATTTATTTAAAAATCAAAAGAAATTAATTTGGAACATAATCAATTAATACAGTACCAAACGCAATTCTATTCCAGAATAAAAAAATTTGGACAGTTACCAAACGCGCTTTTTTACTCAGAATCAGTTTCCGGGAACAGAATCAAAAATAATCATTTCTAGTCAGAATCAGTTCCTAGGAACAAAATCGTTACCAAACGCGCCCTTATAAGTAAACAAGGGTTCAAAGTAGAATTGAAATTGAATCTTTAGTTAGAAATTATGGAAATTAAGCCTATCTTTATCGTTTTACTTGAATGATAGCGCTTCATTATTTTGGAATCTTCAATTTTTTATAATTTTTATAATCCGATTCTACTAGGCATAAAAATATCTTATACTATTTATAAATTATAATTTAATTTTTGAAGTGACGCGCATTGCTTTTTAAAGTGAAATGGTATTCTTGATCTTGACAAGAAGATTAATAATTTTTTGGTTGAAAGAGTCAAGGTAATTTTCCTCCAATTAAAGCTTAAAAAAAAAAAAAAGAGGGTTGAGGTAGAATTAAAATTGGATCTAAAATCAAGAGTTTAGGAAATTAAGCCTATCTATATCATTTTGCACCAACGATAGTTCTTCATTACTTTAAAATTTTTATTTTTTTTTATAATTTTTATAATCTGATTCTGCACAACGCGAAATGTTTTGTAATCTTTCTGCAAAATATTTAATTTAATTTGTGTAGAGATACGCATTGTTTTTCAAAGTGAAATGGTACTGTTGATGTCGACAAGATGGTAAATATCTTTTTGTTTAAAAAGGTCAAGGTAATCTCGATTCCATCAACTGACAAAAGATGGACAGGCCTTGACAAGAACAAATTTTGAATACTTGATGACGAATGATCTTGCATTCTGGAAATTCGTAATACTTCTTGACTGATTTATTTCAAGCTATGTTATGGGCTCATGGATGATTTTATCTCATAAAGATGTGTTCTACACTTTCGAAGTATGCTTACTAAGCTTCAATTTGATATATTATAGGCTTAGATTGGACTTCATTTACTAGGTTAAAGTTGCTTTGCAATATCACGCTTAGATCTGGAAATCTAATGTGCTCTGTTTTGAATGTTATGTTTTGATTGACATTTGTTGTTGCTTGATTTTTTTAGAAATTTTTGTATTTGGATTTTTAAGCCGATGCCTTAATGATCTTGCTCATAACATCTAGATCTAGAGTATATAAAATTTTCATGAAATTCAAAAGTGATTTGATTGGTCATCATCCATAAATCATCGATGTCTGCTTCCATAAAAACTATTTTCGAGATTAAACTTCATATGTTCTGCGATTTTTACAAAATCGTGCGATTGGAATATGACGTTGGTGTCTTCATGGAGAAATGTCTATTACATTTCTTCCTACCTTGACAAAAATTTTCAGAAATTTCAAATGTCATTTGCTATTTTTAGCAATTTACACAAGGTGTGTTTGATTCAACTTTCCCAGTAGGCTTTGGATGTAATGCAAATGTTGAAAGCTAAAGCTTTTTGAGGAAATGCAAATTGTGTTTGGTAAAAATTCTTTATAAATGGACCTTAAATTCAATGAGTGTTTGGGAAAAAACCTTTTGTAAGGGGTTTTGACTATAGTTTTTATTTTTAAGAACCCTTCACTGGTGTGGTGCAACCCAAGCAGCGCACAACCCAGGCAACCGCCGCCTAGGTTGCTAGGGTCACACGAGACCCAAACGAGGGTTGTGCGACCCCAGGCGAGGGCAACCTGAGATTATGAGACCCGACAACGGTTGCCTAGGTTAGACGACCCTTGCCGGCCCTTTGCCAACCATTGTTCCATGAAGAAGATGAATAGTTAAATAGAGGGGTAAAATCAAAAAACTAACATTTGACCAAATACTGAAAGTCCAATGCTAGTCGCTATTAGTATTAGGCTTTTAACTTTCCAAAGGTCAACATTTGGCTGAAAGCCCCTTCGAATGGGTTGCCAAACACCCGAGCATTTCCACGAGGGGAAAACTCAACTAAAGGTACCCACAAAGTTCCAGTGATGTCAAGAAAACCGTTTATTCTGATACGATCTTTGTCTATTCCTCGATTTTTATAAAATCGTAAGCTTAGAATCTAATGATGATGTCTTCATGAGAAATGTTCCTTGTATCTTATTCTTTTTTTTCAAAAATTTCCAGAAAATAAAAACATCGTTCGCTATTTTTTGTGGGCTTCTCAAAGTTGTAGTGCTTTGCTGACTTCTGTTTTCCACAATAGACATTCAATCATTCATCATTTTTTTACAAATTTTTGTGATGAAATTTCAAAAAAATTTCTTCAAATTTTCTTCATGAAGGTTGTAAAGGACATTTCAATTTCTTTTTGACATTATTTTCATTGAATTCGGAACCCATTAAGGTACCCAAATGACCTGATCTGTGTGCGGAACATTCCACGTCCAGGTTTTTCTTGGATACCTGAAGTTGTTTTCGTAATTTCAATGAAGTTAAAGTCCTAATCTGAAAATCCTCAAAACACGAACGTTGAAGATAACCATCTTAGCTTTCTTTTGACACCAATTTTGTTCAAATTGATGCACGTTTGGTTGTTTATACAAGCCGATCAATGTGCTTGACAACTTCGCGCCCAGTTCCAGAATTGATTTCCCAAGAACTTCCAAGTTTATTTCATAATTTCAATAAAATTGAGGTCATCATCTGCAAACATGAAAAGCTTCCTTTAGGGACTCATTTGCAAATATACAAAAAAAATTTCCTTAATTGCAAAGATTGAAATGACTTGAATTGTCTAGTGATGAACAAGTGACCCTCTTCTAGGTTCACTTCATATTGATTTATTGTGTGAGAAACAAGCCCTCTCGGCGAAAGTGCATTCCATTTCCTTTATGTATGTGATTTTTTTAAATGTATGTTAGGGCCGATGCGTATTCATGGGGGAAACCAAAGGGACAAAACTTAGGCCCTAAACTAGGGATCATCCGATCTCGACCACCGTTTACGAACGTAAAGGATAGCCAAGTATCGATAATCACGAAAAAAATCAATTAGTGGTCTTAGGATGACTCGATATGCATAAACCTCAAAGGCCGACCTCGAAGCCCATGTTTTATGATCATGAATTGCTTTAGATGTAATTGCATTTGGTTGAATCTTCGTGATTGTTCTTGCTTGCATTGAGTGAAATGAATGCCTAGTCTAGAACTAGTTCATTAAGGCGACATTTGAAGAAAATGACCAAGAAGACTCAAAGATGGTGTTATGGCCGATGTCCAATCCGGCTTTTGCTGATTTGTACCACTCATTTCTCAACATATATCTCATGATTTCTATATCATGTTATATAAACACCCGGCGGATTGCGGGTTTTCTTTTATGTTCCTGCATTTATATCAATTCATCTTTTACATTGTTTGAGTGTTTACAATTGTACGAAATAAACGTCCATGCATGGTCACTTTTTATTTCCAAAGAAATTGCACGAAAATGCAAAAAGATTGCTTGACCATCCTAGATAACAACCAAACTTATACGTATCGAAAGGGCGCTAATAGAAATCTTTAGTGTAACCTAAGTCCTCGAATCCATGAATCTCTGGTTCTGTAGCTACGAAGGCATGAGTACGTTTACTATTAAGAAAGGTGGGAGCTGCTCCTTTAAAGTAGCTGTTTTAGCTTTAGCTAATCTTTTCTAGTTTCTTTGTCCGAAGTTCTGATGCTGAAATGTAACTGCAGGTGGGAATTACTGATGATTTGAACTACTTGGAGATGTCAACACTGGAAAATTAGATACCGCATAGCCAAATGGCATGCATATTCATCAGATTCGTATCCAATTGTTCTCTCGGATTCTAAGGCAAATCTGTGAAACTGACAAAGCACATGGTGCGAGTATGTTGTTGCCTTTAGTCCGATGTGTAATCCAAACTTCCGACGGCTTGTAATAAAGGTCAGCTGACCCTCTTTGAATGACACAGCACTTTTGCATTTATGCTTGAAAGGTCGGGGATGGTCTAATTTGATTATACGACTCAATGGAAGCATACTATGACGAGAGTATCTCTGCCAGCAACCACCTCCTCTCTCTCTCTCTCTCTCTCTCCTTCTCTCTCTCTCCCTCTCCTCATTTTAATCTTGCACCATTTTCCACAAGTGTCTTGTAGTTCCAGCCGGCGTGCTGGGGCAGCTACTTTTTGAGAGACTCTAAGCGTATCTATATTTGACGATTTAGAGAAAGGTGTGAAGCCAAAAAGGGTAGGAAAACGAATTTGCTACATCAGAAGACCTAAGCAACTTCTGAAACCTGCTAACAAAGTGAAATCAAGCCTTAATTTGCTATTGTGGGATGTGACTAGGGGTGTAAACGGTTCGGTTCGGTTCGGTTTTTTTGAAAAACCGAACCGAACTGAACCGTTAGAGAAAATTTCCGAACCGAACCGAACCGAATAAGTCCCGAACCGAACCGAACCAAACGGTTCGGTTCGGTTCGGGTTCGGTTCGGTTTTTCGGTTTTCAAATTTTGGGTTTCGGTTTTCGGTTTTCGGTTTCCAATTTTTTTTTTTTTTTTTTTTTTCGGGACGGCTTACCTTCTATATAAGCTCCTTGAAGCATTGATTGACGTTCTCTCTAGTTTTTGTGCTATATTCAAGAAACATTAAGGAACATTAATATATTTATAAACCTCAAAGGAGCAACCATTTTTACATAAGATGCATAATTATAGATAAATTCCCTCTGAAGAAGGCAAGGACACATAACAGAGACAGATCCAGGGCCCAAAACTTTTAGCTACATTAGATGATGTCTATGGAAGATGGTAGAATTCAAGTTCGTATAGAAAAGAAATAGGAAAACAGACGAAAAGAGTCAAGAATCTACAATGAGAAGTTGGAACCCTTTTCCAATTGTCGAACTTGATACTTTTGTGAAAAAGAATAATTGTTTAAGCCAAACACAGATAAAGAGACAAAGGGAAAAAGAAAAACAGATGAAAAGAATCAGGCGTAAGCTCCTATATTCAAGTTAAAATCTTATGAAGTTATAGGACTTCTTAGTGGATAACACTGCCTAACCTTTCACTGTTTGATAATAGTCGGTTTTATTAACAAGCCCAAAGAGTGAGTTTAAGTCCTGAAGCATCCACAATGTCCTCAAGGCCCCAGAGGCATTAGTTTTCCCCAGAAAAGAAACTATACTGAAATCACTCCAACCATGATCATCATTAAATCTAAAAACTACCTTTGCTGAGTTAATTTTCAGGTTCTACAGGCAATGACGGAGCCACTCCTCAAACAAGTATAGTTGATCCCCTAATATTTGCATTGCCAAGCTGCTTTGAGGGGCAAACGGAATAAAAAAAAAACCAGTTTATGCAGTCTGATGATTCAAGAATTAGAAGGAACTGCCCAAAAGCTGTAAAAATCCACCGCCATCATTAGAACTTCCATCTAAAGCCTGAATTTGCTCATGATGTTCTGTCCATCAAATGTACAAGAGCCTCTCGTCATCAAACAAAAGTTTCCCTAAACTCTTTAATCTGTAGGGGACTTTAGCACAAAAGTCTGCAATAAAGTGGACAGAGCAGCTTGAAATAACCCTGCCATCATTACCAAATTTAGAGGAGAACCAACAATGCAACTTTGAAGACGAGTTTCAACAAGAGATTGATTTTGACTTATGCAAGCCATTTTTAAAAGGAACCAATATGTTAAAGCATAGTAAAAGCATCATGAAGTTCATTGTAGATGTTTCCAAAAAGTCATTGCCCTAACAAAGCGCTTAAGCACAAAGAGCATGTAGACTGACCCACTCGGTATTTCCGTAGCTATCAACCGATAATACTTCATGTGATAATGTGACGACTTGAACATGGGTCGATGTGTATTCTGAATGTTATTCATGGAATACAGAGGACCATATAAATTCAAAGCCATCTTTCTTTTCATATTGTTCTCAAACCAATGTATAATAATCTCATTGGTGGTTTTTACATCTTGAGCTCTCCAAATTCAAACTTAACACTAGATTTACAAGCAATAACATAAAAGCCTGAAGATATGAGCTCCCATAGGACAAGACCCTCCAAATTATCTACAAAATCAACTCAATTTACAGACACCATACACTACCCTGAAATCAATAACGGGAAAAACCAACCCTTTTCGCTTCCCACACTAGAATCGACCAAGCAAGAGATCGACACCGGATGAAACCACAAGCATAGCCAGCATACTCAAATCCCATAATTCCAAAATCAACTCCCCGCCCAGGGGACAAAAAGCAATTTTAACAAAACGAAAGTAGAGTCCAGTTCATCCGATCAGTCCAGCTGAATGTCAAGCTGAACTCCACCCACAGAATTCATCAGTCTGACGACCCTCTGACACACCCGATGCGCACGAATTGCACGCGAGAATCACCATCAACCAAGATTCGAGAGAAAAGCAGTCACCTTTACGAGAGAAAGAGAGAGAGGGGGGGTTGCGCTGCGGTTTCCCAAGGTAGCAGAAGACGAGGAGGAGGAGATTTTTGTTTGGTCTTAGCCAAACAGCGTGTGAAGTGACGAAGGAGAGACTTTGGCCGCCCCCCAGTCCAAAGCAGAGCGCGCGCCGTCGCAGAAGGAAGAGGGGCTCTGTCCCTCAATCGGTTGCCGTCGCCGTCGCCGTCGCAGTCGCCGTCCCTGCCGCCGTCGCCGTTGCAGTCGTCGTCCCTGCCGCCGTCGCCGTCCCTGCCGCCGTCGCCGTTGCACCTCCAAGCCGACCAAGAGGAGACACGAGACGAGAGGAGAGGGCCAAAGTCGAGACAGAATAAAACCTAGAGTCGGGACCGACGGGACGGGAGAGAATAAACCGAACCGATAAAAGAGATTTTATCGGTTCATGGTTCGGTTTGGTTCGGTTAACCGATAAAAACCGAACCGATAAAAGAGATTTCGGTTTTTAACGAGAACCGAACCGAAAACCGAACCGAACCGAAAAAATCGATTTTTTCGGTTCGGTTCGGTTCGGTTTTCGGTTCGGTTCTTGACACCCCTAGATGTGACTAGGTAGATGGATATCGATAGACATACTGGAATGGTACTCACGTACTCACTGAGGAAGCTTGATGCTGTCTAGATCGAAATCAATAAGCCAAATTGAGATAAAAGGACAAATTCTGGCAAGCACATTTTAACTTTTGAGCTGGTGGACTAACAATAAAGAAGCTACCGTTGAGGTTGAGGCTCGTCTTGAAGTAAATGAAATTCCACTATCTAGTAATAAAAGGTCAGTCGATTTCATCGGGTATACGGTGATGAGACGTCCTGTGCAAATGAGCCATTCTAATCAACACCGCCTTCAAACCAGCCCCACAACAACAGTAATTGACCCCGCCAAATGTACAGGACCAACAAAAGATAAGGCCTCAATAAAAGGAACCCCTAGTCCTAGATTAGCCCTTTTCATGGTACCGAGCTCCCAACATGATAAAATGATAAAAAGACACGCCACTTTCAGTGTTAAAGAACATAAAAACCTTAGCTCCTGACTGCCATCGTGAACATGAATACCTATGAACTTTTAAAAAATCTTGCATTATCCGTGCATCATGCCAAAAGTATCAAAGAACAGATGATCATTGTAGAGTCATTGGCTGCACAATAAGAGACATGCCTGACCAGATTCTCCTCCCTCTAGGGACTTGACATAACCACCCAATGCCAATACCACGAGTGAATAACTAAATAACCAACGTATCTTCCAATGGAGGTATGATAAAGCATATCGCTTATGATGAAGAAGCCCTCCTCAAAGATTAGACTGCATTAATCTTAATGGGGGCACACAGAGAAGATAAAAATCTAGCCTGAGATATTCAGAGATGTCCTCCAAACATTAGGGAGAAGTTTGATGTTCGACAATAAGTTGAAATAAAACACACCGAAAGCACCAGAAAGCGAAATACAGGTCTCAAAGGAACACAATATATAATCCACGCCACCTTCACAAACATGTCTTTCCAGTATGGAACCGAAGAAAAATATGAATGCATACAGGCAGCAGTGAGAGTATTCCTTATTACAGGTTGGACAAGTGCTACACAACCTCAATTAAATATGAGCAGCGGACCTGCGGAATGTAACTGATATATCAGATCACAATGACAGTATAATAAAAAAGCCAAAAAAAAAAAAGTCTTCCCCTATGCCACTTATCATTGATAAGAAATAAATCATAGGCAGTCAAGGAAACCATGGAATTTCGGTCAACTTAAGAGCTTGGTTACCTAATTTAATGGTAGACCAACAACAATGAAATGCTTAACAGTAGCTCTTGAAAACATAAGAAAAGATTGACCTGCTCAAAATGCCATCTCATCAGCAAGCTCATCCTCCTTGCCTGTCCCCTGAGGAACAGGGGGGGCTGGAGCAGAAGCTGTTGCGGCAGGCAGGAGGAGCTGTTCTTCCAACTCAGGGCCTTTCAGTTCTTCAAGCTCTGCCTCAAGCTCATCCTGGAATTGCAAAGTGATTAAAGATGAGCATAGACTTTCCTGAAGGTAGTTTGAGATCCACCCGACCAGTGATCAATAGCAAAACTTAAATCAAACAAGGCGTGAGGATGGTAACCTCATCAAAGACAGCTGCTGCACCAGAAGGAGTTGACACTGCCTCTTGCAATCGTTTCATAGTCTCATTTTGTTCATTAATTGTATCAATGATATTGTTCACATCGTTGATAATCCCGTGATAAAATGGACATCGGTAAGCTTTCTATGATTTACGAGCAAAAGAAAGCATGACAGTGGAGCACCCAGCAAATTCAAGCTCCGGAAGCAGCAATGAGAAATTGACGCCACATTGCATAGAAAAATGAAAGATTTAATAAAATCAGCACTCCACAAATCAGAAAGGAGAACAAACGTAGGACATACTTTGCCTGCATTGCTTTCGTTGCAGCTGCTCCGGTTCTCAGAGCATTTACAGTCTTGGTTGTTGCTTTTGCTCCTTCTAACATTATTATCTGGACCATTCACATATCAGACATCTCTTCCTAGAAGCAGATTTCAAGGAAGTTCTAAATCACTGAATCTTGATGGCTCACCTGATCGCGAATCGGAAGTTGGAAATATCTAAGCTGCTCAATTCTCTGTTCATACAGCCTCTTCCTCTTCAAGCATAGAATTGCCGCTGCATTCCCAACGGCACAACCTTACGTCAATAAGATAACAACTTGCCAACTTTCATAATGGATAAATGCCATCATATAGTTTCAAGTATCATGCGAAAGGAAAAAAAAAATTCTTGCATAGTTGCAAGTCAGAGTTACAAGGAAAAAGAAAACAAGCAATATAGGTGAAATGATAGGAAATTGAAGTTGCAGCCACAAACAACAAAATGTAATGGTAAAAGAATTGATTGTGCTAAAATTGCTATCCAGTAATAAGGTTACAATGATACAAAGGAAAGTCCAAATCAGAATGCAGTAGTTGAAGTGCTGTGACTGCCACAAACGAAGTAAAAAATAAAGGTAAGGACAAGTTCATGTGGATTTGTACTGAATTATGTGTACACAACTCCAATCCTAATAACCAGTGGACAAGTTGAGAAAATGAAGCAACTCCGAGAAATAACATAACAAAAGCCAGGTCATAAATAAGGAAAAAGTTAAGGTGAATGAGCGTACCCCTTTTAAAATTTGCTCTAGAGAGCTCCTTTGCTTCCTCAACCTCTAGAGAAGCCTTCTTTATAAGAACCTTCTCCCTTTTCTCCAGCATTCGGAGTGTCTGTACAGAAAGGAGGACAGAGGGTACAACTGAACCAGTCAAATATGCAAATGATAACCTACTGTGATTGTTTGTATAGACTAAACAAAGCCTACAATCTAATAAAAGAAATCCACATCTTAATAAAGAGTTATGCAGATGCAAGTCTTTTACCAACATACGTACCTGAAGTATGCATTTCTTAACTACTGACAACATTAGGGGAAATTGAAATGAAAAAGACTCTCCACATAAAAGAAAGGGCTCTTCGGATTTTTACAAATACAGATAAGTCTTCTAGCCGTCAAGTAATCAGATAAAAAATCTCAATGCACTGAATAAATGTGTGATTGTGTGCCTTGGTTGAACTAGCACACATAGCCGCAGATAACTTCCCCACATGAACAAAACAAGAGCTTCCCAACAGCTTTCGCTTTCATCAGCCACAAAGCTTATGAAATACTATGAATATCCAGTCATTTATGGAATTATGCGGTTGTATATCAATACCATACCCAATCCCATCGAAGTGTCAGTTGCTAATACTGAAGACAGACTCAAAAAGTGAAACTATCGTCAGAAGGCTAAGAGCCCCAAGCCCGGTCTCGATTGGGAGCTCAGGGAGGATATCTAGTCGCCAGTTGTCCCAAAAAAACAAAAAATCAAGAACCATTTCTTCAACCATCGGAGAAGAGAGATCACTGGTTGCTTGATTACTAGTAGTAATCATCTCCATTCAAAGCACCCACAAAAAAACCGAAAAGTTGAAATCAAGCGCAGGAAGCACCGATCGAATCCCCGTCACCAAAGGCGGCCCAGACGATCAACCGACCATGACTAACTGCAAATCAAAGACGGGTAGGCAGGAGCAAAAAGACAAAAGTACGCGATCGGTACCGTATTCAACTTGTCTATCGGGTCCTCAACCTTGGTCAGCTGACGTTTCCAGATGATCCTCTTAATAAAATCCATGATTATAATATGTCTAGTCCGTCAACGAAACCGAACCCAAGATAAATGAAAGGAAAATGGATATTTGGACTTCAAGTTGCTGATTTGTAGAGACCAACCCATTAATTTGTAGATTACAGAAATTTGTAGATTACGGAAACAAAGAGACGTGGATCCTGGAGTGCCATAACTTGGTAGAAAGAGACACTTAAATACCATAACTTACGAAAAATACACTTAATTGCTAAAATCAGAGCAAAATGGATCACTTGAGCACTAATCCGGCCAAAATCCGGCTAAAACATTGACATGTCAATTTTCCAACGAAGAAAGTGCAAAACGATGTCATTTTGATCGACGTGGTAAAAAATTAATATAAAAATTAATTAAATTAAATTTATCTAAAACATTTATTAAAAATATAAATATTAAATATTTTTAAATATTTTAAATATTAAAAAAGAAAAAAAAGGGATGTGGTTGAGCTCTCGGCCGCCATCGCCTCCCTGCTGCTAGCAAGGGCCGGCAATGGAGGGAGGAGGGTTGAATGGGGTCACCGGGCCCTAGCCAAGGGCTAGCGACCCTGGCCGACCGGCGGTGAGGACCCACAAGCCCTTGCCCCGATCTAGGCGAGGGTCGCGGTCCTCGCCCGGCCGAGCCAAGGGCCACCGTTTGTGGGGTCGACCCTCGCCCAGATTGGCGAGGGCTCGCAACCCTCACCCAAATTGACGAGGGCTCACAACCCTCGCCCGGATCCGGCAAGGGGGAAGGGGGAGAAGGGGAGGAAGCCGGTGGAGGAGGAAAATGGGGGGGGGGGGTTGAGGGGGAAGGACAAGGAGGGAGGCGGGGCGGCGAGGGCTAGGGTCGCCAAGCCCGGCCGAGGGCCGACGGCCCCTGATCGGGCGGTGAGGGCCTGCGTGCCCTCGCCCTAGATCTAGGCGAGGGTCGTTGGTCCTCTCTCGGCCGACAACCCTTGCCGGATCTAGACAAGGGCCGCGACCCTCACCCAAATCCGAGGTGAGAGCACGTAGGCCCTCGTCGTGCCCTCGCCGCCGATCGGTGGGGCTAGCAGCCCTTGGCCAAGGCTCGCGGCCCCAACCGACCCTTCCCCACCTTCCAAGAACGGCGGGGAGGTGATGGTGGCGAGAGCTCAACCCCTAGCGCCACCGCCTTCCTCATTCTCCTCCATTTTTTTATTTTTATTTTAAATAAATATAAATTATATTATTATTTTGTTTTAAATTTAATTAAATTAATTTTTATATTATATCAAATTCAAATGCCAAAACGACGTCATTTTGGGTGAATTAAAGCTGAGTCAGCTCTCCGACGAGCCACTTCAGCGAGAAATATTAATATTTAATTGCCACATATGATTTTCGGTCGGCTTCGCCGAAGGTGGCACTCAGGTATCCCACTTTTCTTAAAATGTGACACTTAAGTGTACCTTCCGTAAGTTATGGCATTTAAGTGTCCCTTTGTGCCAAATAATGGCACTTGAAGAGATCTTTTGCTTGGAAACAAAGCCACGTTGGAATCCAAGTTCAAGAAGTCTGACTTTGTGTCAGAAAAGGAAATAAAATCAAGGCTATCCTATAGGTGTGGGCTTCTGGAACTCAGTCAAACAACAACGGATAAGAAAAAAAAGATTAAAAGGAAATAAAAGATATGATATTATTTGATGCAAAAGTTGGCTTGAATTCTAAGTGCATATAAATATATATAGAGGTACAGACACCTGGAGTCCCAAACTTTAGCACAGAGGGATATTTAAATGCTAAAATCGGAGCAAAAAAGATCACTTAAGTGCCAATTCAGCAAAAATCCGGCCAAAATGTTGACGTGGCGATTTTCCGAAGAAACAAATGCAAAATGTCGTCATTTTGCATGCGACGTGGCTAGACAATACAAAAAACGACACCGTTTTGATGCGATGTGGTAAAAAATTAACATAAATTAATTAAAGTTAATTTAAAATTAAATTTATTTAAAACATTTAAAAATCTAAAGAAAAGGGGGGGCAGGCGAGCCCTGGCTGGATCTAGGCTTTTAATTTTTAATTTTTTAACATTTTTATTTTATTTTTAAATGTTTTAAATAAATTCAATTTTAAATTAAATTAAATTAATTATAATATTAATTTTTTTACCACATCAGTACCAAAACCGCATCGTTTTGCACTTTATTTGTTGGAAAATTGCCACGTCGATATTTTGGCCAGATTGGCACTTAAGTGATCCATTTTATTCTGATTTTGGCACCTAAGTGTCACTTTCCAAACTTTTGGCACTTAAGTGTCCCTCCGTGCTAAGTTTTGGCACTTGGGGTGTACTTTGTCCTATATATGCACGTTCTTGTGGGATACGGAGTGGATCACAAAAAGAAAGGTCTTGAAGCACCGCGTGAATGCTTGGTGTTCTGCCGTTGTTGATGCAAGCAATTTGAAGCTCCAAATATCGAGTGCTTGAAAGTGGGCTTGTTATTTTTTCGTTCGTGCAATTACGTCCAAGACGAATTAGTGTTTGTAGCCAATTAAATCTTGAGATAAGATTTGCGTATAATTCCTTCGTGAGATTGAGAGATTATTTCTTGAGGAATTTCGAAGCTAAACACTGCGTACGTTATTGGGTGTAATTGGGACTTGGGAAACACCGAGAGAGTATTTGACTAACTCAAATGTGTAATCTCCTTGTATCGCTTGATTTATAATAAAATCCATCGCTACTCTCCCCGTGGATGTAGGTTTTTACAACCGAACCACGTAAATCCGGTATCCGATTTATTTTCTTTTTCTATCTATATAATTGTTTGATTGCTCGCTTTCCGCAACATTCAAAAACCTTCGATATCCCTATCAACACCAAAAGAACGAATCGACCCATCAAAGATCAATCAGCTCAAGCACAGTCAATCAGCTTGTGACGGGGATTATGGACGTCACTTTCACTTCCATCATCATTTTAGACAGTGACCATTTTCGAACGCGTGCCGATTTAGAAATATGTTGAAAATTGATTATATTTTTATAAATAAAAAGAAAATTTTGGGATAAAATTTAAATTGAATTCTATCTTTATCACTTTACTCCATCGGTTGCTCTTCATGATTTTGAATTTTTATATTTTTTATAATATGATTTTACTCGACCCAAAATATCTTGCAATCTTCCACGAATGGGTCTATATTCAAAACAAGAATTTTAGCAATTGCAATTAGTTAGTCCCCTTGCGCCTCTTTTAGGTCTTACCCTGTTGGGAGTGATTTTTGATATCCAACCAAACTCTCATCATAAATATAAGGCATTCTGGCCTCAATTTCTGGTGCAAAATATGGTGAGTACAAAGCATACTATCTTATCATTCTAAGACCTCTCTAATACCAAAAAAAAAAAAAAAAAATGAATAGAAAAAGGGAGAATTAGCTTTGCATAATTTGAGCACACAAATACACGATTTCATTGATGAAGGCTAGTCTTGCCTCAACATATTACAAACCATGCCTAGGGTTACGCGTTGTTTTTTAAAGTGAAATCGCACCGTTGACATTGACAATAAGATAAATAATCTTTTGGTTAAAGTAGTCAATATAGTTAAGACAATTAAGCCTATCTTTGTCACTTTACTCCATCAGTCGCTTTCACTTCCCATGTCATTTCACACCGTTGCGAATTAGTGGATATTTTTGGAGGCCAAGCAGAATTGGGAATGTTATGAAAGTTGGGGATTTTTATAATTATACTAAAAATTTTATACTTTCATAATTTTTAAAATCTTATGCTACTCAACTCAAAATATCTTACAATCTCACTACAATGTATTTAATTTAATTTAAGGAACTCAAATTCGTTTTTTTTTATTTCGGATGATGAATTTTATATTGAGCATCATCCTTTTTAACTTTTTTGTCGTCAATAGCATTTTTGTTGCGTGTTTTGCATTTTCTCCTCTTCAGAAAGTTGAATATATGTTTCAGCAGGCTCAACTTCACCTATAGAATAAATGTTTCATACACGTGAGTTCCTTTTCTTTCTAAAGCACATTCCACACCTTTGAAGTCGCGACATTCCTCGTGTGCAATGCACATCTTTCTTTACTACTCTTGTAGAAAACCATGAGCAAATGTTCAGAAAAATAAATAGGATGAAATTAGAGAACAAATGAATAATGCGAGGAAAAAGATGATGGCATTTCATTCATTGACGTTTTCAGTTCGAATCCATAAACAAAAGAATGTGAGCAAACCATTAAGGTATGAGGAACTGAGTGGGTGCTTAATAGTTAATATGATGATGGAAAAAGCTAACCTTGTGCGGCATCTGTTGTGATGCGAAGCCACGAATCACAATCTACAGGCGCAACGTATTGCATTAGTGTGATCAACTCTTCGGACGCCATAAACTGCACAAACATAGCGCATTATTTCACCCGAAATGTCTTTCTCGTTCTGGTAAAATAACCCAACAGATAATTTTTCAGATTGCCTTTGGCCAAGTATCGATATATCAGCACCATTTTGTTGCTCTCATCACAATATCTAATGAAGGACGCCAAGTTCTTATGGTGAATTCTCATTAGAAGTTCGGCCTGCCGATTGACTACATTCTTCAAGATTAACTTGGCAATGTTTCGTAAACAATATTTTCGTTGCATGAAAATGACACCTGTTTACATTCTTTTGTCTTTATGGAACAACCTCTAAAGGGATCGTCTACAATCAGTGTTTGTGGCGAGCAATAAAACCTATAACATCTTTACTGGGGAAAAGTACCAAAAAAGTCCTAAACCTCTTGCATTAGTATCAATTCAGTCCTAAACTTTTCAATTGGACCAATTCAGTCCTAAACCTTTTAATATTTGTACCAATTCAGTCCATCCGGCCAATTTTGGCCGGCCGGTGCTGACGTGGACGTCGGCCGGTGGCCGGACGCTGACGTGGCAATTTTTATGATTTTTTAATGATTTTTTCGAATTTTTTTATTAATTTTTATTTTTTTTTTCCTTTTTTTTTTCTTTTTTTTTTTCTGCTTTCTTCTTTGCGGTTGCCAGCGAGCCTCCGATGAGGCTCGCCAACCACTGGGCGAGGGCCGCGAAGCCCTCGCCTACCGCTGGCGAGGGTTGCAGCCCTCACCTAGCCTCTCCCGAGCCGCCGGCGAGGCGGCTTCGCTCGGATGCGGGCGAGGCCAGCCTCGCCCGCGACTGGCGAGGCCATGGCGGCCATCGCCAGGGCGGAGGCGAGGGCCGCGAAGCCCTTGCTCGGCTTCGCCCAGGGCCGCGGGCGAGGCCAGCCTCAGAAGAAGGAGAGGAAGGTGTTGGGGCGGTGGGCTAGGGTTTCGGAGGCGAAGATCGGGCTGAGGAGCGGCGGCGTGAGTCGCGGGTGGTGGGGGACCAGGGCCTCGAATTGGGATCTCGTGGAGGTGAGGGCGGCGATGACGAAGTCGAGAAGCTCCGAGGTCGACAGCGGAGGAGGCGCCGGGGACTCGGCAAGGCCGGGCGAGGCCAAGCGAGGGTCGCGACCCTCGCCGGCGGCTGTGGAGGGCTTCGCGGCCCTCACCTCCGCCCTGGCGATGGCCGCCATGGCCTCGCCAGCCGCGAGCGAGGCTGGCCTCGCCCAGATCCGAGCGAAGCCGCCTCGCCGGCGGCTCTAGGAGAGGCCGGGCGTGGGCCGCGGCCCTTGCCGGCGGGCGTGGGCCACGGCCCTCGCCCAGTGGCCGGCGAGCCTCATCGGAGGCTCGTCGGCAACCATGAAGAAGAAAGCAGAAAAGAAAAGGAAAAAGGAAAAAATTAATAAAAATTAATAAAAAAAAATCATTAAAAATCATTAAAAAATTCGAAAAAAATCATCAAAATTGCCACGTCGCGTCCGGCCACCCGCCGACGTCCACGTTAGTGTCGACCGGCCAAAATTGGCCGGATGGACCTGAATTGGTACCAATATTAAAAGGTTTAGGACTGAATTGGTCCAATTGAAAAGTTTTGGACTGAATTGGCACTGCCCGTGCAAGAGGTTTAGGATTTTTTTGGTACTTTTCCCTCTTTACTGTGCTTAGGCATGTTGTGTGTGGTATTAGGTTTATCGAAATGTGTCGGGGACGTTGATTTTCAAGAGTATGGTACGACACTCGGTCTGGAACTCTTTGGTCCCTTGTGAAGGCGATGTGGATGGCATCTTCACCGCAACTTGATTTCACTCATTCATGATGCCTAGGTAGACATTGCCGAACCCGCCCTACCTAATAACTGTCTTGAAGTTGCTCGTTACGCCAGTAAAAGCAATTTTATGACTTTTGTGGGGGTCGCAACTCTCAAAATTGGTCAAGAGGATTATATTGGAAAATTGTAAAAATAATTAAGATTAAATTGTAAAATTGAAAGGTTTAAGACAAAATTGGTAACTCAACAATAAGTTTATGACTTTTGTGGTAATTAGCCCCTCAATTTTGGGGAGCAAAAACGTAATAAGGTGAAAAGTTGGGGAGCAATCTGTAATATACTACCTTCATCCAACGAGTGAACTCAAACTCGAACCTCGCTCCCGGGGAGGTTCAACCCCAACCAAACTCCCGCCAAAAGTAGAACGAGAGAGAAAAATCGCGGAATCCCCCGCAGCTCGAACTCCTCTTCTATTTCGCCGCTCCCTTCACCGATCGCGCAACAGAAATGGTAGATCTCTCTCTCGTTCCCGAATCTCTTGATGTAAATCGTGCTTTCATCTGTGTTTTTAGGGGGCTGATCCGAGGTTAGATTACGTTTGGAGCGAGCATTTCGTTCGCGATTTCAGCTAGGGTTTCGAGTTTCGAGTTTTAGAGTGACGCTGAATGATCGCATGTGCCTCTCGAGTCAAACTAGTCGTTTTGTCTGATGCTCGATGGTAGTTTTGGATTTAGGGCTATCTGGATCCTCTGGAGTCTTGAGTGCTTGATTTTTGCTACATCGTTTCGATTTCCGGATGTTGTTTGTACTGAGTTTTGTCAGGTTTTCGTCGGATTGCTGTTTTCTTGCTTGGTGACTGTGGATTGCCGGCCAGATGGTGCCTTGGATTTACATATTTGTTTACTTTTTGGGTTGTGTGCAGTCGAAGAAACGTGGACTATCTTTGGAAGAGAAGCGAGAGAAGATGCTTCAGATATTCTACGAGTCGCAAGACTTCTTCCTCGTGAGATTCCGATGCTTCTGACCGTATTTTTGAGTACCTTACAGTTCTCAACATGCTTCATTTTGACTAAAGTTTTCATGTTTTTGCTGATGTTGTAGTTTAGAAAGAGTGGAATCATATCATGTTTTTGCATTCTTTGTCCTAGGAAGAAAGAGAGTAATTCAACTGTTGGGAAGCTACATGTACATTGGTCATTTATGAAAGCTTAGAGAGAGAGGGGAGGGGGCGGGGAGGGGGGAGAGAGAGAGAGAGAGAGATAGTACTCCCTGGGGTTTTAGATTCATGATTCATGTTAATTACGTTTATCCATGAGAATACAAGTCGATAGCACTTATTGGAAGTACTTATTGAAAGTACTTTTTCTTGTTTGAGAGAGAGAGAGAGAGAGATTAGTCCCCTGGGTTCTAGATTCATAAACTATAAAGGCTTCACTCATGTTAGTTAAGTTCATCCATGAAAATACAAGTTGATAGCACTTATTGGAAGTATGTTATATCATTAGAGATTAGTCTCCAGGGTTATAGATTCATAAACTATAAAGGCTTCACTCATGTTAGTTAAGTTCATTTATGAAAATACAAGTCGATAGCACTTATTGGAAGTACGTTATATCGTTACCTTTCAGCTAAAGGAGCTTGAGAAATTGGGACCCAGAAAAGGTGTTATCACCCAGTCTGTCAAAGATGTCGTTCAAAGCTTGGTTGATGATGACCTAGTCTCGAAGGACAAGATTGGAACTTCTGTAAGTCATAGCTTCTGGAATTGAGTTTTCCCCCCTCAAATCTATACCAACAGGATATACACCGGCATGATTGGTCGTATATTGATGCTTCCTAACTCTTTTGCTCCCCATGTCATTTTGATACTAAACTCATGTAGTACTTTTGACTGACTAGATCTTTGAAATGCCTAATTGTGGGAATCGGCTTAAAATTTCAGGTATATTTCTGGAGTCTTCCTAGCTGCGCCGGAAACCAGGTTAAGATCAGTACTCCACTGTTTACTCCACTGTTGACCTGAATTCTATAAAAGCTGTCTCTTTGTTTGCATTCATTATGCACTTTCTCAACAATAACAACAGAGTAACCAAATCACAGCTGCGAAATGTGTACCGGAAACTTGAATCTGATGTCCAAAGTAGCGAGAGGCGGCTGGTGGAGCTAGCTGATCAGTGCAATGCATTAAAGAAGGGAAGGGAGGAATCTGTGAGTGGATCTCTTTTCAACAATAGGCAATATGCTCCTAAGAGTGAAGAGTAAATATTTTTGTGCTTCCTCTGTGATTTGACCAGGATGAACGAGAGGAGGCTTTAAGCAACCTAAAAAAAGTAGAGGAGAAATACAATGAGTTGAAGGTTGTGGTTGAACTATTCCCCCATTCTTATTGATTATCCAAAATTAAAAGTGGAGTATTATTGATTGTCCATTGTCTGATATTTTAGGATGAGATGGCAGAATATGCAGACAATGATCCAGCTGCCTTTGAAGCAATGAGTTAAGAAAGCCGGTCTTATGATGCTCAAGTTTCTAGTTTTTTCCTTAAGCCGTCCTGGATTTCACGTTTCTTTCTTTATGGTATTTTGTTTGGCGATCTGACTAGCTGACTCTTCCTCAATAATGTGGACAGGGGATGCAATATCGGTTGCCCATGCAGCAGCCAATAGATGGACAGGTGTTGCTGCTGACAGATTCTGCTTTGTTAAGTGTTTATTTCAGTCTTCAAGTAACCGCTTGACCAATTTTGCAACATTGTGAATTTTCTCTATTTTGAACCTTTAAATTCTTTCTGGGGTTTTAATTTTGCAGACAATATTTTCACACTGAAACAGTGGTGCTCAAACAATTTTCCAGAAGCCAAAGAACAGCTAGAACATATGTACCAGGAGGTAATTCCCATAAGCACAGATATAGCCTTGTCCAAAAGCGTCATAGTAGTCGATCAACACCCAAAATCCAGATATCTGTGGTCTATTTGGCAGACAAAACTATAAATAGCAGCATCTAAACCATTAGCGAATGTGAAGGTTTTGTTCCAAACAACATGGTCTGCTCACCTGATAAATCAGTCCAGTAAAAATATAGTTACAAAGGCATGAGTAAGTTTACTCTTAAGCAAGGAGTGAGCTGATCCTTTGAAGTAGCTGTTTTAGCTTAGCTGATCTCCCCAGTTTCTTTCACCGAAGTTCTAATGCTGAAACGTTACTGCAGGTGGGAATTACTGATGATTTGGACTACTTGGAGATGCCAACAGCGGGAAATTAGATACCGCAGGGTCAAATGGCATATACATCAGGAGTTGCATCCAATTGTACCCTGATTCTAATGAAAATCTGTGAAACTGACAACACATCGCACGGTAGTTGCCATGGTCTGATGCCTGATCCAATTTTCCTAAACTTGTAAAACTTAGCTGAGCCTCTCTGAATGTGCAAGCTGAACAGGTTTTTTTGCTTGATGAGATTGGGAATGATGTGTGATTTGATCATACAACTCAGTGGAAACATACTTCGACAGTAGTCTCTCTCTCTCTCTCTCTCTCTCTCTCTCTCTCTCTCGTTTTAATCTTGCACTTATTCCACAAGTGTCTTGTGGTTCCAGCCGGTGTGCTATGGCAACTAATTTTTTGACAGACTGAGGGTATGCACATTGCCCAGTCAGAGAAATGCGTGGAGCCAAAAAGGCAGGAAAATGACAATGCTGCATTAGAAGATCCAAGCAGCTTCTGAAACCTTGCTAACGAATTGAAATCAGGCCTTCATTTGCTATTCCGGGGTAGATGACTAGGTTATTGATATCCATAGACACACTAGAATAGTACGTCAGAGGAAGATCGAAATTAAGCAGCCCAATCAAGATCGGACTACAAATTATGAACAGCATGGCCCAACTTCGTAAGTTGGTGAAAACATGAGAAGCTACTGTTGGGTTAGTCTCCAAGAAAATGCAATTCCACCATATCTAGTAATAAAAGGTCAGCTGATTCCAGCAGGCACACCGTGAGGAATTGTCCTCTGCAAATGAGCCACTCCAACAGCGCCTTCAAAACCCCAACGCAACAACAGCAATAGACCCGGAAGATAAAGCAAAAGCCTCGATAAAAAGGAAACCCCAGTCCTATATTAACCCTTTTTGTGGTACCGAGCTCCCTGGATGGGATGAAACAATAAAAAAGACACCCCACCTTTCAGCATTGAAGAAAATAAAAACCCAAGCTCCTGACTGCCATCTTGAACATGAGTCCCCCACTTCTTCTAAAAGCTGGTGGAGAAATCGTGCACAATCCGTGGATCATGCTTCCAGTATCAAAATGCACATGATTATTGTAAAGACATTGGCTACATGATAGGGGATATGCTCAATCAAATTCTCCTCCCTCTCTGAACTTGACATAACTACTCAATTCCGATACCAGAAGTGAGTAACTTGACAACCAACATGTCTTCCAATAGACGTATAATAAAGCATATCGCTCATGATAAGTATGCCCCCCCTCAGAGATTCAGCCGCATTAATTTTAACAGTGACACACAAAGGGAAAATAAAAACCTAACCTGAGATATCTAGAGATGTCTTCCAAACAATAAGGTTTGACATGAAGTTGAAATTAAAAAAAGAGACCACACTAGAAGCACCAGAAAGCAGAATACAAGTCTCAAAGGGGGACATCTTTTGAATCATGCCACCTTTATATACACGTCTTTTCAGTATGGATCCACAGAAAAATATTGATGCATAGGCGTAGCAGCACAGCAGCAGGAATGTCCATATTACAGGTTTTGGCCAGGTCTTTACACAGCCTCAGTTAACTATGAGCAGCAAGACCTGTGGAATGTAACTGATATATCAGATCAGAATGACAGTACAACAAAATAGCCAAAGAAAAAGTCTTCTTCTCCTATGCCTTCTATCATACAAAAGAAAGAAATCATCCCCAGTCAGGGAAAAATGGACTTTTGGCCAATTTAAGAGTAACCTAACTTAATAATAGACCAACAACAATGAAATGCTTAATACTAGCTTTTGAAAGATTGACCTGCTCAAAGTGCCATCTCAGCCTGCAAAGCAGCAAGTTCATCCTCCTCGGCTGTCCTCTGAGGAACAGGGCGGGCTGGACGCGGACCCGGACCAGTTGGTACATGCACTGGAGCAGCAGGAGCTGTTGTGGCGGGCTGAAGGAGCTGCTCTTCCAACTCAGCGCCTTCCAGTTCTTCGAGCTCTGCCTCAAGCTCATCCTGGAATTATCAAGTGACTAGAGATAAGCATGGACTTTCCGGAAGGTAGTTTGAGATCCACTGAATCAGTGATCAAAAGCATAACGAAAATCAAACAAAGTGTGAGGATGGTAACCTCATCAAAGTCAGCGGCTGCACCAATGGGAGTTGACAATGCCTCTTGAATTTGTTTCATGTTCTCCGTTTGTTCATTAATCTCATCCATGGTCTTGTCCACATCATCAATATTTCTGTGAAAAATGGACAACAGTAAACATCACGAGCAAAAGAAAGCACAATAATGGAGCACCCGGCTAATTCAAGCTCAAGAAAATGAAATGAAAAACTGCTGCCGCATTGCATAGAAAGAAACAAATATCAATAAAATCAATTCCAGAATTCAGAAAGGAAAACAAAAGTAGGACATACGTCGCCTTCTGCATTGCTTTCATTGCTGCTGCTCCAGTTCTGAGAGCATCCACAGTCTCAGTGGTTGCTTTTGCTCCTTCCAACATTATCATCTGGACCATTCACATATCAGACACCCAATTGTAGAAGCAAATATCAAGAAATTTCTGAATCATTGAATCTTGATGGCTCACCTGATCATGAATCCGAAGTTGGAAATTTCCAAGCTGCTCAATTTGCTGTTCATACATCCTCTTCCTCTTCAAGCATTGAATTGCCGCTGCATAGAATGGCACAACTTTACGTCAATAAGATAACAACTAGCCAACTTCCACAATTGATGAAATATGCTTCAAGTATCATACGGAGAAAAAAAAATCTTGCATAGTTGCCAGTCTGAGTTACAAGGGAAAAGAAAAGGAAAACAAACAATATAGCCAAAATGATAGAAAATTAAAGTTGCGGCCACAAACAAAAGAATGTAATGGTAAAAGAATTGATAGTGCAAAAATTGCTATCCAATAATGACCGTACCCCTTTTATTTTTTGCTCTAGTGAACTCCTTCGCTTTCTCAACCTCTTGAGATGCCTTCTTTATGAGAACCTTCTCCTTTTTCTCCAGCATTTCAAGTGTCTGTCCAGAAAGGAGAAAATGAACTAGTTAAATATACAAACGATAACCTACCGTAATTACTCGTATAGACGAAGGTTCAATCATTTTGAAAGCCTACAATCTAATTAAACAAATCCATATCTTAATATAAACAAATGCAGAAGCACGTATTCTTCTATTATACGTACTTGAAGTAAGTATTTCTTGATTATCGACAACTTGAGGGGAAATCGAAATGAAAGAGACTCTCTCCACATAAAAGAATGGACCCCTTGGGAAATTTTACAGATACAGATAAGTCTTTTACCCATTGCATAATCAGATTCAAATTTTCAATGGACTGAACAAATGTGTGATTGTGTGCCTTGGCTGAACTAGCACAACATGCCCACAGATAACTTCCCCACGTAAAAAAGCAAGAGCTTACAAATAGCTTTCACTTTCAGGAGTAAAATAAGTCTGAGAGCTTATGAGATATTATTAGTATGAGGTTATGTACCAATACGAGACACGATCACATAGAAGTGCAAGTAGCTAATACTGAATACAGACTCGATCATCGAACGCGAAACTATCGTCAGAAGGCTAAGAGCCCCAAGCAGAATCCCCACAGGGGAGTTCAAGTACGTATATCTATACTCGCCAGTTTTCCCACAAAACAAAATCGAAGAACCATTTCTTCAACCCTCAGAGAAGAGATAGATCGCCGATGGCTTGATTATTAAGAGGAAATCGAAGTGAAAGAAGCCAAAAAAACAAAACACTCGAAGCAAGAATCGAGTCCCCGTGACCGAACGCCGGCGGCGCGATCAACCGACCGAGACGGACCTCGAATCAAAAGACGAGGAGGAGCAAAGGCGATCGGTACCTCGTTCAGCTTATCCAACGTCATGAGAGCGTTGGTCTCCTGCTTAGGTTTCCCGAAGAGCCGGTTAAACATGGTTGTCGATCGATCGCGTCCCTAACACAATCCTCGCGATGTCCTGCGCAGCATCAACACAACACAAAGAAAACGAATCGATCAATCAATCAATCAATCAATCAATCAATCGGCCAGTCAATCAATCGATCAATCAATCGGCCAATCAAATCCGTTGGAGCCCAATCGATCCGCGGAAACGAGCGGGACGGAGTCGAAGCGCGCACGAACCTCGGAAGAGATCTACGGCGGAGCTGGACGCCGGCCGAGGGATCGGAAAAACGGGAGGCGGGATCCGGCGATCGCGACGCGGTGGGCCGGTGGAGAGGAATCGGCGGCGGCAGTGGCGGTGGTGGGGAGGGTTGAAATTTGGGGGTTGGGATGATAATGCAGGTTTGCTTAGGCGTGTTGATAGAGAGAGAGAGAGAGAGAGCTTCCTTGCTTCCTTGCTTCGTCGCCTTCTTCTCTCTCTATCTCTAAACTTCGCTCTGAATACGACGTCGTTTCGTGGATCCCGCGTGGAGAGACGTCGGCAGAAGCCCACGTGGACGCCACTTCACTTCAATTTCTTCTTGGTTTCGGTTTCGGGCGCTCGGGGATTGACGTCCCCCCTGTAGTTTCGTTCCATGGGTCGCTCTTCTTCTTTTAAATCTTTTCGACTTTTATAATTTAATTTTCACTCCCCGCGAAATTACAATGATCTATATATATTATTGTGACCGATAAACAAAAATATTTTTTATTAATTAATTATTTCGAGCGATGTAAATGATTATTTCTAAGAAAATATTCTTCAAATTATTTACTTTTCATGAAATAAATGAAGCTTAGACAAAATAATATTTTGGTTCAAATAAGACAATTTCAGAGTTATGTTAATGTTAATTCTCTTCTCGACACAAAGGAGAAAAATTATGAACCATCATCATCATAGGAAGCTCCTTTAATATTTACTCAAATTCGAAATTCCAATCTTTAATGTAAAAGATATATCACTCAAACCGACTACCTTCAATCTCAGTCAGGAATATTACTTCCAAGTCTATTCTTTTTCTTGCAACAACCTCTAGGATATGAGCAACTCTCACTTGACCAAAATTAACTTGAGATAAGTATTTTAGCTGGATTGAGTCCTGCCGATAAGGATAACCGCCTTGATTAGATAACTTCAGATTCTATCTTGTGAGATAATATGAATTTCGATCGATAACCAAAATGAGTATTTAAGTATAGGTCACAGCCACACGATCAAACCATACATGGGCATCGAGTAAGAATTTAATGGGGATCAAGATATGCACAAGAATCACTATCTTGCCACATTCCCGGTGACATGGATAGCATATCTCCACGGATCCTATTTTCTTCCGGGAATTTTCTCTAATCAAACTTATGATTTATGAATTACAAATATATATACATGTGAAAGTCTGAAAGATAACTACGAGGAATACTCATGTTTGCAATCCAGCAATGACGAGTTCTATTGAAGGAGATTTCCTACTCTCCTACTACAACCAAAGATGAAGAAAGAACGTGATCCAATCTGAAAATGCCAAATTTTGTCTCCGTTCCCCAAAATTGCGAACGTGATCCACGAGTTTGATTTGGAATTAATCTACAGCGAATAAGTATAACATTGATCAAGAATTGGCAACGGATTCAATCCAAAAGCAACTCCTCGTCACTGATTACAACACCATAGATAGCTTGCCACCCCCCTTGGGAAATCTCAGGAATTTTTTGACCAAAATCTCAGGAATTACTGACCACATTTGAAACCTGACGAATCGCAGCCGGTCGCCAGAAAAGGATAGAAAGGGAATCGAACACCGCTGCACGCAAACATCTTGATATAGCCGTAAAATGGTACTGTCGTCCCCCACCGTGTATTGACTCTATTTTAAGTTCAGAAGATAGGGATCCATTTGTATAAAGGGAAATGGTTTCCGAGATATTATTTTTTGACTTTCTGATATTTGCATGACAGAAAATCAAGAAACTTACATTAACAACTTCCCCTTTCTGACAAAAAGGAAATCACTTTCTTTATACCATTAAACAAAATTAACTAGCTTCCTTGAAAATGACTTCCTTAAGAAATATTTTCCTTAATTACGAAATTATCCAGTAAAATAAACGCGCCCTGATTGAGAAAGATATACGCTGATAAAGAACTAGACACCAATCCATCGACTCGCAAAAGATGGATGGATCCGACAAGAACAAACATTTCTTTCGTCGAGTCGATTAAAAAATTTCCAGCAAAGACGCGTGCGCGATGATGAGGGGCCAAGCCACCCATCGTTTCAGAGTCATTGTGAGTTCAACGGAATTGCAGGAAAGCATTACCAAAAGACACGCCTATACTAAGTATACTACAATCCCTTAGTTCGACAGAAATGCTCATATACTACGTGAATAATGATCCCAAATATCAATCCACAAGCAATTCCAGTCCGAGTGTCAGCTAGAACCATAGAAGCTCGAGTACATAAACACGGAAATACGGCATCAATGTTGATGGCGATGCCAAACTGCACTGAAATGCATGCCGACCTCGGCACATATGAAGCGACATTAGCTGTGCTAAAATGGCGATACCAACTGGTATAAATAAAATCCGCAGCTTGAAGGTATCAAGGCCTCCAACTTCGAAGAACTAGCTTTTAACCGTTTCAGCCCATTTCTGATATAAGGGTCCCGAATCAATTTTCGAACCCATGAACAGATCATACCTGCAGATCAAACTTTCGAGAGACAAAGTTTCAGCATGAGACAGGGAGAACAGCAGAGGAGGGTAGCGTGTGTCGATTGATTGCCATACAAGGCAAGTACTCTATTGCTCTCTCAGATGCATGTTTGGCATGTTATCGACTCTCGCACATCCCCGCTCATCAGTAACCAGGATATAACTCAAATGGCCTACAAGAGACGATATTCGAGAAAAAGTCTGGACCAGAAAGATGGCACAGCACAAGGTACAGAACCAATTCCGATCATCAAATTACACCAAAAGCTGAGTTATTCGACGTGCGGTCACGAAAGACTAGTATAGGCAAGAGAAAACGACAGAGATTGGCATTCCCATCAGCAAGAGTCCATATCAGTACACTCGTAAATGATGGCCGGATGGAGAAAGCATGCTGAATAAGAAATGGATGACGGAAGCATGCCAACCCTATAACAAATGCAGCCGCCTGATGCCTAAAGTGACTTTACAAAATTCCAGAGCAGGTACTAATCTATTCAATGGTTTCTCTCATGTAGAGAGCATGCCGAATGAGAAACGGATGACGGAAGCATGCCAACCCTATAATAAATGCAGCCGCCCAATGCCTAAAGTGAGTTTACAAATTCCAGCGCTGGTACTAATCTATTCAATGGTTTCTCTCATGTAGACTTCACAAACCACGCATGAATGCATGCCCAATTCCTCGATCAACATCAAGCCTAAATACTCCTTTCACTTTCGATTCGACAGACCGGCGCATTTCACTGATTCGAAACGCCCGATGCGCAAACCAATCCTCGATGAACTAAGGAAGGATCAGACAGGAACAGCAGCATATAAACAGGAACTGCAACACATGACAAGAACTGAATCCCATGATCTCTACTAATCATCAGTAAAATTCAATCGGTCGAGCACCGAAATCGAGTCGCATACACAATAAATTTTAAAGCTTCCCATTAAAAAATAAAAGGGTGCAAAACTCATTGAAACCCAGCCATCATCGTTCCTTCTTCACCAAGCCATCTTCCTCGGCGTTCAATGGCGAGCTCACTTCTCCGACGAGTTGGGCCCTCTCTTCTTGCCGAAGCCGACGACTACAGCGAAATCCCCCCAAACAACAAGAAAGCAGTCAATACCCAGTTCTTCGCAACGGTCAAAATTCGACTAAAAAGGCATAGCAAATTGAAAGCTACAGGGAGGTGGGGATTACCGGCGGTGACGAAGCGGCGGTTGTACTGCATGCGCTTGTGGGCGCGGCCACGGGGCTTCTTCTTCTTGTCCTGCTTGGCGACCTTGGGCGTCTGCCCCCTCACCTTACCGGCGCGAGCCAGAGATCCGTGGACCTTACCTGCGAAACAAATGCGCCATCCAGCAATCAGCAATCAGATCTCGAATGGCGCGCGAAGCGAAATGAACCGACGAGCGAGAAGGAGGAGCTTGTGTATTTACCCATGGCGGACTGATGTCGGAGAACTTGCGGCGGCGGTGCTGCGGTCGATCTCGGGGCGCGGCTGAGCTCGGCGAGTCGGAGGAGGATGGAGAGGGGATCGGACTAGGGTTAGGGTTTTATGGAGGTGGGAGATGATTGATTGGGGCAGGGGCGGCGCCTCTGGTCATATGGGCCGGGCTCGGCCCATCTCCGGGAGAATGAGATTTGGGCTTTTTGCTTGAATCCTGTTGATTATTATTGTCGTTTTGGGCCGCATGCTTAAAGTTTTCTCTCTCCTCTTGATCTGTGGGTGCAATCACCGTCGTCGCCCGGTGGTCTCCGCCCTCGAGTGGCGGCCGCAAAGTAGTTGCCGCTGTCGGCAACGGCAGCTGTTGGGTGGTGGTTGTCATTCCTCTCTCTCTCTCTCTCTCTCTCTCACACACATTCGAGAACGGCATTTGCAATCAATCACTTCACTTCACAATGGTTGTGCTCGAGGCGGCCCGGCGCGAGGAGGATGCCCGGCAAACCGCCGAGAGATCAGCATGTGTTTGTATTCTCAAGTTAAGGCTTAGTGTTTGGGCGACTTGCCCATCTCTCTTCCTTTTTGTATGGCTTTTTCTCTCGAGTGATACGATCAAGACCTCTATCAAGTTATTAACAGCATCCTCGACCTATAGATGTGGCACAAAAATGAACACAAGTCATCTTCATGACATGCCATAATCTTGGATAAATTGTAGGTATTGATGTGACCCAACATATTTATTAATCATCATTGACTTATAGATGTGGCACAAAAATGAACACAAGTCATCTTCATGACGTGCCATAATCTTGGATAAATTGTAGATATTGATGTGACACGACATATTTATTAATCTCGCCATAACTTCAAAACCCAAAACGGGTTTATAATCAGCTTAGGTGCGCGAAATGTGAAACGCATCTAAGATATGATCTCTAATATAAACGTGTAAAACCATGTTTATTTGCATGTGTCCAAAATGAATATAAACGCGGTGTGCTGACACAAGTGGCATATTTTCCTATAAATTTATATGTGTCAAAGCTTTTCATAAATTTTGTGGGATGTTGGGTAGGGCACGAGACCCTTGGTCCCTTAGAAGCAAAAGGTGAAGGGTGCGAATTTCGCTTTTCAATGAAATTCAAAAGCTTTTGAGTATAATCCTCAATTATTAAGGCTCTTCCATTTCGTGGAAAATGATTTTTTGAAAAACGTCTTTCGGACTTTCTAGTATTCATTTCATGAGAAATGAATTGGCTAAAGAAAATATTCTCCATCAACGAAAAATCTTCTCTAACGGGAAAACAATATTTTTCACTTTTTAATATGAGGAAGATATTTTCCTCATTCACTTTCTCTGACTTCACACCCATGTTAACCTTTCAAATTTTCTTTTTTCTCCATATAATAAATTAATTTATAATTATTTTTCTTTTTCTTTTATTTTTCTTCCCTTTTAAATTCTATCTTGGTCAGTCATCGGCTACAATAATGGTTAGAGACTGGCCACTGGTAAGCTCCAGGCTCAGCAAGGAGTCTCGAGCTCGCTAACCTTGGTGATCTCACCGCTTGCCCGATTGGCGTGAGCTGGGGCTTGAGGCTCGCTCAAAGCCTTGAGCTTGAGTAATTTTGTGGAGTTTTTTTCTTTTTCTTTTTTTATGTCTACTACATGCCATATTAGCAATTTGATGGTGTCTTTTAACCGTGATTGAAGAAATGAATTGATTGTAGAAGTAGAGGAAGCTAGAAAGTACAAAAAGCGTCTCATCTTTCGAATGATCCAAAAAAAAAAAAAAAAATGCACGAATGTTTACTCGAGGGAAAAAGAATAGCTTTCGTCCATCCAAGCCGACGAATTCGCTTGAAATCGACAATTTTGATTATTCTAACCCTTGATTTGGTGCCAAAAGATTTGGTTCAAGAGCCCTGACTTTTTGGGTTGCTCATCTTTCTTTTATCCCTCTTTCGCATTCAAACACACGAGTCTTTGATTCAGAAGATCAAAACATTGTCGTTGTTTTTTTCACGAACCGCGCAATGCAATGGAAGAAGTCCTTACCGGAAACGATCATTTCGATCAAAACTTGCCGATTGTAGGTTGCTGCCGTTAATCACGTCAATTGCCACATCAGTTTTCATGGACATCAAACTTAACGATTCTTTTTTTTCTTTTAACCTCTCAAGTAAAAGTCGGCACATTGTTTTATACCGTTTAAGAATGTTAGGGTTGTTTTTGTTGTGGGCATATAAATTAATGCTCTCTCTTTTACCCTAGAAAAATCTAGAGATTTTTGCCTATCCTATCCAGCGTTGAAAACCAAAAAGGAAGAACTCGATCAATATTTTCAAAAGTTAGTATTAAGCAATTATATGTTGTTGGTCTATTATTAACTTAGATTACTCTTAAATTGGCCGAAATTCCATTTTTCCCTTGGCTGTGGATGATTTCTTTCATTTGTATGATAAGTGATAAGTGGCATTGACTTTTTATTGGCTATTTTGTTACGTTGTCATTCTGATATGATATATCAGTTACATTCCACAGGTTTTGCTATTCATAGTTAAGGGAGGCTGTGTAAAGACCTGGCCAAACCTGTGTTATGGACATTCCTGCTGCTGTGCTGCTACGCGCTCGCGTCAATATTTTTCTGTGGATCCATACTGAAAAGACTGTATATAAAGGTGGCATGATTCAGAAGATGGACCCTTTAGTGGAAGACATATTGGTTGTTGAGTTACTTGCTCCTGTTATCAGAATTGAGTAGTTATGTCAAGTTCAGAGAGGAATGAGAATTTGATTGAGCATATCTCTTACCATGTAGCCAATGTCTCTACAATAACCACGTGCATTTTGATACTTGAAACATGATCCACGGATTGTGCACGATTTCTGCACTAGCTTTTGGAAGAAGTGGGGGACTCGCGTTCAAGATGGCAGTCGGGAGCTTGGGTTTTTATGTTCTTCAATGCCGAAAGGTGGGGTGTCTTTTTATCATTTCATCCATCCAGGGAGCTCGGTATCAGGAAAAGGTTTGATGTAGGACTGGGGATTCCTTCTTATCAGGGCTTTTGCTTTATCTTTCGGGTCGATTACTGTTGTTGTGTAGGGGTTTTGAAGGCGGTATTGGAATGGCTCATTTGCAAAGGACAATGCCTCTCCGAGTGCCTGCGGCAATCAGCTGACCCTTCGTTACTAGATATGGTGAAATTGCATTTACTGGGAGAGGAACCTCAGCAGTAACTTCTCAAGTGTTTTCCAGCTTACAAAGTTGGACCGTGGCCTTCATCTTTTGTACTTCAATCTCGATGGGGCTTCTTAATTTCGATCTAGACAATTTTGAGCTTCCTCTTAAGTACTATTCTAGTGTCCATGGATATCTATAACCTACTCGTATATACCGGGAGCAAATAAAGGCCCGATTTCAACTTGTTAGCGAGGTTTCAGAAGCGGCTCGATCTTCTGATGCAACAATCTCATTTCCTTACCCTTTTAGTTCCACATATACCTCTGAATCGGTAATGTAGATACCCTCACAGTCTATCAAAAGATTAGCTGTCATAGCACACCGGCTGGAACCTCAAGACACTTGTGGAAAATGGTGCAAGGCAAGTTGCCAATATGAGCTGGACTACAAATAATGCTTTTGAACCAAATCTAACATAGGGACACGCTAATGCTAGGAGTAAACTTGCGTAAATCTATGGGTATTTGATCGAGTTTATTGTGGCCATTGGTCATTAGTAATTGATCATGAGATCGGCATATGATATTTGCATGATTAATCATAATAGATCGGATGAATCTAGGGAAAGAATTTATAGCGGTGGCGCACACTAATGCAAGAAGTAACTTTGCATAAGTTTATGGTTATTTGATCAAGTTTATTGTAGTCATTGATTATTAGTAATTGATGATGAGACCAACATAAGATTCGTGTAATTAATCATGGTAGATCAGATAAATTTAATAAAAGAATTTCTTGTGGTGACGTCGGGGACATCGGTACAAGGTTCCTAGTCGCCTTTCCTCGGTTGGGGAAAAAAAAAGAGAGGAGAATATAAGGAAAATTTGAAGATTCTTTTCCCTTTTTTTCGGGTCTGAAAAATATGAAGATTCCGATCGCACGAGATACCCCGCAATCGGATTCCGGCAGGCACCGTGGCGGGGCCCACCGGATCGGCTTGGGGAGCACGCATGTTCCCCACGAGCGAATCACGTGAGGAACACGCTTCCGATTCGCCCGCGACCTTTTTTCGCTTTGCGCTTACCGTACACCTCGCCCCACGGTATTCCACCCTTCTCGGGAGACATTGTAAAGCGTGTTCCTCGGCGGGTGATGCGCCAAAAGCAAAACCCCTCGTCAACCAATGAAATAAATTCGTCGAAATTTATGAATTTCCATTATTTTTGCAATAAAATACTTGTTGACGAAATGAGAAAAATTATGTCGTGCAGGGGACGAATTACCGAAGATTCCGATATTTGAAGTTATTCTTGTGAGATTTTTATTGATCACAGTATTTACGTAATGATTTAACACAGTTGAAACTAATTTGGTAGCTCACTATGTTGAGAAGACATATTCGTGACTTCTTTTTTTGGGTTAGAAAGTTTAATTAGTTCATAGCTAAATCTTGATTGTTATTTCTTATTGTGAAAGAAAATTAATACTGCTATTTTTTTTTATAATCAAGAATTCCACCAATGTTGAATCGAAGGATTATTTAACACACGACCCCACCATCTTCCCACTTAAGACGTGAAAGAAAATTAATACTTTTGTTTTGAAGTGCCCAAAAAGAACATTTAGACTTTTATCATTAAATACTAACTCTTAATATATTTTTTTGCGAAACTTGTCACTTTGACAATTGATTTCAAAATTCGTAGAGAAATCTATTGCTTCTACTCCTTTCTCCTTTTCATTTTTTTAATCTGCACACCAAACTCAAAATACTTGTTGGACAAGCAAAATGCTACCAACTTACAAAACTTGACCACGTATCTATAACGACTGAAAGTGCTAATTATCTCATTATAATAGTCACTCCCCAAAATAATAAATCAAACTAAAACCATACCAAGACATCCATTGTCGATACGCACGACGCTATTTGATCCATAGCTCGTTTGATCAAGTCATCAAAGTGCTTAAGATCGAAGTATTCAACATGCAAGTAAAGGCTAAACAAGTTGAATTATATTAACAAGAAATTCAAAATGAGCAATGTTGTCGAAGTTTAAAAATTATTAATCTTCATAATATCTAATGATAAATCCTTCCTGATATTGCCCATAAATCCATGCTTATTATTGCTTAGCAAGAAACCCCATGAACCATGATCTCTCAATCAACTCTTCCATTCTTTCTCATTATCCAAGCACCACAAAAAAACCCTAACATACACAAATTTCCAAGACATGAAAATCTACACAAAGCATTCCAAATTCCAATAAATGCTCATCCCGGTCTAGAAATAAAATCTTCATAAAGTACACCAACACAAATAAAATTCTTCTTGAATTTTCTCCTTTTTTTTAAGTTCAAAAGAAGATGGTAATGGGGATTTTTTGCTTTTTTTTTTTTTTGGGTGCTATAAAATGCTCAGTGGAAACCCAATCCTGGTTCGGTGTAGCACCATAAACCAATCGTTAGGGTTTTTCTCGAAAGCACAGAGAGGGCGACGCGCGTGAAGTGCAACGCAATGTCGGACCAGCCGCCGCAACCGCCGGTGGCCCAGCTCGCCGCCGCCACCCTCTCCGACGCCGCCGCCGTCGTCCCCAAGCACGAGTTCTCCGACCGGGTCCCGATCCGCTCCATCCTCGGCCGCCCCGACGGCGGCTCCGGCCTCGCCGGCCAGCGTGCCCGCGTCGGCGGCTGGGTCAAGACCGGCCGGAAGCAGGGGAGTGGCTCCTTCGCCTTCCTCGAGGTGAACGACGGCTCGTGCCCGATGAACCTCCAGGTCATCGTCGACTCCGCCGTGGCCGATCTCGGCCTGCTCGTCCCGACCGGCACGTGCGTGGCCCTCGAGGGCGTGCTCAAGGCCCCTCCCGAGGGGACGAAGCAGAAGATCGAGCTCCGGGTCGAGGAGGTCGTCCACGTCGGTCCCGTCGACCCGGCCAAGTACCCGCTGCCGAAGACCAAGCTCACGCTCGAGTTCTTGAGGGACGTCGTGCACCTGAGGCCGAAGACCAACACGGTACGCGCGTGAGCATGCGTGCGCTCTTCAATTTGCTTTTTAAATTCATGTGCTCCGTGCTGCTGCTCGTGAAATGATGTGAAAATTCTGGTTAAGAGTTCATGATTGGGACAACTTCAATTTGCTCTTTGTTCTAAGGTGGTGAGAATGTGTTTTTGATGTCCATCTAGGCGGATATCTGTCAAAATAACCAGAGTAGCTTCCTTGATGAAAAGAGCTTTTGCAGAATCCGAGCTATTGCTAGGATTTAATAGGCCAAATGCATCTTGACATCCACTTAAAAGATGTAAACAAATTGAGCCTATTGGTTGTTGTCTGTTCATGAAGAAATTATACAAAAATGGGGAAGAAATTTCGACTGTGATGTTTCCCTCATGTCATTGCCGAATTTTTTCTAAATGATAGATGCTTTCAGATTTCTGCCGTGGCTCGGATCCGTAATGCGTTGGCTTATGCGACTCACACATTCTTCCAAAAGCATGGCTTTCTCTATGTACACACTCCGATTATCACCACTAGTGACTGCGAGGGCGCGGGTGAAATGTTTCAAGTAACAACTCTGATAAGCGAGGCTGATAAGGTGGAGAAGGAGCTGATCAAGAATCCTCCTCCATCTGAAGCGGAAATTGAAGCTGCTAAGCTTTTGTAAAAGAGAAGGGAGAGGCAGTTGCACAGCTGAAATCCGCTAAAGCTAGTAAGGCGGATATCACAGCATCTGTGGCTGAGCTGACAAAGGCCAAAGAGAAACTCTCGAAGCTGGAAGAGAGATTCAAGCTAAAACCTGGTATCCCACAAAAGGATGGAAAGATAGATTATGACCAAGACTTTTTCGCCCGTCAAGCATTCTTGACTGTTTCTGGGCAATTGCAAGTGGAGACTTACGCATGTGCTGTTAGTAGCGTTTACACATTTGGTCCGACTTTCCGTGCTGAGCAGTCTCATACATCCAGGCATTTGGCAGAGTTTTGGATGGTGGAGCCTGAAATAGCTTTTGCAGATCTAAAGGTAAAGTCATCTCAGTCCTTCAGTCTGACCGATTGAAAGGTATTGAGATATAGCAAATTTTGGCATCTACATGAGATTTATATATCTATTCTTGTTTAGTTTCTCCTTATTGTTTCTTTATTATTGGTTTATTTCTTCTTGTGATGGGTGCATTTAAGAAGATAGTACACGAAGTCTCCAAGATAGCATGAAGATTTTGTCCTCTATGTATGTAAACTTAAGTGGCTAATTGGGCTTGGTAATGTATGCTATCTGCAAAACTTAAGAATTTCTGGAAATGCTTTGTTATGATTTCGATGAATAGTCCACTATCCACACGTTACTATCTTTTGGATGTAGTATTGCCTTTTTAGTTTTTACCTCAATTTAAATAATGTCTAGTAGGGAATAATGTGGTCCGTTTCCTTTGAAGATGATGTGCCCATTACTTTTACCATTTTTGTGCAAAATTGTCAATTACATTAAAGGGTTCTATATTCTGTTCATGTGTAGGATGATATGAACTGTGCAGAGGCATATGTGAAATTTTTGTGTAGCTGGTTACTGGACAACTGCCTTGATGATATGGAGTTCATGGCCAAGAATTTTGACAAAACTTGCATTGATCGTCTAAGAATGGTTGCTTCAACCCCCTTTGAGCGTATCTCTTACACTGAAGCTGTGGAGATTTTAGTAGATTCTGTGAAGGGTGGTAAACAATTTGAGAATAAGGTGGAATGGGGCATTGATTTAGCATCTGAGCATGAAAGGTATGTAGTTGCGTGTCTACATGTGTTTGGTTGGTTTTTCTCAGCTGCAACAATTGAGAAACGTAGTGCTTTGGCATTTCGAAGTCTTTGGTAAAAATCTCATAGTGACAACACCCTCTCAGCTGAAAAATACTTTCATAGCTTTCATAAAAAGTGCACCTCTAGTAGCCTTGGGATGCCACCACTTTTAGGTTTTTTAAATTATATTTTATTTGGACAAAGAAAAAAGATTAATATGTCGATTCTATAATAATAAAAACAAAAATATTAATTATAAATACGAAACTTATAATAACCATAGTGATGATACTAATAATTATCAATAATTCAACTATTTTTTCATTATTTATTTCAAATTTTCTTTAATATTTTTCCCTGGAAGGAAAGTTTGCCACTTTTCCAAAATTTGATACAATAGCATTACTATATAAATTATGCAATAGCAATAATAAAAAAAATAAAAATAAAGGTCATAACATTGACAAAATATTGTTATTATGATTATTATTATTGTTATCGTATAGTGCCAATGGTATATTGCGAAAATTCTGATAATATGGACATAATAGTTGGTCACAACTCTACATAATGTTATAATTCTTTTCCACCATTTTGATAACCACAGTAATCTTGCTGTAGCTTTTGCTAAATGCAATGTCATTCGTAGCCAAGGTGAAACACTTTTAAAAGATGCATCCAAATGCATGTGCTTCGAAACAGCACAGCACAGCCATAACTGTACCAAACAAACTCCATGTGTTCTATCTGATAGCTGATGGTTGTTAAACTTTGTTTTGGCCAATTTCACAGATACTTGACAGAGGTGAAATTCCAGAAGCCCGTTATTGTGTACAATTACCCAAAAGGAATTAAAGCATTCTACATGAGGCTCAATGATGACTCAAAGACAGTCGCAGCCATGGACGTTCTCGTACCAAAGGTAGGAGAATCAGTTACGAGTCACAATTGAAACTCTTGCAGACCGAGAGGGAAGAAACAATTAGCAAAATCTGCTAGGGATTAAAAGCAACTGTTAGGGAAGTAGTTGGTGGGCTTTATCATTGTGTGTACTGTTCTTCCAAGTCTAATATTTCCACTTGTTGCATTCAGGTAGGAGAATTAATTGGCGGAAGCCAAAGGGAAGAGCGTTATGATGTTATTCGTGATAGGTATATTTCCTTGTCATTTTACCATATATGTAATAGTTTCTGCAACCCTAGATGCAAAGTGGTAACAAAATCAGGTCGACTAATGGCTCGAATTGCATTATTATCAGGATACTTGAGATGGGGCTGCCCTTGGATCCATACGAATGGTATCTTGACCTGCGGCGATACGGGACTGTCAAACATTGCGGATTTGGTTTGGGCTTTGAACGGATGATTCTATTCGCTACTGGTATCGACAACATTAGGGACGTCATCCCATTCCCAAGGTACCCAGGAAGGGCGGATCTATAAGAACACACGCAGGGTAGCAGACCCATGAGCCGATACATTCAGATTACTAAAACTTGTTATTTGCTTCTCTTATCTGAGAAAAGAGTAACGCAACCTTAGCTTACGTTTTTCAACTTTTCCAATAGTGGCTGAGTTCCTTTGTAGATGGAATTGCACACTGCAATTACTGTGGAGTTGTTCCTAGCTATGCAAACATTTACTCTTGGGCATATTTTGTTAAGTCGGTGTTTTCACAGTATTATATACTTGTTGCTGCTATAGTCTTCTTGTTTTGGGTTATGAGTGGTGTCTGTACTGGATAAAGTGACTGTAGATATTGTCCAAGATTGAGTCATTAATGTTGTCATGCTTCGTGCCTTATTAGAATCTGGTCATAATTCATGCCGAATGGAACTGATCCTGGAGCAATCAGCTTTCTTGGAGTGATTAGTGCCTCGACACTCGACTGATTTCACACGGAAGAAGCATTTTCTATGGTATGGGTTTGCTCGGTCGTTGTGATTGAATTTGATCAGATGATCAGAAAAGTTCCGCGAAAAAGAGTCGATACCGAAAAAAACGATATGGGAAAATCAGAGTGCTATGCTGCAAGCCTTAGAATTTGGGTTGGAAACTTCACCTGGGCACGAATGTTCTGATGCATTTTCGCTCTTTTCATTTCATGAAGCTGGCTGTTCTGATTTGGGAGAGCAAGAGGCTTCTGTAGGCCGTGGCTGTGGGAATCATGCTAATCAGAGAAGCTTGCTAAGCCCATTCACATGTCCGAAAAAAATTATTAACTTCACTTCTTGCTTGGGCTAATGAAGGAATTTAAGGTGGCTTGGTGATGGAAATCGCGAAATTTACGAAAAAAATTATTATATCTATATTATTTGATGGATCTTTATATGCGTCACAAGAATTAATCCACTTTCGAATATAACTTTATCTAAAGTAAGAATGTTAATCGGGTCATGTCACTTTGTGAGTACAACTTTATCTAAAGTAAGAATATAACTTTCTTTATTGTTTTTATTCATAAATTATGAAGTCAATTGACTTTTTTTTTTTTTCATTTAAATGCTTCTCAAAGAAAGTAATGTTTGGTTACACCACATGTAAAAAGAGGGCGGCAGCAGAGAGGGTTCGTACAAGGTGTGGCTCTGACTTTAAGATGGCGTGGAGGCAGGAATTAACTGAATTTCACATTGTCTGCATGTAATGAGGTGAAATGTTTTATGTGTGATGACATTTGTCCTAAGTTGTAATAAGGCATTTTTTGGGCAAAACCCAAATCAACAAAATTGTGTGGGCTTTGGCTCAAAATGGATAATATTGTTATGAGCAAGAGCTCACCATGTAATATATGTTTATTTGACATCATTTTCAATAATCAACATTTGTCGTGTCTAAATGTTACTTATACTATAAGTTCATTTTTTAATTGCTTTTATTTGTAGGTTTTCCCGTCAGAATAATATCGACTAGTTAACTAACAACACTAGCAAATTATCATGATAACATTGAAAACATATCTATTTCTTAATCGGAAACAATAACTTTTATGTTTACTAAACATATCAAATTCTAGCTATTAAAAGGTGAATAAAGAACATCAAAAGCGCTAATAACTCTTGCAACATGATATGAGAGGGAACGCTACGTATGATGATGATATGTTGAAGTGGCTGTCATTGAATTGCAACTTTATCCTTAATGAAAATAAATCAAACGGGCCAATAATTCATATTAATTTTCTGGCAAAGAAGAAAATGTAGGTTTTAAAATAAAATAATCTTGTGGCGCTAAAGTTTCTTTTCGTTAATCTATCATTGGAGATACCCAAAATCACTATTCTAATCATGAAAAGCAAATGCTTTCTACTTCCAAAATCTTGAACTATATTGATTTTTATTTTTGAACAAACGGATTTTATTATAATTGTTCAAGAGGTGTTTTCATGGGGAAAATTATTTTTCCACTTTTAAGAACCAAAGGGAAAAAAATGTCTTCATAAATATAAGGAAAATGCCTCCTAGTTTTACGAAAAGGTTTTTGAGTATTTAGACAATTTCAGAATGAGACATGCTTACTCAACTGGTTCAATGGCCCATTTTCTCTCTTTCTTTCTTTTATATGCCTGAAAATCAAAATGGAAAGCTAGAAATTTGTTTTCGTCATTTTCGACTTGAAACAAATGAAAATTTCATTTTAGGACTCTAGAAACTAAAACAAGCAATATTTACTGCGTCAAAAGATTATGAAAAAAAAAACTTTAGATGACATCAAAATTTCAGATGCAATTTCAAAGATTTCATTGTTTCAAAAGTTCAAAATTTCTTGTGAATTTATTGCAACTTTTGCTTTTTGCAAATATCTTAAGCACATGCAATTTAGCTTTTTTTTCTCAGCATTTTAAATGCATGAATTTTTAATCAAATGTAAATGTCAATACATAAACATGTAATTTCTCTTAATTTTAAGATTCGAATAATAACTTATAAATTTCCTTTTTCGAAATCGAAATCTGCAACGACAGCGTTTTTAGAAACCGGACCCGCAGCAGCAGTCCAGTTCGTTCTCCGGAAACGAAAGTCGCCGTTCTGAAGTTAGGAGGAGCTCAAAGCTATTGATGGCGATGAAGCGGCTATCGAAGAAATGGAGAAAGCCTCGCGGCGGCGACGGCGCGACGACGACGACGACGGCTTTTCCCTCCCCACTCGGGACGATCCCTCTCTGGACGATTCTCGTCCCATGGACATCCAAGGTCTCTCTGCCTTCTCAAGTTTACTTTTTTGTTGCGTTTTCCCTCGTTTAGGGACCACAAATGAGCACAGGAGAGGAGGAAGATCCAAGAACCCTAGCGTAGATTCGTGTTTTGTCGCTTAATCCCTTCAGGGCACCTGAAATTTCGCTTTTTTAGCGTATTAGAATGGAACCCATCTTGGGAAAGTTAGTTTTACTCCAGTTCGGTTTGTATGTGGGTAGGATTATGCTAGTTCTTTCCTTGTTTGGTGGGTCTGGGAATTTGATTCGTGATCAGCAATTGTGGATAGCATTTGTTGAGTTCGGCTCTGGGATGGTTTTGTTTTCCCAACTGAGATTTGTTCTTTAGGACCGATCTTGCTCTGCACTGTGTTTCACTCGTAAGGTTCTTCTTTCCTTGTGCAGAGCAAGAGGAGTTGGTTCGATCATTCGAAAAGAATCAAGCGGTGCAGAGTCTCTGTTGGAGGGTAAATTGATGACGAAACTGAGCCACATGTCTTCAATCTGTTCGGATCGTGTAACCTATATTAGTATATTTGTTAGTGCTCTTTTTTTAAGCCGATGCATTCTAAAATTAAATTAACATCTCAATCTTTTCTCACTCGTTGTGATTGCAGAGTGTATTTGGGGCATTTCTCTTTTGCTTTGCTGCCTTCCTCGTCTTTTCCATATACCAGCAGGCTACATATCCATGGGAATTGGTATGTTATTGATGATCCTCCATTAAAGTCAGATTTTGTTCTCCGCTTGTCTTAAAATTACTGGGTTTTAGTGGTAGCTGAAATACCTAGAGTAAGTCTTTAAAGTGTCCCACCTGAAGTATCATACAACTAAATTAAGTGGGATTATGTGGTTGAGATTTCCTATGTTTGCTTATATTATCTTTCTGGTATGGATGGATCCAAATATTCATGGTATTCCTCCAGAATTGAGACAATTTTGGGTACACATTGTAAAGGCTGGGAGTATGATACTGCTTTTAATTGTTGCAAGGCTGGTGAAGTTAGCAACTGAGTAATTTTGAATTGTCCAGTTGTCTTAGTTCAAAAATCATTTTTTTTGTAAATGCTGTATATTAGATCATCTTGACATGGTTCCCCCTTATAATCAGCGATATCATGCTTACTTCATGGAGGAGGCTCCTTCTTGGATGATTATATTTGCAGGTGTGTTTCTCTCAATGACTTCCTGAGCCATGGTTGTTATCATCTGGTCATGTCTTGCCCCAGTCTTCTCATTATTCAATGGGTTTATAATTGTATCAATAGCTTAGCAGAGGTGTCTCATTAATATAGAACTGTACATTGTGTAGAAATAGTTCTTGCCCATGCAATTCCTATGAGATGTTAATTAAAGAGTCTTGAGTACCAACTTCACTTTGGCTGAGCTCCTAATTAATATTACTTATACATGCCCTTGCCAACATAAGTCTTTTTCTTAATCGCACAATCCTTTCCTTTAGTTTTAGCAAGAATACCTGTCTTGGATTGTTTTTTCAGTTCAAGTTCAATTTGAGCATCCGCAGCTTTGATTTAGGAATGTTCCCTTTCTTTCCTTTCGCGTTTTGCATAGTTTGAGTATCTATGTCAACGTAGAACATGAGGAATGAATGATACTAATTTAAACTACCTACAGACTGGATTGCTGTTTTAGCTTGCTCTATGGCTATTGTTGGGCTTATTCAAAACACAAGACAACATAGACAGTGGCTTTGGTATTCGTGCTTCACCAGCATTATACCAGCAATTTTTTGGCTGTATTACTTGTCAAGGTATGATATTTTTTCTCTGTGGTTCATATCTTGAAATTTTGAGGTCCTCTTTCACAAAACAGCATGGTTTAAATTTTGTTAGTTCATTTCTTCTAGGCATCCCACCCCACCTTTTTTTCCAATACATTTCTTCGTGCTTATTGCCCGACATCTTTCGTAGTCAGAGATGCTTCTTCACTCATATAGTTCATCACTTGAAAAATGAATCTCTTCCTTTTTCTACCTGTGGTTTTTTTATACCAGTAGAGCACTATCCTTTATACTAGATAAAAGTGCATTGAGATGACAATTAGTGCCAAGAGATTTCACCTGTCGAACCTTATGAATGGTATTATATTTGATGCCTTGAGTATTATTGCCTTTCTTCATTATTAACATACTACTGTAAGTTATCTGATTGTGAAGATGAATCTGATGGTTTTGCAACAGAATTCCAAGATTTCACTGGGATGTTTTATGGCTCCCGTTTGGACCTCTTGGGTAAGTTACAAAAATTGACATCTGTACTGGCTGCTATTATGGTTTGCTGAGAAATTAACATTCTTGAACTCAAAAATGGCAGCGGAGCTGGCATCTGTCTATATGTGGATCACGTACTGCACGAATCATCAGAAGAAGTGAGAAAACTTCGAGGCTACATGTATACTTATAAAGCTAACTGAAGAGTTGAAGATCACTAATATTCTTCTCATGTTTTTACCACTCATCACTGAAGATCGTTGGACCAAGTCATTAAGCAGATGGATAAACACTTGAGGTTGTTTCAATCTTTCTTGAATTTGCGCGGCATTCACCGCAGAAGTTTAGTCTAGTCACCCCGTTGCAGAGTCCCATTGCAAAGAGAGCTGCCTACATCTTTGTGCGACGTGTAGCACTTGTTCGGTCATGGACATGCTAAAATTTTTTTGACAGTTCATGAGAAATGTAGGGAAATTTGTGTAGATGTGATTTGATGCTCCATCCATCTGTTTGCTCACTTGCGAACTTTAAGAAATATGTCCAAAATATCAGAAGTTTGTGATTAATACAGACGGCTGATGATGATATGGTATGGAAAACTTGTTGACAAGTTGACAACATGTTGATGTTACTTGTGATGGTCTTAGCATGGGGCAAGTACGATAAAGCTGCGAGTCTGTAGCTAACACAGTGCTCCCGGATTGAAACCAGCATCAATTCCATTATCATGTTCGTAACGTAAGATGATGTTGCAATTCGTCCAACCACATAATTCGAAAACATGTGACAATGGATCCTTGGTCCTGAACAGTATGAGGAGACGAGAGTAACAAACCAACAACAATATGGTAAGAGGTTTTCTGCATCTGTCATCATGGTTTACAGACCAATCTAACAACGCCCAAAAATGTTGAACAAAACTCTCATTAAGTCTTTTAATCCAGACAAAAGCAAGATTTACTAAGCTAGGAAACAAAGATAACTCATTCATCGTCTTCAATGATCTTGGTGCCCAATCCCTTTATCCCTTCTGGTGGGATCTCAGCAACGGTGACTAGAGAGTAAAGCTCCTCCTTGGCATCCTCGTCCTCGTTCCTCTTGCGGGCAACACGGACCCTGATCCTCCTCGGCACACTTCGAATCCCCCGGCTCCATATGTGCTTGTTGAGCTTCACATCAACTCTCACGTCATTGGTTCCCATGGCTTTCTGGGCAAACTTCCGGATCTCTTTTATGGCCTTGGGAGCTTTCTTCTTGAATGTGCTATATTTCAGAAAAACAATGCAACCGAAATTAATTTCGAGTGCTAAAAGATCCATGTACCCTAATGTAATTGCTGAATTCCAAACACTTCCACAAATATAGGAATTTAACAGCAGAGAAACCTAGGATGAGAACCACTTCCATGATAGAGCTTCATGGCAGGAAGAATGATTCAATGCCATCCCTTCACAAATCACTGACAAAATAATCTATAACCAGTGACCGTGATCTACTGGTCGAGCCAGACACGACATAAAATACAAAATTATGGGACAAACAACCTAGGCAATGATGTTAAAAACTGAGCCGAGCTAGTTGCTGATACCTTTCAATCAACCAAAAATGAAAATCAAGGAAGACAGACATAGTCTTACTATAATAATTAAGAGGCTATGGATTTTAAAGACTACTGATAATGGTGTCTAGCATGGTAAACCACAAGCGCACATACTTGGAAGGAATGGAAAAATTTAATTGCATTTATGCTTTCCCTAAACTTGACTAGTGAATACACACTAGGCAGCTCATATAAAGATTGACGACGATAGCGAGTGGCTATAGAATGGCTAACTGAAAGAATTTGTGCACGAAAGTATGGACCTTTTGATGGTGAAAGCTACTGCGTAATATAGAAGAAGCACGAGGACTAAATTAAGAAGCCAAATTGAAATGAAACTAGACAGCCACCTGCACTGCCAATTCCAACTAATCAACCCCTTCGACAATAAGAGCTAATCACATCGATAATGCGCACTCCCCAAAGCCTCATAAGTATAACCCATCAAAGATTATCAACTTAACAATAGTTCTCGACACGAACTAAAAACGCTCTAGCAATTTAAACATCTCAAGGAGAATGTAGACACGGTTGACAATCTCTATAATCCTAAAGATTCTCTCTCGATCGTATCGGTGGATAAAGGGTATGCGAATCTCTATAACACGACAAGAATAGCAGCACTTAAGCAGTCTAGACTATTGGCAAACGCATTACACGACCCGCATAGGGAACTGCTAACCTCAATACTTATATAAAAAAACAAACTTTGCAGCCAAACAAGAGACGAGACACAACAATTAAGGGCCTCACCATCCATGGAGACGCTTGTGGAGGTTTATGGTGTACTCCCTGGTCACCACCTCCTCTTTCCTGCCTTTCGTGTTCTCCACCATCCTCGCACCTCGGCTCTTTCACCTCGACTCTTACCTGCATCCAGACCGAAATTCTCCTCATTTACCCATAAAAAGACAGCACCCACGTAGCTCTCGAGCAAGCTCAAAGCAGCAAACTTTTCGTCAAACCCGGGAAACAAACAGTAGAAACAAGACCAGGGAGCAAAAACTATCTGCAACCCAGAACTTCTTCAGCCGCCGCAGATTCAGATCCAAGGCGAGAGAGAGAGAGAGAGAGAGAGAAACGGCGCATACCTGCTGGATTTTGCTGGGGGATGAGAGAGGAAACGGAGGTGGAGGGCGATGCTTGAATCTAAATAGAGGTGCAGCAAAACCCTAGCTGCGCAGGAGAGAGATTGGGCTGGGCTTTGGTTATATGGGCTCTGTTGAGCCCATCAAATGTATGGGACTCCCTGATTAGGGATTGTAATTTCCATCCGTTCTTTCTCAATTTTTTTCCTCTTTATTTTTCAAGCTTTTTCGCTTTTGTAAAAATTATTAGTAACAAATGGAGAATTTCTCTAATTAATAAGCGTGTTCTTTTTCCCAATCTGAGTTCTTGATTCCCATGATATAGCTACATGAGCATGTGGGTGCATTTAGTGTCCTTCAATTCTTGAATCTATAAATCAATAGTGTTTTTTTTTTTTTTAATTTTAATGCGGAAGAAAAGTAAGATGAAAAAGCTTATCATTCAATAGCAAACTCATAATTGTCCCATCAATTTCATGGATTATATAAAAAGTAACTAAGTAGCCAAATAGCTAATCCCAACATAATTTTGTTTATATTTAGCTATAGAATATGATATGTATGATGCGTCTTACCTCTATAGACCAATGATCATGAGCTACTAAATGCCAAAAATGCATTATTGGATAGCTATTAATGAGTAACGTTAGTATAGCGATAAAATTGTGATTCGTGTGATGATACCGCTCGCATGAAAAGATGAAATCAAACTTTAATATAATGGTGCCAAATGCCTCCAATTTTATTAAAATGCTATCCTACCAAAAAAGTTTATAAACGATCACTCCCCGTGGTGATTATCGAAAGCTCAAAATAACTCCTTTATTTTTGGCGAGGGACAAGAAATAAAAAGATTTGGATTGAGCAAGTCTTAAAAAGCTCACGGAACGAAACAGGTGGGAGAACCGTGGGAGATTCTGCACTATCCTCCTATTCCTTCTGAATACAAAGATAGATAGGGAATTGGGGGCTTCACGGTGGTGAAGATAAACACCACATCAGAACTTCGATTCTGGTTATTGTCGGGTAGGTGGTATAATAACCTCCCATGTTTAGAGTGAGTGAGGGTGAGTTAAATGCCCACAGTTGAGTTGATACACCTTATGGCACGGTCCTCAAGCACAAATTGACCTAGTTCCCCCGATCGAGGATAGTGCGGATCACCTTTTTTTTTTTTTTTTTTTTTTTTTGAAGGGGGTCGATGGTTTGGATTAGCAAATTGGCCACGCTTGTCACGGACAGAGAGGGTTTAAGGTTTATGGCTTTTTTCCTCCTCCATCAACTTCATCCTCTTCTTCTGCTTGAAGCGAGTTGAAAGCTTAGTTTTTGCTGATTGCCTAGTGCTCTCTCTCGCATCCTCCATAGCTACAACGCCCCATTTCTGTCTGTTTCTTTTGTATATCTGCGCAAGCGATTTGTTCATCTTTTAGTTAATGGGCATCCCCTCGGCACAAGAATTTGGTAGTCTTTGAATAGCTTTCTAATAATGATTCCAATAAAAAGAAAAAAAAATCAAGTATTAATGATATGGAGGTAATGTTAGAGTAATCCATAAAATAAAATTGATTTTAACTCGGTCAAATTTGGAAAAATTGAAAGAGGGTAAATATCGCACGTGTACCAATTTAGGTTTTTATGATCGAAAAATTAATTTAGAGTAAATTTAATAAATATATCAATTTAGGCAAATTTATATAAACATATAATTTTAGAATTTTTAAGAGTATTAAACTTATGAATTTTCACATGACTTGCCACATCAGCAGGATTAACGACAAAATAGAACGGAAGCTAACGGAAGGTAGATTTGTCATATATGTACTAGTTTAAATTTTTGATGTTTAAAAAAATAATTTAAAATAAATTTATTATAAATGTATTAGTTTGAAATTTTTTAGATATTAACTTTTTTTTTTTAGGGGGGGGTGGTTTGTTTTCGGATTAGCAAATCGGCCACGCTTGTCACGGACAGAGAGGGTTTAAGGTTTTGGCTTTTCTCCTCTTCCATCATCATCATCATCAGCTTCTTCTCGAAGCGAGTCGAAAGCTTAGTTTTTGCTGATTGCCCAGTGCTCTCTCTCGCATCCTCTATAGCTACAACGCCCCATTTCTGTTTTTTTCTTCTCCTTCGCCCATCGAATTACATACCCAATGCTTCTTACTAGCCTGAGCCCCTGCGCCTCCGCTCAACCGCGGCTCAGCTTCGCGTTAGCCGACGCTCCCGCCTCTGTATCCCCATGTCCGACCGTTCATTTCCCGGTTCGCGCTCGGGGGAACTCGAGGTCGATGACCCATGTCGCTAAGGCGAGCAGAGGCTCGAGGCCCGGTGCCCGGAATTTGCAGACAGAGGAAGAAGGAGGAATGATAATTGATTTTGATGAAGAGAAGGGCGAAGAGACGAATGGGTTCTTGCCGAGCGGTGGTGGGTTCGGAGGGAGAGAAGAAGAAGATAAGAAGTATGATCGAGACCCTGAGTTCGCCGAAATCCTCGGGAGTTGTCTTGACGATCCCCAGAAGGCTCAGTCTAAAGTGAGCTCGTAATTTTATCCCTGAAGTATTTCCCCATTAAATCTACGGGTTTTCGCGCTGTTTCTTCAGTAATTTTGGAGCTGTTGCTACTCGGAGTGATTAAAATTTGCGTTTTTACGATGTCTGGACTCCATGTTTATGCTAAGTGTTTTCTCTTGCTAATGAATGTTGATTATGTGGTTCTTTTGATGGTTTGGGGGATGGCAGCTTGATAGTTGGGGTGGGGCTTCTTTATTGATGCATAAATTGTGATAAAGATCCTCATGAGGTTTGTTTTTGGTTGTGTAGATGGAGGAGAGACTGAGGAAGAAAAGGAACAAGATATTGCATACAAAGACTGGTTCAGCAGAACCGATGAAAGTGAAATTCAACAAGTGAGTTTAGATGTGCTAGGAAATTCTGTACCGATAATTCTTTGGGGAACCATGGCTCTTTGTATAAGTATGACATGAATCAAATGTTCGCGAGACTGCATCATTTTTGAGTAAATGGACATGGTGCAGTTTCTAGAAAGTATCCTCTAGGAAAACGAGACAAAGCTGATTTCCTGCTACCTTGTGACGACTCAACCCACAAAAAGAAGTTTATACTTTTCCTTTCGAAATATTGGCAATTTGGCATTAAAATTTTTGCTGAAAATAAAGGTTGCTTCTACCAATCATGCTTATTGGTCATTCTGGCAATATCACCACTTATGTCTTGCATTTGTGATTCTATGTTCCGAGGGAGTCGCTAAAGAAGCAACTTTTTACTCTCATCACGGATTCTATTTTTCTTCTCTTCTTATTACCTGGGACTTGGGAGAGGTACTGGGTTTGATTGATTACCATTTTGATGGCTCCATCCCTTTGAGAATTATACAGTAAATACTCAGAGGGATTACAGTAGAATGTCTTGAATGCTTTTCTGGACCTGTGGTCCTCCCAATTGTATTTTGTTAAGTTTTTTTTTTTTTTTTTTTTTGCCTGTGGGGTGTGTCAAGGGTTGTGATAGAAACAAGAGATTATCAATAACTGTGGTTTCCTGCATTTGTACACTTTCCAGAGAAGTTGCTTAAAGGTTGTTTGGAGTCTGAAGTCCATCAATTGAATTTTGCATCTACATATAATTGGAGCGAAGTGCATTGTAGTTTTAGAGCCTTCTTTGAATGCAGGGAACTCTTCTTTCTTTGTTAATATTACTTCCTTTATCTGAAAATTGCAGATTTGATTTTTCAAATTCGTACATTTGGTTTGAATTCTACAATGCTCCATTGCCAAAAGATATCTCCTTAATATGTGATGTAAGTTACTCCATTTGGAATTTAATAGAAACCCCTTCTTTTTCTGCTATGATAATAGCTGATGATCTGTTTGTTCTTAATACTGTTGCAGACAATTCGATCATGGCACATTGTCGGACGTCTTGGTGGATGCAATTCCATGAATATGCAAGTAAGTAATGCTTTTTCTTACGAAGTTCACACAAGCATTTTAAGTGGCTACTTCCTCCAGCATCATTGCTGATACAGATGTTGGATTGGAGTGTAACCCTTTGAGCTAGTTGAGTGGTTTGTGTTGTAATGTGCTCAAAATCTATGTAATGAATCATGTGTTCCATTTGAGGCTTCAATAATACACATTGCTTCATTCGTACTATTCATTTGAATATATACTTTTGCAGCTATCACAATCTCCCCTGGATAAAAGACCGAACTATGATGCCATTCAAGGGGCCAATGTGACACCAACCACATTTTATAACATTGGGGACCTTGAGATTCAAGATAACTTGGCCCGTATATGGTATTCGTTCTAAAATTCCCTTGTCTCCTGTTCCTTCCCTTTCATGGTCTGAACTTGCTCAAAATTATGCAGGGTCGATATTGGCACGAGTGAACCATTGCTTCTCGATGCCTTGATAAATGCACTGACACAAATAAGCTTTGAGTACGCATTTCATGCCTCTGTATTTTTCTTTTCAAATAAATAAAGGAGTTATCTTGAGGGCTGGAACAGTGAGCTCGTAACAATTTTCAATAGCTTCTTTTCAAGTTTGCTGAACTTGCATAAACTACGATCATGCTACTATCTGGGGAAAAAGAAGGGCCCAGTCTTGCAGAAGTGGGGTGGTTGTAAATACTTTCTTGTGGTGTCCTTCAAAGTCAACGTTACTCTTTTAAGCACCAAGAGGCAGTGGGATATATCCATTAGTACTTGGAAGACGTGGGTAGCTAATTTTCTGTCGCTGTGCTTGAGGACATGGATTAATTGAGTCCACCCTTTTTCTGGAACATGATTTTTTTTTTTTTTTGGCAGTTTTGACTTTTCTCTGGTGCTTTTAGATGACCCAGAAACCTGTCCGAGCTTCTTCTTCTTTTTTTTTTTTTCCTGCAAAGGACGTATGGGATAATTCCCCCTAATTGAGTTTTTTCTTCGCAGTTATGTTGGGATCAAGCAAGTGGTGTTTGGTGGATCAGAATTCGAGAGTTGGAAGGAGAATCTGACTTCAGAGGAGATGGGTTATAGTGTGCACAAAATTTAGTTGACTCATTCTATTCTCAGGGATATATCTTTGATTGGAAGACCATAATCTACTTCTCTCCCTCTCTTTCTGAAGATGGGTTTGCTGCTGCGAGGAAGAGGGTCTCTTTTAGTTTGCAATCGCAACAGGAATCAAGGTCAAGAAGTGCGGGTAAAACGCTGGGATCTCCAACGGCTTGGATCGACACAAGCCTTGTGGCTCAGGAATGCGTACAGTCTTGCATCTTATTATTTAGTAGAGTTGCGCGTACTTGATTGAAAACGACAGGTGGGCAAATAAATGACATCAACATTTATTCTCTCATGGTGTTTTTGCTTATTGATATGTGATTCCCTGGCAAAATGAACTGGAGTTAACTAAAAGCTGCCTAGAGGGAGTATGTTGTTAAACCTTGATTGAAAGCTTCTTCTGCTGACTGGGATCGTGCCTCTCTCTGTTACTTGTGAAGGAGATGAAAACAACAACAGGCACTGGTATCCAAAACATCGGCACTTGTATCATAAGTGAAAGTGAATAGATGAAGCTAATCTGGTTTTGGATGCGGAAAGTAGGTGAGATGTGTGAGGGCCAATTACATAATAGATACTTGCAATAAATTAATCAAACTACTAGCAAAGAGGTTCCAAATTATTTAGACCAACTGTCGAAGTGGGCGTTTGGTCTAGTGGTATGATTCTCGCTTTGGGTGCGAGAGGTCCCGAGTTCGATTCTCGGAACGCCCCCCAGCAACATTTGCCATGAGCTCTTTTTTTCTCTCTTTTTAGCCCAGATTGCACAAGAAGGGATCAAAGCAACGCTAATTCTTCAACTCCTAATACACGGACCATGCAATGGAAGGCCCTACATAGCTCTGCATGCAATCAGGCAGTGAGCTTAGCGATGAAACATATCCATGGATGCTCTTACTTGTTAAAGTAAAAACAACGGTGCTAATGAATTCCCAATGATGCATTCAAATGACATTCCGAAGTATGCAAGTGTTACACTTAGTTATCATTCCAGCAGTACAGGCACAGTGATCACAGACAAGCATGTGCAAATTGCAGACGTTCCAAATCATCCGGTTCCTGTAAAACTTTTCCATCCTTTTTTTTTCCTTTCTCTTCTCGATGAATATTTTCCTCGCAAATGAGGAAGAATTAATATTGCTGGAGAACTGCTGCTGCCAATAGAGAGTAGCAGGCAAGCAGCAGCATCACCTGCAACTGATAGGATCATTTCCTTCATATTGAGGAAAACCCTTTCCTGTTAAAGCCAAGCAAGAAATTATCCAGCAAGAGAAGCACGCTGTCTTATCGTGCCCCTTTAAAAGTTTGTCTTTGCCACACTATGTCCCAGCCCCCGGTAAATCCGTACGCTTCAGTAGCTTTCTTAAAGACTCCAAATTTCCATTTAAGTCTTGGCCAATCAGCAGTGCACCTTTTTGTCAAGTTGCTCAGCAAGTCGGAGTCAGCATGCTGCTGCTGCACGAGAATCGTGAAATCTGACAAGTTGGTGCACTTATCCATCATAGAGGCGATAAACGCTTGTACAACATCAATATCAGAGACCACCATGCACGCGACAATTCCTTGCAGGCTCTTCATTTCGACACCATCCTCCCAGCCTCCTGGGGATGGCCACAATCTTGACCAAGCACCAGGACCAAGTGTGAGAGTGCTTGCATTAGGAAATGTCTTAAACAACAACTCAAGACTAATCATTTCCTTGACATCCCTATTGAATTCTGTATTCAAAGTAAGCTTCTCCACTGTTTTTCCAGATGGGAAGGCAGTAATGAGATTGCAAAGAAATGGGGAGTCAAGCTTAAAGCTTTTCAAACTAATAAGGTCCTTTACTTGGAGATCATCTGCTTGCACAATGGAGAGGTCAAAATCAGATAATGCCGGAGTTTCAAGGATGAGAGATCTGGGTTTGATGCACTTAAGCCTCAGTTTGACGAGCCTAGGAGCATAAATGGCCAGGGAAATCGGAACATTTGACACAGTCCATTGGCAGGACCTGAGGTCCGGAAGATGAATCTTCGGTTCTTTAAGTCCACCAACGCCGCGTAAGTTGAGAACTTGCAGAAGACAAAAACAGGTACATAACTTGCTCAGGTTCTCATCATCGAGTCTTATAAATTCGAGTGTCAAACTTGTGAGCGAGGGAAGTGGATTCAAGCCATCCACCGACAGCCAAGCATTCTTCAGCTCCAGCTCACAAAGACTACGACCTGCACATCCATAAAGAGAGGAAATTGCTTAATTATGGTAATCATATACAGCCCTAAGATGGGCCAGTTGGTTGCCGTCCCACCTATCTGCTAGGCGCATAGTCTAATTTTATACAATCGGTTGTCAAATTTCCTGTATGTTCATTTAGGTCCGCCCCTCTCGAGCTAAGATTTTGCCGCATTTTTTATCTCGCCCTGTAAACTAAGTTTGTGTCCATCATCAACGCTGATGATTGGATTAGAACGGTGCCAGCATCACGACGTAGGCTAGCCACCAAGTTGGTTCGATTCCATCAACCATGTCCAGAAAACAGAACTTTTCTGTTGAAGCACAAGATGACATACCAAAAACTCTCGGCTTTTCGGATTGTCCTAGTGCCAGTCAACTAGAATACGAATCTACTCAATCCCGAGAACAGAACAAAAGCGATCAGAATCGTTGCAGCTAATCTATGGATGCTACAGATTCCAGCAGAACTGTTGGCTAATTCCATATGCAGGGTTCCAGCTCAACCCAGAAAAGAAAAAAGAAAAAAAAAAAAAAACAAGATTGGCTATTGCAATCCACCAGAATTGTAGGCCTAACCTCACACCTCTTCCTAAATTTCTCCATGACTCACTCAGAAAGAAGCAACCAAAAAAAAAAAAGAAAAAAAACCAAAGAAAGCAGAGCACTCACAACAGGAGGAAACGAGGGCCAAAACGTCCGATCTCCTCCAGCAAGACTGGACCCAGAAGTCCGATATCGACAGCGCCCTCAGCCCCTCGCAGACCCTCGGCAGCCACCCCGCGAGGTACATGTCGTCCCCGGACTCGTCCTCCTCCATGTCCTCGAACGAGTCGGCGAACGACGCGTCGACCCCGATCGCCACGGACTCGACGGCCCCCATCCGAGGACGGCGCTCGCCACCAGTGACTTGAAGGGGACGACGAGGGACCTGGTGTCGGGCGACCGGGACCGGAGGTAGCGGGCGAGGGAGCAGAGGAGGGCGACGGACGTGACGCCGCGGGCGGCGGCGTTGAGGGTCCTGGAGGCGGCCCGGCAGCGGGCGACGTCGGCGGAGTCGGGGAGGCGGCCGAGGATGTCGAGGATCAGGTGGTGGGGAAGATCCTCCATTGCAACGCGTGGCGCAGATAGAGAGGGAGAGAAAGAGACAGGGGAGGGAAGAGACGACAGAGGAGGGAGGTTGGAAGTGTTCGTGGTTGTTGGTTTGGTTTGCACGAGGGGAAGGAAACTTGGAATGACACGTCATTGCGAAAATGGACATGGTGGACTTTTCTAGGGGTGATTGATTGATTACCCAAAAAAAGTACATATTTTCTTATTTTAACATTTATTTTAGATTTTCCTCTCGACGGCCCTATTATTATTATCCAAGAAAAACTACTTTTATTTATTCAGCCATTAATTTTTTTTAATTTTGTCAATTAAATATTATATCTTTTCATATTTTGTCAGTTAAGTTTATTAAATCAATTTTGACGAAAATCGCTGACGATCGATATTGATGTGAATAATTTTTTTACGATATTTTAATAAAATATATATTATATAATTACTTTAGTTATTTATTTCCTTTTTTTTTCTCTTTTTCCTTCTGCCGGCCATTGCTAACCCAAGCCGATGGCCGGCAAAGGTCACCATCCTTAAGTATGGGCTGTCCTCACTTGAGGTTAGCAACGTCGATCATTAATGAGGCTTAGCGATGGCTGACGAAGGGAAAAACGGAAAAAGAAAGAAGAAAAAAAGAGAGAAAGAAGACAAAAAATTGAAAAAAGAAAAAAAAAGAAAAAAAAAAAATGAAATAAAAAAATTCAAAAAAAAATAAAATGTTATCAAAATATTATTATGTAAGCTTCAGCCGTGTCACGTAGTTAATGTCCACGTGAGCGATTTTAACAGATGGATTCGATTGATAAAATATAAAAAAATTTAAAAATTAATTGATAAAGTAAAAAAGTTTAGATTTGAATAAGTAATGGTAGAATCGGTGTAGGATTATTTGGACAAAATTAGACGTTGTTGGAGTAGTAACCTTTTGATTGGTGACTGTCCTTTCCCAGATTCGTCCTTTCTTTTTGCCCCTAATTTTTCACTCTTTTTTTTTCGTTGCGCTCCAGTTCCGTTGCGGGTTCTTGCTTTAATTTTCCTTTTGCCCAGCGATGTGAACTCGTGTTCGAATGTGCTGTCCAAACGAAAACGCTCGATTAACCTGTTAAGCGGTAACAAGCAACTGGGATTTGTTTCTGGGTCGTTGACGTGAACTCTCGTTTTCGCAAAATCAGCAGGAATTCGTAACAATGGGCGAGGCATTGAAAGAGAGCCTTCTGCCTTCTGTTCACCCCACCATGTTCAAAGAATCAGAAACTCTTCCAAGGGAAGTGCATGAAGAGATTCAGGGTCACGACTCTTGCTTGAGTAGCAAGTCTTTGATCGGTGATTTTCCTGCCTTCTGCTGTCATTACTGTTATTACTACATGAACAGATCTTACATCAATGCATGGTGAAGGTCTAGCAATTCGCTTTGAGAAAAGAGAGAGCGCGAGAGAGAGTCATCGCTCTTATTCACTTATTTCGGATGGAACACGCCAGAGATTACATGTTACAAACTAGGATACGGTGAAGCAGAGGGGGATCCCTGCTTTCAGGAAATTCGCCTGCAGATTGTCATTCCATCCCCGATGGAAGCATGGCAGATTTGGACGCGAGCATCCTTGGCCAGCAGGTCGTTGAACTCGATCGTTAATTTTCGACCCTCCTTCAGTTTCTGTCGGACGGCGTCTTCAGGCATGGCGACCGTCCCTCTCCACAGCGTGTTGTCGTATATGGCCACTCCGCCCACCTTCACCAGTTTCATCAACCTTTCGTGATAATTCCAAAAGTTGACCTTGTCTGCGTCGACAAAGGCGAAGTCAAAGCTCCCCTCGGCATCGGGCTGCAATCAGTTTCATCACGCCAAATTGCCGTCAGGCTCGAGAGTCGAATTAGATAAATATTATATGTTGTATTTTGATGTGCGGTGAGATTGCTTCGTTGACAGGGATAAAGAAAACATGGTACTTTGCAGTAGGTAGGAAACCTCATAAACAAGGAAAATCTGCAGAGTCCCTACATTTTGCACTATTTCATCGAGAGCTTGGAGAGCCTCGGATTCAATGAAGTCGATCTTGTGCTCTACGCCAGCTTTCTTGATAACGGGTAAACCTATTTCATATGCTGCACGATCCACATCTATGGCAACTATCTGCAGCCATATAATTGTTACGTGAACAATCCAATCGGATTATCATATCAGTGGGAAAGATTCAACGAACTGCATGGTGAATGCTTGACAGACCTTGCCATCCTCGGGAATATTCAGGGCAGTGAGCAGGAGAGAGTACCCAGTGAAGACTCCAATTTCAATGGTCCGTTTAGCATTCAGAAGTTGCAGTAGAATTGCCATGAACTGACCTGCATCTGGTGCAGTGCTTATTATGGCCCTGAACATCAGCAAATTAATCACTTGTGGATTTGATGTCATATAATGAACACCAAGCTACTGCTAGCGTTTGATAAACACATTGGGAGATCACATCCATTGTTCAACGGAAGTGGAAAAAACTCTTACCGGAAGCTGCATCAATCACATGAAAAACTCATATCTTTTTTGCACTGTTTGGAAGTAACTTTTTCTTGCTGAGAGAGAGAGAGAGAGAGACCTCGGATGGATGGCGCAGACTTCTCTTAGCTCCTTCAGGGGCTGTAGTTCACGTGGAAACACGCTTGTGTCCAAAATGTACTGCAAGTTTAAGCTCATGCATGAAACCAACAATTTAAGGAAGCATTGGCAATAGAAAGAGGATGCGAAGAAAATTAGTAGTGTACCTGATACAACTCCTTAGTTTGCAATAACCCCTTTTGGGAAATTGCATATGCTTTCGTTTTCTCTTCCATTTTCGCTCTCCTTACCGAAATGCAAATCTGCTGTATCAAATCGGCTTCACGTGAAAGAAATGACCTTCTGGCATGTACAGGTATTTATGACAAAAGATGACATTGAATGCAGTATAAGGACGACGGAGTCCACTCACCAAAGTTCTACTTATGAAGGCCGCAGAGTCAAGATCAGAACTTGCCTCTCTTTATGAATTAGATCTGTGCATTAACGAAAGAATCTCTCTCCAGGTTTTGATGGAACAGTCATTTTGGTCTTTTTAATGCGACGGGGCCAGTCTTGCAGTCCACCGAAATCCTTAGGATATCACAGTTGGTGGAGTGGTTGGTTAATTGTTGGAATATCACTGCAATCTGATCTGTCTGGTTAAATATATTAAGTAGCTTACTCATTTGAGTTTTCTACATCATCCAATGTTGTATTGTTTTTGAGGCCATGGGTCTTTTCTAGTCGACTTCAGAAGAGCTGCTTTCCCCCTCAAAAACAAGTCTCCCAAAAGTTCAATCATAATCCTGGTTGGACGAAATAATGCAAGAGTTAATGTTGTCAGACGTAATCGTCTGCCACATTACATAATGCCTGAACAAGACTCATTTGATCAGGCGAAGCCAATTATTGAACTACAATATGCCAGATGAAGTTGGTCCCTAAAGTTGTTGAAACCATGTTTATAGATTATGGGATAGTTTATTGCCCATGGTTGGACCTGTAAATGTGACGCTAATTGCCAAGAAAATTTAAAATAGATGTTTGAAATCTTTCAAGCAATAATAATCATGTGAACCATGGCATCTTCCAGCGTGTTGCAACAAGACTTCCCCAGTCTGCAATAGCGCCTCGTTATAGTTCGATGCTGCTGTCATTCTCTTTCATTTCTGTTACTCTCTCCTTAGCAAAATAAACACCTTTTACCGAGGCAAACTTCCTGCAGTGTCCAGAAATGCCCCCGAGTGACCACAAGTTTGCAGTTGACAAACTTCGATGCCGGTGATTTCTATGAGACGTACAGATATTTATCATGAATGTGACCTTCACTACGCTATAAGGAGTCTACGCGACTAATTAAAATGCTCCATCTATCAAAAGCTGTGACTTAGAAGTCAGAAATTTGCCTAACTTTTTAAAGCTTCGAGAACTAGCTGCGTGGCTCTGAGATGCTGTCAGTTGTTGGAAGATACGCAGGATACTAGAAGATATGCAAGAATCAATCAATCTGATATTATTGAATCAATCGAGATAATTCAATATCGGATCTAATCTATATATTATTTTATTGCCTTTTCTTTACACATGCTTTGTACTATAATATCATTTGTGTACACTGAGTTAATAGACAGACAAGAATATACAGAAAATTTCCCAAACACTTCTCTCTCGACTTCTCCCTTCAGTCTTCTTTCATCAGTGCTGACCAATCTGGCGTTTTAAAGACAAGGGTTGGTCTCGCACTTTAAAATAATATGGTTTGGTGGAGTCCTGGTAGTTGACCAGTAGCTGAGAGTATAAAGAAGGTCGTCTTGATCACTGGCTTTGAAAGATTGGCTTTAAATATTAAGCGAATTATTAACAGTAATGAGCTTCTGCATGGAAGTCAGAAAAGCTACATACAATGGAAGAGAAGCTGTTTTTAATGGTGATATGGTAACCCTGGGGACGGCGCTTCGTTGCTTAAGAGACCAATCACTTGTGCATTCACGAAACTTGTAAAAAATCAGGTTAGATTGTCTGTTTTTGTCGATGACAAATAAACAAAAGGGTGAGTACTAGATGACATTTTATATGCTAATTGAATATCCTTATCATATAGATAATAAAAATAAATATTGCATATGTAAGATCTGTTGGACGTTGATTGAAATATAACTTTTTGTCAGACGATGAAGTGTTCCTTTCATGTTAGCCCAGGCAAGTCTTTTGAAAAGGCAGTGACATAGTATTGTCGGTTGTTGTAACTAGACTCAGGATGTTTTAGATTATCATCTTTCTTTTATTTCCTGAGCTTCGAGGAAATTATCCATGAACACAGTTATAGGACGTCATGATTGTGCTGCATAAGAAACTGGTGGTAGTAAGATTAGTGTTATCAGGTGAAAAAATTCTTGAACCGCAATCCGTTTTAGCAACTCTGTTCTTGAAGTTATTCGAAACTTGTTTTGTTTAAAGAGAACAACTTCATATGCATTAATAGTTTAGGAGACAATTTATCTGCCGACATTTGTTTATATTTTGATCATTGATCAAACAAAATGAAGGTTGTCTTTAGCAAGAATATGGCAATGATAAATGGATAGGCACTGCACCAGATGCACCAGATGGATCGGCCCTGAACCAGATATTTGGACCATTGCAGGTCAATTCTTGAACCGCAAGAATATGGCCAATTTTTTTGGTTACATTCAATTGAGCTGTAATCAGATTGCGTTCACCTTATTCTATTCTTTTACATTGTGTGCCAGTGAGACAGGACTCTGCTGTGATGCTCTGCTTAGCTATCATTAGTTCTCTAGTTTGATGCGCTTAATGTGAGTAAGTCATGGTTTCATTAGACCTGGAAACAAGAACAGGGTAGGAAATGATGCTAACTTGCGGGGTGATCATTTCTCTCTCTCTCTCTCTCTCTTCGGGATTGCTTGCAGAGCTGTCCTGAGGTATGGTCATGATTTAGCAACTCGATCAGAAAACAGTAGTGCTGATCATTGCTTGAGAGCGCCCTATATCCAAGCCTCGAAGCCTCTGTCTTGGCCATGACCAAATCATGTGGTGTGAATCAACTCTCACCCATTGGCAATATTGGTATGCCTAAAGCACCATTTAGTTTCTAAAGTTCCCACCTGAGGCATGTTACTTTGTGGTAGTTTCTTCTTCATTCTGTTGCTTGACATGAGCTTGTAGAGAGTCACCAAATTTATTTGGGATGGATGCTCTCAGTTTGAAGAAAATGAATCCGTAGATCACTGCAACATGCAACAAACTCACTTCGACCAGTTTCATTAACCTCTCATGATAATTCACGCAGTTGAATTTGTCCACATTGACAAAGGCAAAGTCAAAGCTCCCCTCATGATCAAGCTGCAGTATGTTTCATTGTGCCAAATCCCCATCAGAGAGAATGAGATGCAATTAGTAAATAGAGTCCATCACAATGTGCATAATAAAATTCTTACCCTATGTAGGTATACTGCATGTGAGATTAGCATGATCCATCAAAGTATAGCCATATAATGTTTCTTTTAGAACATATGATGCAGTGGGAGGAAACTGCATAAACGTTTTTAGGGTGGGTTATTGGATGATGAAAATATTCAATTGGAGCGTTGAGGCATCACTTGGATTTAGTAAGGCCAATTGTGACTCAATTAAGTGAATGTGAGAGTCCAATTGGAAAAGTTGGCTTGTAAATTCGTAACTCACCTCCCCCTAGCCCAAAAGTGACCAATTGAGGAGTTGTGAAAGGTGTGGGTGTGGCCTAATGAAGGCCAATGGATAATACTTGGCCTAGAGTGAGTGTGAAAGATATTTTGTAGAAAGATCAAGCCTTGGTGGAGCCCCCACTCATCTCTCCCTCATCCTCTCCATCTTGCTACCGTGAGATGCTTCCCTTCCATCATTCTCATTTCTTCGTGCGACAACCTCCATTCTGCCGAGAATTACCGCCGCTTGAGGACCGAGAGACCAGCGAGGCGAGATCCAAAAGAACCGAAGCCGCAAGCGCCACTTGTCCATGCCCTGCGGACCTTCGGTCAACAGCAGCGGGATTCTTCCTGTAACATCTCGGGTCCCATTGTGTAATATTGTCCGCTTTGGGTCACCCGCCCTGGCGCGGATGAACCGCCATCCCAGCCACGTCTTTTCCCTCACGGCTTTAAAACACGTTACACAGGTTAGAGGGACCCAAGCCTTATAAGCTAACCAAGATCTCCCTCCTTAGACGATGTGGGACAAGAGAGGAGGCCGTCACACTCTCCACCTCTTAACAGAAGAGCGTCCTCGCTGTGGCTCCATGGGCGTCAGAATAGCATTCGAGCTGTGGTCCCACACGCGGTCAAAAGTCGCTCTGATACCACTTGTAACATCTCGGGTCCCACTGTGTAATATTGTCCACTTTGGGTCACCCGCCCTGGCGCGGACGAATCGCCATCCCATCCACGGTCTTTTCCCTCACGGCTTTAAAACGCGTTACACAGATTAGAGGGACCCAAGCCTTATAAGCTAACCAAGATCTCCCTCCCTAGGCGATGTGGGACAAGAGATGAGACTGTCACACTACTTGTAACATCCCGGGTCCCACTGTGTAATATTGTCCGCTTTGGGTCACCCGCCCTGGCGCGGACGAATCGCCATCCCAGCCACGGTCTTTTCCCTCACGACTTTAAAATGCTTTACACAGGTTAGAGGGACCCAAGCCTTATAAGCTAACAAAGATCTCCCTCCCTAGGCGATGTGGGACAAGAGAGGAGGCTGTCACACTCTCCACCTCTTAACAGAAGAGCGTCCTTGCTGTGGCCCCACGGGCGTCAGAACAGCATTCGAGCTGTGGTCCCACATGCGGTCGGGAGTCGCTCTGATACCACTTGTAACATCTCAGGTCCCACTGTGTAATATTGTCTGCTTTGGGTCACCCGCCCTGGCGCGGACGAACCGCCATCCCAGCCACGGTCTTTTCCCTCACGGCTTTAAAACGCGTTACACAGATTAGAGGGACCCAAGCCTTATAAGCTAACCAAGATCTCCCTCCCTAGGTGATGTGGGACAAGAGAGGAGGCTGTCACACTCTCCACCTCTTAAAAGAACAACGTCACCGTGGCCCAATGGGCGCGTAACGCATTCCGAGCCGTGGTCCCACACGCGGCGGGAGTCGCCGATACCACTTGTAACATCCCGGGTTCCACCGTGTAATATTGTCCGCTTTGGGTCACTCGCCCTGGCGCGGACGAACCGCCATCCCAGCCACGGTCTTTTCAATGTGACAGCCTCTTCTCTTGTCCCACATCGCCTAGGGAGGGAGATCTTGGTTAGCTTATAAGGCTTGGGTCTCTCTAACCTGTGTAACGCGTTTTAAAGCCGTGAGGGAAAAGATCGTGGCTGGGATGGTGGTTTGTCCGCGCCAGGGCGGGTGACCCAAAGCGGACAATATTACACAGTGGGACCCGAGATGTTACAAGTGGTATCAAAGCGACTCACGACCGCGTGTGGGATCACAGCTCGAATGCTGTTCTGACGCCCATGGGGCCACAGCGAGGACGCTGTTCTGTTAAGAGGTGGAGAGTGTGACAGCCTCCTCTCTTGTCCCACATCGCCTAGGGAGGGAGATCTTGGTTAGCTTATAAGGCTTGGGTCCCTCTAATATGTGTAACGCGTTTTAAAGCCGTGAGGGAAAAGACCGTGGCTGGGATGGCGGTTCGTCCGCGTTAGGGCGGGTGACCAAAAGCGGACAATATTACACAGTGGGAACCGAGATGTTACAAGTGGTATCAAAGGGACTCCCGACCGCGTGTGGGACCACGGCAGCCTGAATGTCGTTCGACGCTCGTGGGCCACGGCGAGACGCTCGTTCGTTAAGAGGTGGAGAGTGTGATAGCCTCCTCTCTTGTCCCACATCGCCCAGGGAGGGAGATCTTTGTTAGCTTATAAGGCTTGGGTCCCTCTAATCTGTGTAACGCGTTTTAAAGCCGTGAGGGAAAAGTCCGTGGCTGGGATGGTGGTTCGTCCGCGCCAGGGCGGGTGACCCAAAGCGAACAATATTACACAGTGGGACTCGAGATGTTACAAGTGGTATCGAGCCGACTCCCGACCGCGTGTGGGACCACTTCCGAATGCCGTTTTGACGTCCGTGGGGCCACGGCGGCGAGGACACTGCATTAAGAGGTGGAGAGTGTGACAGCCTCCTCTCTTGTCCCACATCACCTAGGGAGGGAGATCTGGTTAGCTTATAAGGCTTGGGTTCCTCTAATCTGTGTAACGCGTTTTAAAGCTGTTAGGGAAAAGACTGTGGCTGGGATGGCGGTTCGTCCGCGCCAGGGCGGGTGACCCAAAGCAGACAATATTACACAATGGGACCCGAGATGTTACAAGTGGTATCAGAGCGACTCCTGACCGCGTGTGGGACCACAGCTCGAATGTTGTTCTAACGCCCATGGGGCCACAGCGAGGACACTGTTCTGTTAAGAGGTAGAGAGTGTGACAGCTTCCTCTCTTGTCCCACATCGCCTAGGGAGGGAGATCTTGGTTAGCTTATAAGGCTTGGGTCCCTCTAATCTGTGTAACGCGTTTTAAAGCCGTGAGGGAAAAGACCGTGGTTGGGATGGCGGTTCGTCTGCGCCAGGACGGGTGACTCAAAGCGGACAATATTACACAGTAGGACCCGAGATGTTACAAGTAGTGTGACAGCCTCCTCTCTTGTCCCACATTGCCTAGGGAGGGAGATCTTGGTTAGCTTATAAGGCTTGGGTCTCTCTAATCTGTGTAACGCGTTTTAAAGCCGTGAGGGAAAAGACCGTGGCTGGGATGGCGGTTCGTCCGCGCCAGGGCGGGTGACCCAAAGCGGACAATATTACACAGTGGGACCCGAGATGTTACAAGTGGTATCAGAGCGACTCCCGACCGTGTGTGGGACCACAGCTCGAATGCTGTTTTAACGCCCATGGGGCCACAGCAAGGACGCTCTTCTGTTAAGAGGTGGAGAGTGTGACAGCCTCTTCTCTTGTCCCACATCGCTTAGGGAAGGAGATCTTGGTTAGCTTATAAGGCTTGGGTCCTTCTAATCTGTGTAACGCGTTTTAAAGCTGTGAGGGAAAAGACCGTGGCTGGGATGGCGGTTCGTCCGCGCCAGGGCGGGTGACCAAAAGCGGACAATATTACATAGTGGGACCCGAGATGTTACACTTCCCCTTTTTGTTGACCACCAGCTCGCCAACTACTCACGTGAAGGAGCTTCAACTGCATCGTGTCTTCTTCTTGTGCGATCGGTGGACTGAAGAGAGAACCGAACGCCTGTCCATCCACCGAACAGTCTTCTCCGCAAGCAACGACACCAGCTCCATCTTCTGCCAAGCTTGCTGCCACTTGGCAGTGTATATGCCTGGTTCGGTCAACAATGCTTCAATTGAAGCTCTTGGTTGACGCGCTTGAAGCCCACGACTCCACCGAGTTTGGTCGGCCACTCACGCCACACCAACAGAGAAGCCAACTAACGGAGGTAGTCACCACGCCATCCACCGAAGACTCCACCGAACGCTATCTTCTCTCCATCCGCGCCAGCTGTCCGCGATTCTCGCTTCCCGGTCAACCGTCGAAGACCACAAAGCAAGCACCGAAGCCATTTTGTTGATCGAAGCTCACCGCTTCGTGCGTCCGCCGAAGCCACCGTCCACCGAGCCTCCACCACGTGCCGGTTTCCACTTCCCCATATGCGGCCAGCAAATTCCACCGAAGGAATCCCTGAATCCCGGCGAAGCAAAGAGCCTCATCGAAGCCGCGAGTCCACCGGTCTTGACCACGTGAACAACCGAAGTCCACATTAATTTTCGTGGCCCAATAGTGGCTTTTGTCGCTTTCTGGTTTGGCCCATCACCCAAGGATGACTCAGCCTAGCAATTGATCATTTTCAGGAAGCCCACAAGATTTTGGCTCATTTCGGCCCAATTATAGCAACCCATTTTTAGTTTAATTTCAAGTCCAGCAAGTTGCAAGCCCAGTTGAGTTCAGCCCAGTACAAAGGAAGCCTAGTCTAGCGCAAGAACAAATCTCGTTGGGCTGAGATTTGTTGGGCCAAGGTTGAGGCCCGGTCCAAGCCCATCGGGGTCGTCGAAAGCTCGATTTTGGCCGTCGTCGCGCCGCCGTCGCCGTCGCGGTGATTCGGTTTTCACTTTTAGGGTGCGTTTGGTTGGACTTTTGGGGAAAACCATTGAGAAAATGCAAAGGACTTTAAGTTGAAGAGGTTTTTGAGAATGCAAATTGCGTTTGGTAAATGATAACATAAAAGTCCCTTGCCAAATACCTTTAGCCAAAATTGTGTTTGGATATGTTATATTTATAAAAGTCTTTATTATAAAATAAAAAACTGACCTGTGAAGGGCGGCGGCGACCGGCGAAGGGCGGCGGCGATCGGTGGCCATCGTCTGAGGTTGCCAGACCTCAGGCGGCCCCCGGAGACCACCGGCGAGGGCCGCTGGGGTCGGGCGACCGCAGCGACCTAGGTGAGACCCTTGCCCGAGGTCGCGCGGCCTCGGCAAGCTCGCCCGTGGTCAACGACCTCGGCGAGCTCTTGGCCGGGGTTGCGCAACCCTCGGCGCAAGCGCGGCCCTCGCCGGGTCTCGCGATCCCTCGGCGAGACGGCCGCTTGGCATGCAACCGCGGGCGGGTCACGCGACCTCTCGCGACCTCCGGCGACCGGATCCGGGTCCGCCGGAGGTTGCGCGACCTCCCGGCGACCGGATCCGGGTCCGCCGGAGGTTGCGCGACCTCCCGGCGACCGGATCTGGGTCCGCCAGAGGTTGCGCGACCTCCTGGCGACCGGATCTGGGTCCGCCAGAGGTCGTGCGACCTCGCGGCGACCAGATCTGTGTCGCGCCTGAGGTTGCGCGACCTCCGGCGACCCAAATTCGAGTCGCACGGCCTAGATACCCACCGGAAGTCGCGTGACCCACCGGCGACGGTCGTCGTGACTGTCATCGGCCTCTCGCTAGTCCGTCGCCCACCCTCAACAGCCCTGCACAAGATGAACAGCTCAACGAAGAAGATGAACAGCAACGAAGGAGATGAACAGTAAGCCGAAGCCAAAGCCAAAGCTGAAAGCCCAAGGCACCCCTGGGGCTGCCTTGGGCTTTCAGCCTTCAGAAGGCTGGCCTTCGCACAAGGGGGTTTCTAAAAAATTTCCCAAATGCCTAATACTTGGCCTAAAGGCCTTTAGGTGTCCAAAGATACTTGGGAAAGCTGTTCCCAAACGCAGCCTTAATCAAGTGAGTTTTGCTTACTAATCCCTTATTAGTCGGTGAATTATGCTTAGGGGTTGATTATATTTAATTAAGTGCAATTAGGTGGATATATTAGATTAGAGTAATTAAATTAGAGACTTATCGATGCATGTTAGGCAATTGGATAGTGTAGATAGCAAGGAAATATGTCATGGTATTTATTGAGCAAGTCTCGGTAATTTTCCGGGTTCGTATAGGCTTCCAATTAGGCTATAACCGGCCTAAGTTGGATTTATTGCATTTATTTAATATTTTTCGTAATTATTTAATTAATTATTTGTTTTCCGGAAATTAGGCCGGGATAGTCGACGACCGAAATTTTGTGCTGATTCCAATGGTGCTTTCTGTTTATTTATTCGAGCATTAGATTATGAAATTTTAGTGAAATTGGTGAATATGAGAATTTATCCCAAAATTGGGAAAATGTTGGTACTTGAAGCAAAAGTAACTGTGTGAGGTTGTGAATTGGATTAAAGATTGCCAGGTGGGGCCGTGATGCCACCAAGTTGAGAAAAATTGCCAGGTGGGGCCGTGATGTCACCAAGTTGAGAAAATTGCCAGGTGGGGCCGTGATGCCACCAAGTCTAGAACATTTGCTAGGTGGGGCCGTGATGCCACCAAGTCTAGAAAATTTGTCGAGTGGGGCTGTGATTCCACTAAAAATAAATTATGCCTATAGGGTCGTGATTTGGAGTCAAGAATGAAGAGTCGGGATGACCATGTAATGGTTTTGATGACATGTAATCGACTAAATTGATTGATCGTTAAGTCGATTTGATTGGTTGGATGCTATGATTGTCAGTATTTATTATTTGAACTGATTTGCAGGAAGGAAACTGAGGCCAAGGTAAGCCCTCTGACCCATGATGTGCTTAGGTAGCCCTTAGGGCGTATTTTCTTACTAATCGGGTCTTAGGGGGTAGAACTCGCTGAGACGTGGTCTCATTGGTTATTGAATAACCATTTCAGGACCTTGAGGAGGAGCCGAGGAAGAGGAACCTAAGGAGGAGAAAGATTTTTGAAGAAGAAGAAGATGATCCAGAGAGGGATCTTGAGTACAATTCGGATGTGGATTGAGATCCCATCCCTTTTGCGAACCCTGTCTTAGTGTAGATAGGTGTGAGACAAGTATGTTGTGAATAGTATTATAAATATACTATGAGTTGTGTTGTTAATAAAAGTATGGTTGTGAATTTCAATATGAAAAATATGGCCTACTTTTCTATCCCATCGTTTTATTGTCTAGGGATTTACAACTGCTTCCGCATGCGTAATAAACAGAAAGGGTCGGTGATACTTAGTCCTGGGATATCGCACTTTAAAATCGACCAATAAAAAAGGATGGGTGCGTCCCAGAGGATCGGGGCGTGACACTAGGTAAGGCTGCAACATGACCTGCATTTTCTATTAAATCATCTAGAGCATGGGGAGCCTTGGATTTGATGAAGTTGGCTTTTTACTCTCCGCCCCCTCTCATGATAATGGGAAATCCCATTTAATATGCCTTGTGGTCAATGTCTATGGCAATTATCTGCAGCAATCGTGATTACATGATCAATCGTATATAATTCTTTTATATAAAGCATGATGAATGATTGCAGGCCTTTCCATCCTCAGGAATTGTCAGGGCTGTGAGTATCAAAGAGTATCTGGTGAAGACTCCGATTCGATGGCCCTTTTAGCATTGATAAGCTTCAGTAGTATGGCCATCGATTGACCTGCATCTGGTGTAGTGCTCATCCAATGCCTGGATACCAACAAATAAAAGAAGAAAAATTTAAAATCCCTTGTTTACTGTTAGGGGGAAATGTGCTCAAGGAAATGGTGTTAATTACAAGATGTTTCAATTATTTGACTCCTTAAATTGAATGAAAGCATTATAAGTCATGGTCAGCGACTGTTATCATTATGTTGTGGACACTAAGCTAGGATGAGAGAGAGAGAGAGAGACCTTGGATGGCTCGCAGAAACTTCTCTAAGCTCCTTAAGAGGCTCTGGTTCATTTGGGCGCACACTTGTGTCCAAAATGTACTGTGAAACCGAACACATGCATGGATGCAAAATTTTAAGTAGCAATGGCAGTATAAGAGAAGGTAAAGAATCCTACAGTTTTGCCATATTGGATTCGTCTCAAACCCCAAATGACCTGCTTTTGACAGGATGAAGGTTGGACTTTTCTGGCGTGTGGTAGGATGAAAGCCAAGTTAACTTACCACTTATCCAAAAACAGAGAAAAAAATACAGGATGTGACTGACAATAAATGGGTTACCTGATACAGCTTCTTACTCTACGATTAGGCCTTGCCATAATTTGATGCTGCTTTCATTTTTTGTTCCACTTTGGCTCCTTCCCTGGGGAAAGTGAAAATTCTTGCCATATCAAACTGCCTTTACATCAAGGAAATGACCCCAAATGACCGATGCTTAGGTTGACAAACATGCTTGTGATTGCTATAGTGCAAAATCAACAAGACTGCAGACCATGCCATGCATAGATTTCACAGATATCTGTCATGAAATATTGCTGTGATTCAATGCAAGGAGTCTCCTCGAGTGATTAAAATGGCTCATCAATAAAAGACTGTAAATTAGAGGTCAGAATTTGCCTTACTTATGGAAGCTTTGAGAACTAGCACTGTGTATTAATGGCGAAATGCCCTCCTGGAGTTGATGGAAACGTCAACATCTCTTAGATTCTATTGACGCTGACTAATTTGGTGTTTTATAGAACGGGATTATTCGTTCACTTTAAAATAATATGGACTACATGGCTTCGTGGAGTGGCTGATTAATGTTCCTGTTAGTTGACTTTGAAAACTTTGGGATACCGTACTATGTGATCAACTTCTAGCGTATTGTAACTGCACCAGTTCGTCCAATCAATGGAAAAAAATGCGAGGACGATTGATTTCCTATATATTTTAATGTAGGTGCCGTTTGCATTGAGAAGTAATTATCTGTCAGCATTTCTGTAGAGTTCACACACTCTCCGGTTGATTTCAAGAACTTCTTTCCCCCATTTTAACGACATTCATTTTTCTGAAAGCATCATTGTAATTTTTTCAATGACCTGCTTTCCTCTATGTTCTGATGTTCATGGAAATTATCCCTGAACTATAGTTATAGGATGCAATTATAATGCTGCATTGGAGCATGATAGAATCAAGCTTATGTTTATCAGGTGAAGACAATTCTTGAACTGCAATCCGAAAATATTTGACTAGATTCAATTCGATTCAATTCGAATTGCTTTTTGGTCTTGCACAAGCAACTCAAAATGCATAAACAGATTGCGAGATAGTTCATCAGCTGACAACTCTTTATGTTTAGACAGATCATCAAACAAATTTATGGCTGTACTTCGTGTGCACTGTCGGCGTTTCAACTATCTTGCTGAATAAGTTTTCGTTGAATCGTAAGTGAAAACTTTGTCTAGAGGAGATACCGAGATACAGTTGCTCATCGGATTATTGAGATGAACTTGATGCCGAGAGTTTGGCAGGCAAATCAATACCAATGAAGAAAACTTCAGGGCCGTCATATAGACGATAAATAATATCTTTAATGATACGATTGCTCGGGAGTCTAAGTTCAGAACTTTAGAGATGATAAACAAATTAGGACCATTAAGTTCAGAACTTTAGAGATGACAGGTATGAAAAAAAAAAAAAAAAAAAAAAAACAAATTAGGACCATTGTACTGAAGACCCAAAGAAAGGTAACTCAATGTAATTACCAGAAGATAACGAGCAGAGAGGATCCTTTGGATACACTCTTTACAGGAACCCATTTAACTAACAAATCCTTGACTTTTTTCATAGGATGCAGTTTTGGATCATTCTAAAATGATTTCATCAACCTTTGAAGCACTAACAAACCATGAAAAACCAGGCTTTTCCAGCATGAATATACTAAATCCTAGCTCGCCAAGCACTTGCATCTGTTGTTGGCCCTGAAAAATAAACTTTGTTTTGCGTAAATACGGCAATGATCTTGAGGAGCTAAGAACAAGAAAAGGGAAAATTAGCGAAATTTCAGTCGTCGGAATTTACAACAACTGGTCATAATTTTCTGGTTCATGAAGTTACAGAAGACACACGCCCAGTGACACTGTGTTGCAGCAAGCAGACATCAGTTATCCATTTCTCTGGTTCATCCTCCTTTTGTACAAGATCAGTATTAAGAACTAGCGTCATTAGATACCCTCTTGCCGCGACCTCCTCTCTATGTTTCACTTTTCCGTGCCCAAACTCAGCCAATTTTCTATCTGATTTTTTTTTGGTCGCACTCATCTCTTCTATATACATGTGTATTTGAGATTCACAGAGATCAAATCCCGGACCTAAGTCGCTCCGGCCCGACCCCAATCCCTTTACCAGCCAGGCGGCATGGCTGTCCCATTTTCTTTCTGAATTTGGAAAGTGGATTTTGATCCGGGGCAGAACACTTTCCTTGCCCTTGTGAGCCCATAACGAACGAAAGCCCATACCACCAAACGAAGCAAATAAGGAAGGAAAAAAAAAGAAAAGAAAAAAGAAGACATGAAATTCGATAGACAAAGAAGCAAAAATGAACATCATCATCGCTTCTAAAACTCCAATGCTTTGGGCGGCAGCAGCAGCAGCAGCATCTGGTTAATCTTTAGCACCGGCGTTCCGAGGTTCGTTCTTTCTTTCTCCCCCATGATTTTCAACTCTTTTTCTCTTCCTTTACGCTCCAATCCCGTCGTGGGTTCTGCTTAATTTACTGCAAGTTGAATCCTTTTTGGCCATCGATGTAAAATTCGTGCTCCAATGTGCTGTCCAAGAGAAAACGCTCGTTTAATCTATTAAGGTAGTAACGAACAACCGGGATTCGTTTCTGGGTCATTGACGTTAGCTCTTGTCTTCGCGAAATCCGTAGGAATTTGTAGTAATGGGCGAGGGAATGAAAGAGAGCCTTATGGCTTCTGTCCACTCCACCGTGTTCAAAGAGTCAGAAACCATTGAAGGGAAGTGCATGAAGATTGAGGGGTATGACTTCAATCGAGGAGTCGATTATCATCGGCTTTTGAGGTCCATGGTGTCCACTGGGTTTCAAGCTTCTAACCTCGGGGATGCGATCGAAGTGGTTAATCAAATGGTAATATTTTTTGAGCGAGCTTTTCTAAATTGGGGGAATTCACCTGCCTTTTACTGTTATTGCTGCGGTTTTTCGTTTCTATGTTGCAAGGTCGAGGCTTTGTATGTATTTTCTGTAGAATCATGATTCCAGTGATGTGTTTTTGAACTGTTTGAAGCTAGACTGGAGGCTCTCTGATGAGGCTATAACTGAAGATTGTGGCGAGGAGGAAAGAGACCAAGCATATAGAGAGTCTGTAAGATGCAAGGTGTTCCTCGGTTTCACTTCCAACCTTGTCTCGTCTGGAGTCAGAGATACAATTCGTTATCTTGTTCAGCATCACATGGTAAGTATTCCGATGAGAATTTTTAGTATTCTTGCATATATGCTGTGTGGAATGAGAGTGACATTTGCTGAGCTGAGAAGAACTGTCTTATTATAAATGACAAGCGACTGAATTATTCTGTGGGCTGTCTTGTTCTTTATCCAGAGTTTACTCCCTTTTTATTTTTTTATTTTTTATATTTTTTATCTTTTGGCTTGGCGTCCACAAAGTTTACTCGAATGATAGAAGGAAGTTCTTTAACCATGACTATCCTTTTGCTTATGCTTGAGTTTTCAACATACTTGGTTGAGGTTGCAAGAACTAAAGTACACATATTAATGTGCTATAAAAATGCATAGGAAGAGTTCTGACTTTAAATATCTTGCATCCCCTGATTAACTCCAAAATGATGGGTCTTTTGGAAACAGGGTTCCATTTATTCTTTTTATGTGCACTTACCTCATGATTCACTGATTTATGTGGAGGTTTGCTTCTTATGTTTGTGCAGGTCGATGTAGTAGTGACAACAGCTGGTGGCATAGAGGAAGATCTTATAAAATGCCTGGCGCCTACATACAAAGGTGATTTTTCCCTTCCTGGAGCTCTCTTGCGCTCAAAAGGATTGAACCGCATTGGTAACCTGTTGGTTCCTAATGACAACTACTGTAAATTTGAGGACTGGATAATTCCTATATTTGATCAGATGCTGAGGGAGCAGAAAGAAGAGGTACTTTCTCTTCTTTGATGTATTAGGCATTGCCCATTGGGCTTCTGTGGGATACCTTATGATGCATGGATTATTTTCTTTAACTCTTTTCCCTTCGAATCAGACCTCTTGAGTCTCCATAGTAGAAAATATACTAGATTATTGGTTTGGATCATTGTTTGAAAATGAAGACATTTCTGCTGGGAAGCGCTTACTCCATATGACACCTAAATAAACATATTGGCATTTCATTGGGTTATTTTAACAACAGCATCCCATGGTGAAAACTATTATACATCTCTAAGTTCTACTCTGCTCTCAGCGAACCACACCCTTGTGTGAATGGCCAGAGGTGCAACTTCTAATTTCTTCCTTTTGGCTTATGCAGAATGTATTATGGACACCTTCTAGGTTGATTGCTCGCTTGGGGAAAGAGATTAATGATGAAAGGTCATACCTTTATTGGGCATACAAGGTGAGTCGATCAAGTTAAATCCTGTTGCATGAGGTTACAATTAGCTGCTGCACATCTCTGATGTAATTGCTTCTTTATTGGCTTGGGGCACCGGGAGAAGCTTGTTTCTGGGATGGGTATGTGAAGTAGGAAAAGGAAAATTTCTTCTTTCTTCACACAGTTTCCCTGTTAGGAGTATTTTAGGGAAGTCTCAAGTCTATTTGTCACTGGGCTTTTCTACAAATTCAGTGTTTAGACCTAACAACTGCAATTTTAGCACATGAGTAGCTTTTTTCAGTATAAACCCATAGATTTGCCTTGCATGTGCAAGGAAGTTGTCAGTATCTCACTTATGTCTACAGATAGTCCATTAACTTAAGTGGACATTTTGCAGAATAATATTCCAGTCTTCTGTCCGGGGTTAACGGATGGCTCACTGGGAGACATGTTATACTTCCACTCCTTCCGTAGTCCTGGTCTAATCGTTGACGTAGTCCAAGGTCAGGCACTCGGTTCAAATACTCATTGCACTTGAAGCATGAAGAAGCTTGATGAATATTTTCTACCCCAACTTCTGTGCAGATATTAGGGCCATGAATGGTGAAGCAGTCCATGCTGGCCATAGAAAAACTGGAATGATAATCCTGGGAGGAGGGATGCCTAAACATCACATAAGCAATGCTAATATGATGCGGAATGGGGCAGACTTTGCTGTCTTCATCAATACAGCCCAAGAATTTGATGGAAGTGATTCTGGAGCTCGTCCAGATGAGGCTGTTTCTTGGGGGAAAATACGTGGGTCTGCCAAAACTGTTAAGGTAATTGCTTCATATGCCGAATCTGAGACTGAAATTTCCCATAATCCCTATAATACGAAGAAAGAGTTTTAAATTGGTACTTTATTTGGATTAAACCAGGTACACTGTGATGCTACCATCGCTTTCCCTATACTGGTTGCCGAAACATTTGCTGCAAGGAAAGAATTATTTCAAAAAGACTGAGGATCTGATACAAATTTTGGGAGAGTGAAGACTCGCTATCTTTCATTGCTAATTCTTGACATGGCCATCAAGTGCCGGCAATTAATTACACCTGTTAATCAGTTGCAATATTATATGCTTAAATCATTCTTGGAGGAGTAGCTCTCAAAGATTTAGCATTTCTTGAGGGTAGTCTGCCGACGGGTGTTACAGGAAATCCCTGCAGCAAGCTAACTTGATTTGTTGGGAAAGGGCCACCATGTGGAGAGGATATTGTGATAGATTCTGTAGAGCTGTAATCAGATTGTTTCGTGTTTTCTGTTGTTTTACCTTGCGCTTACTGTGAGTGGGACAGGACACTCTGGATCGCACTGAATAGCTGTTTTCACTATTCTCGTTTGTCGCATTTGTGGTAAGAAACGATCGTTTCACTTGTCCTTGAAATAAGAAACTTGGGAAGCATGGTGATGCTAACTCTTGGTTTGATCATTGACTCTCTCTCTCTCTCTCTCTCTCTCTCTCTCTCTCTCTCTCTATATATATATATATATATACACACACACAAAAATTCGTAATTACATGACATGGATATGTATATTTTTATGACAACAAATCTTATCTCGATGAATGGCCAAGGTATCTCACTGCATTTATTCATTTATTTTGGATGGAATATGCAAGGGATTACATTTTGCAAAATGGGATATGGTGAAAGGGGAATCCTCACAGATAAACCAAGATTTATGCAGGTTCGACCATGCTGTAGCTTTAGGAAATTCGCCTGCAGATTGTCATTCCATCGCCTATGGAAGCATGACAAATTTGAACGCGAGCATCCTTGGCCAGCAAGTTGTTGAACTCGATTGTCAACTTCCGACTCTGCTTTAGCGGATGTCCAACTGCATCTTCAGGCATTGCGACCGATCCTCCCCACAGCGTGTTGTCGTAGACGGCCAGTCCACCGACTTTCACCAGTTTCAACAACCTCTCGTGATAATTCCAATAGTTGACCTTGTCGGCATCGACGAAGGCAAAGTCAAAACTCCCTTCGCTATCAGGCTGCAATTAGTTTCATAAATCACCGTCAGACGCAAGATAGATTAATGTTACGTCCTGTAATTTGATGTACAATGAGCTGGCTTCGTTGACTTGGAAAAAAACATAATACTCTGCGTTAGGTAGGAAACGTCATAAACGAGGAAGAGCTGCGAAGTTTTCTAACTTTTTGCACTATTTCATCTAGAGCCTGGAGAGCCTTGGATTCAATGAAGTCGATCTTGTGCTCTAGGCCGGCTTTCTTGATAATGGGTAAACCCATTTCATACGCCGCGCGATCCTCATCTATGCTACTATCTGCAGCCATATGATTAATTACGTGAGAAATCCAATCAGATTCTCTCATATAAGCAGGAAAAATTCAACGAAGTGAATAGTGAATACATGACTGACCTTGCCATCCTCGGGAATATTCAGGGCAGTGAGGAGAAGAGAGTACCCGGTGAAGACTCCGATTTCAATGGTCCGTTTAGCATTCAGAAGTTTCAGTAGAATTGCCATCAACTGACCTGAATCTGGTGCAGTGCCCATCCCGGCCCTGAACATCAGCAAATTAATCTCTTCTTGGTTTGATCTCATATAATGAACACCGGCACTAGTCACATGAAAAGCTCATGCCTTTTGCTCTGTTTAGAAGTGAGTTTATTCTTGCCGGAGAGAGAGAGAGAGAGAGAGAGAGAGAGAGAGAGAGAGGGACCTCGGATGGATAGCGGTGACTTCTCTTAGTTCCTTAAGCGGTTCTGGTTCACGCGGGTACACGCTTGTGTCCAAAATGTACTGCCAAATTTGATCATATGCATTAAAGCAAAAATTCGAGGAAGCATTGGCAATAGAAGAGAAGGTAAACAATGCTAGGTATCATGCAGAAGGCTGCTTTTGACAGGATTGGAGAGCTGCACTTAGTCGGGCATGTTGAAGCTGAGCGCACTTACGAAAGAAGAAAGAAAGAGGATGTGAAGACACTCAGTAGTTTACCTGATACAGCTCCTTGCTTTGCAATAACCCCTTGTTGGAACTGGAAAATACTTTCGTTTTCTCTTCCATTTTTGCTCTCCTTACCGAAATGCAGAAGTGTTGAATCAAGCCGCCTTGATGTCAGGGAAATGACCTTATGGGATACCGCAGATATTCTTGATGAAATATGACCTAGAATGCAGTTCGGTCCACTAAACCATAGGGCACGTGTTGCACCTAACCAAAATTCTTAAGATATTGCACTTTGGTGGAGCTGGTTTGGTGGAGCTGGTTTGGTGATTGCCATGATATCACAACCATCGAATCTCCCAGGTTATATATTGTAAAACTCATTTAATTTTCTACATCATCCAATTTAAGTATAGCTTTTGACGCCGAAGGTGCTTTCTATTATTATCAGGGTTCGAGCATCATAAAGATGCTTTCAATTATTGTCAGGGTTCGAGGACAATAATGCAAGTACGAAGACAAAAGGGTTGGTCCTGCACTTTATGATGGCGGATTGTCTAAATGAGATTCCTGAAGTTGACCGGTAGCAACTGGACAGCTATGAAATATCGTTGCTAATTTATCTAGACTCAGCTGATTGAATGTCAAAGCATTATAGCTATTCGTTCTCTTTCCATTTTGTGCGTTCTCTCCTTAGCAAAATTCAAATTCTTACTGAGTCAGACTTCCTGCAATATCCAGAAATGAACCCAAGTGACCACAGGTTCATGGTCGACAAAATTCGATGTTTGCTGTTTCTACAAGACGTACAGATATTTATCATGGTAAGTGGCCTTCGCCGCACAATAAGGAGTCTACTTGACTAATCTAAATGCCCCATCTATAAAAAGCTGTAACTTAGATGTCAGAAACTTGCCCAACTTATGAAGCTTGGAGAACCAGCTGGATGTTAACGGCAAATTACACCCAGAAATTGAGACAACCGTGAGGTTACTCTGAGATACTCTTGGTGCTGACTAATAGAAGAGTAGTTCTGTACCAGGTTTGGTGGAGTGTCTAACTGAGATTGTGGAATTTGACCATTAGCAAATGTCCAACTACGAATTTCCTTGTTATTGTAACTAGACTCGGTCGATAGAAAAACAAAATGCAAGGACATAAGCCACAAATTTCAACATAGGTACCGTGTGCTTTGAGAAGCAATTATCCGTCAGTGTCATTCTGGATGGCACGCAAACTCAGGATGATTTCAAAAACCCTTTTTATTCCCTTTGACGGTGAGCATTTTTCTGAGAAGATCGCAACGATGTTTTCGATCATCATCTTTCTTTTATTTTCTGAGCTTCGAGGAAATTTAACTTGGCTACGGTTATAGGATGTCATGATAGTGCTCCACAAGAAACTGGTGGAAGTAAGCCTAGTGTTATCAGGTGCAAACAATTCTTAAACCGTAATCTGCTCTAGGAACTCTGTCCTTGAAGTTGTATGAAACTCGTTTTGTTAAACAACAACAACTTGAAACATATTAATAGGTTGGGAGACTGTTCATCTGCCGACATTTGTTCGTATTTGGACCATCGGTCAAACAAATTGAAGTTTGTCTTTGTTAGACATAACTTGCTTGCAAATAGCCACAAAGTAGCTATTATAAGAAAAACAAGAATACAGCAATGATTTTTTATAGATTCAGTTGGCTAGTCGGATCGCGTTCTTCTTAATCTGTTCTTTTACCCTGCATCGTGTGCAAGTGAGACAGGACTCTGCTGTGGTGTTCTGCCTAGTTATCATTTGTTCTCGTCTGATGCACTTAATGTGAGTAAGTTATGGTTTTGCTTGCCCTGTAAACAAGAACGGGACTGAATATAATGCTAACTTGTAGAGAATAATCACATTTATATTGGTAGGATGCTTTTGGTTCGAAAGAAATGAATCTGGAGATGACTTCAATACAGCATGTGACAATCTCAAATTAGAAACATGAAAAAGCATACAAATGAAATTGGCCAGCACCATGACAAAATGAACTTGCACATTTATTATGTATGAATATGTTTCTGTGCGAACATTATTTATTAATCACCATGCTAGCACTTTCTGATGACCCCCCATCAATTTTTGCCCATTCATAAATGCTGTGATTATTACAATATAAGACAACATCCCAAAGATAAGTTATGGCAAGTGCAATGTAAGAATTATTTATTTATTTGGGGGGGGTTTCGACGGATAAAAACTTAGTGAAGTCGCCTGCAGATCGTCATCCCATCACCTATCGAAGCATGACAAATTTGGACGCGAGCATCGTTGGCGAGTAATTTGTTGAACTCAAGCAGCAGCTTTCGACCCTCCTTATATTTCTTTCCAACCTTGTCTTCAGGCATCGCTACACTTCCCCTCCAGAGGGTGTTGTCGTAGACGACTAGCCCACCCACTTTGACCAGTTTCATCAGCCTCTCATGATAATTCAAGTAGTTGACTTTGTCCGCGTCGACAAAGGCGAAGTCGAAGCTCCCCTCGTTGTCCAGCTGCATTTAGTTTTATTATGGCAAATCCCCATCAGACTTGATCGAACAAAGAAAGCATTAGAAAGAAACGTAACACAGAACACGGCACGAGTAGTAAATAGTCTGTCACGATGTACGCTGTGTTTTGAAGCTAAATTAGCTTGGTCTATCAAAGTGAGATCCATGTAACGTTTCTTATAGAACATATGACGCAGCAGGAGGCAACTGCATAAACTAGGAAAGGATGGTAAATGACCCACGTTTGCCATTAAATCATCTAGTGCTCCAAGAGCCTCGGCGTTGATGAAGTCAACTTTGTGCTCTATGCCGGCCTTCTTGATAATGGGAAATCCCATTTCATATGCCTCGCGATCAACATCTATGGCTATTATCTGCAGAAATTGTGATTCCATGAGCAATCCAATCAAATTCTATTATTATAATGCATGATGAGTGCTTGGAGACCTTTCCATCATCAGGAATTGCTAGGGCAGTGAGTAAAAGAGAGTATCCGGTGAAGACCCCGATTTCAATTGTCCTTTTGGCATTGATAAGCTTCAGTAGTATTCCCATCAATTGACCTGCATCTGGTGCAGTGCCCATCCAATAACTGAATATCAAAAAATACAAGAAGAAAAAGTTGAATCATCCTCCTGGAAAGTGTCAACTCCAAGATGTTTCAATTATATGACTCCTTAAATTGCATGAAAGCATTATAATTCAGTCAGAGATTGTACCATGATGTTATGAACACTTAGTGAGCGAGAGAGAGAGAGAGAGAGAGAGAGAGAGAGAGAGAGACCTTGGATGGCTTGCAGAAACTTCTCTCAGCTCCTTAAGAGGCTCTGGTTCATTTGGGTACACACTTGTGTCCAGGATGTACTGCAAGATTGAACATATACATGGAAGCAATATTTAACTAGCAAATACAGTATAAGAGAAGCTAAAGAATCCTCACATTAGCCGTTTTGGATTCGATTCATATTAAGCTTAACCTATTAGGATCGAACTAAAGAAAGCTCAACAAACCCCCAAATGGCCTACTTTTGACAGTATCGAAGGGTTAGATTTTTCTGGCATGTCAAAAAATGAAAGCCAGGCAAACTTACCATTTGACCGAAGAGAGGGAAAGGAATAGAGGATGTGAATGACGATAAATGGAGTACCTGATACAGCTCCTTAGTCTGCAACAACGCCTTGTCATAATTTGATGCTGCTTTCATTTTCTCTTCCATTCTTGCTCTTTCCTTAGAAAACTGCCTTCACATCAAGGAAATGAACCCAAATGACTCAATGTTCACGGTTTGCAATGTGACTACGATAGTGCAAAATTAACATGAAACAGACTGTGCCATGCATAGATTTTGGCGATATTTATCACGAAATGTGACTGTGATTCACCGCAAGAGTTCTCCTCTACTGATTAAAATGCCTCATCTATGAAAGGCTGTATATTAGAGGTTGGAACTTGCCTTATTGAAGCTCGGAGAACTAGCTCTGCGTGTTAGTGGCCACATGTCAGGTTCTTTATAGTAGATGGAGGCTGACTAATTTGGCGCAAGACAAGAATTGTTCCTTATCTCTAAAATGATATGTACAACGTGGTTTCGTGTAGTGTCTGATTCATTTGTCCGGCAGTTGACTTTGGGATATTATACTACGTAATGTTGTTTGTATTGTATTGTAACTGCACCATTTTGTTGAATCAATTGAAAAGAATGCAAGGACTATTGCAGTCCTACATATTTCAATGTAGACGCCATGTGCTTTGAGAAGCAATTAGAATGCCGCATTAGAGCATGACACAATCAAGCTTGTCTTTATCAGCTGAAGGCAATTCGTGAACTGCATTCTGAAGATGCTCGATTTGATTCAATTCGATTCATCTTATTGGTTTTTCAGAAGCAACTTGAAATGCATAAATAGATTGTGAGAGAGTTCATGAGCTGACAACCTTTTATACTGGCACAGATCATCAAAAAATTAATGGTTGTGTTCGAGTGTACTATTGGCTTTTGAACTATCATGAAGAATTAGCTTTTTCTGAATCCTAAGTTAAAATTTTGTATTTGGGCAGATAACAAGATACAGTTGCTCATCAGAATATTGAGATGAACTGGATGCAGAAAGTTGGGTAGGTGAATTAGTACCAATGAAAAAATAATTCAGGCCTCAGCATCGTATAAACAATAATATCTTTGATGATACGATTGATCTGAAATCTAAGTTCAGAAATTTAGAGACGAGAACTGAATTTGGACAACTGTACTGCAGATCCAAATAAAGTAACTCAATGTATCGACCATAAGATAAACCAGCAAACACAGTCACCTAACGAATCCTAGAATTTTCCATATGATATAGTTTTGGATTATTCGAAAATGATCTTATCAAGCTTTCATGCAATAATAACCATGTAAAACCAGGTTCTTCCAGCTTGAATATACTGAATCCTAGATTTCCAAGCATTTGCGTTTGTTGTCGGCCCAGGCAAATTAAAATCCCTTTTGTGAAAGCACTGTCCACGGTGTAGATGAACTAGAAAAACAAAAGGAAAATTTAGTGAAATTTCAGTCATCAGAATTCGCAACTAGCTATGATTTTCTGGTTCTTAAAGTTACTGGAGACATTGTGTTGCAACAAGTAGATATCAGTTATCCATTTCTCTGGTTCATCCTCTTTTTTTACAACATTTAGTACCACGAACTCCTCCATCTTTAACTGTTGGCTTCGGATTTCAGTAGAAAAAGTCTAAATCATCCCGAGTATGGGAGAACTGACTTTTAAATCAGGCGTGAGAAGGGAGAGTCGACTTTTCATTCACGTGTGAACTCCCAGTTACTTGCAATGCACGAGATACAGAATATTTACTGTCAAAAGTTGTCCACAATCAAGAAACAAATAGATCCAGATCCAGTCAAACAGCTTCCTGAGCAAACGCCGGGCACAGTCATTATTTCGTTACTTGTAGTAAAGTCAATCTATGTATTGGAAATAAGAGAACATTTGTTGTGAAATGACGTGGAAGTCGATGGATTTTGCAATTTAAGTCTAATGTGAAAAGAGCGAATTACCAGAGAAATTAATGAGGAATGAAGATTGGAGATCTACGTAGTTCAGTCCCTCGCAGTCTCTATTCCACGGGAGAGCCACCTGCCAAGTAATTACTGTGAATCCAAAGAATACGGATAATTGCTCAAGTTTTTTCCTGCCTTAAATTACACTCATAGCATCACAATTTTTCACAGAGAACTCACGTGTAATACTCACAAAGAGAAAACCCTAACAACCTCTTGCGTGCTCAATAAGTTACAACCGAGGAAAATTCTGCGTTTATATGTTCTATTGTGACTTGCCAAGTCCAATAAAGATTCTAATTAAAACTAGGACTCAATATGAAAAGCAATCTGATGATTTCTTGCTTGTCCGGGGGGCAAACCCCAGTCCCATTTGCGATTGGAATTCTTTGCCGTCTCAAGCTGGAAGACAACTTAGCATAGTCAACAAGGCATAACCTGAAAGATATATTGAGATGTCGGTTTTGTCAAATGAATTCATTGACGCGTGACACATGTTATGAGCAGATGATTATTTAAGTAAAATAGATCGCTTACTTTTGCGTTATTGGTATGCGCTTTGATAATTTTGCGCTTCGATGACTGGCGGTGCATTTGAATAACTTGGCAGCACTACAAGATCAGATCAAATGCCTGCAATGTCTTCTCTTCCCTGATCACTTGTTCAACGTGAGAGAGGAAGAGTAAACACTTGATGAACTCCTCCATGACAGGCATCTCAACCATGATGTATACTCATCAGACATCAAGGGAGAGTACCAAAGAGAGTGCTATATTGTCGGAGCAGCAATGTAATGTCGGACTCGTGAAAGCGAAACATCAGCAAGCATAGTCAATACACGCCTTAACCCGGACTTACGAAAAGTCCGCCTACTTTATGATGCAAGGATCATCTACGGTCAACTATTGCAACTTCAACATCAAGTATCTGCAAAAACTCAAACATTCCGGAAATTATCCGGACACCACATCCGCCTGTATTCCAGCAGTTTGGTCCTGAATGTTGAAAAGTCAGAGGTGCAACTCCGATGTTGATTTGTTAAAATAAATTTTTTGAAGGTGAAACACTTACAACTCACACAAAGAAGAGAAGCAGATAGCTAGACTTGTCAATTTATTTGACCTTAACGAAAATAGTTACAGGACTCTCCTATTATAAGTTTGTTACATGATCTTTGCTCTTCTCATAAATATAACTATCGTTCTGGAGAAGATGAATCTCTACAAACTTACAAAACAATCACTATGTCTCATCATATCTTACCATATCTCATCATATCTCTAGAAACAACCACTACACCTAAAAATACAAACAGACTCATTAAAAGTAATGCAACAATTATGATTCTTCTTTAATGTAGGTACCAAATAGTCTTTGATATCAATTTTAGGATCTCAGTGTCAAAGTATCGGCAACTCGATTCTCAGTATTGAAGTATTGGCACCGATGAATTTGGTTTAATTTCTAACACTCCTCCTTAAACCAAATTCTCTTCCATCGATCATTCCAAGTAAGCTCTTGAACTTACGGAAAGCATCGATCTTGAGAGGTTTAGTAAAAATGTCTGCTACTTGATCTTCTATCTTCACATGCAACACTTCAACCTCATTCTTTTAACCGGATCTCGAATGAAGTGATATTGAACATCATTACATTTGCTTTGTTCATGAAAAACTGGATTTTTCGCCAATGCAATAGCATAGACATTATCAACAAAAACCTTAGTTGCTTTCTTATGTTACATAAGAATATCTTTGATTAGTCTTCCCTTCACATGTCGCTTCACACATCGACGAAGTAAGATTAGGTAGGACTCTTGATGTCACCAAAGAAAAATACAAAACTTATAGTGTCACACCCCGACCCTCCAAGCATGTGCCTATCCCTTCTTTGATGATCACGTGAAAGTAGTGTCAAAAAAGAAAAAAATACAAAAGCCTCAATCGACTAGTTGATTACATGTCATCACAACCATCTCTTGGTTGGCCCCTTTCAATACTATTAATGAATCCAATCAAAATCCAGGATTCTTCATTCAAAGTGAAATATAGATAGTATATTATCCTATCTCTAGATGATATATTGAGCCATCGAGCGGGTATGCATAACGTTCTATCTCCAAGACGATATATAGAGTTATCGAGTCGTTATAACATACCTGTGCATAATGTGCTATCTCCAAGACGACATATTGAATTATCGAGCTGTTATAACACACCGTTCATTCTCAAGATGACATAGAGAGTCATCGAGCTATTAAGTCATACCGTCATTTCTCCAAGATGACATATAGAGTCACCGAGTTGGTATACATGCAATTCATTCTCAAGATGACAAGAGAGTCATCGAGCTGTAATAGTATAAATTCTCCAAGATGACATACGAATCATCGAGCCGTTATAGTATATTGTTCCGAAGATACAATCAATTTTACCCTTTTTATCATACTTGATAAAAATACACGTGTGTGGGTACACGGCTGGCCTTAGCCAAAATACAAGGTTTTCACTTTTGAATTTGGCAGTCTCAAAATAGATTTTTGGCGCTGTAGACCGACGCCCGATAATTTTTCACTTAATTACCAAAATTGTTGATTTTTAGAAATTAACACCCACAAACACCAATTCACTCAATTTTCACAAACAGAGAGTACCACTGCAATCAGCATGAAATTCCGGTTATCGGCTATCTCGGTTTAATTTTCAGAAAATAAATAATTTAATTAAATAATTATGGAAATAAATAAATAAATGCCAATAAATAACATAAATGCTAACTTAGGCACGGAAATGCCTAAACGGAAGCCAAGATGGGCCCAAAAATTTCCAAACCACTCTAGTTAAATACTAGAGCTTGTCTAGGCTCTAATTGCACTAACTATCCACCTAACATGCATCGGAAATTAATTAAATTCACTAATCTAATCTAATCTAACCACATAATCTATCTTAGCTTAAACTAATCAACCCCTAAGCACAATTAACCTACTAAGCAAGGATTAGTGAGTTAAACTCACATGTTTGGTGATCAGATTGGCTCAAATTGTCGGGGACGCAACGGGACTTACTTCTCTCCAAAGCGGGCCTAGCTTTCAGGGTTGGGATCAACCTCAAAAAGGGCCAACACTCTTGCTAGAAACCCACTGATTTTCTCTTTGATTTGGGCTACAAAAATAGAAAACAAAGGTTGGTTCGGTGAGGTAAGGGCAGCGGTGGACCGGTGGAGGCTTCGGGTGGCTTGAAAGGGTGGTTTCGGGCTTCGACGGCCACACATGGTGGATGAACAGCCTCCTGGATGGCGGAACAACCTGCTGGAATGGCGTGAGGGCGAGAGGGAGGCATAGACGTGCGTGGCGAAGGTGGAGCAACGGCGGTACACAGGCGGGGCGGAAACAGCGACGGCAGTGTGCGGCGGCGTCGTGTGACTCCAGGGGCGGCTGGTTGGCTTGAATGGACCTCCTTGCTGCTTGCTGCTGTTGGAACTCGAAAATGGCAAGGTGGAGAGATAAAGAGGAGGGCCGGCCAGCTTGAGGGAGAAGGAGGGGCACAAGGGGCCTACCATGCTTCAATCTTCCTCTCATTTGTCCTCTTGACTAATTCTTAGCCAAGGCTGGCTTCCTTGGCCTCAATTCAACCACCAAGGCTCTTCTCACAACCTTTGAAATGGTCCAAAATGCCTAGGTGGTGGGGGCATACGAATTTGCTTGGAATTTCTTCCAATTTGGACACTCGATCCTACTTGAATCAACACCAATCGGTCTCCATAAATTCAATTGACACCTCACCGATCTAATTGGTATTTTTCCTCACCAATTGATCCCGCTTGCTTATCAAATACATGATCAAAAATGGTCCATGACTTTTTCTAGACAAAAACAGCCTTATGATGACTTTTTTCCCAAAAAATCTCGATTTGCAGAAAAATCTTCGGAGGCTGAATCGACGACCACTTAAGCTTGTAGTGCTCTTTCGATCATCAATATCTCGACCATAATCACTATCCAAATAAGCTCTAAGTTGGAATGATTCAGAGCGATAATAGTGTAGGCCATGAGAAGTAGTACCTTTGATGTACTGAAGTTTCCTCTTTGCAGCTTTAAGATGAGATGACTTTGGCTTCTTCATAAATCGACTCCCAATTCCAACACTATACATAATATCCTACTCTCGTCAATGTCAAGTATCTCAAACTCCTAATCAAGCTTCTATAATATGTTGAATCAACATCAACACTATCATCAAATTTCGAAAGCTTTTCCACACTCCATTGGTGTATTGGCTGGAGTGCAGTTCTTCATATTGAATTTTTCAAGGATATTTTATGTATATCCTTTTTGGGGAAAAAAATCCCCTTGGCACTTTCCATCACTTTGATCTCGAGGAAATAATTCATGAGACCATTATTGGTCATCTTGAATTCTTTTACCATCAATGCCTTAAAAACATCAATCATCGCCGGATTATTTCTTGTAAAAACAAGGTCATTGACATATAAACAAACAAATAGAACATCACATTTTTCTTGCTTCAAATAGAGTGCATGCTTATATGGACATTGAAAGAATCCATTTACCTTGAAATAAGCATCAATTCTAGAATTCCATGCTCTTGGTACTTGTTTAAGCCCACATAGAGCTTTCTTCATCTTCAACTTCAACACTTTGTCTTCAAGACCTTTCATGGCAAACCCATCGGTTGTTCAACATAAATCTCTTCCTCAAGGATGCCATTGAAAAATGCTGATTTGACATCCATTTGATAAATTCATTAAATCATTTTAAGTAGCATTAGAAATGATCAATCTAATTGTTTCCATGTGGATGACAAGGGAAAGTCCAGCTTTTTGCTTGTACCCCTTCGTGACTAATCTAGCCATGTACCTTGTCACTTCACCTTTCTCATTCTTATTGGGCTTGTACACCTATTTGACACCAATCGCTTTCTTGTCTCATGGGAGATTAGCAAACTCTCATGTTTGATTCTTTGCAATGGATTCAATTTCTTCATTAATGGCTTTCCTCCATTTTTCTTCTTTGGCAGCATCCTCATAGACAAGTGGTTTACAATCTACAAGAAAATATACAAGATGAAGCTCATCGGTAGCTTCATAAATATCGAACAATCTCTTCGACCTTGGCACTAGCGGTTCATCGACACCATTTGAAAAGGTTGGTGATGATGAACTTGAAGATGATATTGGAGAAGAAGGTGTTGAATGAACCTTCAACTCCGTTCGATCGGAATCACCATGAGCATTCGCTTATTCTTTTTGATTGTCTTCCCACATGCCATCTTCATCGAACTTGACATCTTTGCTTATATACACTTTCAAAGTTTTAGGATTAAATAATTGATAGGCTTTGGATGATGAGTCATACTCATTAAAAATGAACTTTTTGCTCTTGTCTTCTAGCTTCGATCTTTTCTGGTTTGGGACATGAGTATAGGCAATGCTCCCGAAAATCCTCAAGTGTGAAACACTTGGTGTTCTCCTAGTTTATGTTTCTTTTGGAGTTACACCTTCAAGTTTATATGTGAGACATCTATTTTGAAGAAAAATTGTGCATGAAATAGCTTTAGCCAAAAGCTCCTTGGGCAAATTTTTGCTCTTCAACATGCTTTAAACCATGTCAAGAATGGTTCTATTTTTCCATTCAGCTACACCATTTTGTTGAGAAGAATATGAAGCCATCAAGAAACATCAAATACCATGATCCACACAGAATTTATTAAATTGGCTGAGGTGAATTCTTTGCCACGATTGGTTCTCAAAGCTTTGATAAAAGAGCCGCTCTCCTTTTTAGCCAAGTTTTTGAATTGTTTAAAAGTATCAAACATTTCTATTTTCTTTGAAAAGTACTCCCAAGTTTTCCTAGAAAAATTATCAATAAAAGTAACAAAATATTGATGATTACCATATGAGTGAGGAGTGATTGAGCCACATACATCAGAATGAATCAATTCAAGCGATTTATTTACTAGTTAATTGCTTCCTTCAAAAAGCTAGGTTTGGAATGCTTACCGATAACACACCATTTACATAATTGATTGAAATGATTAATATGTGGTAAGCCATAAACCATTTTCTTGCGAGAAAGCAAATTGAGTTTGCCAAAATTGAGATGGCTAAACCTCAAATATCACAATCATAAACGATCATCCAAATGAACCCATAAGCTCATCGATCATCATGGCATCCAAGTCTTTAGATTCTTTAATTGCAATAGCAATGTGATCGTACTTCTTGTCTAAGGACCGAAATATTTTCTTGATAACATGAACATTTGAAATGTCTTCTCCGTTTCTTTTCATCTGATTGACAATTGCCAAAACTTTTATGAAGTAATCAGCAGTTGATTTAGATTATTTCATATGAATTACCTCAAATTCGGCTCTCAGCATTTGAAGACAAATCTTCTATACCTTCTGAACTCCTTGGTGTGTGTTGTGAAGAATCTCCTATGCCTCCTTAGTAGTAGTGACTTTCAAAATTTTTTCGAACATGGAATCATCAAAAGCTTGATAGATGATTGACAATGCATTTTCATCTTTCGTTTGAACCTTCTCCAAGGGATTCCTCTAGTTTTGGCTCAAGGTAGCTTCATCCTATAGCTTATCATAGTTGGTATTGACAATTTCCCACACACCGTAGGCACCGAGCAGAGCTTTCGTTCTAACGGCCCAATTACCATAATTGTCTTTGTAAGATGAGGGTATTGAACAGGAAGCTAATTATTTATTGAGGTCATAATCACAAAATCGTGAGCCTTGATACCAATTTGTTGAAAAGTCAGAGGCACAACTTTGTTATCGATTTATTGGGATAAATTTTTTAAAGGTAAAATGCTCACAACTCACACAAAGACAATTTCTTCACAGCTTTCAAAAACAGTGTCTCGTTTCCGTACCCATTTTCTCTCAAGAAATTTGTAATGAAATCCATAGGGCTCCCTCCTTTCTTTAAGAAATTGTAATACTTAAGGAGAACATCAGGTTTCCTTATTGAGATAGGGGTCGCATCCTGAGTGACTTCCTGCTCCACTAAGAGTCAATTTGTGCTACGTGGGGATTCTTCTCCAGTAATATGAAAATGTGTTTGAGTGTCTTTCACAAATCGAGGCCCTCTATTGGTTATGCTAGATGATTTCACTGCGAAGAGACTAAGACGAACTTGGAAGACTTTGAAGACATGATGGCAAGTGAGATGATGAAAGAAGGCGATCAAGGTTACAATTTGCAAAGCAGGCTTTGCAAGAGAGGAAGATGATTGAAACATCGAGAGAAAAATGCTTTGGAGATTTAGGGTTTGCTAAGAGTGATTTTGTGAGAAATAAAAGAGAAGAAAGAGGTTTTCTAAAGAAAATATACCATGGCAAATGAATAGGCACAAAAAGGAAAATAACTATAATTTTGGAATTTTTGAAAAATAACTGAAAGAGTTTTAGAAAATTTTGATTTAAATTCCGAAAAAAATCAAGAGATGAAAAGAATAGACACGATTCCCAAGAATTGTAAATGGTAAGTAAAAATTCGAATAAATGTAAGGTATTCATACCTTTTTGGTAAGGAAGGAAACTTACGTGCCAAAATTTGAAAGACAAGTACATGAGTCTGAATGATGTGTCTTCCAGGAGATTGTACTTTGAGTTTAGCTTGTGTAGACCTTAACCAAAAGGGTAAGTAGTATGCAATTTTTTCACAAATAAATTCATACGTACCTTTTTCCAGGGGCTTGGTGAAATATATGCTAATTGATTCTTTGAATCAACAAACTGAATCTTTATTTCATCATTTTGTACACAATCTCTTATGAAATGATGTTAAATTTCAATGTGTTTCGCTCTTGAATGGAGAATGGGATTCTTGGTGAGATTAATTGCGCTTGTATTGTCGCATCTGATCTTAATACATGATTATTCTTCTCCAAAATCTCTTAGTTGTTTTTGAATCCATAATATTTGAAAGCAACAATTGTCAAGAGCAACATATTCTGCTTCTGCAGTTGAAAAAGCCACAATATTCTATTTCTTCGAGAGTTAGGACATTGACATTTATCCCAGAAGTTGACATGTCCCAGAAGTATTTTTCTTGTCGACTCTACAACCAGCTAGGTCAATAGGTCAACGTCAGAGTATCCAAGTAAAGTAAAGTCTCATCCCTTTGAATACCACAGAGCTAACTTTGGATTGGCGACGATATATTAGATAATACGTTTAATAGCACTAAGATGTGATTCTCTAGGATCAACTTGAAACCTAACGCACATGTATACATTGAATAAAATATCCAGACGAGAAGTAGTAAGATCCAACCGCTCGGATCCACCGTCGCCGGTCACTATTGCCACCGGCCGTTGTCGACCGTTGATGCCGCCGCCGACTGTCGGCCGCCTTTGCCGTTGTCGCCGCCACCGACTGTTGGCTGCCTCCACCAATTGTCGCCTCCACTCGTCGCTGCCATCGACTGTTGGTCGCCTTTGCCGTCGTTGTCGTGGCCAACTGCCGGCCGCCTCCACTCGTCGCCCCTGCCGCCGATCGTCACTGCTATTGCCAGCCGACGCCGCCCATCGCCGCCGCCGCATGACTGCTGGCTGCCAACCGTCACCGCCCACCGCCGCCGCCGCATAACCGTCACTGCTGACCACCGGTCGTCGACGATCCGTGAGTAAGACTAAAAAAACGAATGAATACAAAAAAGAAATTGTTTCATACCAAACGCATTTCTATTCTTTTTCTATTTTAAGAGTAGAAATTTTGTGCGATTCGAACACTTTATTTTACTCAGAAATTGTTCCCCGGAGTAGAAATAGAAAAGAACTATTTTTGAAAAGAAACTGTTCCCCAGCCAAGAAGCGTTACCATGCGCACCCTTAGTTGTAGATCTCCCTAACTCACTAAGACACTCTTTTTGTGTACTTTTCTCTAGATCACAATTTGTAATACTCACAAATAAAAACGGGTGATTGAGAGAAGTTTCAAACTTTGAAATTCTAATTTCATATTCCTATCCAACTTGACCAAATAACCTCTCTTAAATACTCCTCTATGCAAAACTAGCTGTTGACATCCTCCGAAGGAAATTCTTCCAATCAAACCGTTGGACAGAATCTTTTAAGAATATCTTGTAGCCATTGAAGACAGGAATGGAAATTCGACTGGATTTTAGTCATCCATACAATTGAAATCTTGATTTCTGTAAGTGATGCTTTCTCATAAGGAACTTGTCTTCGGGATTGATTTTGTCAACATATAATTAACTTAATCAATGTATTTGAATAAGGCAAGTAAAATCCTTGGTCAGAAGATAGTCGTTGAAAAATTGTTTCCAAACAAAGTTTATTCTCGATTTGAAATGCAACATTACTAAGTCTAGTTTTGGACTCTTCTTCACTCTGGACACTATCTCGTTCTAGGCTCATCAAAGTGAGATATTTCTGAAAAAGCGACAAAACTTTAATGTAGATTTAAATAAAAACTTCCAAAACAATACTTAAACAACACAACTAATGGAAATTTATGAACAAGTGAATATGCAACCACAAGTCTTGGTACCAAGATATTAGCCATAGAAGATCTTTAGCTCAAAAGTGAAAACACGCCAAAAAAGACGAGCATAACACTCTGATACTAATTGATGAAGCTAGATCTAACACCTAGAGGGAGTGAATATTTGTTTAAAAGAAATCTTGAAAAATAAACTCAAAATAAAATAAATTGCAAGCAAAATCTGGATGCAAAATATAATCAATTTCAAGGGACACCAAACTTCTTAACTAGAAAGTGTGTGATAAACTTAAAATAAACATAGTTAATGGAAGAGAAAATTACACATGGATTTTATAGTGGTTTGGTTTAAATCAAGTGTAGGTCCACTTTGCCATGCTGATAGCTTACTGCTAGATTTCACTATATGATCAACAGAAAATTACAACTTATGAGTGCAAATACTCAATGGTAGAGGACTTTGGTCATTTCTCCGTTTCGGTCTATTGTTCACCGTGCTCTCTCAAGAGGGCACTTGATACTGTTCCTGTTGAACTGGAGATCTGCTGCTGCTGAGTGTCTCCGCCATTCGTTGGGCCTAATTTTTGGAGGCTAGGCTCATCTGACCTCCCTCCTCTTCCTTTCCAAAGCGATTTCCCTAGCACGCCTTACATGAGTGGTTATGTTCCTTCTATGTTAGGGTTTGTTGGGTTTGTTGCTAGGTTTCGGTCGCTTCTACGGCCTCCATGTTTGCTGAGATAGTCGACCAGGTTGGTAAGGCCCATCACGATGCGGAAGGCGTAAGTGGGCAAAGCCCCACCATTCACCCCCAAGCCCCCCCATCTTCATGTTCTGCTAGACAGTCGGGCTCTCTTAAGGCGGGTCCAGTGGCTTCAACGGATGGACGATGGGGCTCTCTCAAGGCCCCTCAAGGATCGAGTGGCTCTAGGGGACGTAGCTGAGCCAGGTCTTCTTCCAAATGTCCCCAGCCCAGGGACCAGCAAGCAAATGCTTCAAAACCCCCTCTTGCCCATTTTTGGGCTAACGTTGCTAGATTGGCCACAAAAGGGTACGACTTAACTTATGTTCCCTCAACCATTATCGACAATAGGCCTGTTGTCAACCTTTCTGAAGAACTTCTTGAGGCCACGGACCCGAAATGGCACTAGTGCCTGGTAGGGTACTATGTCGGGAAGAAACTCCCCTTCAAGCTCACGGAATTAGCCTTGAAGCACGCCTGGGGATCAAAGCCAGCCGAAGTGTTGGCGAACGATCAGGGATTCTTCTTCTTCCACATCCCTGACCGGGAGTTTTGCAGGAGGATTCTAGATGATGGGTTGCTAATGGTGGCTAGAGTTTCGTTAATACTTCAACAATGGCAGCCTTAGCTCGAGCTGAAGAAAGATAACCAAATTTTTGTCCCAGTTTGGATTAGGCTCAAGAATATCCCCTATGTTATATGTTATGAGCTAGGGATTAGTGCCCTTGCAAGTGCGGTGGGTAAACCGCTTTATGTTGACCTCCAAATTGAGCAGATGATGATGATATCTTATGCAATGGTGTGCGTGGAGATATCTGCCTTGCAGCCTAGGTGTGACTTTGTGGATGTTGTCATCAACGGGGAAACTCGAACTATGACTATTTAATACGAGTGGAGACTGGTGTCGTGCCCAAACTGTGGTACCTTTGGCCATAAATGTGCGACCCCTACTAGTGCTCTTGTCCAAGAAGAAGCACCTCAGCAGGTGCTAGCCCGAGATGGAGCCCTTGACAAGGCTCCTGCCTTTGTTCCAGATCTTGCTGTCAGTTGAGAGGCTCCTTTGATGGTTTGGACACAGGTTGGTGGAAATAAGAAGAAACAACCTTTGGTGAGGAAGGAGGTGCATTTGGTGACTCCAAGTGAGGTAACTCGGGCCTTGAAACAGAGTGAGTCCACTCTAGGCATGAAGCTAGTTACTTTTTCTCGGACGGCCCAAAAGGGACATAATGTTCCACCGAAGCTGGGTGACTGCCATTCTCCTTCTGCTCTGATGAGTATTGTCGGTCAAGACGGTACTACCTCCACAGCTTCGGCCTCGAGTTTGGAGGACGATTTGGATGAAGCTGCAAACCTTGTTAGTAGCTTGGATGAGGATGAGCAAGGCATGGACTCCCCTAGGCCCTCGAGAACAAACCCTACTGGTAGGAAATCTAATTCTTAGCAGGACAAAGCTTAGAACTCACCCCCTGCCCCGCGTCTTGCTACTCACCCTAAACTGGAGGCTAATAGGCGTCAATCGAGCAAATGGAGGTAACTCTCTTTCCACCTTCTACTTTTTTCTTTTCTAGTTATGTACATAGGTTTTTGGAATGTTAGGGGTATTGTGGACCCCTTTAGACAGGTTGAAGTCCGGAACTCTGTCTTTTCAAACAACTTGTGTTTTGTTGGACTGCTGGAAACCAAAGTTTCGGTGGCGCTTTTCGAGGCTATTTCTTCAAGTCTTTTGACAGGTTGGAATTGGTTGAATAATTATGATTACTCCCCTAGATGGAGAATTTGGGTTGGATGGAACTCTTCTCTGATTAGTTTCAAAGTTTCCTCGACCAATGCCCAGGCAATTCATGAAAGGCTCAAGTTCCTAGGTTTTTGGAATGTTAGGGGTATTGTGGACCCCTTTAGACAGGCTGAAGTCTGGAACTTCGTCTTTTCAAACAACTTGTGTTTTGTTGGACTGCTGGGAACCAAAGTTCCGGTGACGCTTTTCGAGGCTATTTCTTCAAGTATTTTGACAGGTTGGAATTGGTTGTATAATTATGATTATTCCTCTAGATGGAGAATTTGGGTTTGATGGAACCCTTCTCTGATTAGTTTCAAAGTTTCCTTGACCAATGCCCAGGCGATTCATGAAAGGCTCAAGTACTTGAACACTGGCTTAGTCTGCGGACTCTTGGATATATACATGGAGCACACATACATTTCTCGGAGGTCGCTTTGGGCGGAGCTGGTGAACATGTGTACCACCATGCAGGATTCGTTAGTGGTAGGAGATTTTAATGCCATCAGGGACCCTTCGGATAGAGTAGGTATCTCAGACACTTGGCTACCTTCGTTTGATGAGTTTGGACATTGTTTGGCCTAGGCAGATTTAGAAGATTTGAGATATGTTGGATATTGGTTCACTTGGGCTTCATCTTCTGGGGCCAACCGCAAGCTTAGGAAGATTGATAAAGTTCTTGTTAATTCCAAGTGGAGCCAAGAATTCTATTTCTCAAAAGCCTCATTTCTTGCTTAGGGCATCTTCGATCATACTCCTATGGTCATTAGAGTCTTGGCCCATTCTCATTAGAGAAAACCTTTCAAGATCTTCAACTTTTAGATGAAGCATCCAGCCTTTCGTGCAATTGTTACTTAGGTTTGGGAGAATCAGGATGAGGGAGTTCCCATGTACATCCTTATATGTAAACTAAAGATTCTAAAGGGCCGCCTCAAGGAGCTCAATAGGGAATCCTTCTCAAATATTTCCGCCAAGACCGCAGAGACCCGCAATGCCTTACGGGTCACCCAAGATGCCCTCCAGCAAGACTCGACCAGTGTTGTGCTTGTTGAACTTGAAAATAACCAGCTGAGGACCTTCTCGGATCTTCGGATTCAGGAGGAATCTTTCTTTAGGCAAAAATCCAAGATCAGGTGGCTTAAAGAAGGAGACCGGAACACCAAATTCTTTCACCACTCAGTCATCATAAGTGCTTTGAGGAATAGAATCCTATCGATCCTTGATGCCTCTAGTATTCCAATTGCTGACCTAGGCTTGGTGCGACAGAGGTTCATCAACCACTTCTAGGATCTTCTTGCGTGGTGTGAGTTGCCAAGACGACCAGAGGTCTAGGAGATTAGGGCAATCATTCATCATACCCTTAATGATGATCATGTCAAATCTCTCTCTCGTCTTGTTTCTAATTTAGAGATTTGGGACACTTTATTCTCTTTGCCTCGAGGTAAGGCTCTGGGACCAGATGGCTTTAATGCCGAATTCTTCAAGTTTAATTGGGAGGTGGTAGGTCCATCAGTTCTTGCAGTGGTCAAGGACTTTTTCATCTCCGGAAGATTACTTCGTTAAATAAACAATATCATCTTAGTTTTGGTTCCAAAAGTGCCAAATGCTTCTACAGTCTCGGATTATAGACCTATAGCCTACCGTAATACAATTTACAAATGCATCACCAAGCTTTTGGCTAAAAGTGTAGCTATCGTGCTTTAAGACATAATCAGTCCAACTCAAAATGCCTTTGTCAAGGGTCACTGGATCAGGGATAACATCCTCCTCACCCGAGAGTTTTTTAGTGGATTCCACCTTGATACATACTTCCCTAAGCATGCTGTCAAGGTGGATTTCCAGAAAGCTTATGATACTCTTGACTAGGACTTTTTGGAGCTTACTCTTCGTGCCTTTGGGTTTTTAAATAATATGATCAAGCTTATCATGATTTGTGTCCGTATTCCTAAATTTTCCATCTCTTTAAATGGTGAGATGCATGGTTTCTTTGTGAGTAGATGCGGTCTTTGTCAAGGAGACCCATTGTCTCCTTACTTATTCATGTTGGGTATGGAGATTTTCTCCGGGATTCTCTTTCTCCGCTCCAGGCAACCGGGCTTCAAATTCTTCTGGAGATGTAAAGCAATCGGCCTATCTCATCTTTTCTTTGCAGATGACGTCTTCCTTTTTAGTGAAGCAAACCTGGCATCAGTTGCTTTGCTCAAAGAAGGCCTTGATACCTTCTCGGCTTGAAGTGGGTTGAGACCCAATATTAACAAAAGTGAAGTATTCATTGTTGGAGGGTCGGCCTCTATTCGAACCCAAATTCTTCTTACCTTTGGGTTTCAAGAAGGAGAGTTACTGGTTCGATACTTGAGGGTTCCTATAATCATCTCGAGACTTGGTAAGATAGACTGCATTTCTCTGGTCAACCGAATGACTTCAACGGTGCAATCGTGGGCTCAGCGCTTTCTATCATATGCAGGCCGATTATAACTTATAAAGTCCGTCCTTCATGCAATATAAGCTTTTTAGGCTAGTGTTTTTATGATACCTAGAGTTGTGTTGGACCGCATAAAACAAATTCTTAGGTAATTTCTTTGGAAAGGCCCGGGCCTTGGTAGAGGAGATGCGAAAGTTTCTTGGAATAATGTTTGCCTCCCGAAAGAAAAGAGAGGTCTTGGCATTCGTAAGCTTAGGGATTGTAACACGGCAGCCATGCTGAAGCACATTTGGATCCTCTTCACTGACAAGGAATCCTTGTGATATAAGTGAATTCACTCTAATTTCTCGAAAATGAAAAATTTATGGGTTTCTAACAAGCCAACCGTGTGTTCTTGGGCCTGAAAGAAGATTCTCCATCTTAGGAGAGAGTTCTACCAATCTTTCCTTTGGAGTATTGGGGATGGCCACTTTGTGTCTCTTTGATTCAATCATTAGCATCCTAGAGGCCCCTTTGATCTTTTGTTCTCAGACACCTTCATTTAATAGTTGGCTTTATCTAGAATGTCGTCGGTTGCGGACCTGTTCTCTGATGCGGGCCAGGAGGTCAAGGTCATCTTGGAATCGTGGGAGGTTCCCCTTCCTGTCCTTTCGCACATCCTGGACCGCTTCCGCTGGATTGAAAGTACTTCAGGAAGCTTCTCGGTAGCCTCTGCTTGGGAAACCATTCGGCCAAGGGGAACCCTAGTTCCTTGGTCCTCTTTTGTTTGGAATAACTCGCTCACGTCGTGTTATCGATTCAATCTATGGCTCATTGTTAAGAATCGGCTTCCTACCTAAGTTCTTTTACTGTCCCATGAGAGAATTGATGACAGCTTGTGTGCCTTTTGTAATACTAGGCCTGACTCTATTGAGTATTTATTTTTTGGTTGTTGCATTACTATCGGCCTTGCGTCTTTTTGGGCTGCTAGATGCAACCTTCCTTGGCGGAACAGGACTTGGCTGGACAATCTCCAGTGGGCTTTGAAGTTTCTCTCAGGCAAGAAATTCTATCATTGCATTGCTCGTTTCTCTTTTGGAGCCCTTTGCCATATGATTTGGAAAACGTGGAACAACATTCTTTTTCGAGAACAATTTTTTACTATCCCTGCTTTAATGAACCACCTCGTCAAAATAGTCAAGGATAAAGCCTTGACTTTTAGTAATGTTGCAGACACTTCAAGGAATAGGAGGATTCAACGCAGGTGGGGAATATATTAGTCCATTTTCTCTCCTGTGTTGTCCTATATTTCCTCATAATTTTGGATTGCTCTTATTGCTGCTGCTCTTACCGGGTGGGGTTTGTTTTCTTTGCTCGGTTTGCTGTTGTTGCGGCTGGGAGCGTGCAGTGAAGATTGGGCCAGGTTTGTCTTTGAAGGGTGTTATCGTCTGTGTGAGGGTGCTCTGGTTGCTTTTTGGTTTCCTTTTCCTGTCCTTTTGTTGTTGCTACTGTCTTTGGCTGGTTCTTGGCGCTGTGTTGGCTGTTTTGTTGTCGCTGTTTTGGTTGGTTCTTGCCGCTATTGGGCTATCTTGTTGCTTTTGTGTTAGTAACTTTTCTTTTCTTTCTCGGCACCCTTCTACTTGTTTGGACTAGTTGTCTTATGAGTGTAAGTTTTTTGGTGCAGGAAACCCCTTTTGTATAGTTTTAGTTAAAGTCAATATATTCTTACCTTACAAAAAAAAAAAAAAATACTCAGTGGTAGATCTTTCTAGCTCACCAAGACACTCTTTTTGTGTATCTCCTTAGATCACAATTTGTAATGCTCACAGATGAAGATTGATGATTGAGAGAAGTTTCAAACTTTGGAATTCTAATTTCATGTTCTTGTTCAACTTGATCGAATGACCTCCCTTAAATACTCCTCAATGCAATACTAGCCGTTGACATTCTCTAGAGGAGATTCTTCCAATGAAAACCGTTAAACAGAACCTTCTAAGGAGATCTTGTAGCCGTTGAAGATGGGAATGGAAATTCCATTTGATTCTAGTTGTCCATATAATCAGAATCTTAATTGACTCATTTAACATTTTTTGAATAAGGCAAGCAAAATCCTTGGTGAGAAGATAGTCGTTGAAGAATTGTTTCCAAACAAAGTTTATTTTGGATTTGAATTGCACCATTACTAAGTCTAGTTTTGGACTCTTCCTCATTCCAAACACTATCTTGTTGTGGGCTTATCAGAGTAGGAGAGATGCGGACCCTTGGAGTGCCATAACTTGGCACAAATGGACACTTAAGTGCCATAACTTACAAAAGTGACACTTAAGTGCTAAAATCAGAGCAAAATGGATCATTTAAGTGCCAATCCAGCCAAAACGCTAACATGTCAATTTTCCAGCAAAGCAAGTGCAAAATGGCGTCATTTTGGTGCTGACATGGTAAATAATTAATGTAAAAATTAATTAAATTAAATTTATTTAAAACATTTATAAAAAATACAAATTTTAAAAAAAAAATTTAAAAATAAAAAGGGAGGCGACCGAGGGCCGAGCGCCACCATCGCCGCTCCCCACCGCCGTTGGCAAGGGCTAGCGACGGAGGGGGAGGGTCGGCCAAGGTCGCCGGGCCTTGGCTAGGGGCCGGGGACCTTGGCCGATTGGTGGCGAGGGCCATGAGCCCTTGCCCCAATCTAGGGTGAGGGTCGTGGCCCTCGCCCAGATTTGGCAAGGGTCGACGGCCCTCGCTCGGTCGGGCCAAGGGCCATCGCCGCTAGGGGTCGCCTCGCCGGGTGGTGGCCCTTGGCCTAGTCGGTGTGAGGGGTCGCCGACCCTCACCTGCATCCATGAGGGCTCACGGCCCTCGCCTAGATCGGCGATGGGGAAGGAGGAGGAGGGGAGGCCTTAGTTGATCGGCGACGAGGGCACGCAAACCCTCGCCGCCGGTTGGCTAGGGCCGTCGGCCCTCAGCCAAGGCTCGGCGGCCTCACTCGACCCTCCCCCACCTTTCGGCGACGGCGAGGAGGCGGCAGCAACAAGGGCTCAGCCCTCAGCCGTCGGTTGCCTTTCTCCTCCTCCGTTTTCTTCTTTTTAAAAAACAATATAAATTATTATTATTATTATTATTATTATTATTATTATTATGTTTTAAATTAAATTTAATTAATTTTTATATTATATTAAATTCAAATTATGCCAAAACGATGTTGTTTTAGCCGATTTAAGGGCTCTATTTTGGCAAACTATAGAAACGACGTCGTTTGGGTGAATTAGAGCCGAGTCGCTCTCCAAATGAGCTATCTTGACGATAAATATTAATATTTAATTGCCACGTATGATTTCCGACCGGCTTTGCCGGAGGTGGCACTTAGGTGTCCCACTTTTCTTAAAATGTGGCACTTAAGTGTCATTTTCGTAAGTTATGATACTTAAGTGTCCATTTGTGTCAAGTTATGGTACTTGAAGAGATCTTTTGCCCAGAGTAGGATATACTTCTGGAAAAGTATTGTCAAGGGTTTTCAAAAATTCCTCATAAGCAAAATGATAGAATTTGAAAGCTTTGTCAACTTCAAAATTTAGTAGGAGTTTTCTCAACACAAAGGATTACGGAGGTAAGTTACCGATGATGTGGAATAGAAAAAAGTTCATGACAAATTCAGATTTATTACAGTCTGCTGCTTGAAACTTTCGGATGCTCAGGGATTCTACCTTGCAAGACTTTAAGGTGGATTTCTATCCATGAAGAGTGGTTACTACTGCGTCATTTACGAGGACTTATAGAAAGATTACCATATTGAAAAATAATTACTAAGCATAACTTCTGTCACTTGTGCACAATTTAAGCGGTTTTATTATGCTATTGATTAATTACTGGGTATTAACATTTCATGATACGAACTCTGCAGAGAAATTACCGCACAGCAGCAGATAGACATCCACGAGTCATTCCACATTGGCACAAAGTTACGAACGAACATTAAAATGGGCTTCCATTTCATTACTAAACAATCCAAACGTGAACTCAAAATGCCAGTAAAAAGTTCTGGATGCTCATGAAGAAAGGCAAAAATTGCTACAGTAAGACGTAGTGAAACAAAGTTACCCATCTCTCTCTCTCTCTCTCTCTCTCTCTGTGATTACTTGTAGAGCTGTTCATGATTCAGTAACTCGGTCGGAATACAGAGCAAAGTTTTCAAGAGCACACTATTTCCAAGCCTGTCTTTTCCATGAACAAATCACGTGACATGAATCAACTCTCGACCATTGGCAATATTGGTATTGCCTCAAGCACCACGCAATTTCTGAAGTTTCGACCCAAGGCAACAATGCTTTTGATAAAGCTAGTAAGAACACCTAGAGGGGGTGAATAAGTGTTCAAAGAAATCTTGACAAATAGGTGCATAATAAAATAAGTTGAGAGCAAAATCTGAATAAGGATCAGAGTCTGTTAAATGAGTACCGGATTTCTAGAAGAAGTTCAGAAGCTATTATGTGATAGAACAGACTTTTGAAGAAACCTGCAAGAGTACAACAGACTTAAATAAGGAGAGTTAAGAGAACAAGAGATTGTACACGAAATTTATAGTGATTTGGCTTAGATTAAACCCATGTCCACTCTCTCACGTTGACAGTCTATTAGCTAGATTGCACTATATGATCAATCAAGATATTACAACTTGTAAGCAAACACTCAGTGATAGAACTTTCTAACTCACTAAACCACTCTTGCATGTTTTCTCTCTTGATCACACTTTATAATGCTCAAGACAAAGACAAGTGAGATGAGAGTAGCTTAAGACTTTGGAATTTCAAATTCACATTCTCATTTCTAGACTATATAACCTCTTTAAATACTTCTAAATGCCATACTAGCTGTTCGCAATCTCCGGAGGAATTTTCTACCAATCAAGCCGTTGGACAAAACAATCAGAGGGATCGTGTGGCCATTGAAGTTAGAAATAGAATTTCCACATGATTCTAGTCGTCCATACAATTAGAATTTTAGTTTCCATAAATAGATGCTTCCCAAAAATGAACTTGTCTTCAAGATTAATTTCATCAATTTGTAATTAATTCCATCAATATATCTACAAAAGGTAAGTGAAATCCTTCTCTAGAGAGCTGGACATTGAAGAATAACTTCCAAATACATTTAATCTGGATCTGTATTGCAAAATGGATAAGTCCGAGCCTACTCTCTTCCTCATTGCAAACACGATCTCGTTCTGGACTTTGTTAGAGGGGGGAGTGCTTCTAGGGAAGAATAGACTTTTGTAAAAGTCTTTGATAGTTTCTCATAAACAACTTTAAAAACAATCTGTTCTTAAGATTAGTATTAGAACCAGAAAGTTTTGCCAACTTCAAAACTTAGTAGGAGTTTTTTCAACAGCTTTGTGATAGTTTCTCCGTCATCCTAATGCTTGGCTGGACGTTGTAGAGCGCCATCGTATTCATTTAGGATGGATGCTCTGGGTTTTTTAAGAAATTGAATCCATAGATGACCTCAATACGGCACGTGACAGACTGAAAGTAGAAACTTCAAAAAGCATTCGAATGAAACTAGTCGATGCTACGACAAAAAGAACCGGTACGTTTGTTATTTATGAATGTTTCTGGAGCAAAATGTCTATCAATCATCATTCGTAGCACTTCCTGATGAGCCCATCGATTTTTGCCAATTTATAAATGTTGTGGTTATTATAACATACAAGACAACATGCCAAAGATATAAGAAGTTACTGCGAGTGCAATGTCCTTTCTAAAAGACAGAAATATGAAGGGGTCAACGGATAAAAACTTAGCGAAGACGCCTGCAGATTGTCATCCCATCACCAATTGAAGCATGACAAATTTGGACGCGAGCATCATTGGCGAGTAAATTGTTGAACTCAATCAGCCATTTTCGATTCTCCTTATAATCCTCTGCAACTGCATCTTCAGGCATCGCGACGGTTCCCTTCCAGAGGGTGTTGTCGAAGATGACTAGCCCTCCCACTTTGACCAGTTTCATCATCCTCTCGTGATACTTCAAGTAGTTGACTTTGTCCGCGTCGACATAGGCAAAGTCAAAGCTCCCCTCGTTGTCAAGCTGCAATTAGTTTTATTGTGCCGAATCCCAATCAGACTCGATACAACAAAGGAAAGCATAAGAAATAAACGTAACCCAGAATGCCACACAACGAGTAGATAGAGTCCATCAAAATGTACGAAACAAAATTTTTATGTTGTGTATCGCAGGTATACTGTATTTTGAGGTAAAATTAGCTCGCTCAATGAAAGTATATGCATATGGCATTTCCTATGGGAAATATGATGCCGTAGGAGTAAACTGCATAAACTGGGAAAGGCTGGTAAATGACCCACATTTTCCATCAGATCATCTAGTGCTCGGAGAGCCTCGGAATTGATGAAGTCGACTTTGTGCTCTACGCCGGCCTTCTTGATCACTGGAAGTCCCATTTCATATGCCTCGCGATCGACATCTATGGCTATTATCTGCAGCAATTCTGATGGCATGAGCAATCCAATCAAATTATTTTATTGTAAAGCATGATGAGTGCTTGGAGACCTTGCCATCCTCAGGAATTGTTAGGGCAGTGAGCAAAAGAGAGTATCCTGTGAAGACACCGATTTCAATGGTCCTTTTAGCATTGATAAGCTTCAGTAGCATTGCCATCAACTGACCTGCATCTGGTGCAGAGCCCATCCTAGACCTGAATATCAACAAATAAAAGAAGAAAAATTAAAATCCCTTTTTTACTGTTAGGGGGAATATCCATCTGGAAACAGTGTTAATTACAATATGCTTCAATTATAGGACTCCTTAAATTGAATGAAAGCATTATAAGTCAGAGTCGGCGACTGTATCATAATGTTATGGACACTGAACTAGAGAGAGAGAGAGAGAGAGAGAGAGAGAGAGACCCTGGATGGCTTGCAGAAACTTCTCTTATCTCCTTAAGAGGCTCCGGTTCATTTGGGAACACACTTGTGTCCAAAAGATACTGCGAAATTAAACATATGCATGGAAGCAAAACATTAAGAAACTGTTGGAAATGGTGATCCAATTTCTAGAATTTCCTAGATTTACTAAACTACAATTTATAATTCCCTAGATGAAGTTTTCGATAGTTAAAGATTGTGGCCGGAAAATGTCCAGCATGTAAGAAGCAAACAATCTCTGGACAAATTAGGGATATGGTGGTGGCTGCAGGATGAAGCCTACGTGGACAGTATTCAAAAGAGGTCCAGAATCCTCTAAGGCCGTTGTACTTAGTTGGTGGAAATGCCTATAGAAAGGCCATAGATCATTCATGTAAAAGGGTGAGTGAGGGAGTTGAAGAATAAATTCCTTAACATTTGTACTCCTCCACCGACGCCATCAATACTACTCCTACAAATATATTTGTAAAACTAACTTGTTCAAATAATGAAATTATTCTACTTTGCCCCTCGTCCATCCACTACAAACTATACCATACGCGAATACACTTGCACACATCACTATTTGAAAACTATTATCGATACCAAAAATATTGGTTTTGCACACATTCAAATTTTTAACAGAAACAATGGCAGTCTAAGAGAAGGTAAAGATTCCCACAGATTAGCCATATTGGATTTAGTTCATATTCACAGCTTAACCTATGAGGATCGGCCTAGAGGAAGCGCTGGACAAACCCCTGAAAGGCCTGCTTTAGACAGGATCGAAGGGTTGGACTTTTTCTGGCGTGTGGAAGGATGAAACCAAGCTAACTCACCATTTAACTGAAAAGAGGGAAAGAGATGATGTGAATGACAATAAATGGAGTACCTGATACAGCTCCTTACTCTGCAACACTGACTTGTCATAATTTGACGCTGCCTTCATTTTCTCTTCCGTTTTCACTTTCCCTAGGAAAATGAAAATTTCGTATCGTATCAAACGGCCTATACCATTAAGCATATGACTCCAAATGACCACATGTTTGCGGTTGACAAACATGTTTGTGATTGCTATAGCACATAGCCAACAAGACTACAGACTCTGCGCATAGACTTAAGAGATATTCATCATTAAATAAGACCGTGATTCACTGCAAGGAGTCTCCTCTACTGATTAAATTGCCTCATGCAAAAGCTGTAAATTAGAGGTTAGATCTTGCCTTTCTGAAGCTTTGAGAACTTACTCTGCGTACCTAGGGCAAAATGCCCTCCTGGAGTTGATGGAACTGTCAGGTTCTGTTAGACTATATGGACGCTTACTAAATTGGTCTTTTATAGACAAGGATCATTCCTTTCACTTCAAAATTTTATAGATTATATGGTTTCGTGGAGCGTTTGGTTCATTATTTTGGCAATAAACTTTGGCATACTATATTGCACTCTAGGAGCCCTCTTGGAGTTGATCAAACTATCAAATTTTCTCATGATTTTTCAAATTTCTATTCCTGGATGAGTTTTTGAATAAAAATACGCATTTAATAACGACACAAAATTTATGTCATGAAATAAAAATTTGTTTGATAATAATATAAAATGTCTCCCTCCCTAGTGATGACAGATGGTGGCTAGCGACTGATGAGGGCTAGCAGGCGGTGGACCATGGTGGATCGTGGTGACGGTGAATGACAGGTAGTGGCGGGTAGGCAATTGGCTAGTAGTGAGGATGAGCGATGGGATGAGTTTTTATTTCTCATTTTTGTTCAAGAAATAGTTGAGTAGAAAATTTTTACTCTTCATTTTTGTTCCAAATCTATTTCTAGACTAACAATTTATTCTAGAAATAGAAAAATGAAATTACATTACGAAATGGATTTTTGTTACAAAAACAAGTCTAGAACGGAAAAATAGTACTGGAATATAAATGGAATGATTATCATGTGTATCCTTAGAGTCTATAAATGCTGGCTGCATTGTTGTTTTATAGACAAGTATTATTCTTTTCACATTAAAATTATATTGACTATATGGTTTGGTGGAGTGTCTTATTCATCTTTTTGATAGCTGAATTTGGCATATTATAGACAAGGATTATCTTTCAATTTAAAATTAGATAGACTATATGGTCTCAATTTAATATTATATAGTTTAGGGGTTTTGATGGCTTTTGCCCTAAATAAATTGCAAGAGAGTTCGTCAGCCAACAACTTTTTATATGTACCGTTGCCTGTACAGCTATCAGGAGACTATCATGCAGAATGAGTCATCGTTGAAGCAACCAGATGTAATATTAGTTAGTAGTTATCCATCTAGTTGGTTCTTCCTATTTTTATACAACATTTAGTATAAACAACTCTTCATTTTTAGTAAAAAAATACAAAACTTGTCGATTCATGCACGCACCGATAGAAGGCCATTCGCAAATAATGAAACGCATCTTGCGCTATCTCAAACATACATGGTCATTTGGCTTGCTTCTTTCTCAATCCAATGATATTCAATTGCAAGCCTTTCTAAATGAGGATTGGGCTGGTAGCACTAACGATAGGAAGTCAATTGGAGGGTATGCTATTTTTTTTTGTCCTAATTTGATCTCTTGAAGCTCCAAAAAACAATGAATTGGAGCGTGCTCTTCCATAGAGTCCGAGTATAAAGCCCTTGCTGATGCTATAGCTAAACTCATTTGGCTCGAGTCACTTCTTCAAGAGCTTGGGTTCCCTCTGCAAGGTCCTCCCATCCCTTGGTGTGATAGTATTGGTGCCACTTATCTGTCTGCAACTCCGATTTTTCATGGTTGTACCAAACATATTGAAATTGACTTTCACTTTGTCTGTGATTGTGTTGCCCAACGACAACTTGGTGTGCAATTTATCTCTACAACAGACCAACTAGCTGATGTTCTCACCAAAGCTCTTCCTAAAGCACGTTTTGCATTTTTACGAGACAAGTTGAAGATTCGCCATCTTGACTCTTCCACTTGAGGGGTGTATCAAACAAATATATACGAACCAAATATATGACTATCAGATTTGAAAGTTTTGGAATCTTATCTTTAGAAATTTGAAAATTTTCTAATTGATGTAATTCTTTTCTTGCAAGTAAATCTTCTAGAACTTATTCTTGGGTATATAAATACCCACCTAACCTTAGTGGAAATATACGATAATTTCTGTTTCAAGATTATCTAACAACAAATCCTTGAATTTTTCCATAAGATATAGTTTTTGAATCATTCTAAAATGATTTGTAAAAGCTTGCAAGCAACAATAACCACTTAAAACCGGGCTTTTTCCAGCATATATATATATAGACACGCTAAATCCTAGCTTTCCAGGCACTTGCATTTGTTGTTGGCCCTGAAAAAGAAAAGTATTGATCATTTGGACCTTTCAATTCATGGATGTGGATGTCGAACCTATGAATGGGGTTATTCCCACGATAGCAATTTCACTAGCTATGCTTGTACAAATTGGATTAAGAAATTGCAATTAGATGTAATATTAGTATTAGTTAGCAGTTATCCATTTCGTTGGTTCTTCCTCTTTTTATACAGCATAGTATAAACAAGCCTTCATTTTCAGTAAAAAAGTCAAATCCTTTTGGGCTGTTGGCTTCGGATTCCAGTAAAATAGTCTAATCTTTCCGAGTAAATTACAAAGCGGGAGAGTTAACTTTTAAATCAAGCGTAGGATGGGAGATCTGACGTTTGAATCAAGTGGGAACTGCCAATTACATTCCAAGAAAGACGCAGGGATCCAGGGATCCTATTCTGTCAATTGTTTTCTACTTTCTTCGTCATGAGGTTACTTGTCGTAGTTAGGGGCGAGCAAATCGGAAGTGGTTTGAATTGGACTAAATCGGCTGATTCTAAGTGACTCTAAATTTGGAACTGATGAATATTGATCCGATTTCCGGTTTCAATAGTGGACCTACCTATCTGGACTAGATTGACATACCTTAATTTTTATTCTAATTTTCCGCTTTTATTTTTTTAAAGTAAAAGAGTAATCTCATAAACCCTAATCTCCTCTTCGTCTCTTGCACTCACAATTCTCTTCCTCTAGGACTTTGCTCTCTCTCAGTTGCCTCATTGCAGTCGCTGAATGCCTCACTAGTCACAATCTCCCTTTGGCCATCCCTCCATTACGGCATCGCAATCATGGCTAGCTTGGTTGCCTTGACCTCTGTTCTTCTTCTGGCTCTCCCTCGAAGTCATGGCCTTGCCAGGCACCTCTTGTCCTGTGGCACCCCTCGACGGCCCCCAATCCGATTAGGGTCGCCACAGTTCGCTTACCATTCACTTTTCTTAATAACATGTCACTTTGATACCATTCCAATTGCAACGGGTTCATACAATCGTGGGGGTTCACATCTTTTAGATCGGTCCCTTGCGCAATTTATATATGGAAGCACATCCAACAACTCCCTTCCCTATATTCAGAAAACGATGCACACCTACTAAACATCTTATATAAGTTAAAGCCGAACACGTTTATTTACATAGAGCAGATGGACATCTTTAGTCGGTACATCAAAATGCCGCAGTCTTCTATACTCGGCTACACTTCAAAAGATGACCGACATCTCCTCCCACAATCGTATGCTTAAGGTCCATCAACCAGTGTCGGCGTCCAAAGATTCCCTCCTTTGCTATCCTTCTCCTCTCGGTCATATCCAACCGCTCAAACCATCTACTAATCTGAAATATTGGTCCCCAAAAGGGGTGAGTACAACCACTCAGTAGGTAAAGGAATCCAATAACCACTCAATGCATCATACAAGTCATACATGCATTGCAAGCGTTACTTACCTTGAAGCCATGCGCATACTATCATGCGTCGTCATCACAATCATAATACATATATGTGTATCATCATGTCATACTCATATAGTTATCATCAAGACATTTATTATATTACACACATGCCATCCTCATCATGGCATCATCAAATCACACATATCATCATCATCATGACATCATCACATCACGCAAGTCATCATTATCATGACACCATCACATCACACATGTCATTATCATGACATCATCACATCATACATGTCATCATTATCATGGCATCATCACATGTCATCATGCCATGGGTGATCATCATCATTTCACATCACATATTATCATCATCGTTTAATTTCCACTTTTAACTTTCAATTTGATCACCACATCACCCATTCCTCAAATCATCAATTTCATCATCCCCTTGGGCAAAGACCTCCGAGGCTTCCGGCATTCAGCCATTCCAGGCCACCGGGCATCCGGTCCCCCACATTCCGGGTATCTCGCATCCCAACTGGCATCACGAGGCATTCCCCTCGGGCAAAGACCTCCGACAGGGCTTCCGGCATTTACACTCCCTGGCCGGGCATCTCGCACCCCAATCCTAGCATCGCGAGGCATCCCCCTGGGCACAAACCTCCAGGGCTTCCAGAATTATGTACCGACATACCACCAAGCCTCCCCTGGAATTACGTACCGTATACCACCGGGCATCTCGACACTCCCGAGGCCATCCGGCAATGTATCTCTATACATTCCAGGCATTATCATCCACCACAACCATCTCCTCATTTAACATTATCCATGTTTACCAATTTCGGTCTTAATTTAGCATGGCATATGATGTGATGTCAACAAGTCATATTCGGCATGGAATTTATACATGCTTCTCAATTCAATGTCATGCATACATCAGGATCCCATCACACATACTACATGGTGAAATTATTTATAAATTATAATTCATGGGATTTATCCCAATTAAAATAATCCATTTATCATGCCCTTTTTCATTTATTTAAATTCCAGCTTATGTCATTTTCAAGAATATTAAATTTAATTATTTATAAAATCTCAAAAATCATAAAATTAAGGCAAGTAATAAATAAGACAATAGGATAATGATTTCATGCAAAATACATGGCCAAATAGAATTTCACACAATTTCACAATTTTCACAAAACAGCATATAATTTTCGGATGAAACCAGAATGCACAGTCTCCGAAGAAATTCGATTAAAATACCCATACGACTTCCAAAAATTACGAAATTTTACCGAGTTATAGCCAAGACATTTTCGTACATATTTCATGAAGACTTCCAAGTCAGATTCTTTCTAAATTATTTTCTACAGTCACACGAAGCTTCTGGATCCATAACCGAAATGTCCAGTGTACGTTTCCTCCGAAATACTGAGTTTTTACCCACTTATTCTTCTTATTTTCCTCTGAAATTTGGATATGTTATACATCAAGATGTTATCTACAAGTTTCGTGAAGAAATCTAAGTCAAATATCCAGATTATAGTCGTCATTTAGGTCCATGAAGTCTCGAGTGTCCCAAAATACATCTCCAGAATCACCGTCTCCAAGATCTAGTCGATTTACTAAGATATACTTGTTCATTTCACTTAAAATTTGAGTATGTTGTAGTTCAAGATGTCCCCTTCAACTTTCATGAAGAAATAGAAGAGATATTCTTAGCACAAACCAACATGCAACCACAAATCCAACAAGAGGTCAGTAAAATCTTTCCAGATCTGAGGTCTCCGTAGGATGAGAGTTTAACCCCTCAAATCTCCATCATTTTCCACGAAAGTTTATTATGTTGTAGTTTAAGATGTTAGATAAAACTTTCATGAAGAAATCGAAGCCAAAATCGAACTCTAAACATGCATGAAATCTCACACAACATTCTGACTCGAGCGGATTCATGCGAAAACATTCCAGATCTGACATCTCCGTAAGAAGAGAGTTTGACCCCTCAAATATCCATAATTTTCCACGAAATTTTAGTATGTTGTAGTTTAAGATGTTAGATACAACTTTCATGAAGAAATCGAAGCCAAAATCGAACTCCAAACATGCATGCAAGCTCACACAACATTCTGACTCAAACTGTTCAAGCGAAAACAGCCATACCACCCAAGAACAATCCATCCATACTTCGGTTTTCCTCACCTAATCACCTAAACTCGACACTATATCAACCATACATGTAACAAACACACATGCAAGAGCAGCTAGAGGACTCCAACTTGCTTCTAGACCACACAAACGGCGGCACACCGGCAACGAACGAACGGCGTGCGGGCGGCGACGACTCCTCCTCGGCTCCTCCTCCCTCTTTCTCTCGAAATCTCTCTCTCCCTCTCTCCCTCTCTTGGCCGAACAAGCCACTCTCTCTCTCTCTCTCTCTCTCTCTCTCTCTTCCTTTTTGGTGGCTTTTGTATTGCATGTATCCCCTCTTTGCATGGGGGACACTTGTCCCTAAGAAGGAGACAAGTGTCTCCTTGGTTGAAGACACTAGGAGGCCATGCGGCTCCCCACTCCTCCCCTCCATGCGTCGGCAGCCCAATGGGCTTCATGGGCCGGGCCTCTTGGCCCACTTTCGGCCCATCTCACTTGGGCCTAAGGTCCAAACTTAAATGGCCCAAGTTTATTTTATTTTATTTTTATAATATATCTTAATAATCAATTAAATAAATATCTAATTGCATAAATAATAAGGCCATTAAACTTATAGTCACAAATCCATAAACCCCAATTTATAAAACACATGGCCAATGATAGAATTTTCTTTCCTATCACATAACTATCTCTTAAAAGCTTGGCCATATATCTTATTGCAAATTATGGATTAAATGGTCATAAAATAACTCAATGGTACTTCCATTACCTATTCATAGACTTTAATGTAATTAGAGGTCATTATGAATTTTTGGGATGCCACATGTCCTCCCTTACCGTCGCTTGCGACCTCACCTTCGGCGATCACTTTCGTAGTAAGGGAACTTTGGATCTCACTTTCGTGGTCTTGCCTTCGGCCATCGTGTTCATGCTATTGTTGGAAATCGATTTCGAGACACACTCAGGATGAAAATTACATAATTGATATTACATATCTTACTTCTTAGCCTATGACAAGTAAAGTATTGGTAGTTGCGTGGTCTTGGGTTTCTACTTCACTGAATCCTAGCTTTCCAAGCACTTGCATTTGTTGTTGGCCTCAAAAAAGTAGAATATTGATCATTCTGACCATTCAATTCATAAACGTGGATCTCAGACCTTTCCTAAGATAGCAATTTCACTAGTTGTGCTTGTACAAATTGGATTAAGAAATCACAACCGATGTAATATTAGTTAGTAGTTATCCATTTAGTTGGTTCTTCCTATTTTTATACAACATTTAGTATAAACAATTCTTCATTTTTAGTAAAAAAGTACAAAGCTTATCAATTCACGCACGCACCGACTGAAGACCAAACGCATCTTGCGCTATCTCAAACATACATGGTCATTTGGCTTGTTTCTTTCTCAATCCAATGATATTCATTTGCAAGCCTTTTCCGACGAGGATTGGATTGGTAGCACTAACGACAGGAAGTCAATTGGAGGGTATGCTATTTTTCTTCATCCTAATTTGATCTCTTGGAGCTCCAGAAAACAATGAATTGTAGCGCGCTCTTCCATAGAGTCTGAATATAAAGCCCTTGTTGATGCTGCAGCTAAACTCATTTGGCTTGAGTCACTTCTTCAAGAGCTTGGGCTCCCTCTTCAAGGTCCTCCCATCCTTTGGTGTGATAGTATCGGTGCCACTTATCTATCTACAAATCCAGTTTTTCATGGTCATACCAAACATATTGAAATTGACTTTCACTTTGTCCGTGATTGTGTCGGCCAACGACAACTCAGTGTGCAATTTATCTCTACAGCAGACCAACTAGTTGATGCTCTCACCAAAACTCTTCTTAAAGCACATTTTGCATTTTTATGAGACAAGTTGAAGATTCGCCATCTTGACTCTTTCACTTGAGGGGTGTATGAAAAGAATATATACGAACCAAATATGGGACTATTAGATTTGAAAGTTTTGGAATCTTATATTTAGAAGTTCGAAAATTTTATAATTGATATTATTTTTTTCTTGCAAGTAAATCTTCTAGAATGTATTCTTGAGTGTATAAATACCCACCTAACCTTAATGGAAATATACAATAATTTCTGTTTCAAGATTATCTAACAACAAATACTTGAATTTTTCCGTAAGACATAGTTTTTAAATCATTCTAAAATGATTTTTAAAAGCTTGCAAGCAACAATAATCACTTGAAACCAGGCTTTTCCAGCATATATAGCTTTCCAGGCACTTGCATTTGTTGTTGGCCCCGAAAAAGAAAAGTATTGATCATTCGGACCTTTCAATTCATGGACGTGGATGTCAAACCTATGAATGAGGTTATTCCCACGATAGCAATTTCACTAGCTATGCTTATACAAATTGGATTAAGAAATCGCAACTAGATGTAATATTAGTGTTAGTTAGCAGTCATCCACTTCGTTGGTTCTTCCTCTTTTTATACAGCATAGTATAAACAAGCCTTCATTTTCAGTAAAAAAGTCAAATCTTTTGGGCTGTTGGCTTCGGATTCCAGTAAAATAGTCTAATCTTTCCGAGTAAGTTATAAAGACGGGAGAGTTGACTCTTAAATCAAGCGTAGGATTGGAGATCTGACGTTTGAATCAAGTGGGAACTGCCAATTACACTGCAAGAAAGACGTAGAGATCTTTTCTGTCAATTGTTTTCTACTTTCTTGGTCGTGAGGTTACTTGTTATAGTTAGGGGTGAGAAAACCAAAAGTCGTTCGAATTGGACTGAATCGGCTGATTCTGACTGACTCTCAGTTTCTAAGTTTGGAACCGATGAATATTGATCCGGCTTCCAGTTTCAAAAGTGGACCACCTACCCGGACTAGATTGATATATCTTAATTTTTATTCTAATTTTCTGCTTTTTAAAAAATAAAAAATAAAAGAGTAACCCAGAAACCCTAATCTCCTCTTTGTCTCTTGTACTCACAATTCTCTTCCTCTAGGTCTCTGCTCTCTCTCAATTGCCTCATTGCAGTCGCTGAAGGCCTCACCAGTCACAATCTCGCCTTCGGCCATCCCTCCATTATGGCATCGCAATCATGACTAGCTTGGTCGCCTCGACCTCTCTTCTTCCTCTGGCTCTCCCTCGAAGTTGTGGCCTTGCCAGGCACCTCTTGTCCTCCCTTACTGTTGCTTGCGACCTCACCTTCGGCCATCACTTTCGTACTAAGGGAACTTTGGATCTCACTTTCATGGTCTTGCCTTCGGCCATCATGTTCATGCTATTGTTGGAAATCGATTTCGAACACACTCAAGATGAAAATTACATAATTGATATTACATATCTTACTTCTTAGCCTATGACAAGTAAAGTATTGGTAGTTGCGTGGTCTTGGGTTTCTACTTCACTGAATCCTAGCTTTCCAAGCACTTGCATTTGTTGTTGGCCTCAAAAAAGTAGAATATTGATCATTCTGACCATTCAATTCATAAACGTGGATCTCATACCTTTCCTAAGATAGCAATTTCACTAGTTGTGCTTGTACAAATTGGATTAAGAAATTACAACCGATGTAATATTAGTTAGTAGTTATCCATTTAGTTGGTTCTTCCTATTTTTATACAACATTTAGTATAAACAATTCCTCATTTTTAGTAAAAAAGTACAAAGCTTATCAATTCATGCACGCACCGACTGAAGACCAAACGCATCTTGTGCTATTTCAAACATACATGGTCATTTGGCTTGCTTCTTTCTCAATCCAATGATATTCATTTGCAAGCCTTTTCCGACGAGGATTGGTGTGACATTCCGATTTTTCTCAATTTTATTTTCAGTCAATTGAGTCAGGCAATTCATCTGTGCATGTAGTTCGTCTCTCAGAGTTGGCCACTCACGAGGGAACTGGTTATTGAGTGAAGTAATTAAGGAATTTTACCGCGTCAGACTTGGGGACTGATCACCCTCGGGTCGGATGCAAGAAAATTTCCCCAAAAGCTACTCAGTGGATTAGGCGCGCTGAAATCGCACTAGATTGAATTCAACCGTAAAAATTGAGATTGAATTTAAAAGTCGGAAGCTCGGTCATGTCACACATCTTATTAGGATCATGGGATAATTTTTGTGGATTTTAATTGGATTCAATTAGAAGATAATTGATAGAAAAATTGAAGAAATTGGGTGCACAAAAATTTGGACCTCGGCGGAAATGATATTGCACCCATTGAAGGATGTTGTGGGAGAGGAGATAGTGGAAGATGATGTCATGGGATGATGTCATGGTAGGTAGCCAAAATGAAGGAGATCTTGACAAGTGGAGGGCCAAGATTTGCCCTCACACCCATCAACATCATCTTCTTCATTTGAACTTGGAGGAGAGAGAGAGAGGAGGAGAGAGAATCGGAAGGGGGGGAGCTCGCCGTTCGGACCAGTAGCCGTGTGCCGCTTCCCCGCCGTGCGTCGCCGTCGTGCGGTGCCGAGCCGCCGTCCCCGCCGCGTCGTCCCACGCCGGCCAGCCCGCGACCGCTTCTCCCTTGCTTCAGTCTCTCTGTCGCCACACTAGCAACCTCGCCGCGCCAGCCGCCTCGACCGTCGTCCCGAGCTGCCATTGGTCGCCGGAGGCCACGCCCGGCCGTCGTGAGCCACCGCCTAGCCGAGCTACGCCGCTCCTCCGCCCTAACCGCCGTTAGCCGTCGCCGTCCTACTCCTCTCGGGCCTTGTCGTGCAGCAAGAAGAAGTGGGTCTCGCAGCCCACTCAAGGCCCGTTTTGGCCATCTTCCCGGCCCGGAAGCTAGGCCCGCCTTTGGAAAAGTTGATCCCGGCGTCGCCCTCGTCGTTTTGGTCTAAGCGGCGAGTTAATCGAGTGAGTTTACCTCACTAAACCTTGATTAGAGTGTTACTGATGCCTTAAGTGTGTTTAGTTTAAATTAAGTAAGTTTAGGTGGATAGATTAGTATATTTAATTATAAGTTTGATTAAGAGATTGGTTTATATTAAAGTGTGTTTAATTAAGGTTAAAAGGAGTTATTTAATGTTAAACCTTGATGGGACATAATATGATTTTAGTTTTGAATTATTTAATTGCTTCAAAATTCTGGAAAATATAATATTATATTATAATCCGAAAATTATTATAAAAAAAACTCGAAAATTTATTTTTGATCCTATTTGCTTGGAATTTCGTGCCAATCGTTGATGTGTATTTAGAATTTGAATTTGATGAGTAAATATTACAAATTGAATGTTGATTGTGAAAAATAGGAATTTTATTCAAAAATTCCCACGTGTCGGGTTTGACACCGAAATCGAATTTGGAAGGGTTAATATTGAAATTGGAGTATGTGAGTGGCATGTAAAGTGTACAGGGGTCGATTTTGAATTGGCGTGTGCTGGTTGAAAGGCTTGGTCGCAGTAGTGGCGAGACCGACTGGACCTTTATTCTTCTAGAAATGTCGTTAATTCGTTAATAGAATGACATGGCTTGGTCGCAGTAGTGGCGAGACCGACTGGACCTTTATTATTCTAGAAATGCTGTCAATAGAATGACGAGGCTTAGTCGCAGTAGTGGCGAGACCGACTAGACCTTTATTCTTCTAGAAATGCCGTCGATAGAATGACGTGGCTTGGTCGCAGTAGTGGCGAGACCGACTGGACCTTTATTCTTCTAGAAATGCCGTAACGTTAGTAGATAGCCGATCTGCGAGTAGGCTGTGCCCTTGTGTGGTAATGGATAATGATGACTTGGAACGCTTGCTGTGATTGTGAAATTAAGTGAAATTGATTGTGTTCCGATGGCTTACATTCTTATCATTACTGGTGCTTGAGTGATATGAATTGTACTAACTTGCAGGAAGGCAATAAGGCGAGGTAAGTCTTCTGTGCTGTGTGGCTAGACCATTTTGGGGTGTATTTGCTTTCTAATAGGGGTTTAGGAGGGGTGAACTTGCTGAGACAAAGTCTCATCCCGGTTTGAGGAAAAATATTACAGGACTGTAGATGGCGATACCCCGGAGATGAATGGCATGCCGACGGAGATGGACCAGATGATAGAGAGTGCTCCTGACCCTTTTTGATTGCACATAAACTCTGACCCATTCTGGTGCATATAGTTTCTGGATCCTGTTGGTGTATGTAAACCCTGGATTGATGATGATGTATGAAAGTATGTCTGATTTTGAATTGATTTTTCCTGTTGTCCTATCCCGGATATTTTTGTCAGGGGATTTCTTACCACGTTCCGCATGCGCATAATAATTAAAAAAAAAAAAATTGGGGTCGACGACACTACCTGGGAATGTCGCATTTACCATGACCATGGCGGGTTGTTCACGTGTCTCGGGGTTCGGGGCGTGACAATTGGATTGGTAGCACTAATGACAGGAAGTCAATTGTAGGGTATGCTATTTTTCTTCATCCTAATTTGATCTCTTGGAGCTCCAGAAAACAATGAATTGTAGCGCGCTCTTCCATAGAGTCTAAGTATAAAGCCCTTGCTGATGCTACAGCTAAACTCATTTGGCTCGAGTCACTTCTTCAAGAACTTGGGTTTCCTCTTCAAGGTCCTCCCATCCTTTGGTGTGATAGTATCAATGCCACTTATCTGTCTAAAAATCCAGTTTTTCATGGTCGTACCAAACATATTGAAATTGACTTTCACTTTGTCCGTGATTGTGTCGCCCAACGACAACTCCGTGTGCAATTTATCTCTCCAGTAGACCAACTAGTTGATGCCCTCACCAAAGCTCTTCTTAAAGCACGTTTTGCATTTTCACGAGACAAGTTGAAGATTCGCCATCTTGACTCTTTCACTTGAGGAGTGCATGAAAAAAATATATACGAACCAAATATGGGACTATTAGATTTGAAAGTTTTGGAATCTTATATTTAGAAGTTCGAAAATTTTCTAATTGATGTAATTTTTTCTTGCAAGTAAATCTTCTAGAATGTATTCTTGAGTGTATAAATACCCACCTAACCTTAATGGAAATATACAATAATTTCTGTTTCAAGATTATCTAACAACAAATACTTGAATTTTTCCATAATACATAGTTTTTGAATCATTCTAAAATGATTTTTAAAAGCTTGCAAGCAACAATAACCACTTAAAACCGGGCTTTTCCAGCATATATAGCTTTCCAGGCACTTGCATTTGTTGTTGGCCCTGAAAAAGAAAAGTATTGATCATTTGGACCTTTCAATTCATGGACGTGGATGTCAAACCTATGAATGAGGTTATTCCCACGATAGCAATTTCACTAGCTATGCTCATACAAATTAGATTAAGAAATCGCAACTAGATGTAATATTAGTATTAGTTAGCAGTTATCCACTTCGTTGGTTCTTCCTCTTTTTATACAGCATAGTATAAACAAGCCTTCATTTTCAGTTAAAAAAGTCAAATCTTTTGGGCTGTTGGCTTCGGATTCGAGTAAAATAGTCTAATCTTTCCGAGTAAGTTATAAAGACGGGAGAGTTGACTCTTAAATCAAGCGTAGGATTGGAGATCTGACGTTTGAGTCAAGTGGGAACTGCCAATTACATTGCAAGAAAGACGTAGAGATCTTTTCTGTCAATTGTTTTCTACTTTCTTCATCATGAGGTTACTTGTTGTAGTTAGGGGTGAGAAAACCGGAAGTTGTTCGAATTGGACTGAACAGCTGATTTTGAGTGACTCTCAGTTTCTAAGTTTAGAACCGATGAATATTGATCCGGTTTCCAGTTTCAAAAGTGGACCCATCTACCCGGATCAGATTGATATATCTTAATTTTTATTCTAATTTTCTGCTTTTTTTTTTTTTTTTAAGTAAAAGAGTAACCCAGAAACCCTAATCTCCTCTTCGTCTCTTGCACTCGCAATTCTCTTCCTCTAGGTCTCTGCTCTCTCTCAGCTGCCTCACTGCAGTCGCTGAAGGCCTCACTAGTCACAATCTCGCCTTCGGCCATCCCTCCATTATGGCATCGCAGTCATGGCCAGCTTGGTAGCCTCGACCTCTGCTCTTCCTCTGGCTCTCCCTTGAAGTCGTGGCCTTGCCAGGCACCTCCTGTCCTCCCTTATTGTCGCTTGGGACCTCACCTTCGGCCATCACTTTCGTAGTAAGGGAACTTTGGATCTCACTCTCGTGGCCTTGCCATCGGCCATCATGTTCATGCTATTGTTGGACATCGATTTCGAGACACACTCAGGATGAAAATTACGTAATTGATATTGCATATTTTACTTCTTAGCCTATGACTAGTAAAATCTTGGTAATTGCGCGGTCTTGGGTTTCACTTCAAGCAAGCTAGTTCTAGGGTTGAACTGGTCCGGTTACCTATCCTTAATTATCATGTACCATATAATCCGTTTATTCACTGTATATTAGTCGGGACAATGTTTCCAGAATTAATTGAGACAGTGTTTATTTGGGGTTTTTCGTAGTATTCATTGTTTCTTTTCCTCAAAACCAACAGACAATTGAGGTCTCTTTCAAGGGAAAGTTCCACATGAGAGCTGAATAAGTTCATTCTGAATTTCTAATGTATAGATAAGATGGATTATGTCATAGAAGTCGTGAAAATTATTTGTACGTGTACTGAGACAATTTACACGAAATGGCACTACCCAATGACATCAAAGCATTGCTCGAACGTAAAACCCAAATGAAAAGGTGGAGAGGGTCAAAAGAAAGTTTTCTGGTTGGGGGCACGACACGACCAACTTTTCCTTTCAAGCATAACTCAGTACTTCAGACGAAGAGGTAAATCCTCAGTCACCATGAAAAGTGAAAAACATGCAATTGAAGCGAGCGCATCCCGCGCCATTTGCCGTTAACTGTCTCAGTAGGCTCTCCCATAAAATTACCATAAGTCGGCTTATACGTTCATAATGGTTAGCGAACTCCAATTTTCCTTTCGAGAGAAAAATATATATCCCCGAAAGCTAATAAAAGGGACAACATCGACGACCGAGGAAAGTTCTCTGGTCCGGTCTAGCAATTTACGGGACTAGTCCCCTATTAAATCCAGACGGCTGGATCAACAGGAAAAAAAAAATGTCAGCCACCGGATGATTTTGAAATGATAGTAGCTCATGAACAAATTTAGGACATATGACGACAGGCTATTTTCTCACCAGCTGGGTCTTTAAGTTTGCAAACTACGAAGGAATGTAGCGTTCATGGAAGTAAGTTACCAAGGATATGGAATTAAAAAGGTTTGCGACAAAATCAGGTAGATTACTGTGTTTCACGAAAAATTTTCCGACTGTCGGATATTCAGCCTTGCAAGACTTTAAGGTGGATTTTTATACGCGAAGAATTATTACTATAGTTGAACCCCAATCATTCTCAGAATCTACACAAAATTAAGAATAAGGTGACAGCTGATCTGCTGTTCCTGGAAGATTACTGCTTCAACTCTCTAAGTGAAGTCAATTAATGCGCTGCATCTGACTCACCTCGCCAACAAGGTATTATCATTAAGTAATGCATTAAACAGCCTCTCCATCACGAGGTGAAAGTACAAAAATGCGACCTGATCAAAAAGGATCCGTCAAGTGATACATTCGTAAAAAGTAAGACCAATCCAGAAAAAATCAGTCATGCGATGGTCGATTCGATATGTATATCTGTCAAAGCAATTGTTAGTGAAGTATGTTTACACGATGGTTAAAAAAATAGAAAAAAGAATGGGATTCTTTTGCTACTCTACCAATCTATTAACTTGAGCAAATCAGAGCTCAAGCTTTGAATTACCTATCTGGCTGAACAAGATGGCCATATCCATGCCCTGAACCATAGTCGGTACAGCAGTCTCATAAGGACATTCCCGAGAAAAACCCGTCTTTCCAGACTTCTGCACTTTCTTTATGCAGGTCTTGAACTTCTCATGGCATTTTACGTTAGTCATACCTGGAAGGTCAGACATTTCACAATCCAATCATCTCATTGACAATACAACATAGAAAGAAACACAAAAAGGAAAAACCACATCCACCCTGCAATTTATCATGTGGGGAAATTGATCAGCAATAGAACACACGGCAGTTCATGCAAGTTCACTCATCTCTACTACCAAACCAAAATAAGTACCTAGAGTGGCATGGTTTCTATACTTAAATCCCTGTTATATCATCAAAAAATTTCAAGCCATTTCTTACTTCACCTCTTATTCCAGTAAACTAACTGTTTTCCTGAATTTTATGAAGATATTATCACAACAAAAGCCAAATGATTTTATTAAGATGCCAAAGCCTCAAGCACAGTCTCTAAGCATAACATATCCTCAAATTCTTCTGCCTCAAGTCATTTCTCATATTTTGCTGCTTTCAGGTGTTCTTCCCAGGAAAGAATCAATTTTGAAACAATTGGTAAAGGACATTTCAATTTAGCATAGCTGGTGGCTCTACTTTGCATTTGCAACCAAGGGAGAGCAATGACAGTCAGTAATAGACCTTAAACAAGAAAGACCAATCAAATGAGGTTTCTATGCAATGCAATGGTCTACCTCTACGCCTACCTCACTTGCATGTGCGTATACAAGCTCACACTAGCTGGACAAGTGCAGTAAATAAAATAACAAAATTAACTTTTTGCACGTAGAGCCATTTTCCACATTCTCTCGCTGCAAGATGTTGCTAGTGACCTACTTCAACCTTACACATCCATACGAAAATCACATTTGCAAGCCAGTTTGCTAGAAAATTTCTCTTGCCTTACTGCAGATGATAAAGGTATTGAAAGATCAAAACCTCGCTGCAGATGATGTCATACGAAAAGGCTTTCGATATCTCCTACTTGTCATAAACTGCTAAAGTAATGTGCATTTTTAGTCTAACCACCAGATAGATGTGAACTTTTAGTACACAGATGCAAAGCTGAGATTGGTTATTCACAATGCTATACAGCCAGATAATTATCTACCAGTGCATAGCTATGAGAAGGATAATTTCGCTTTTTTAGCCCCGAAAAACGCTAAACACTTCGCACCCTTTACTCAATCTGTCATCAAATTAGAATCTCATCTCATATTCTCAATAAAACCGTGGCTAGATACTCCCTGCAGAACTAGATCATATCAGTATCCTCATCTCCTAGATTTCTCTTAACTCAAGCCAAGCTAGAAGCTTCATCCAGTTAACAAAATTTCAAAAAATAAAAAAATGCATAAACAGCAACAAACCCAATTCATTAGTCAATCTAGATCTACTTACACAACATATAAATGCGCGAAATGCAAACGCAAACCTTTCTTTTCGACGCATTCGTCGTGAATCTTGCAACAGGCGTCGAGGTCGTCGCAAGGCTTCTCCCCCGGACAACCCGTCCATCCCACGCCGCAGTACTTGCCGTATCTGATCCCCATAGCTGCAGTTTTCCGGACAGAATCGAATCAAAATCGAATCGAATCGAATCGGTCAGGTCACAGATGAGCGAGGGACAAAGCACAGAAAAAAGAAAAAAAAAACGATTCTCCGGAATAGGAGAAGATCACGATGGACGCAGACGGAGCTGCGCGGGGGCGTTAGGGCTTACTATCGCAGTTCTCGGCGGCGCAGGTTCGGCTGCACCTGACCTGCAACGCGTTAGAAAACGGCGTTAGAGGAAGGAGGCGCGGTTTAGACGGCGTGCGGCTTAATCGAAACGGAGTGCGGTTCTGCTCCTGACCTGTGAGCCGTCGCCGGAGCAATCGGCGAAGGCGGCGATGGAGGCGGCGATGACGACGGCGAATGCTGCCACCGGACGCAGCATTCTCTCTCTCTTCTTCTTCCTCTGCTTCGTCCCGTTCGCTCGCCGGAGCTCGCCTTCGTTTCCGAGGGAAGACATTAAGTAAAGAGAAGCGACGGAATTTACAAGAATGTCCTCGTTGTGGGGCCTGATCTTCTGGTGCTGGCCAATCAGAGGAGAGCTCAGGAGTCTCCGCTCCCTGATTGGCCTCTTAGCGCAACGAAGGACGTGGCAGCTGGCCAGCTGGCAGATGACTTGTATTTCTTTTCCTTTTTTCCGGAAAAAATACTACCGGCATAGATTGGTTTTATATGTAATTTAGATCGTTGGAATTAAAATAAAAATAAAAATCAACCGTCCGATTATTTTTAAAAGACAGTAACTCCCGAACATTTAAGGAAAACTACTGTTATAGATTCGCCATTATTACTATTGATTAAGAAAAATCTGGACATACACCGATATTACTCGGTGATATTGAATTTAAGTTTATGAACTATGAAGGACTCTTATGGTCACAGAGTTATGTTACAATAAATAAAAAAAAATAATTTAAGATAAATGCAGATTTTTCATGGAAAGTAACGAAAATAGAAATATCAAGTATAGGTACAATCAGTAATAACAATTTGAAATGTTTTTACTGTACTATTAATTAATTATTAAGTGTAACCATTTTTATGTCATGCACTTTTTCTTTTGAAGATATATTATTATAGACAAGTGCAAAAGAGCTATGAGCATTCCAAATAAATAACGACTTATAAAGTTGAACCTTGTGATTTCAGGTAAATTATCATAATTTCAATAAAATTATGGTTAAAAACTAGAGGGTAATGCTTTTTTGCCAATGGGAATGTAGAAGTACTCATGAAAGAGTATAGAAAAGATTAAAAAAGAGGAAGGAAGAAGCATTGACTGATGTATAAAACAATCTAGAAGGGACGGAAATAATTGACACAATCGCGTTCCATTAAAATATGATTCTATTTGTTTCATGAAAAATAAATAATTTAAAAAATATATTTTCAAAACGATCATTTGTATTATTTGGAATTAGCAATCAACAAAAAGTGTTTTTCTCATCGACAAAAATATATAACAAAACATTTTCACGAACAATAAAAATATTTATCATTTATTCATTTCAATAAGTTTAATTTAAAAACATTTATTTTATACAAAACAAACAATGCACCCTTAATCTATTTTGGAGGAGTCGGATGGGTACGAAAGAGAGTAGAAAATGCCCAAAATTTCAAGATTTCTCGTCTTTCTTATCAAGAAAAATGTAACTTTTCAAAACTTGTCCATGCAAATATCCATTCCTCCCAAATATGATGGTATTTCTCTTCTCTCCTTTGAGCTAACAAGAACATATTGAGGGGAGCGGAATGTAAGGCCTAAAGGACATCATCAATCAAGACAACATGGGCAGTCTCCTGAAAAGGACCATGGACAAGCCAAGCAAACCTAAGAGGCAACTACACCTGCAACCCACCACAAGATCACACTCTAATAGAGCGGTCTGAACTTCAGCAACAACATACACCTGCAATTGTATGGTCCAGGTGCCAAAAAGGATTCCAGGCCAAAGTACCAAAATCCCATTTTTCTGCCAGTCAAATTGCCACAGCGTTGCAGGGTTTTCAACCTTCGTCGGCTACCCCGAAAACTGCATGCTGTGAGTAGATTTAATTTCCTGAACCAAAGTATCCATCTGCCTTGCAGATGGAAATAACCAAACAACATCAGAAGAGAGCAATAAAGCGGAAATGCAGAAAGTTATTGCACCATCTGTTAAGGGAGTATCCGCGTGTTCTTAAAAAAAAAGAATGGCACAGCACATCATGTAGGCCTCTTCAAATACATGAATTATTGTGGTTATCACAGGTAACACTGATATCTCAGCTACAAAAATCTTGCAGAAAAAGAGCAAAAATTGCAGGGAGAGTGCCAAACATCCGAGCCAAGCCAATCAGGACAAAGCTTATATAAACTCCACCCTTCGAAACACACATCAATTGCTGCTTCTCAGACATAATAGCCAGTGAAAGTGAATCCCCTTCCCACAATTTCACCAGCACAGAACCATGCGAAGCACTCTAGACCGAACAAAGCAGCAATTCCAGCATCCTCGACCTTTAGCTCCTGCCTGTTCTTCCACAAATGTTTGACATAGTCGAGTTCCTTCCAGAAAGCCTCGTAGCGGCCAGGAACACTGCAACCAGCGCAGAAGTCAGAAACCAAGGCAAGAAGCAAAAGATAACACTTCGGAGATGAAATCGACAAAAATGAATGGTATCAAGATAACTTTATGTGCAGCAACAGATAAATATTCGACCAGTGCACCCAACAAAGTACCAGGCAATGCAAATGAGTAGCCGAAATTCCACCTGAAAGAAGCCTAGAATAATACTCTGCAATTACGAATTCATAATCTATAGAATTAAAGTGCAAAACTTGAGCACTCTTTGATTGGAACCATAGCATAGTTTTCGATCAATAAGCAACCAACCACAACCTTTCACTCCCTAGGAACAACTGAAAGATTTAAGTTGTGTATTTCTAGTGTAAGGATGAGTTTATTTTGCTGAAAACTTCATGATAAAGGAAATTATTTTCCATTGAAAATCATTTTCAAGGAAAATAGTTTTCATTTGTTTAGTGGTTTAAGAAAAGTGGTTTCCTTCTTATTAAAATGGGAAGTCGTTTTTCCCCAATCTAAGTTTGTTGTTTCAATCCACAGAAAATATTTTCCGGAGATGATTAGTTTTCCATCATCAAAACACTGAAATGTCAGAAAAATAATTCTCCGAAACAGTTTTCCTTCAAACAAATGGAACCTAAATGTTTATCTACTTATAGTGATTGCTGCAAGATCTCAAAAAAGTAAACAGCAAAATGTACTAGTCATATGTGCTAAACTAATCCAAAACAATTAATATTAAATAAAAGTCGACTTTCGATAGATGATAAGAGAAACAAACTTAAGAAGGTTTGAACCCATGAAACATCTTTCAATGTTCCATCGAGAAGACATGGTGTTATGACAGAGATGCTAGGTAAGGAAAGCCTAAAAGACATGAGGGGAGACTCTGAAGAAAGATCTCGAGCATTTGGATGTTATAGAGGAGGTGTTGAGGATAGAGTACTACAGTGCATATTAGATAATTGCGCCACTTGACAGGGAAAAGATTGGTGGTGGTCGTTATTTTTTATTTTTTTACAATCATTACATTTGAGTTCACATTACAACCAAAAATTCCAAGTTACACTTTTTGTGCATTAAACACCAAGTAGAAGCAAACACTAACAAGACAACCCTTCCACAGTTCCACCATACTTGCTGGAACTCAAAAGCATTGAAAGCACAAAAAGAAAGAGAGATGAAATCACTTTATCCTATAAGTCATATGAATTTTCACTAGTTAAATTATAATCAATAAACAAACAAGTAACTAGCCTTCTTTTTCCATGGTTACACTTATAATTCACACTGAAGCAATTTTAACTGGTCATTTGATGGTTCAGATAAAGGTTTAATGAAAAACTGGATACAAATCTGAAGAAGGAATTTGGATGTTCGTATCTTCTGGAAAGAATGGTCCTAAAACACCCTTCAAAAAGAACCTTCCCTTTTGCACATGAAACCATCCATTTGCCCACTGTACTCATTGAAAACAAACTTTTCCCCCATTCCCTTCTTTTGTGACCAAATAATCTATCAAGCTTTCAGTAAACTGTTAAGAACGATTACAATTTCATATCCTCACAGAATTACTTCACAAGCTGACAGTGAAAGAAAAGATGAGAGCAAACAGAATAAAATGAACTGCCGTGCTAAGTGTGCCCATAAGGAGAGAGCACTAAACCTCACCTTGCGAGGCGAGTGTAGAATAATTGCTTTGACAGTAAATTGCATTTCTCAACAGTAGGTGGCTCCTGAATATATTGTTTGTTCTGCTCCAACAACTGCTTGTAGTAGACATTTCCGTGCTTCGCAACAAACTGTGATGCTTGACAGGCCTTTGATGTCAACTGATTCAACTTCGACGCCATAAGCTCCCCAAACTAGGCCTATCATCCAATGAGCAAATCCAGGGTGAAAAAGCATGAAGATATTTATTTGTTAATCCAATCTCCTGTGGGTCCATCTCTAATAAGCTCATATAACAGTGCACAACAGCAGAGAATATCATTAACCTTATAAACCTCAACGAAGCCAAACTGACTAGTAAATTTGACAAAAAAAGACAATGATATTGTTCTGAGGGAAATAATTTGCAAAATTAGCAGCAAAAAAATAAAAAGCCATCTATTCTCAATACTAATGAAATAAACCCAAGACCACCAAAGCTTAAGGGGAAATTCTATAGGATAAGAAAAATGGTGCGCGATTTTTTCAGTATGACATGGAATTTGGGCAATCAAACACCAACACATGGGCATAATGAGTATAACAGAGATGACAATGACTCAAACAGCAGAGGCTAAAACGACTTGTCCAATGTGTGGGTATTTTAGAAAAGTCAGGAAGAAATATATGATGAAAAGTAGTCTAGGCCCAATCAAAGATAAGATGAGAGAATCTTGTTTGAGTTGGTCTACACACACGAAACAAAGGCCTTCAGATACTCCAGTGATGCGATGGGATCAGGGGTTTGGCTTAGTTTGTTGCTGTTGCCGAATGCAGCTTTTCTTGATTGACTTTCGCAGCATGTACACAAGCAACCGAGACATTTTTCCATCATCAGCAACGGGTTCCAAGAATTTACAGAGCACCTACTCAGAATGCGGACCAGATAGATCGAATTCGGAGAAGCTATATCGACATAATGGGTCCAATGCCCATCAAGACAGAACCCATCTCTATACCCAAATTCTCCCGCGATTCACTCCTGAAGAACCCAGAAATGCACAAGCGGAGACTTACCCTCCAGCAATCAACCCATGATTATTAACGACTCGCTCTCACCTCTCTCTCAACCCCAACGCCGACTAGGCAATAAGACCTCAGTCAAACAATTCAAAGGGACTAAAACCCTAAACAGCAAAAAGGGCTCTCATTCCAGCACTCCAAAACCCCAGAACCGACCACAGACAAGAAATGCAAACGGGCCACGGCCGCATCGACGAGATAGATCGGTCGGAAGACGCCAGATCTAGCGAGAACACGAGAGACAAAGGCGCGGATAAGAAAACGGACGCGAGATAGGCGAACTGGGTGCTGCGCAGAACGGGGTGAATTGTGAAAATCGACGGACGAGAGCAGGGATCGATCACCTTCGCGAATCCGAGGTTCCTGAGATTCGGGCGGAAGAGGCTTCGACTCCCTCGCCGCTACCCTGGTTCGTGAAAGCTGTGCAGGCTACGAGGAAAGAAAAGCTGTAAGAAAGAAAACGAAACGAGGGGATGCGACGAGGGTATTAGGAAGGATCGGTCTCCCTATTTTCCCTTCTTTTGTTTTTGTTTTTTTTTTCCCCCTTTTCTTTGCTTTCTGAGTTATTTTATTTTATTTTATTTTCTCGGTTAATTCTTCCGAGTCAAAAATTTTGGCACACTTAAACGAAATTATACATTAAATTCGGACCATGATTCGTCTGAACTATATCTAACCATTTCATTGAAAAAAAAATACATTTTTATTGTACTTCAAGATCATATAGTCATGTCATTTTTTCTCTTCTCAAGTGAGGGATTAGGGCGGGGCGGCTCCATTCAAAATCGAATTCTGGATACAAAAGTTTGGAAAATGGCCTTGACTAAATTTATTTTATAGTGTTGATTTTTGGGTAGAACAGATTTGAACCGATTTTAGTCTTTTTATTTTCTTCTACTTAGTCTTCAAGAAAATATATGCAGATATTGAAGATGGGTATTCGATTCTGAGATCAGATTCGAACTAGTCGGTTGGACTCTGACAGGATAGATTTTCAAGCTGTTTTCAGAATTGTGACTATTGGTGGAGAAAAAGCGGTAGGAAATTGGTCTTTGGGCGTGGAAAATAGTGGGAATTGCGGATGTGGATTTGGGATTGGACCGTGGGCCTTGGCCCTTCTCGTCTCGTGAAGAGTTCGAGACCAGTAAAGCCCATACAGAGCCCACTGAGCCATCCCAGCGACGGCACGAAATCAATCCGCCGGCACTAAGCCGACCCGTTAACATGAACCCGACATGGAAATATACACAAAAGGTTTTTTATGTGTTCTGTTGATCGGTCGAACATAACATCATCGAACAAAATTAATACAACTCATTTGTGGTTAGTGGAATATCACGGATTTAAAATTTGTGGGGTGAATCGCATGAAAAGAATGGTCTTTTCCACTGGTTGCATCTTAACGGGCTATGTTAAGATGAACCATTAATTTGAATGGTTATTTGAGTTGATTTTTTTGTGTTTGCTGAGCATGACACGAACTCGAGCTAATTATCAATCATTAGGGATGATCGGCTCCTGATCTCGTCTAATCCTACTTAGGAATCAAAAACCAAACAAGAAACACCGGTTACTAGTTTCTAGAGTCAAGGATAGAACTGCCTAGTTCTGGGATCGGACCAGAATTGTCACGCCCTGATTCTCGAGCGTGCGCCCATCTCTCACTGGTTGATTAAATAGCGACGTTCCATGATGTATCGCCGATCTGTTCATTTTAATACGCATGCGGAAGCATATAAATAATCCCAAAACAATAAAACAATAAATAAGAAAGTAGGACCATAAAACTCGAACCCGAAAAACAACCACACTTATATACATTACAAACCGGTGCACATATATACAAGGCGAATTACCTAGTTAGATTCAACTTAAACAAGCTTAGAAAACAAAAAGGGGTGGGAGCTTCAGACAAGTAGGTAAACTTGAAGGAGAAAGAGACATTACTTTGATATAATCATGGTCATCCTCTTCGACGATCTCTCCTTCTTCTACGCTCCAACTAGAGCCCATGGTTGAGTACTTCGGAGAATCATGATCATCTAGCTTGGGATCCTTCACATCCACCACTGATCCATCCTTAAGGTCTGCAATATCCTACCAAAAAGCGACCTCTATCACATACAGAGGTATATCACATTTCGGCACAGGGCCCTCACTTCATCCATCATGATAATGGCGATACCATGTCCTGTATTGATGGGGCACATTTTTGGGTAAACCCACATCAACCTAGACAATGGACTTCACTAACACATATTCTAATCCTTCAGGGTGCCCATGTATCGAAATGTGATAATTATGTTTTGTGAACTTCTTTGGTATGCCAAAATGCTTGGAAGGAGCAAGAGGGGCGGTCATTTAAGAACCTAAAATTTTATCCCATAAAAGGGTGAGACGACGTTTCAACGAGTTCTACCCCTAAGATTTGATTAAGAAGAAAATATGCCTAAGGGCTACCTAGGCACAATCATAGGTTGGAGGACTTACCTCTGCCTTTGTTCTTTCCTACAAGTCAGTATATCTCAAATATACACAAATCACATCAATTCACCTAATTAGATTGAACTATCAATCAATCGACCTAATTTAATTATATGTCAATCGGACTATTCCCGGTCATTTCAATCAATACTATCTATACAGCTTAACCACCTTGCAAATAGCTTACTCTAAGCTGAAAAAATAGATAGTAGCTAGCCTCAAGGCTAATAAATAGTATAATATTACTTCTCCAAGATGACATATTAAGTCACCAAGCTGATATAATATAAAATTTCTTCTCCGATATGACATAACAAGTCATCGAGCCAACATTCTTTCTCCAAGATGACATATCGAGTCATCGAGTTAACGTTCTTTCTCCTAGATGATATATCGAGTCATCGAGTCAATATAATATAATGTCTTTCTTCGAGATGATATACCAAGTCATCGAGCCGACATAATATACGTCTTTCTCCGAGATGACATACCAAGTCATCGAGCCGACGTTTATTCTCCAATAATTTCTCACTTTTTATCATACCCGATAAAATAACCTGTGTGGGTATACAGTTGGCCTTAGCCAAAATATAATAATTTCCTTTCCATAAATCCCACCTTTTCAAACGGTTCACCAAAATACTTTTGCTGTTGTAAACCGATGCTCGGTTATTTTCTAATTAAATAATGAAAATAAATAAATTTAGGAATATATCCTAAAATCACAATTTACACCAAATCGGTACAAATTTGAGCTCAATTAAATCCAAATAAAAAAATCACATCATTGCAATGAGCATAAAATTCCGGTCTTTGGTTATCCGGGATGGTCTTATTAATAGAAAAATAGTTAATTAATTAAATAATTGTGGAAAATTATTATTAAATGCTAATAATTAAAAAATAAATAAATAACTATGGAAAATGATTATTAAATGCCAATAATTAAAACTTAGGTCGGTATAGCCGAGACGGACCCGAAAAATTTCTGAATCACTCTAGATAGATACTAGAGCTTGTCTACGCCCTAATTGCACTAACTATCCACCTAACATGCATCGGTAATTAATTAAATTCACTAATCTAATCTAAGTAATCACCTAATCCATGCTTAACCTAAACTAATCAACCCTTAGCGTCATTAACCTACTAAGCGAGGATTAATGAGTTAAACTCACTTGTTAATCGAATCGCTCGGTTCAATTCGACAAGGACGTGACAAGAGATGGAAAACTCCAAAGCGGGCTTGGCTTTCGAGGCGGGAACACCTCCAAAACGGGGCAACACCGCTACTGGAAACCCACTTTATTTGCTTTTGTTTGGGATGGTTGATGTCTGAGAAGACGAGGTGGTGGCTCGGTTGAGGCGAGGATGGATGAGGAAGGTTGAATGGGCTAAACCGAGCCTAAGTAGGACTCGAACGATGGCCGGCAGCAATTCATGGTGGTCTAAGAGGCTTGCTGGGCAGTGGGACAAGCTGTTGAGGCATCGGGATCGCGTGGTGAGACGCGGTGGCACGCGTGCAAGGCGGGGTGGCAAATGGCGACGGGCGTGGCTGCATGCGGGTGGTCTGGCGGCGATCCTGGCTCCGGCGACTTCTTTGCTAGCTAAGGTTTCAAAAATGGCAAGATGGAGGGGAGAAAGGAGCTTGGTCGGCCGATTTATGAGGGAGAGAGGGTGAAAGAGAGAAGGAGGGGACAAGGGGTCCACCTCTCTCTCATCTTCATCTTTTGTAACCCTTGACCATCACCACCACCAGTTGCATCCATGGCCCAAAAACAGCCACCAAGGCTCTTTTCTAAAAACTCGAGGTGGTCCAAAAGTCAAGAGTGGTGGGGGCACACAAATTTGGCTTGGTTTCTCCTTAATTGGACACTAAATCCTTTCCGAATCAATCTAATTCGGTCTTTGAAAATTCAATCAACCTACCATCGATCAAATTGATATTTTTCCTCATCAATATAATCCACTTGCATCTCAATTGCGCGATCAAAAATGGTTCTCGGACTTTTCTAAACAAAATGGCCCTATGACGACTTTTTCCCAAAAAGTTTTGGTTTGTAGAAAATCTTCTGAGACTGAGTCGATGTTTCAAAAAATGATTTGTGACATGACAAAACTTTCAAATTCTGAAATAGGATTCAAATTCGCGATTAATTTCACTTTAGCGTGTTTTTAGCGTGACCTAGGCTACTTGGTAGGTTTAGAAATTTTTAGTGCAAATGGCCCGTGGTCGATTTTCTTCGAGCCACAATGAACCCAATCAACACATTGGTGACTCTCGATTGTCGTGAAAATCTCGAGGATTCAAATACGAACACATGGTACAAAAATGATAGAAAAATTAGTCTAATGCTAGTCAACGAGAATTTTCAAATTTAGTGGAGTCACTCACATTTAGCCACACATCTCAGTCGAATCGATCCATCTTTGATCCTCGATTGGTTTTTAACTGTGCCATAATGACCTCTAAAGATGAGTACAGTCGAGTAGGCGATTCCTGGTCGAATTCTTCAGTCTATTGCATTAAAATTCCTTAATGGCTTTCCCAGATAGTCTAGTTATCTCGAGAGTGATCTGCTCTGAGAACAGCCTTATATGCACATCAATGAAAGGCCCAATTTATTTAATGGAAAACGGAATTGAAAATTTGGGATGTCACAAGAATGACCAATCTCATCCGGTTTCCAAGCAATCCAATGGGATATGATAATGAAATAAAAAATGCAACCCCTGCACATATTCATGTCCAAATAACTCAAACTACCGCTTTCCAGCAATAAATAAGTTCATGAATTTGACCCCATTATGATACTAATTGGTCGGTGTTGTACTCCATGTAAAAGTTTATAGATTATTCATAGTGGTTAATTTTCTGGGCGGCTGAACATTGCTAGGTTGACGGCACCATTGTTCTCCATAAATAACGTGCTTTTCAACCACAAATGACCATTGAAGGGATATTGGCAACCGGAAGTATAAAATGGACATGTAGCAAATTTTAGAAAGAATTTTGAGAAAGAATTTTGACAAAATTTCTTGGATTTTTGACAATATTCCTTTTTAAAAAAGACAATGAAATTAATAAAAAAAAAGGAAATATACTTGATGCTTGTGAAATTTTTCAAATAGCTTTGAATAACTATTTAAATGTAAAACTTAATTATTTCACAGGGCCTGTTTGTTTATTTCTGTTTAAAAAAAGAACAGAAATGCGTTTGTTTACACTTTTGTTCCCAAGAACAAAAAATCTATTTTTTTGTTCCCAAGAACAGAAATAAGAAGTAGAAAAAAAAAACTTATTTCTTATTCCCGATAATACTTGCAAGAAACACTTTTTTTTTTCTTTTCATTTTTCTTCTTCTTTTTTCTTCCTTTTGGCTAGTCGCCAGCCTCGGCCATGGCCGGCAACCTCGCTGAAGCGTCATCGGCCCCTGGGAGGCTCGGCCTCACCTTGGCTAGGGGAGTTTGAGCTCGCCTAGATTCGGCAAGGTCGAGCTCGCCTAGCCATCCGGTGAGGCTCGAGCTCTGGGCCTTCGCTAGGCTCGACGTTGCCCGGTGGTGGCTCGGCACCGCCGAGCCTCGGTGTCGCCTGGTGGTGGCTCAACGAGGCTAAGCCTCGCCAGTGGCTTTGGTGGCTAGGTCACCAGTGAGGCTCGGCCTCACCTAGGTAGCATGAGGTCGGCCCTTCCCGGCCGATAAGGCCGAGCCTCACGCCGACTGGCAAGGCTCGGCCTCACCTTGGCTGGGCGAGCTCGAGCTCACCTAGATCTGGCGAGGCCGAGCTCGCCCAACCACCGGTGAGGCTCGGTCTTGCTAGGCCACCGCTAGGCAATGCCGATGTGGCGGTGGCCCAGCCAGGCTCAGCCTCGCCGGTGGTTGGGCAAGCTCGGCCTCGCCAGATCTGGGCAAGCTCAAGCTTGGTCTTGTTGAGGGCTGGCAAAGTCGCCAGCCAAAAGAAAGAAAGAAGAAAAAAAGAAGAAGAAAAATATAATAAAAATATTGAAAAATTAAAAGAAACAAAAAAAATTATACAATTTTACTAAACACATTTCTATTCCTAGAGTAGAAATTTTTGCAATTACCAAACGCGTTTTTATTTCATAAATTGTTGAATTCTTTGGCCCATAGTGTACTTGTGACAATATTTTCACTTATTATTGATATAAAGAAAGTCATATTAGTAACCCACATGTGTATTTCACTAATTTAATGAGATACAAAACATTATCGAACAAGACCACCGCCTTGGTGGCCGCGATGGTTTGGGTTCTCTTTATGACAATATTTTCACATATTATTGATATAAAGAATGTCATATTAGTAACCCACATGTGTATTTCACTAATTTAATGAGATAAAAACATTATCAAACTAGTGAAAAATTTTGTACACTACTATTGTAGCATTTGTTGAACTTAGACACAATATATACTTATCTAATTAAGATATGCTAGCATAGTGAAAAAGTTGGGCTATGCAAAATATAAAAAAGGGAAATGAGGCAAAAAAATATAATCAAACAAATTCATTATACTATAAATTTTAAAATAAATTTCAATTTTGGATAGTTACAAATTGATTATGATTTTGGTTTTTGAGTTAATTTGGATTGCTTTAGCTCAAGTTCAATTTATTGATGTTTTAAGTTGTATAAATAAGAATTCAAGTGTTAATTTTGGTAATTGTATTCATTTTATTAAATGATGAATATATTTTTTTTCACGATTGCAAGTGTGAAAAATATTTTACATAGTGATGATATCAATAGAAATCCTAAATTTATTTGTCTTATAATAAAAATGTTTGAACTGGTCTTTTTACATGAAATTAAAATATTTCATATTGATAAAGCTTTCAAAAAAGCTTTTTCAATTCCCTAAGATCTTTCTACTTTTTATTTAATCTAATTTTTTTTTAATTTAAAGAATCCCACCAAGGGGGATTCACAGATTTCTCGAGAAAACCGGACAAGGTTTCCTTGAAAAGAGCGGTAGGAAATTGGTCTTAGGGCGTGGAAAATAGTGGGAGTTGCAGATGTGGATTTGGGATTGGACTGTGGGCCTTGGCCCTTGTCGTCTCGTGAAGAGTTCGAGACAAGCAAAGCCCATACAGAGCCCATGGAGCCATCCCGGCGGCAATGGCATGAAATCAATCCGCCGGCGCGAAGCCGATCCGTTAACATGAACCTGACATGGAAAGATACACAAAAGGTTTTTTACGTGTTCCGGTGATCGGTCGAACATAACATCGGCATGAAATTAATACAATGCGCTCGCGGTTAGTGAAATATTGCTGATTTAAAATTTATGTGGTGAGTCGCATGAAATGAATGGTCTTTTTCGCTGGTTGCATCTAATCGGGCCGTGTTAAGATGAACTAATTTAAAGGGTTATTTGAGTCGATTTTTTGTGTTTGGTGAGCTTGACATGAGCATGAGGTGATTATTAATCATTATGGGTGATTGACTTCCAATCCGGTTTGATTCATTTAGGAACCGAGAACTAGACTGGAAGGGCTGGTTTTCAGGCTCTGGAGCTGAGGAAGAATTGCCTGATCCTGGGACCGAAGTTGGGTCGATTGCCCCAGTTTGGTTCTCAAGCAATCTAATGGGACCTGAAAATGAAATCAAAATGCAACCCCTAGCACATATTTGAGTCCAAACAACCCAAACTAGTCCTTTCCAACGATAAATAGGTTCATGAAGTTGACCCTTTCATGAATCAATTATGATACTATTGGTTGGTGTTGTACTCCCTTCGAGAGTTTATAGATTATTCATGGTTAATTTTATGAGTGACTTACTGAAAACAGAGGACAAAGATAGGCAATGAAATAGCTCCAAGCACGACACATGAGAGCGGAAGGGAAAGAAATCTGCATGAGAAATAAAAAAAAAATAAAATGAATATTATTGGTCTAATCAGTCTCGTTCCCCATAAAACCGGAAATTGGACCGAAAATCACCTGTTCCAATTATATTTAATGGGGAGCTAGACTGATTCTCCAGAATCGACCAGTCCGGGCTGTTCCTAGTTTGATCATTCCACATTTCTCACCCTATTAATCATGTCCCACTGAGTTGATACCAATTGATCCGAACACAATCAGCCTTGACCCAGATTTTGCTAACTTCACGTCGTGCCTAATATTATATCTCCCGCTCTCCGGCGAGTTCGGATAGATCCACTTTGTGCGTCGCACATGAACGACCTCTTCAGCCGGCCATCTCAGGTTGCGTTGACGAACTTGCATGCGTTGATGCTATCTTAAAAAAATCCCGTTTCGCCCCATCTTATAAGATAGCGATGGGCCGACGGAGCGTCGGCAATGACGACAACGTGGTGAGTTTAATAAAAGTTTCCACAGAGGAAGCTAAACTGCCGCCACCCCCCTCTTCGCCGGCAGCGTCCAGGCAGTTGACGAGAGCCACCAGGAATATCCCGATCGACTTGACCAAAGTTAAGCTCCAGGATCAGGCAAGCACAGGCTGCTCCGAGGACTGCTCTTGCGCCCGGCTACAGATAAGGGTCTCGATCGGTCTTCGACACGGACGGAATGTCGGCTCTAATTTCTCCGATCACCTCCCATACTGTGCCGGCTTGAGCGTCGGAGTGCTTATCATCCAAGAATCTCCCCGAACTTCTCCTCACCCGTCGTAACCCGACGAAGGATTAGAACTTCCAAAGTTAGGTTGGCATCTCAAGGTTTGAGTGTTTTTTCAATCCACTCTCGCCCCATGAAAATTAAATACCACTAAGGCTCTGTTTGTTTCACAAAAAAATAAATAATTTGAAAAATATTTTTCAAAAAATGATCGCTCTTGTTGGTTGAGATAATTAGTTAATTGAAAATATTTTTATTATCGAGAATAATTTATGTCTAAATATTTTCATGAATGGTGAAGATATTTTTCGTTCATTTATTTTTGTAAACAATATGAACGATTATTTTTTAAAAGTATTTTCTAAATTATTAATATTTCTTGAAACAATTTGAGATTTGGAAAATATTTTCTGAAAAATGATTGCTTATATCGCTTAAAAAAGAATGCAAAATATTATCATTATTCACGAAAATAGTTAAGCATAAATTGTTGTTGATAATGAAAATATTTTTCGTTAATTGATTTTTCTAAATAATAAAACCAATCATTTTTCATAATTTTTTTTTTCCAAATCTCGAGTTTTCCGTGAAATAAATACGCCCTAAAGACAAAATTAGAGCACACAACCAACCGCATAACAAAATATTAACGAAATAGGTTCTGTGAATATATGATAATGCATTAAACTCATTGCTTTTGACTGTGTCGCGTGCTTCACCACTCGTCATGACCCGTCTACTTCAGTTTTCTTTTCCTCTATCACGCGTGTACTTGCCCGTGCGTTCCTTTCCATGCCTACCTTAAACATTGAAAGCTTCCTTCGATTTTAATTTCCATCCTCATACGAAGAAACTGCCGTACGTACACATAAAAAAATTCGAGTCAAATGACATCTTTCGAATCTTATTTTTTTTCTTCGGGTAGAAAAGGTCCTTTTCTATTTAATAACCGACGTTATTAGAAAATAGTCGATGAATCTCTGAACATAAAATATCATAGAGGTGCCGAGGAGGTTTAGATAACCAATTTGGAGGAAGGGTCTTTTGGCAATGGACTTTAATAATATAGTTTGTGAGTTGATTGGCTTCAGGGGGCAATGGGCTACTTTTACACCTTTCAACTAGGCCAAGCATCTTCGACCAAAAAAAAAAACTAGGCCAAGCATCCCTTGGCACTCTTCTATGACATTCCGCGGCGCCCATGAGCTTTGGACATCTCCTGAAGTAAACTCAACAATTGATATGTTATCTGTCTCCAAGCACAAATTAGTTGGAGTCCTCGGATCATGTCCCTCGAGCAAATACAGTAAAGTGTCTTTCACAACTGGGATCTTGATACAGAGGACTGAAGAGGCTCGCATAAATGTTGCAAATCTAGCAATAGGCATGCTATTTGGATCACGGCAAACTCCTGCAATCGACCCTAAGATCCTTCTAGCCAAGATCCATCGATATTGAGCTTCGGAGACCCCCTTTCCGGCAAAGTCCACTGTTCAGTAGCCCTTTTAACTCGCCTCACCATTCCTGGGTTCTACCTGACGAATTTCTTGTTCATTGTGAGAGTGGTATCAACAATTGAGCTCGAATCTGGTTTGCGAGATGGAAAAATAAGGGTGTTTCATGCTTTCCAAATAAACCACGTTACTCCAGCAAACTTCTCCCTTAAAGGAAAGTCTGCACTTGAATCAAAGAATTCAAGCACCCACTTATCCATTCTAGTGATATTTAGTGGGAAATCTTGAGTCACTAATTTAAGTAGGCATGTAGATTTTTTGGATTTGGGACTTAGCTTAATATCCTCCCAATTATGACAATAAATTTGACCATTAAGCCCATTCGCTCTTGGAGCTTTAAATGCTCCCATCCGGAAGATATCCTCTTCAATTCCTCTAAAGTCATCGGGGTCGTCAAAGCCTCATTCGTACCTTCCCAGACTAGACAAGGGCATTAGTCTAGAATTGGTTTGAAATCTCTAGGTCTCACGATGTCATAAAGTGACCGGTAGAAATCGACGATGTGTTGTCTCAACATGCTAGGCTCACAGCACTAATTTTGTTCATCACTTTTCAACATTGAGATATTTTTTGTCGTTTTCTTTGTACGATAGAGGCATGAAAGTATTTCATGTTCTTATTTACCCATTTAAGCCAATTGATTTATGATCTCATACATTAGTATTTCTTTTTCTACCTCCACAACTTCTCAAATTACTCCATGATTTTTCAGGTGGCCTCTAGTAGGATATTTTTTGGAGCTTTTTTTCTTCCCCACTTTGAACAACTCATTAATATAGAATTAGAGATGCAAAAAGAAATAAGAGAATATAGAAGACGTTGGAATTGTATGTTTTGATTTCTAAATTGCATATTACAATCAGCAATGACTCCTACACATACACGAAATGAGTCTTTTGAAATAAGTATTGCCAACAAAAATGGTAACCACTGATGGAGATAGACATTTAAATCAATCAAGAATTGCATATCATGCCGATATTCAGATTGCACTTTCATTTTGGTGAGAGTTGGAGACAATGTTATCATTCTCGGATTCCTTGTCATGCAGATATTCTGATTATACCGTGATTCTGATGTGAGCTGGAATAGCTAGTACCGAATTGGATCAACATCTCCCCACAAACTGACAAGGGGGAACAAACTGTCAGCTTGGATCCTCAGAGACGAAACCAAGTAGATGACAAGCCTTGGTAAGAATGTCTGCGGGTTGATCAACGGAGGATATAAATTGAATACAAAGTTGTTTGCAAGTTAGACACTCACGAATGAAGTGATAATTGATCTCCACGAGAAAACGGTTCATTGGTAGTGCATGGGGGTGGAAACAACATGAGTATCGGACATCTTAGCATATTCCAGAATCTCATGAGTGAACTTGGCATGATATAGATGAAGTCCATCGGATGTAGATTGTACCTTAATACCTAGAAAATAGTGATTAAGTTAGAGATCTTGATGGCAAATTCGCCATGTAGAGGATGTAAAAGAGTTGGTAGTGGAGCATTGGGAGAGCCAGTGAGGATTATGTCATCTACATAAACTAACGAGAATATGTTGATAGAGGTGGAATGATGAATGGAAGGTTGGGACACCTGGAGTGCCATAATTTGGCACGGAGGGACATTTAAGTGCCATAACTTTAAAATGGTACACTTAAGTGCCAATATCGGAGTAAAATGGGACACTTAAGTGCCACTCCGGTGAAAATCCGGCCAAATGGCTGACGTGACAATTTTCCGGCGAGTTTGGTCCAAAATGGCGTCGTTTTGCACGCTGACGTGGCAGAGAAAATGCAAAAACGACACCGTTTCGTGTCTGACGTGTAAATAATAATATAAAAATTAATTAAATTAGATTTAAAATTAATTTTATTTAAAATATTCAAAAAATTTAAAAAAATATAAGTTAAAATTTTAAAAAATTAAGAAAAATTTTAAAATTTTGAAAAATTAAGAAAAATTTTAAAAAAAAATTAAGAAAATTTTAAAAATTTTAAAAAATTAAGAAAATTTTAAAAATTTTAAAATTTTTTTAAAATTAAGAAAAATTAAAATTTTTAGAAAGGGGGAGGTCAAACGGGCGGTTGAGGGCGAGCCCTCGCCGCCGCCGCCTTCCCGCCGTCGCCGGGAAGGGCCGGCGACGAGAGGGGGAGGGTCGGCGGGGTCGCGGCCCGGCCGGCCGACGACGAGGGCTGCGAGCCCTCGCCGCCGGTTAGCCGGCCTCGTCGGCCCCTAGCCGGGCCGGCGACCCGGCCGACCCTCCCCACTCCGTCGTCGGCCTTTCCGGCGGCGAGGGCCCACGACCCCTCTTCGGATTTGGGCAAGGGGTCACGGGCCCTTGCCGCCTCCCTGCCACCGCCGGGAAGGGCCGGCGACGGAGTGGGGAGGGTTAGCCGGGGTTGCCGGGCCCTAGGCCGGCAAGGCCGGCCGGCCCGCGGCGAGGCCGCGAGCCTCGCCCGGATCCGGGGGCGAGGGTCGCAACCCTCGCCGCAATCCGACAAGGGCTCGTAGCCCTCGTCGTCGATCGGCGGGGCCGCGACCCCGACCGACCCTTCCGGCGACGGCTAGGAGGCGGCGGCGGCGAGGGCTCAACCCTCGGCCACCCCGTTCGACCTCCCCCTTTTATGTTTTTTATTTTTCTTAATTTTTTAAAATTTTCTTATTTTTTTCTAATTTTTTGAATATTTTAAATAAAATTAATTTTAAATCTAATTTAATTAACTTTATATTATTATTTACACGTCAGACATGAAACGATGTCGTTTTTGCATTTTCTCCGCAACATCAGCGTGCAAAACGATGCCGTTTTTGACCAAACTCGCTAGAAAGTCGCCACGTAAGCCATTTGGCCGGAGTTTCGTCGGAGTGGCACTTAAGTGTCCCATTTAATTTCAAAACTGGCGCCCAAGTGTACCATTTTAAAGTTATGGCACTTAAGTGTCCTCCCGTGTCAAGTTATGGCACTTGGACTGTTCTTCTGCCGATGAATGGATAAGGACAAGTCAACATTTGAGATAAAAAATAAAAAATAAAAAAATAAAAAAATAAAAAAATAAAAAAATAAAAAAAAAACCAATGTTGGTGAGACGAGAGCTAAGTCGCTAATACCAAGCATGAGGAGCTTACTTTAAGCCACAAAGAGAGCAATGGAGACGACAGACATGATGATGCCGTTAGGGGTCAACAAAGCCCTAAAGTTGGACCATGTACACCTCTTTAGATAAATATCTATGGAGAAAGGCATTGGAGACATCAAGTTACCGAATAGACCATTCTTGGGAGTAAGCAAGTGCGAGAATAGCGCAAATAGTGACTGGTTTAGCCACTAGGCTAAATGTCTCATTATAGTCAATGCCCACCTACTGATGAAATCCCTTAGCAATACGCTGGGCTTTGTAGCATTCTATTGTACCTTCGGAGCGAAGTTTGACCTTGAACACCCATTTACAACTAATAGGGTGAGCATGAGAATGTAGCGAAACGAGCTTCCAAGTGTTATTCTGGATAAGTGTAGTGTACTCAGTGGTCATGGTAGCTTGCCATTGCAAATCTTGTGATGTTTGAGAAAAGCAAGTGGGCTTAGTGTGAAGATGAGTAATGGTCATAACAACAAAAGTATGATTTTGATTAAGGAGTATGATTTTGATTAAGGACTCTGCAAGACATAATGTCATTACAAAGACAAGTAACCATATGATGAGTGGATAAATGTGAAGATGTTGTCGATGATGGCGGAGATGGTGAGTTAGGGTTTTTGAGCTAGAGATGGTGAGGATGATGTCCGGGATGGTGTTACTAGCCAAGTAGAGTCTAATGATTGTGAGGGCCCGATGAGAGCAACCGATGGTGGCGACGGTGGCGATGGTTGTACTTGGATTGGCAACACATCAAGCAGTTATGGTGGAGACATAGATGTTTCCTCTTGACATAATAAAATAGTCTCGTCAAAGATAGCATCAATAGTATTGTAAGTACACTGGATTTGAGGATAGGAGTAGCAATATCCTTGAAAATCTGGAGGGTAACCAAGAAAGATGCAGGCTTGAGAGTGAGGAGCCAGCTTGTTTGGTGCAAATCATGGCGAAGGCAAATCAATTGCAAGATACAACCAAGCTTCAAGCGCAAATGAATGACAATTCTTGCAATTATTCGTGCATATGATGCATGCCCTGAGCTTATGCACTTTAGCCTTTCTTTCTTGCTCATGCATGCCATGCTTATTTAGCTTTTCTCTTGTGCTCGGGAGTCGAACCCAAGTTTTCCTGCAGCCGTCTTGTAACTCAAACCCAATTCAATTCGGGCTTTTAAATTGGGCCTCCCAAAGCCGTCCGGGGACTTGAACCCAATTCAATTCGGGCTTTTTAACTGGGCTTCTGGCTTTTTGCCGGCTTCTGGGACTCAAACCTAGTTAATATGCTTGGGACTTGAACCTAAGTCTTATGCCAGCCTTTGGGACTTGAACTCAGTTCTTACCAGGAATTCGGGGACTCAAACCCCATTCTTATCTTTTCTTATCTTTGCTTGAGTACTAATCCCTTCTTGAGGGTGTACTCGAATCTTATGCACGTGCCATGAACTATGCACTTTATGCTCAAACATGATGCACGTGCCATGAAATCATAAATTTCTTCATCAATAACATCACGAACGAGCCTAAGCCCAAAGCTCCGCTCAAGTAGTAAGCATAAAGGAACCATGCACCAATCCAAGACGTCAACTCGGTACACCTCAATACCGAATCACAATCTTATGGCTATGGACGAACCTCGACTTTTACCGAGCAAAAGTTATGAACCATGACTTCGTTCTAATCATACAAGAAATTCAAGTACATGAACAAGTCATAGAATACATCAATCATCCAAGAATCAATCGACCTACCCTCAGCTTGTTTGCAAGAGGATTTCCAAGGGTCGAAGATGTCTTGAATGTCACTAAAAGAAGGGAGAAACTACACTTACCTTGATGAACCTCGAACTAGCACGCAACCTACAAGGATGGGCAGCTTGCTTGAGGCTGAAGGAGAGAGTGGGCGTGAGGAAAGAGAGGGGCGACTAAGGAGGAGAAATGAAGAGGCTCATCTTATTTATAGCCCTTGGTGTCATCATTACTAAACCAAGCGGTCCATTCCGAAGTGTCAAAGTGGCATGTCTAAATTTCTTGGGTGGCAAGCCTATTAGTCCAATAATTGAGGCCTAAAGAATGAGTTGGCTAGCTAGAATATCTTGCTTGGCAATCTAGGCTCATAGGCATCATTGATAACGATTCTCTTTTCGCTCTCCCATTGGTCCACCAATACCTCGCATTTAATGGGCATTTTATAAAGTCTAATGATGAATCTACTATAGGTTGCCAACTTGGCAATTCTTGAATATCCGATCATAATGAGGGCTCATGTAGCGCGTTCCAATTGGTCCACATATACATCACTTTTTCCAGAACTTCCAAAGATATTTTCCGTCATCATGACGTTTGACTTTTCAAGGGGACAACTCATCCTTTCATCAAATGAGGAGATTCTAGAATTCTCTTTGTTTTGTTTTTTTCTTCATTAATGAGGCAGTCTAGAGAATTCTATTATCCAAGTTGGTTTCGGAGCCGGAGAAGGGATCAGTAGGTACATCTTGAAAAATTGAATCACGTACACCTGAGGTTCGGCCATCACACCTGAGGTTTGGCCATCACACCCCATGCTTGCTTGAATCATTCCTTTGGACGGTCGGTCGGCTAATAGGGTTGGTTGTCATTTGATTGGTTTGAGACCAATTCTAAGGCTACCCATGGCCTAGTGTAAAGTCAAGGCATTCATAGACCTTAGAATTAGTGACGGAATAGCCGGGTCTATCATTGGGCTCATTCCAGTCGATACCCGATCCATTAGTAAGGTTCATGGTCAGTGCATTACCAATCCATGATCGGATATCACCAATTCAATCTAATCATGAAGAATTAAATAGGGAATGATGCATTTTTGGTCGGAAGACGATTGCATTTGATTAGTTCGGATCGTCCGTGTATCGGTGCATAACCGAGCGGAATCACTCGTGACTAGAAACTATGACCAGTCGGATCGACCCATGACCATCCACCGATCCAAAATTATCCCGTGACCAATTCTCGTGATCAAAAAGTCGTCTTATGAGCTAGTAATCATATCCCATCGGTATGATTGGTAGAAATTCACGACCGACACCTCGACCAATTCGTGACCAGTTGATCAGTCAGTCAATCAGTCAGTTGGTCAGACCATGACTGATCCACAATTCCTTGCCGATCAAACCGATCGATACATGACCAATGGCCCATGATCGATTCTCTTAGGACATTATGGCTAATCCTTATGGGGTCAGAATCAAGGATATTATAGGTTTGGCTAAATTCTATGGTTGATTTTAAGGTTTGTGTGGTGGCTAAAAAGCCTATTATTAAGGGCTGGCCGAATTTCTTTGGAGGGGATATATTTATTTTGAGGGAATAAAAATTGAGAGGTTCTCTTCTATTGTTCTTTTGAAGACTTGACATTATCAAGGTTTCCTTGTGGCGGTCGATTCGACTTATCGAACGAGATACCAAATTCTTTTGCTTTGTGGTGTTTATAACATTGGTTGGTTTGCATGGTTCATCAACATGTCACGTTTACATCGAGGTTGCCGATCACAGGTTCAATTGGAGGTCGAGGTTGGCAATTCACACCATTTGGACCTTCGTAGAATGATCTTTTCGCAACGATTCACATCATTGGGTATCAAAGCTTGGTTCTACAAGATCTATTTATCTTTAATTTCTTGTTTATATTAGGCAATTTGAGATTTATTGGACTAGGGTTTCGGTTCTAGCCAATTTAGGGATCCGATTGCTTTTGTGCTTTCATATGTATTTGTTTGCTGTTAGTTTTATTTTTTTATTTTTTGTAATTTTAGTCGGTTGTAGCATCTTAAATTGTATCTAAGTTCATCAAAAAAGAGAGAGAGAGAGAGAGAAAGAAAATGCACGCAAAAAAAAAGTGCAAAAGTAAAAAAATATAGATTTGGCACAAAATAGAAAATAGTAGAACCACAAGAGAAAAAAAAATCAAGAAGGCAACTCGTTTGTTAGTGGACGGAATTGAAACGAATTTAGTAGTGATTTGGGTTTCAATTGGAATTTTGAAAGTTGACTTGTTGGTTTGAGATTATTACTTGCTGAATTGATCTAATCTTGTTTGGTTGGTTTGATTGATTGTCGTGATATGAAGCACCGATACTTTCCAAGAGCTTTCATGTCGTGTCAGACACTTCGACACGTGTCCGACACTCTCCACACTTGATCAACACGTGTCGAAAAATCCGACACTTGGTCAACTTTCTCGACACTCTCCGACACTCGAGTCAGAATTCCAACATACAAGTTTCCAACATATGATTCCAATATCGAGGTCCATTTGAGAGGTCAAAATGTATATATATGAAAAAATAATAAACAAAGAAAGAAGAAAAAACTTAGTTTTCTCTTCTCTTTTGACTCTCACTTCTTATAATACACAATACATTCGTTAAGTTTTTTTCTCATCTTCTGACATATCTAACATGCGAGACAAGAATGTGAATTGCTTGTTTTTCTTCAAATTTTATAAATTATTGAAATAAAGTTGAATTTGTCAATTTGAAACAATGAATGATATTAATAAATTGTGGATTAATGTTTTTAGTGTAAATCATTCTAGGCTTATTTTTTATTTATGAATTTGAATCAAATTAATTTGATTGAAATAAACAAAAAAATGATAATATATTATGTATATATAAAAATATATATTTAATATCCAACGTATCTCAGTGTATCGGAATTCTCTGTTTTTTTATAAACGACATGTTAGCGTGTCGTGTCGTGTGTCGCATGTCAGTATCGGTGCTACTTAGGTTGTGAAGGGGTTGAGAGACTGGTTTTAAGTCCGATAAAGAGTTTGTGAAAAGGGAATACAAGAAGGAAAATGCAAGAGTGCGTGAGCTTAATTAAGAATGGAAAAAGTCTAGACTTGAGTTAAACACGAGGAAAGTGACAAACCTTGAGAGAAACTTGTGAGAGAGCGATTGGTGAGGATTTTTGTGACTAAAGTTTGCTTGCGGATCTGAAATATGTTGCATAAAGAAAGCGTGAATCAAATGGAGGTTGACTCTAAACGAATGAATGAAGCGCTTGTGGAAAGCATCAAGTAATTAGGGGCCATAGTGGAGGAGCTTAGTAGCCGAATGATGGGGAATGGTATAAGGGTTGATGGTGACCAAAGAGCTGCATCGGGGAAGGCCGCAACATCAACGAGACGCTTCTAGAACACAGTTTAGATGACAATGACATTATGATGATGATGAGGCCAACATTGAGGATAATCGAGATGCCCGATTTGGACAGTGAAATGGAGGGCGAGGGGTTTAAACATCAAGAAAATGATGAACTTGACAACATCAAGATGAAGATTTCTTCCTTTCAAGGGAAAAATGATCTCGATGCATATCTAGAATGAAAGAAACGCATGGAGATGGTGTTTGATTGCAAACATTACTCCGAGCTCAAAAAGATAAAAATTGCGGCTGTTGAATTTACTGATTATGCTATAATTTGATGGGATCAACTTGTGACTAGTAGAGGGCGCAATGGTGAAAAATCGATTAAGATGTGGGATGAGATGAAGGCGATGATGATGAGGCATTTTGTATCAATTCATTATCATTGAGATTTGTTTCAAAAGTTACAAAATCTCACATAAGGCAATAAGAACATGGAAGAGTATTACAAGGAGATGGAGATTGCCATGATCCGTGCTAATGTGGTGGAGGATCGTGAGGCCACGATGTCATGATTCTTGAGTGGTTTGAGCCGAGACAAAGTAAGAGTGGTGGAACTGCAACACTATGTTGAGTTAGAAAATTTGGTGGACAAAGCAATCAAAGTTGAGTGACAATTGAAGTTGGACCGAAATCACAAAAGTGGAGGAGGTTCAAATGAGAATTGGAAATGCAATTGGAAGAGAGATGAGAAGCCGAATTAGAAATGATATAACACCAAAACTGAAATCTCAAAGGAGAAAGAGAGGGGCGTTAAAGTTGGAACGATTTTGGCTTCATGTAAAACCGAAAACCTTAATACTAGAACTCATGAAATTAAATATTTGAAGTGTTTGGGCATGAGTCATATGGTGAATCAATGCCCTAATAGAAGGGTGATGATTACGGCTGGATATGGTGATGTTGAGTCCGAAAGTGAGGAAATAAAAAGATGATGAGATGCCATTGTTGGAGGATTGTAGTGATGGAGAAGTGGCTATAAAAGGAGACTTATTAGTGATTAGGCATTCTCTTAGTGTGCAAGTAAAAGAGGATGAGCATCACCAATAAAGAGATAACTTGTTTCATACAAGATGTGTGGTGAATGATAATATATGTAGTTTGATAATTGATAAAGATAGTTGTGCGAATGTAGCAAGTTGTACTATGATGGATAAGTTTGGGTTTGAAGACGACAAAGCACCTTAAGCCTTATAGACTTCAATGGTTAAATGATAATTGTGAGGTGAAAGTGTCAAAACAAGTTCGAATTCCATTTGAGATAGGGACAAGGACGAGGTAAAGTGTGATATTGTACATTTGTAAGCGGGTCATATTTTACTTGGAAGACTATGGCAATATAATCAAAAGGTACATCATGATAGGTATACTAATCGTTATTCATTGGTGATGAATCAAAAGACTTACACCTTGGTACCAATGACACCTAGTAAGGTGTATCAAGATCAGTTAAAGTTACAACGAGAAGTCGAGAGAGAGAGAGAGAGAGAGAGAGAGAGAGAGAGAGAGAGAAGGTGGGAAATTTGAGGGCTTGCATGTTGTGTTTGAGACGCAAGGAAAAGGAGAGACCAAGAGGAGGATTGTGGTAAAAACCGATGGAAAAGAAAAGGAAAAAAAAAAGACAAAAGAATTTTTATGCAAAATCGAATGAGGTGAGAAGAGCTTTAAATCTAAACCGACCGATACTTATACTTTTGTACAATGAGGTTTTGTTTTCTACTAACGATTTTGACCCAAATTTGCTTTGTTCCTGATGAACTACTTGCAGGGATACCACCGATTCGAGACATAGAACATCAAATCGACTTAATTCCTAGTGCACCATTACCTAACCGACCCACATATCGAAGCAATCCCAAGAAGACAACGGAACTTCAGTGGCAAGTTAGCAAACTATTGGAGTGAGGATATGTAAGAGAGAGTTTAGCTCGTGCGCCAACCCTATATTGTTGGTGCCAAAGAAGGATGAAACTTGACGAATGTATATCAATTGCCCAACAATCCATAACATTACGGTAAAATATCGACATCATATTCTTATGTTAGAAGACATGTTGGATGAGTTACATGGTTTTTACATTTTCACTAAGATCAATTTGAAAAGTGGCTATCATCAAATTAGGATGAAACTAATTGATGAATGGAAGACTGCATTTAAGACCAAGTGTGGATTGTATGAGTGGTTAGTCATGCCATTTGGATTAACTAATGCACTGAACACATTTACGCGACTTATGAATAATGTTTTGTGTGCTTTTATTGGTTGATTTGTGGTTGTCTATTTCGATGACATTTTGATATATAGTCGAAGCTCTGATGACCATATAGGTTTTAAGGGCCAAACAATTGTACCATAATATAAAGAAATGCTCTTTTGTTACTAACAAATTAGTATTTCTAGGATTTGTTGTTAGTGCTGATGGTATAGGTTGATGAAGAAAATGTCAAAGCAATTTGTGAATGGCCAACACCTAAGACCATAAGAGAGGTGCACAGCTTTCATGGATTGGCGAGTTTTTATCGGTGATTTGTGAGGAATTTTGGCATCATTGTTGCACCTTTGACCGAGGTTATCAAGAAGCACATGAGTTTCGCATGGAGAGAAAAGCAAGAGAAAACATTTAATTTGCTAAAATATAAGTTGATTAATGCTCATTTGCTATCTTTGTCGAATTTTAATGTTACTTTTGAGATAGAGTGCGATGCTTTTGGTACATAAATTGAAGTTGTGTTGATGCAAGGAGGGCGTCCCATAGCTTATTTCAACGATAAATTGAGTGGAGCAACATTGAATTAGCCTACCCACTATAAGGAGATGTATGTTTTAGTGCGAGTTTTGGAGACTTTGCAACATTATTTATTGTCGATGGAGTTTGTGATCCACACCGACCATGAGACCTTGAAGTACTTGAAAGGGCAACATGAGTTAAATAAAAGACATGCAAAATGGATGGAGTTCATTGAGACTTTTCCATATGTGATCAAGTACAAGAAAGATAAGGAGAATGTGATAGTTGATGCACTTTTTGGAAGGTACGCGATTCTAACTACTTTAGAAGCAAAGCGTCTAGGTTTTGAGCATATCAAGGGCTTATATACTGATGATGATGACTTTGGAAGATTGTTTGAAGTATGTAAACACACTACATTTGATCAATTCTATAGACGTGAATTTTATCTTTTCTTTGAAAACAAACTATGTTTGCCTAAGTGTTATTTGCGTGAATTGTTGGTATGAGAAGTGCATAGCGGTGGTTTTAATGGGGCATTTTGACATTAATAAAACTAATGAAGTGCTACATGAATATTTTTATTGGCCATATATGAAGAGAGATGTCACATGTGTCCATGAGAGATGCATTGCTTGTAAGTAGTCTAAATCTATAACTAAACTACTTGGCTTGTATACACCATTACCTATTCCAATGCATCATTGGACTAATATTTCTATGGATTTTGTGTTAGGATTGCTTAAGTCTAAGCATAGTAAAGATTCTATCTATGTGGTTGTTGATCGGTTTTCAAATATGGCTCATTTTTACCTTGTCATAAAACCGATGATGCATCTCATATTGCTGATTTGTTCTTTAGGAGGTAGTACGTTTGCATGGCATGCCTAGATTGATTATTTCAAATCAAGATTCTAAATTTCTTGGCTACTTTTGAAAAACATTATAGAAAAAACTAGGAACACAATTGTTATTTTCTACTACTTGTCATCCACAGACCAATGGTCAAACCGAGGTAATTAATAGAACTTTAGGGGCATTGTTGCGTACTATCATTAAAAAGAATATAAAATCTTAAGAAAATTGTCTACCACATGTTGAGTTTGCATATAATAGGAGCATGCATTTGCTACTAAATTTACATCATTTGAGGTTGTCTATGGTTTTGATCCGTTAACTCCATTAGATTTAACCACTTTACCTATTGATGAGCGTGTGGATTTACATTAAGTAAGAAAAGCCGAATTTGTCAAGGTGTTGCATGAGAAGACGCGTGCGAATATTGAGCGTAAGACTGAACAATATGCAAGGCAAGCCAACAAAGGGCACAAGGAAGTGGTGTTTGAACTCAGCAATTGGGTTTGGGTTCGTATGTGCAAGGAGCGATTTCCTAAGCAGTGACATTCTAGGTTATTATCGCAAGGGGATGGACCATTCATGTTGTTGGAAAGAGTTAACAATAACGCCTACAAGCTTCATCTTCCAGGTGAGTATGACGTTAGTGCTACATTTAATGTTTTTGACTTGACTTTTTTTTATACAAGTGATGATTTGAGGGCAAATCCTTTGCACAAGGGAAGGAATGATGTGGACATCAAGCCATATTGAGGAGGAGGTGCTTAGGACCCATTGTTTATTCCGATCGGTTTGATCACTTGAGCATTGGCCAAGCAATTCAATTAAGTCGTTTGCGTCATGGTTCATGATCTTTGGCATGGAGATGACCTTGGACCAAATCTTAAAAAATCTTGGAAATCTTGGCGTGATCTTTGGTGTGGAGATGACCTCGGATCAAATCTTGAATAATCTTGGAAATCTTGGTGCGATTTGATTATTTGGTCACCAAATATTGACCAAGTCAATAAAATTATCTCATCGTTTAGGCATATTCTAGAATATGAAGTATTAGATCTCCTAAATTGTGACCAAACTAAATTAGGGTTTTGGGGGCTGGTTTGGCCAAACTCTAGGGCTGGTTTTAGGGTTTGTGTGGCGGGTAAAAGACCTATATTAAAGGCTGGCCGAATTTCTTTGGAGGGGATATATTTTATTTTGAGGGAATAAAAATTGAGAGGTTATCTTCTGTTGTTCTTTTGAGGACTTAACATTATCAAGGTTCTCTTGTGGTGGTCGATTCGACTTATCGAGCAAGATAGCAAATTCTTTTGCTTGTAGCGTTTATAACGTTGGTTGGTTGAAACGAGTTTGTCTACAAGTCACATTTATGCTGAGGTTGCTAATCACAGGTTCAATTAGAGGTTGAGGTTCGTAATTCGCACCGTCTGGGCCTTCGTAGAACGATCTTTCCGCAACGATTCACATTAGTAATCTCTTGTATATATTCAGTTACACCCTTATTGCCTTTTCTCATGGATTGGAATTGCATCTTAAGAAAAGAGGAGTGAGCACTAGATTGAGAAGAGTATATGTCAACTAGATAGGACCAAACTAATGCATAAGTTTTATGGCTGATGAATTTTGCTACTATGAGACTTGTCACTAAATTTAGGATCTAGCCGATGGCCCTTTGATCTTGAATGTGCCAGGCTTTACAGACGGGATTGGAAGTGAGTATAATTTGGCCAATATTTTGTGGGTTTGGTTAAGAAAGGTGGATAGGTGGTGCTGGTTCGCTGCTATCTACCACATAATCAGCTCAAGGGCTTAAAAATATGGTAAGATCCATATGTGCCAAATCACATAATTTGTTCCGTCTAGGTGTTCTCTGAAGGATGGAGAAAAGAGGAGACCATAGATAGCAGCAACTGAAGTTGTGCATGTAGTGGTACTTGTAATGGAAGGGTGGGGTTGTTGAACAATAGTTTGTTCAAGAGTGGAGGAATTTGAGTCACTCATATTTGGATGGATGGGCTTTCACCTTTTTTTTGCTCTGATATCAAGATAGAATTAGAGATGTAGAAAGAAAATAGAAAATAAAGAAGACGTAGGAATTGTATATTTTGATTTCTGAATTGCATTTTACAATCAATGATGACTCCTATATATACACTTAAAAAGAATCTCTAGATATAAATATTGACAACAAAATTGGTAACTACCGGTGGAGATAACATTACAACCAATCAAGGATTGTCTATCACACGGATATTCTTACTGCGCTTTGATTTTGGTGCAAGTTGGAGATAATGTTATCAATCACGGATTGCTTGTCAAGCTGATATTATAATTGTGTTATGATTATGATGCAAGTGGGAATAGCTAGCTAGTAGTGGATTGGGTCAAACACATTATATATTGCCATCCCTTTCGATCCTAATTTGTTGCCGCTAAAAGTTCAGCAAGCATGCCAACCTCAACTTCGTTCTAATCCCTCTTCCCAAGGTCCAGTACATGCAAACAAATCTGTTGTAGCATACTAACCCTTTTCCCGCTTACACTTAGTCCTACTTCTCAGTAGGATAAAAATCTTTGCCAAACACTTCGGATAAAGAGTAGAACTATGGGATTTAATATTCTTAATATGACCACGTAACCGGCTTAGTTGTAATGCAAAATGACAAATCAATCCAGTCAAAATTGCGACCTTAATTGATACGATAATTTCAACATGAAAAACAAAATCGAATTAGTTAAAATGTGAAACGAACCTTACTTTTTCAGAAATCTGCGATGCTTCGCTAAGGGATGAGATCATAGAGCAAAGAAAAAAGTGATATTTTTGGATCTCAAATGATATGGTAGAAGCTGAATTCAATATGAGTTCTATTCCTGTTGTATCTTGTCTAGCACATTTCTATTTAGAAGAGGTTCAAACAAAGATAACACGCAAAAAACCCATCCTGAAAAAGTCACCACCGGATTAAATCACAATGTCCGTGCTTGATCTATCTGCTGATCAAGATCGCAAGAACACGCTAGAGAGAGAGAGAGAGAGAGAGAGAGATAGTCAATCATCGAAGCTTCAATTCTCGATGATGCGCATGCACACCTGCCCATTAGTGCTCGATGACTAGATTCCAAATCAAGTGGTTGGCCTTCTCGGGTATGGCCCTTACTAAAGAATCATGCAATTGCTTATGTGGCGGCCAGGACCTGTCGTCAATGGCCACGTGGAGCGGCTCGACTGTTTTTGATTGAGAGACAGGGTGGAGAGGTTGACTTTTTGACTGGGACATAGCCGAAAGGTTTGGTGCAGCATTTTAGAACATTAAATATTCTATTTCGGGGGCGTCGGAAAACGTCAATGGGAAGCTCTTACACGGGAACATCAGGATCTCAGCAAACTACGTTCACACAAGTGAGGAGCCATATGGGTGCCTTCTCTCTGGCGTTTCCTTTCTTCATGCTAAGTCAACATCTGGCTTGACATGTCTAGCAAGAACACGAAATGATCACGATTTCGTGTTTTCCTTTTTATTCAAGAAGCTCACAACGTTAGGACAGTCGCAAACTATTGGTCAACGTGGTATCGGGATTTCCATCGTATCAGAGTTCAAATTCGTCTTGGAAAAATAATAATATTATATACTAACATGTGATTGTGTTACGTTTCACATGTAAAAAGTTGTTTATAAAAATGTTGATTAAGAGAGCTCCGAGAACCTCCATCTAATTGGGTTGAGATCTTCTGTCCCTTGGGGGTGTGTCGATCGGTATTGCTCATGCATGCTTAAGGTGATGGTGCGTGCCATAGACTTTTTGAAAATTAAGAAGACATGAGAAATGACAAACGTTGATTGAGATCGTACACGGTTGGGACCACACTAAAGGGATATCAACTGAGTGAACAATCAAAGAAGTCGTTTCTTCTACGATACGTGCTCACTCAGCAAATTAATGATTCCTTTCGTTGGTTATAAGCCGGGTTTGCTTATATCAGCTTGCACACAGTTAATACTGATCCACCTGCTTGGACAAATCAAAAGCATAGAATTCATGCACAACCCAGAAGATGCTGTTAGGTAACTAGGTTGCGGTCGTGGGGTTGAAGTTGGAATGGGTGGATGATCTCTAGCACTTGAGTCAGCCCGTCTCTATAAAATGTGCTCGGAATCAACTCTCATGGAAATGGACTATGATATGGTTATATAATTATATTCTTTAATGTCTCACCAAGCTGATGTAAAGCTTGTTCGCATACAGAAGTAAGGTGGCCTCACTGGGTTAAATTCTTAAATTTTCAGACATAAAAATATGAGACTGGGCGTCTGTGGAGAGAGAGAGAGGATGCGTTTGAGCTTTCAAGATATTCAACCCCGACAGAACTTCGCGATTTCGGAGTTACACAGGAAGAACCAGACATAAAGTCAAAAGCCAAGAGGGTTGACCACTGTGCCCTGCAAATGCAGGCGCACATTTGCAGGGCGCAGGCGCATGCCTAACGTGGGAGGAATTTTGTTATTGAAATGATTTTTCGGAAGATGGGAAACGTTGAAGATGTTGTTCTGCATTTAAAAATCTTCAATAAATGCTTTGTTAGTTTGGGATTTAGTTGACATTTTTAAGAAAAGAATTGTTCTAGCCAAAAGTCAAACGATACTTATCACTATTTAAACTGCACGAAAATCAATGACCGTATAATTCTCCCCCTTCTCCAAGTGGTCAGTAGCGACTTTTTGACATGATAAACTATGTTTAGACAAACAAATATCAACTTCATCCGAACCGCCTAGTTATGAGCATGGAACAAAGGAGTTTTGAAGGGCTTTAACTAGGGGTGAGCACGATTTCAGGGTAGTACCTAAAACCTAAGAATTTGACTGGTGAGAACTTGTAGTATCAAGATTTTAAGGTATGCATGATAAATTCCAAGTTTAAAAAAAAATAAGGAACTTGTTTCGACTCATAGGTTCATGGTTCTTAGTTGGAGGGACCTTGAGCCTAAAACTTGTAACCTGTAACTTAGAATCTACAATAAGTTTTAATGTTTTTTTCTTAATTTATTTCTTCATGTGATATTGTGATATTCCATGCGGTTAGATGATTAGTGTATAATCTGAAAGTACTAGTTTGAACTTCCATGTCATGACTAAGACTTTTACTTTATTAATATTTCGCATGTCTAAATTTAAATTATATTCAGTGAATTGTAATATCAAGTGGTGATTATTAAATAATGAATCTATTCCAACAGGTAGATTTCAGGTTCCACCTGGAATCTATAGAAAACTTGTGACATGGTAGGGTTTTAGGTAGATTTTGAAACCAGTGACAAGATAGCTTCCGTATAAATTTTACTTGAAATTTGGAACCATTCACTCCTAGGTTCAACCTTGCACGTATGGCAAATTGTTTAACCTCCATAAAATTTATTTAGTATGAGATATATTAAAGAAAAAATGATCCTAGTATACTATGTTTATACATATACATATACATATATGTAGAAATATATGTATATGTGAATGTTTTTTCTTGTATGAGTAGGATTAAAGCTTATTCTTTAGCTATTGTTCGCACTCATATCATTACCTGTTCGTAAGACAAACGATTGCCAAGTCAAATGGGTTTTATAATAGTTTAATTTTGGAGAAGTGTTTAATCTGATTCTAGCACGTCCCAATGAAGTATATTATCCGAAGTCGGGTACCACTCTTTGAGAGCCAAAGCGATGTGTCATGGTGATGCCAGACCCAAAGAAAGCAAAAATATATCTGTTTGATAAAAACTTGCCCTATCAAGGCCTGTGCGCGTTCTTAAACATGAAAAAGACAAGATGCGGACGTATAGCTCAAATGTCAAAAAGGGTTTTGGAGGTTCTTCGTTTAGCAAACCTAACTAGGATGGAAGCACACGTTTTGGTCTTCGTCCTTAGCTGTTTCTGATATAATTCCTCCTGTAACAATCAGCCCTACATTGTCAGCCTTTGGTATTGTTTTATCGTGTCTTAGTGTTGTCAGTAGAGTCCCATCCATTGATGTTGATGCTCACTTTCAAGAACTTAAAGCCAACATCAGGGTTGCGTGTGACCGGATGAAATGAGTTGATGCTCAGGGAGGCGTAGAGACACAACAACATCGTAAGAAAAGTAAAAAGAACGGTCTCGTATATATGTCAAATTTGGGAAATTGGTATATAAATGGATAAAGGAAGAAGTAAACAGGTTCCGAAAAGGAAGAAAACAGAAGCTCAGCTGTATTTATGGTCGTGTTAAATTTCGTTCCTACTTTTTCTGCAGTTCAGACAACATTTTTGCGACCAATACTTTTCTTTATATTGATGGTTATTCTCGTAATATTTTAGTGACACGAACAAAAATTTAGAAAGATTCTGGCCAGCCGGCACCCTGTCTCCAGTAAACCACAAGTAAAACGAGAAATTCGCATCTGTGTATTAAGTCACTCCATTCTAAAAAGATTCTTTGAGTTATTCGGCATAAAAGGGAACAAAACAAGAAAAAAAAGTTCATTTAGAAAGATAACAGTGCTCCGGAAAGTCAATGCAATCAATGTCCTCTTTATACTTTGGAAAGACGCACAACATTGTCTCAACATTTACTTAATTGTTCTAAAATATTTGCAAAATGCAAATTAGAATCTTCAGCTCTTTTTTTTTTTAGGAGCTGGTTATGGCCTTCTAACTCGTGAGATGCGAAATCACAAAGTGGAAAGTTCGGATCAGACAGAGGACGTGAAAATTAATCCAGTCAAATGCGTAACAAATCTGAGAACTGCAAGATTAGGTGACAACACTGAAGAGGACTTCCAAACAGCACTAATAAGATTTCAGATTGGGTTACAGGTGTTATTGTATAAGAACTTGCTTTTGAAGCAAGAAAACAAGAAAAAAAAATCGCCGCCCAATGTTAGAATCGGGCAATTGATGCATACATGGTGTGTGAAGAACAACAACAATTGGAGTTACAAATGACACGGGGTTTGGCTCCCCGACAAAAAATTGGACACGGTGCGGTATTTATACGTCTTACCCTTTATTTTTCTTCACTTGTATTAAAGAATGATCACTAATTTTGACGAGGACAAAAAGAAATATTTTCTACGTATATGTGTGTCAAGCTCTTTGTTCCATGTACTTGTGTATCCTCTCAAGTGCAACTTCTAGTGTGTGCTCACTCATGTTGGCAAAGCACACCCTAAACCAACCTGGCTCTGAGCAGCGGCATGATGAACCTGGAGATATGTTAAGCTTCAGTTCATGAACCATGGTCCTCCAGAGATCCAATTCACCTTCTTTTGTGGGTTTCTCAAGAAGAGGGCTCAAGTTCATCCAGCAAAACAGCCCGGCGTTGCCCTTTAGGCACTCAATCCCGGCACTCCTCAGGCCCTCGATGATCCTCTCATACCGCTTCCTCAGCCTGGTGCGGTTGACCTCAATGTAGTTCTTTGCGAACTTCTTGTCGGACAGCATGCAGGCAAGAAGGTGTTGCGTTTGAGAAGAGATCAGTGTGAAGCTGGACATCCGTCTCGCTGTGGTCACAACCTCGTCATTGTATGAGTAAATTGTGCCAACCCGAAAGCCCGGGAGGCCAAGGTCCTTGGAAAGACTGTAAACAATGTGGACCCGCTCGGAGCCCTTGTACTCACGTGCCTCGAGGACCTCAGCGACGCTCACGAACTCAGAGGACGAGAAGACAGATCCCGAGTAGATTTCATCGGAGACAAGGTGGATGTTCTTCCTCGTTATGAAGTCGAGGATGTCCTCCAGGACTGACCGGCTGATGGTCACGCCCAACGGGTTTGAAGGGTTGGTGATCAAGACCCCACTCACTCTGATGTTCATTGATTCTGCAAGCTCGTAGGCTGCTTCGAGAGCTGGAGTTGTGATCTGGAAATTGTTCGAACTATCACAGTTTATGGGCACGATATTCACACCGGTTCTCCACCTTAAGTCTCTGTCAAATCTGGAAAAAGAATTCCCAAATTAAAGGGCCTGGTTAGCTTAAGGTTGGAGTGCATATTAATGTAAGCCATTGACTTAAGCCACTTTGGCATTAGAATATTAGTGAGTCGGGAGAAGCCAATTTTTACCCAGGATAATAAGGAGTGGGGACCAGCCAAGCAGTGCCGCGGTCGGCCAAAACGAAGGTCAATAGCTCATTAGCAGCAGTCGCTCCGGCGGTTAAGACTATTCGTCTAGGGTCGAATTTTGCCCTCCCGCCTCGGATTTCCTCCATGAAACTCGCCATCGCCTGCAGAATTATTTAGCTGTTTAATTCCTATTCTCACAGCTCAGCCACCTTGCTTTTCGCTGTTCCTAGGACTAGAGAGATTTTCAGTATGTACCTGTCGGAAAGTGGGAAGGCCATGGTAATCCTGAAACAAGGCATTCTCTCTGAACCCAGTAGCTCCTCTGCCCCAAAAAGATGCCTCTGGATGCGTCTCCAAGTACTCATCAAGCAAGTCAAATGAGACCTGTATGAAAGAATCATTAGCCGTATGAATTACATGTGAATTATACTACCATATCAGACAATTCAAAGTTCAAAAACCATGGATGGTCTCTTTGGTGCTGATGCATACTCACTTGGTTCTCAGCTAATCCCATTTGGATGACCCCGGAAGGATTGCTCGCCTCGTCGTAAGGGTTTTCATCGTACGCTTTCCACCCGGCGAAGTACGGCGAGTTCTCGCCGTGTGTCTCGGAAACTGCGATTTTTGACAGCTGGACGGAGGGAGCAGCCTCAATCTCTTTTGCCATTCGTGATAAGCTATTCAGATAATGATGCGAGTTTACTAGTTGATGTGATCCTCTCCGGTGTGTCTTGAGAATAGGATGCAACTCTGTGTGAGAGAGATTGGAGAGGAAGAAAAGAGCACTGTTTTTGGAATGAAGAGGAACTATTGAGTACCACCCTTTATATAGGGAAGGGAAGGGGTTTGACCAAAGGAAAAAAAGGATATTCTATCATTTTGCCTCACAGAAATTGGACGGAAGGAAAGAGAACAGGGAAAAGAAATATTAATGATTGATTCTCTGGGCAAGCGTGATCAAAGCTCATACAGGTTCAATCTCAAGTGACAACTGTTTGGCTCCTGTCATCTTTTTTCAAGAATTTTCTTTTTAATTATTATTTCTCTCTCAAAATCACCCAGAGATCCAATTTCGAGAACCAGTTTTTTTTTTTTGGAAACCAGTTAGGTGGTTGATAAGGGAGTGGTGTTTAAAACATAAATATTTTATAATTAGAGGGAAATTACATAATGAATTTTTCTAAAAAGACACAGACTCAGTCTCTCTCTCCTCCCTTCCCCTTTGCCTCGTCCACTAGTGGCGGACCGAGATGGGGAGAGGGAGCCGCCTTCTTGTATGATTGGTGCTGGGTGTAATTTTATACATATTATAGTTCTATAATATTCATATTAAAATTTTATATAGCTCATCCCTCTTGAGAAAGTACTGCAATATATTTTTTTTTTTTTTTTTTTTGCCTTAAAAGGCTGTTGATTACTCTTTGGGCAGTTCCCTCTTCCCAATCTTTAATTAGTGAAACCGTTGCTTGAAAAAATAAAAGAAAAAAAAAGTTAAAATTCCTCAAAAGCCCAAACCTTGCATGAAGGTGTAACATTCTAAATGCCTAATACAAGTGTATCAATATTTTTAAAGAGTGGTTGTGTTATGATAGATTGAGAAAGATGCCGGTAATTGCACAAATCATCAAGATTCTCATTCTAACAATGTGGAGACAAACTACAAGCTCTAGAAAGATATCACTACCCCACTTCCATGCACGTTAATTGTTGGGATCACGCAACATAAATCCAATATCTTTACGTCGGGAGATCGCCAAAAGGGAGCCTTAATCTGAGCCCGTTAATATATACAATTGGATCCATCTTCACTCAAAAGTTTAAGCTAATGAGTTATGAACCAACTATGATATACTGATTACTCTAAACCACATCAATTCTCTGATGTGGGATTTTTTTGATACAATTCACTTACACGTGCATCTAACATTAATTACCTCTTGGTTCTTTAACAAGATTTGTGGCGTTTTAGGGTTTTATGTGTGGTTGATATTATCAAGAACATTAGAAAATATTTGGGTTTTCTTGGGTATGCATTGTTTTAATGATGCAATGTCAAGATAGAAAAGATATATCTTTGATCTTGAATACCCTACTAGACCCAAAAAAAAAAAAAAAAGAAATCCTCAATATCCTACAGACCTCCTATGCATTACACATGTCCATAAATAGGTTAACGTGCAGAAGATGATGAAAATGGTTTTGTTGCATAATGAACACAAAGGCTTACTGTCAGAATATTTGTCTCAGATTGTGCAGTTAGCGTGGATTCGATTTGCTGACCGACGGCAATAAACAACATGATTTCAGAGCAAAAAAGGGTGAAGCTTGAATTAGAAAATTGAAGGACAAAAGGAGATAAGAAATTAGATGCTTGTTCAAATCATGGACGTGCTGCTCAAGATCAAGAAAAGTTCCCTGTGCCAGAATTTCAACAGAAAGATTTGTGATGAATAGATTGCATTCTTTAATGAGAAGGAAGAAAACGATCACATGGCCTTGGGTCGAGTCTACATTGTGCACAGTAGTGAGGACTAAACCAGAAAATAAAAATAAAAAAGAACAGAAGGAGAGAGAGACTAAGTAGCACCAACACTAATGCGTGACATGTGACACGATATATCGATACGTCGTTTTTCAAAAATTAAAGAATTCCGATAACGTTAAGGCATGTTGTATATTAAATGTATAATTTTATATATACATAATAAATTATCATTTTTATGATTATTTCAATCAAATTAATTTGATTCAAATTCACAAATAAATAAAGAATAAAAAAGCTCACAATGAATTTACATTAAAAACATTAATTTACCATTTATTAATATCATTCATTGTTTCAATTTAACAAATTCAACTTCATTTCAATAATCAATAAAACTTAGAGGAAAAAGAACAAGCAATTCACATTATAAACTCACGTGTCGGATGTGTTGAAAGAAAAGAGAAAAAAAAAACTTAATGGGTGAATTATGTACCACCGAAAGTGAGAGTTAGAATAAAAGAGAATATTAGTTTTTTCCCCTATTATATATATACATTTGACCCCTCATTTATTGAAAATTTTTAAAATTGACATTGCGGGCTAGAATTACGTGTTGGAAACTTGCATTTTAGAATTCCAGCTCAACGTTGAAAAGTGTCGAGAAAGTTGACCAGGTGTCGGATTTTTCAACACGTATTGACTAAATGTTGGAGAATGTCCGAGAATATCAAACATGTGTCAGATTGTCTGAAATGACACGAAAGTTTCTGAAGAATGTTGGTACTTGAGAGACAAATCGGGATATTATAGGGCCTATTATTAAGAAAGTTTTGTAATAATCTGACTAGGAAGGAGGGGATATCAAAAATTTACGTGAAACCTTATAAATTACAGTTTTTATCTACTTAAAATTGCACCGAGCATCACCGGTGCGGCAGCTTTGCATCATTGGATACGCAATTGTACGGGAGCAGTAGGCTCCGTCATTGGATACGTAATTGTTGGAAGCGCATGTTTCTCTATATTAACTTCAATTACATAACATCACTTAAACAAAAATTGTTCCTCGTAAGAGAACCGACTGACGAGGTAACGGTCTGCCTCCAACAAAGGCTGAACTTCCGTCATTTTTTTACCTCCCTTTGTTGAAAAGATTCTGTTTTGTTCGTAGATAAACTATGTTGTTGCGGTTAAAAGGTACAATTTTCTAATGGGGTTGTCCTCCAATTAACAACAATGGACCACACATCTCTCTGGCTGGTCATTGAATTGGCCATCAAGAATATCAATAAAATATTAAACTCATGTCCCTCGAGCACCAGGGTTAACCTTAATAAGCACAAATTTTCTATTACCAGCAAGAAGACTGGGAGGGGTCTCCATCGTGGTCAAAGGGGGTGATCACTTTAAGAAGCAAAAGCAAAACTTTCTACTAAATCATCTGATCAACACAAGAAAAAACAAGATCAAGCCGTTATTAATTGCTCGGACTAGCCTCGAAACTACCCCCATTTTGTTTATTCGGGTATGTCGGAATTGTGGGAACCGGGTAGATTATCTGCCAAACCGGAGGATTATCGACTGATAACCTCGTGCATTAGACAAGCGTGTGCTTGCACAAATTGGGTTATGTGATTAGGTGCCCACAGCAATCAGTACCTTAATCACCTGGAGAAAAAAGAAGTGGCTAAATTCTTAATTTTCTTCTACGTGGAATGGTGCCAACTGCTTAAAATGTAGCATGCGAAGGAAGTACCCTAGAAACTGGCGAGGAGCTCAAAATCCCCAATTAATTTATCTTTCCCAGCCTGCAATAAAACAAGAGTACAACTGGAGCTGGCCTTTTCAGTATCCCTTTCGAGTTAGACATTAGACCGAATTTAAGAAATCGGTTTGTACTACGATGGTCGGAAGATTTTCGTGAGGGTTTTCAGACAGCTCACTGTGTCAACGTCTGCTCTAGCGGGAGGGCCATCCTTGTCACTCGCCTGCTCAGCATTCGCACTACAGAATCGGCTTCCGATTTCTTCCTGTGTCGTCTCACTCGGCCGTCTTAGCTTGCATTCTTTGCCTAATTTACGGGGGATTCGAATGAAGCGCAAGATCAGTCGGTCAAAGACTGATTTTCGTTTTTTTTTTTTTCTTTTTGTGCTCATCTGGTGGCTTTTTGCATCACGCAAATAGAGACTGTTCTTTAATTAATAACATTAATTCGTACGATCATATTAAAAAAAGAAAAAAGAAAAAGACGTGAACATGCGTAGAAAGAGCCACTGCGTGTAGGCCATGTAATCAAGCATTCCACAATTTTGTGATATTACTGAGATGAAGGCGTTAAAATAGGCTAATTAGTTGTGGCCCCTCACTGGTCAAGAATTTTCTTGGAAGATTTATGACCAATTGAAAAATTGCCACGTTGCAATCTTTAGAATAATCATCCAATCACGCCCTAGAGGGCTAGAAAATATTAAAGATAACTTTAAGAATGGTGTATGGATTCTGCACTTGGAGTAGGTCAGATATGAATCAACATAATCTAACTCTGACTTCACGTTATGGTATCTCATCTTACCTCAGAAGATACATGGCAGGACTCTATTCTTTACATTGAAGAACACCAATGATACTTTTTTCACGTAAATAATGAAGGATTCCACTATTATGTTCCTATATTTTAAATTGTAATATTTTTCTCAATTTCTCTTTGAACTTATTCCTTTCTCGGATCGGAATCTTTTTTCATTACTATCGACGGCACTAACCTAAAATGATTATTATTATTATTATTATTATTTTGTAGACTTGCCACGAAAACCCCAAAATCTCTCCCTGATCGTCGGGCCTCGCAGTTATTTTTGCTCTCTTCTCGTTACCTCAAACTTGTCGTCCCAGCCCCCTTGTTGCCGCCCATCATAAGCTCCTCTCCCTCCCTCCCTCTGTGATATAGTCTCACACCTCAAACAATAAAAATAGGTTGCAATCTCAATGGGATTATTAACTCCCATATTGTTAGAATCTGCTATCTCAAGGAAGATGTCAATTTTATCAAAGGGTATAGCCGATTCATTTAATTTAGTTGTATGCGTGCGCTCGCGCGCGAGTAGACACGGAGATTGCTGACATAGGCTAGGGGTGTAATGCGGCCAAGACAGGCTAAAGAGGTTGGCAGAGATGACAGATGACAATGGTGGGGGAGGCGGTGGGAAGATTAAATCTAGAAGATGCAATTTTTATTATGTTCATCCTTTATTTTTCTCGTAATTCAGGCGTATGAGCACGCGCATACAAAATCATAAGGTTAACTACCTAGAGGCGCACGGGACAACTTACTAGTCTCATGAACTAAATAATTTGGACATTTAGCCTATGTAGATGATTATGAGTCAGAGCAATTTGCACCCAGTTGATAGGAATCCTTTCAAGAGAGTGGATAAAAGATGTTAATGTTTTGACCTTCGTAATCCATCTTTTTAATCTTACCACTCCCGATATAAGCTAGTGAAAGAGTAAATTCAGTAAAGTGAATAATCACTCCATCTATTGTTCTTTTGTATTCTCTTTTTCTTTTTGCATTTTTCTTTGTGTATTTTTCATTTATTTGATAATCTATGGACAAGAGCGAAGAGTCCTGATCAACTCCCTAGCGGTGCATAAAATACAAATATGTGATTCACACTCGGTTGCTAAGATATGAATTTGTTGCTTCTAGTTGCCGATTTAGAAATTCTATGATGGCTCAACTAACTATGCCAACTTAGAGTTTAGATTTTCCTTTTCATACTATTAAGACATGATACTATTGTCATATGAGTCTCGTATCAATGTGACGTTATCACCTAATGATTTTTGCCAACAGGCAACGGGACGCGGACGAAAGATTTGAACAAACCCTTGGCTAAGATGCGAATAAAAATTCTGGACATCAAACTGCATTCAAAAACTTTAATTACGCGTCAGATCTTCCATTTTCTATCCTCCAAGTTTAAATAAATCTCGACGAGGAAAAAGCATTGAATTGCATAATCATAGAACTACTTGTTTTGAAGAGATTTTGACATTATGGTACTCACAATTCTGATTCATATTGTCATCTATCGATACAGAATTTTCAAAATGATTCGTGAGCCAATCAAAGCCAGATTATATTACCTAGTTGAAATCGAAACATACTAGGATGAGGATCCGAGCACAACACATTTCATGTTCAAGTCACGATGCCTTCCATTTGCTTAGACTCATTTTAGGGGTCAAGTCATCATCTTATGGATGGAGTCTCACTCGATGTATGTGAACATAATGTTTTGCACTCATTCGTGAGACTTGGTTGAGCCGAAAATGTTTGACGCCCTGCTTTATTAAAAAAACAAAAGAAAGAACTAAGGTCCATTCAAGAGGGTAATATACTAGGATTTTAAGATTTATGTAAATTGAAGCATGCGATATGAAGAATTTCTAATGTAATGTCACGACGTGTATGTCCTTGGTACGGACACGGTTGGAACAGTTCTTGCTAGGGCAAGGCGGTGCAACCCTTGCCCTAGCCATTTGAACAGGTAATAGATCCAATAATATCTTCTTTGTCGAGGAAATTTCCTAGTGGTTGATGTGAAGATTCTTAAATTAATATTTAAAAAGCACAAATGAGCGTCCTTTGTTTCAACTTTCTTTCATATTTGTATCATGGTTTATAAATTTCAGACTATAATTCTTGGACCTCCACAAAAAGCCTTTGACCACCAATCGCATTTCAAGCCCATTCACAATAATTATCACAATCATTTTACAATCACCTTCTTGGAAATGATCGTTTCTAATAAATTCCTTTTTTCTTCTCTCTCTCTCTCTCTCTCTCTCTCTCTCTCCCTCTCTTCAACTTGTTCTTTTTGTTTTCTGCTTTTGTTTCCCTCTCCCTCATGATTAAAGACCCAAAATGGCAAATCTTAAATATGCGCCAAGAATTGCCTTTTCTCGAGAAGAATCTTGCACACATCAATCATGTCGTCACTCCTGTCTTTTGCATAGACCTAAAAATATGCTCATTGCTCATGTATTATACATGTATATGATTATGCAGATGTTCTAGTACGTGTCTACATGGTGAGATAAGTTTATCGTATATATAATACGAGTATACATGCGCTATACGCGTCGAATTCTGAGGGTGGCGCTAGCCCATTTCGTATATCCCATTTTTATATTTTGATAATGATCTACAATGGAGCTGCATGTTACTTAAAATTGTGATCCAAGGACATCCACATAGGCCTTGGGGATAAGATTACTTTGTCAGACCTAATTCTTAATTTCTTTAGCGTTTGCGACTTAATTGGTACTTGTTTGTTTGTGTGTTTATTTTTCGTAGTTGGATATGTTTGATCTTGTTCTCCCCTTTCCTAATTTAATAAGTGCAAAAATCCAGCTTTTCCCAACCATGCAAAACTTTCCACGCGCTCTATCAGTCCGCACCGGCCAGCTGACATTGGAACTCATGAAACAGCGGAAAATGTTTAATGTTGTTGTTCGTGAAGTCAGAGAGGGAGATCTCACGATTTTTCAAACGCATGCTTTGACAATTGGAAGAAAAACAATATACTTTTTCAGAAGGGAGCTTAAAGTCGAGGCGTGATAAGGTAACTAATGTCACGGGAAAGAGTGAATTAGTTACCATTTAACATCGCGGAATGGCCGGCCCCATCTTTTTACATTAGAATTGCAAATTCAACTTGTCACACGATATCATCCTCAATCGACCTAAGTCATATACGAGGAATAGTCTTACCTTGATAGCTAAGGGCACGCATGACAATGCAAAATTTTTGTTTCAGAAATAATTTTTCTACTCCAGACTTATTTCTGAAAGATAAATATGTTTGATGATGCAATTTCATTTTTTTCAAAACAGAAATGAGAAGTAATATTTTTTTTATAAACAAAAGTAGGAAATAATAACTCTTCTCATTACTTGTCCTCTCTACTAGTTGGCCACCCACCCGCTGTTTGTCATGGCTGTCCGCCGCCGCCGCCGTCGCCATCTGCGACCCTTTGAGAGGGAGAAATCTTGACAATTGGAAGAAAAACCATATACTTTTCAAAAGGGAGCTTAAAGTCGAGGTGTGATGAGGTAACTAATATCACGAGAAAGAGTGAATTAGTTGCCATTTAGCATCGCAAAATGGCCAGCTCCATCTTCTTACACTAGAATTGCAAATTCAACTTGTCACATGATATCATCCTTAATTGACCTAAGTCATATCCGAGGAATAGTCTTACCTTGATAGCTAGGGCGTACATGACAATGCAAATTTTTTATTTCGGAAACAATTTTTATATTCCAGACTTATTTTTGAAAGAGAAATCCATTTAATGACACAATTTTATTTTTTCAAAACAAAAATGAGAAGTAAATTTTTATTTTTTGTTTTTTATTTTATTTATGGAACAGAAATGAGAAATAATAACTCTTCTCATCTTTCGTCCTTTCAACTAGTTGGCCACCCACCCACTATCTGCCACGGCTATCCATCGCCATCGCCATTCGTGGCCCTTCGAGAGGGAGAAATTTTGACAATTGGAAGAAAAACCATATACTTTTAGAAGGGAGCTCAAAGTCGAGGCGTGACGAGGTAACTAATGTCATGGGAAAGAGTGAATTAGTTACCATTTAGCACCGCGGAATGGCCGGCCCCATCATCTTTCATTAGAATTGCAAATTCAACTTGTCACATGATATCATCCTTAATCAACCTAAGTCATATTCGAGGAATAGTCTTACCTTGATAGCTAAGGGCACCCATGACAATGCAAAATTTTTGTTTCAGAAACAATTTTTCTATTCCAAACTTATTTCTAGAAAAGAAATCCGTTTGATGACGCAATTTCGTTTTTTCAAAACAGAAATGAGAAGTAATTTTTTTTTTTTTTTTTTTTGGAACATAATGAGAAATAATAACTCTTCTCATCACTTGTCTACTCTACTAGTTGGCCACCCACTCGTTGTCTGCCATGGCTATTCACCACCGCCGCCACTTGCCGCCCCTCAAGAGGGAGAAATTTTGACAATTGGAAGAAAAACCATATACTCTTAAGAAGGGAGCTTAAAGTTGAGGCGTGACGAGGTAACTAATGTTATGGGAAAGAGTAAATTAGTTACCATTTAGCATCGCAGAATAGCCAGCCTCATCTTCTTACATTAGAATTGCAAATTCAACTTGTCACATGATATCATCCTTAATCAACCTAAGTCATATCCGAGGAATAGTCTTACCTTGATAGCTAAGGGCGCGCATGACAATGCAAAATTTTTGTTTCAAAAACAAATTTTCTATTCCAAACTTATTTCTGGAAGAAAAATCCGTTTGATGGCTCAATTTCGTTTTTTCAAAACAGAAATGAGAAGTGATTTATTTTTATTTATTTTATTTCTGGAATAGAAATAAGAAATAATAACTCTTCTCATCACTCATCATTTCTACTAGTCGGCCACCCACTCGTTATCTGCCATGGCTATTCGCCGCCGCCGCCATATGCCGCTCCTCAATAGGGAAAATTTTTGTGTTGTTATCAAATGAAATTCTAGTTTGGAAACATAAGTTTTGCGTCATTATCATACAACATAGATATAAGTTTTGCGTCGTTATCATACACGAATTTTTACTCAGAAAATCTCTAGGAATAAAAATAGAAAAATCTATTTAAAAATCAATTTTTAGTTAGAATAGTTATTATTTGCGCCCTAACTGGTTTCTAAAGATTTCTTGAAGTACTAAAAGATAGTAGCTATAATTATCATGACGAGCTAATGCCGTCTTGGAAATTGAGAAAAATGCATTTCAAGTACGTTCAAGCTAACAAATCATGGATTATGAGACAATTAAGGTGTGTATGATAACTATTATGTTCTCGAAAGCAATTTTCATTCAGATTTGGTTTTATGTGATTTTGTTTCCTAGATGAGTTTTTGAGCATTTGAAGACATTGGGTAACAATCTAAAAATTTTATTTCCAGAATAGAAATGCATTTAATACAATCCTTAAATTATTTTGTAACTTAGAATTTTTTTAACTTTTTTTAAATAATTTTATTACATTTTTCTTTTCTTCTTTTCCTTTTCTTCTTCTTCTTCTTCTTCTTGTCAGTCGCCAAGCCTCAACCATAGCTGATGACTAGCCTTGCAAGGGGCCGGTGACCTTTCGGCGAGGTCGTTGGCCATTACTAAGGCCGACGACAAGCTAAAAGAAGAAGAAAAAAAAAAAAGAAAAAAATGTTTGATTATAGATTATTCCTTGGAATAAAGAAGCAATCTTTATTTATTTCTTAATTATGTTCCAAATCTATTTTAAAGAATAAAAAAAATTACCAAACAGATTTCTATTTTTTTTTTTTGTTTCGGAAAATAAAAGAATAAAATCAAACACTATTTGACATGTTAGGAGGTCCTACGCATTTGACGATCATTCTTTTAGGTACAATTTTGAATCAATATTTCACCCTAGCTTCACAAGCACCTGGTAACACTTTTGTTAAAAAAAAACTATCCCTACATAGAAACCCCTCTCGTCGAATTGAAAATTCAACTTGTCCTTGTGAATCTCCCTCCAAAAACATCACCTTCAAGGAACCAAACGATTCAAAGGGCCACTTCCAAATTCCATGAAAGTGCCCGTCGTCGCTTATCCTCCCTCTCCCCAAGTCATCGAAGAGATCACGAGATTTTGCGAGCGGATGCGTCGTAGTAGGTGGATTAAGTGAGCTGTTATGAAAAGTACACACTATGCGAACGCATAATGATTCCATCATATTCAGAATTCCATCACATAATCTTCTTGGGCATGCTAGCTGTGAGCCTATTAAGAGGCAGCACACCCTTGAAAAGGCCATCTAAGGAATTCCATCACATAATCTTCTTGGGCATGCTAGCTGTGAGCCTATGAAGAGGCAGCAAACCCTTGAAAAGGCCATCTAAGGATAAACAATATACATTAAAATTAGATAAATGAGCATTCTTCAAACTCATCAAACAAGCAAGAAATCATTAATTAAAACGACACTAACATAAGACATAAAGGCATCCTAGAAACTTATGAAAAGAGCCCCTTTTTGCTCATAGTGGATATGCCCAACAAGTGTCCGAAGACCAAGCTCTGATCTCCTTATGGGTCAACTCTCGATCAAAACGATGACGTGCTTGTCCAACCACTCGATGCGCATGTTGCCGGAGCGGTCAATTGCGTAAGGTTCCCCTCTTCCGCCGGTCCATGGAGAGAGAGAGAGCCCTAAAAGAATAATCACCGCTAAATTTGAAAAAAAAAAATATATGAAAATGAACTCTTCCAATGACATTATCCATTGGAGTTTATTGGAAATTTCATTATGAATAACCTAATCCGCAAAATCGCATCTTGGTTTTCTTATTCGCCAAGCTCTTTCTTGACTAGTTCAAATCACGGTGCCTTGCTCGTTAGTAGAGAAGATGGGTTTTAACATGTTTGAAGCGGAAATTTGACCTAACATTGCGGCCCTCTTTACCTATGAAGAAGCATATTGGACTAGGGTAATCTCCGCCGGCAAGGAGGTAAATTATGCCGATTCATCTACCATTAAAAATTGGGAGAAAGTGACTAGCATAGAGATCGACCATGCGAGTTTTGACTTTGACCTGTTCGATTTTTTTGGAACATAATTTGGCATTTGGACTATGAAAGTTGGCATTGTCATTCTGTATGACATTGGGCCTTCTCAAGAGGCCTATCAACCATGACTATAAAAATTCACTATATTCATGCCATTTTATGTAAAAGCCCGCTAAACGAATTTGGACTGTGAAAGGTGGAGTCCAAGTTTCCCTATCATAGATGTGTCAAAACGGATCTTAGACCTATATTTGACCCATTTAAATGGGTCATATATAGGTTACTTACATTTCGAAATGGGTCATATATGAGCCATTTATATTTTAAAGAGACTAGTTAAATGGGTTAGACTTAAAAACCCATTTCCAACCCAACTTCCCCCTTTAGCTTTATAATATATATATATATATATATGAAATTAGAATTAATTTTTTATATTTTATCATTCTTTTTTTTTCTTTCCTTTTTTTGTTTACTTTCTTCTCCCTCCATCCTTAGCTGGTGGCCCACACGGCGATGGCTGTCACACCCGATCCTCGAGCACGCACTCATCCCTCACTGGTCAATTAAATAGCGACGTCTCAGGACGTATCACCGACCCATTCATTTAATATACGCATGTGAAAACATATAAATAATCCCCAAACAATAAGACAATGGGATAGGAAAGTATAACTAATTTTTCACAAAATACCTTTTTATAAACACACAGGTCTATAGTTTACGAAACGGATCAGCTCCCAACAAAAGAGAATTGTCCTACGACTAGCTAGCCGGACAAAATCGCCGATTCTTCGAGCTTTACCTCTTAAACTCCAGGGCTTCCGATCCTTCACCAAAAACATCTAAGGACCTGAAAATTGTTATACAATAACCAGTGAGACAATGTCTCGGCGAGTTCTACTCCCTAAGACTCGATTAGGAAGAAAATACACACTAAGGCTGCCTAAGCACACCACGGGTCAGAGGACTTACCTTGGCCTCAATTCCTCCCTGCAATTCAACACAATTCTTTAACTCATCAAGTCACATCAACACATCAAAGCATTCACTCAGATCGACTTATTAATCAATTGACCTAGTCGATTACATATCAATCAGACCATTCCCCAGTCATTCTAATTAATACTATGCATTCTCCAAGATGATATATCTAGTCACCGAGCCCACATGCATTCTCCAAGATGACATACCTAGTCATCGAACCCATGTGCATTCTCCAAGATAACATACATAATCATCAAGCCCATGTGCATTCTCCAAGATGACATACCTAATCACCGAGCCCACGTGCATTCTCCAAGATGACATACCTAATCACTGAACCAATAAAATATAACGTCTTTCTCTGAGATGACATACTTAGTCATTGAGCCGACATAATATAGCGTCTTTCTCCGAGATGACATCCTTAGTCATCGAGCCAACGTAATATAGCATTCTTTCTCACCTTTTATTATACCCAATAAAATAGTCGTGTGTAAGTACACAGTTGGCCTTAGCCAAAATATAATAATTTTTCTTCCATAAATCCCACCAGTTTATATGGCCCACCAAAATATTTTTGGCGTTGTAAACCGACACTCGGTTAATTTCTAATCAATTATTGAAATTAAATCAATTTAGGATTATATCCTAAAATCACAATCAAGCAAAATTAGCACAATTTAAAACTTAAATAAATAAATAGATTGCACCACAATAACCAGCATAAAATTCCGGTCACCGGCTATCCCCGTCTAATTTCCGGAAAATAAATAATTAATTAAATAATTGTGGAAATATTAAATGAATGCTAATAAATCCAACTTAGGCCTGTAATACCTAATTGGACGCTGAAACGGTCCCGGAAAATTTTCGAGACTCGTTAAATAAATACTAGAGTCTATTTACTCGCTAAATGCACTAACTATCCACCTAACATGCATCGAAAATTAATTAAATTTATTAATCTAATCTAATCTAATCTAACCACATAATCCATATTAGCCTAAACTAATCAACTCTTAAGTGTGATTAACCTACTAAGTGAGGATTAGTGAGTTAAACTCACTTGTTCGGCGATCTAAGCGGCTCAAATCATTGGGAACGTGACGAGGCTCACTTTTCTCCAAAGTGGGCCTCACTTTCAGGGTCGGGATCGACCTCAAAACGGGCCATGAAGGCTGCTAGAAATCCACTTTTGAAGCTTCTGTTTTGTGGGCGGCCGGAGGTTGCTAAACAGCGACTTATGCTAGCTGAACGACCTCCTAGATGCACGGACAGGGGCGAGACGCGGCTGCAGCGACGAGCACGTGCGGGCGAGCGCGAGGCAGCAGTAGTGCGCGAGACGGCAAACTGCGACGACGTGCAATCTAGCGATGGGAGGCTGCTCTAGCGTGTTGGTCAACTTCTCCGAGTTGCTGGTTTCGAAGATGGCATAGAGAAGGGGGAGGAAGGAGCTGGTCGACGGTAGCTTGAGGGAGAGAGGGAAGAGATGGGGACAAGGGGTCCACTTGGCTTCTTCTTATCTCCCTCTTGTCCCCTTGACCGGTCTCCCTCCACCAGCTAGCTCCATGGCTGTAATTCATCCACCAAAACACTTCTAGAAGCTAAGTTGAAGAGGTCCAAAAGTCATTGATGGGGGGCATACGAATTTCATGTGATTTCCTTCAATTTGGACACTTAACTATGCTTAAATCAATCTAATTTGGCCTCTCAAAAATCAATCGACACCTCAATGATCAAATTGGTATTTTTCTTCACCAATCGGTCCCACTCGCTTCCCAATTTTGCGATAAAAAACGATCCCTGACTTTTTCTGGACAAAAATGGCCCTACCTCGCTTTTTCCCAAAAAGTCTCGGTTTGCAGAAAAATCTTCTGAGATTGAGTCAACGTTCCTAGAATTAATTGTGACACGACATAACTAATTAGACTCAAATTCGCGGTTAATTTCAATCTGACACATTTTAGCGTGACCTAGGCTACCGGGTAGGTTTCAGAACTTTTTTTGTGCAAATGACCCGTGGTCGATTTTTTTTCAAGCCACAATGAACCTAGTCGACACATTGGGGACTTTCGATTGTTGTGAAAATCTCAAGAATTCAGTTACGAACATAGGATACCAAAACGATAGAAAAATCAATCTAGTGCCGACCGATGATAATTTTCAAAATTAGTGGAGTCACCCACATTGACTACATATCTCAGTTGAACTAATCTATCTCTGATCCCTTATCGATTTTTAATTGTGCCATAATGGCCTCTAAAGATGAGCACGATCAAGTAGCCGATTCCTAGTCGAATTCTTAGGTCTATCGTATTAAAATTCATTAATGGCTTCCTTAAATAATCTAGTTACCTCGAGAGTAATCAGCTTTGAGAGCAACCCTATAAGCGCGTCGATGAAAGACCTGATTAATTTAATTGAAAACATGATTGAAAATCTAGAATGTTACAACGGTTATCGACTAGCCAGGCGAGGCTCGAACCTCACCAATTGTCGATAAGGCCAAAGCTTGCTTGGATCTGGCGAGTCACGAGCTTGTCGGCCTTGGTTGAGCTCGGGCTCACCTAGATCGAGCAAGCCGCAAGCTCGCTAGCCATGACAGAGCTCCGGCCAGTTGTTGCCAGTAGAGGAACAAGAGGGAAGAAGAAGGAAGAAAGAAAAAGAAAAGAAATATAAAGAAAAAAAGAAATAATAATAAAATTCCAATTTTTTAATACTAATTAAAATTTGATTTTTAAAAAAATATTTTGATAGATAGATATCCATATACATACCGAAGAAGTACTTTTAGAGGAAACTTGATGTTGTCTGGATCGAAATAGAAATTCTAAACATTATAATGTAATTTTCAATTTGATAAATCACAATTAAGAAATTACGCATTCTCACATCCTAGAAGATTTTTTATAAGAAAATATTATTTTCATGTCAATCATTAACTAATCAAACTTTTTCCTATCAAGAATTTTTCAAAAGTATTTTAATTTAATTTTTTTTACTTTTTAATTTATTTACTAATTTTTATTGTTTAATTTACTTTTTAAATTTGATGTGAAGTTTTTTTTTCAAATAACATACACACATGGATATGTGTGTGTGTGTGTGTGTGTGTGTGTGTGTGTGAAGAGCTTAAAGTGGATTAAATGGATAGGAGTGGGTTTTCCTAGATTGAGTTAAATATTAATGTGTCTCGATAATATGGGTAGGGTCGGGTATGAGTCGAGTATGAATTAGGTTGGGTATGGGTCGTTGAATTCACATTACATGAAAATGGGTCAATATGGGTTGGACCATTTTTTACTCGACCCGCCCATTTGATGGCCCTACCCTATCAGCAATATAAATTTGGAACTTTCAACTTGTTAATCAAGTTGCAAAAAATAATTAGGTTCACTTCTTTAGACAGAAAAACTCCTTTTAACTCTCTGTCTATACTTTAGCAATAATTAGGCTCGCCCTTGCCTATGGTTGGTCAGACGAGCTTCACCAAAGGCCAATGATGGTGGCCAAGTCTGGCGACCTGCTAGAGGAGGAATGGAAGAAGAAAAAGAGAGAGAGAGATAGATAAAGAAAAAAAAAAAAAAAAAATAAAAAATATATATATTAAAGTATTATTAAAAATTGTTCACGTTAAGCACCGATCGTATCACGTAAGATATACATGTCACCGGCCAAAATTGGCAGGATTGACTTAATTGGTAGATGAAAATGTTTATAACTTAATTGGCGCAATTAAAAAGTTTAAAACCGAGTTAGCAAAAGCACAGTAGGCTTAGAATTTTTTTGACAAAATTTTCCCAAATTTGCAACTCCTATTAATAAGTTCGTAAATTTCAGATAGAATTCCACCTATATGGAATTTGGACACCACCCCCGGTGGAGGGCACAATTGCTGTGGATATAAAGCTGTCTTACAGTAGAAACTATAGCCAAAGAGCTCTTCTCGGAACGACTCTGAAATCTTCTGCTCTTAAAGGGCCTTATGCATTACATAACGATACAGTGGCTGGACATAAGAGACTATAAACTTAAAGGCTCAAGCATTGCTGTCTGACACTCGGGCATTACAGTTCCGTCTTGCGGGTCTCTGAAGGAAGGGGGGCCTCCTTCGAGGGGCGTACCAATTTCGAGTGCGAGTGGGTACCCTTGACTTTGTCTTCCTCGCCGGAGTTTTCCGCGTTCGTCGATTCGTCCATCAAGTATGTGTTCGTGCGGGGCGCTCCCGGCGTGCTCTGTAAGGAAACGTAACCGGTGTGAAGTCTGGATACAGCAAAAGCATCGCGCATTGCGAACGACTTCAGGGCAGTGGGGAAATGATTACCTCGGTCGATGATTTCGCTTTCCTCTCCACGTCGGCCTCCTCAGATGGTTTGGGCATGAAAGCTTCTCCGGGGTCCTATCCTGTTGCACGGCATTGGGGATAAACGCGTAAGATCCTAGTCAAAGATCAGTTTGCAGATGCGTGCTCTTGTGCCAAACGTATCTGAAATGTCCTTGTGATCTTAGGATGCGCAACAAGGTCGACAAGGCATTTGAAAAGCAGAGTGGTTCGTGCAAAGAGCAAGACAGTAAAGATGAGAAATAGGGGCATAGTATGCATCAGCCAACAAGAAACGATCCCTTCATATTGTTTGAGTTGCATCTATCTTCATAAGCCTAATTACCGAAAGTTTCTGCATTTTCAGGGAAAGTTATTCGAATCTTGCTAATACCGTGAAACTGAGTTCCACCAGCACGATGGAAATGTACCTTAGGAAGCGGAGGGGGTTCGGAATCGCATGCGTCAGTGGCGTTTTTGCAGAGAAAATCGACCATTCCACCAGTTTGCGGGTTGGGTACTTTTAGATAGTGGACATAAATATCACCAGCGTCCTTCATAACCTGCACTTTCCAGTTGAAGGAACGGTTTTAATGTAGATGTAGCGTCTACTGCAAATCAGAAGTGAAAGCACAAAGAATGCTTCAATGGCATGAAGTTCCACTTAGAGTAATCCAATTACTGAAAAGAACAGAGAAAGTTCATCCGGCCATCCTTCCTTCGATACTAAGGCGAGGGGCAAAGATCGCAGGGGACAAATAGGTCGATCAAGTTCGATGGACAAGATGCCACCGAAGTTTAGAATCCACATAAAACAATGAGTAGGGTAAGAGCACCAAAGTCTCACCTCTTCACAAGCTTTTTGCAGAGTCTTGCACTCAGAATTGCAATATCCCTCAGCATTTTGTTCTTCAAGCTGAAATAGAAGTAACAGACTTGAAAATGGTGTGGTTATGTACAGAACTCTCCATCTATATGTATTGGCATGCAAAAAGAGTAAAGCATTGACATTGTTTGCGGTTTATTTCTCTGTCGAACGCTTGTAACGAAGCTCACGACTAAAACCGACAAGAACATGTAAAAGCATAAAGAAAATGAAATGTGTGGGCTGGTATATCACTCTCTTTCTATGCAAATGAGGGAATGACTCAAGTTCTAACATGCAACATCCACCACCTAATGCCATGTCCAGGTTACAGTTAATCCTGCTTCGCTTCATATGCATGTTCCGAGGACCAGCTCATAGCTCGGGCAATTGCATATGCGCTTTTCCGTTCAAGGTGCTGACAAGCCCCATGAAACAATCGAGCCTATTTCGCAGCGGCCTTAGTTCTCACTTCAAGGTGAGTTCTCAGTAATGACGATGAATATTCTTGTCGATCTCCTCAGGTTAGTCCTAGGGCTAATCCACATGTATATGCTGATATCTGAAAAGTGAAACGTGCATATATATATATAGCAGAGTGATGAACACCAAGCATCTGCATTAACGGCTATACCATTAACTGATCCCCTTTCTCAACAATATCAATCTTGCGAATCCAGACAGCTTCCTCCTCCTCCAAATTACAAAGCTTCTCGCCAATGTCAGTCATCTCCGTCTCCATGATCTACCAATCACCAACGGAAAAAAAAAACCGCCAAAAAATCAATCAAAAGCCAATCCGAACAAAAATCAAGTCCACCCCCACATTCCGTGAAGCAGCAACCCCAGCACCGGGAGAAACAAAGTCCGTACCTCTTTGGGTGAGATCTGAGCTCGCTTCTTCTGCACCTGGTCACATAGCTGGGACGCGAGCTTCTCGCAGACTTGGCACTTTATGTACTGGACGTCTTCCTCCCAGGCGACCGGAGCCGGCACGTTGGAGCACTCCAAGTGTGTACCCTTGTCTTCATCTCCCTCGCCGGAGTTTTCCATCAATTTGTCCGTCGAGTACGTGTTCGTGCAGGGCGCTCCCAGCGTGCTCTGTAAGGAAACGTAACTAGTGTGAAGTCTGAATACAGTAGAAGCATCGTGCGTCGCCTACAACTTCAGGGCGGTGGGGAAACAATTACCTCCGTCGACCACGTCACTGGAGCCGGCATGCCGGAGCACTCCGAGTGTGTACCCTTGTCTTCGTCTTCCTCACCAGAATTTTTCGTGTTCGTCGATTCGTCCATCGAGTACATGTTCGTGCAGGGTGCTCCCAGCGTGCTCTGTAAGGAAACGCAACCAGTGTGAAGTCTGGATACAATAAAGCATCGCGCGTCGCGTATGACCAGGGTGGCAGGGAAACGATTACCTCCATTGACGACGTCACCGGAGCCAGTATGCTGGAGCACTCCGAGTGTGTGCCCTTGTCTTCGTCTTCCTCGCCGGAGTTTTTCATGTTCGTCGATTCGTCCGTCGAGCACGTGTTCATGCCGGGGGCTCCCGGCGTGCTCTGTAAGGAAACGTGATCAGCGTGAAGTCTGGATACAGCAAAAGCATCGGGTGTCGCGTACGACTTCAGGGCTGTGGGGAAACGATTACCTCGGTCGATGATTTCGCGTTCCTCTCCACGTTGGCCTCCTCTGATGGTTTGGGCATGAAAGCTTCTCCGGGAGTCCTATCCTGTCGCACGGCATCGGGGATAAATGCGTAAGATCCTATTCAAAGATCGGTTTGCAGATGCGCGCTCTAGTGCCATACGTATCTGAAATGTTCTCATGATCTTATAACGTGCAACGAGATCGACAAGGCATTTGAAAAGCAGAGCGGTTCGTGCAAAGAGCAAGACAGTAAAGATGAGAAATAGGAGCATAGTATCTGAAATGTTCTCATGATCTTATAACGTGCAACGAGATCGACAAGGCATTTGAAAAGCAGAGCGGTTCGTGCAAAGAGCAAGACAGTAAAGATGAGAAATAGGAGCATAGTATGCATCAGCCAACAAGAACCGATCCCTTCATATTGTTTTGAGTTGCATCTATTTTCATAAGCCTAATTACCAAAAGTTTCCGCCTTTTCAGGGAAAGTTATTCGAATATTGCTAATATCATGAAACTGAGTTCCACCAGAACGATGGAAATGTACCTTAGGAAGTGGAGGGGGTTCGGAATCGCATGCGTTGGTGGCGTTTTTGCAGAGAAAATCGACCATTCCATCACTATGGGGGCTTTTTGAGTTTAAATACTCAGCACAAATACCCTCGGCGTCGTTCACGACCTGCATTTCCCAGTTGAAGGAACAGTTTTAATGTGGACGTAGCGTCTATTGCAAATCAGAAGTGAAAGCACAAAGAATGCTTCGATGGCATGAAGTTCCCCTTAGAGTAATCCAATTACTGAAAAGAACAGAGAAAGTTCATCCGGCCATTCTTCCATCGACATTAAGGCGAGGGGCAGAGAAAAAACTCATGTTCAAGATCGCAGGGGACAGATAGGTTGATCGAGTTCAATTGACAAGATGCCACCGAAGTGTAGGATCCACATAAAACAATGACTTGAGTAATGAGTCGGGTAAGAGCACCAAAGTCTCACCTCTTCACAAGCTTTTTGCAGAGTCTTGCACTCAGAATTGCAATATCCTTCAGCATTTTTTTCTTCAAGCTGAAATCGAAGTAACAGACTTGAAAATGGTGTGGTTATGTACAAAACTCTCTATCTATATGTATTGGCATGCAAAAAGAGCAGTGCATCGACATTGTTCGTGCTTTATTTGTCCGTCGAACGCTTGTAACGAAGCTCACGACTAAAACGAACCAACAAGAGCATGCAAAAGCATAAAGAAAATGAAATTTGTGGGCTGGTATATCACTCTCTCCCTATACAAATGAGGGATGACTTCAAGTTCTAACATGCAACATGCACCACCTAATACCATGTTCGGCATGCATGTGCCGACGACCAGCTCATAGCTTGGGCAATTGTGCACGCGCTTTTTCGTTCAAGGTGCCGACAAGCCCCATGCAACAATCGAGCCTATTTCGCAGCAGCCTTGGATCTCACTTCAAGGTGATTTCTTAGCAATGACGATGATGAATAATCTTGCCAATCTCCTCAGGTTAGCTCTAGTGCTAATCCACATGTATATGATGACATCTGAAAACTGAAACGTGCATATATATAGCAGAGTGATGAACAACAAGCATCTGTATTAACGGCTATACCATTAACTTATTCCCTTTCTCAACAATATCAATCTTGCGAATCCAGACAGCTTCCTCCTCCTCCAAATTACAAAGGTTCCGGGCAATCTCATTTATCTGCTTCTCCGGGATCTACCAATCACCAAAAAAAAAAAAAAAAAAAAAAAGGGCCAAAAAATCAATCAAAAGCCAATCCAAACAAAAATCAAGTCCACCTCCGCATTCCGCGAAGCAGCAACCCCAGCACCAGAAGAAACTAAGTCCGAACCTTTTGGAATGAAATCTGATCTCGCTTGTTCTTAACCTGGCGATACAGCTTGGACGCAAGCTTCTCGCACACTTGGCACTTTATGTACTGGACGTCTTCCTCCCGGGCTACCGGAGCCGGTATGCTGGAGCACTCTGAGGTGGGCATTGAAATTGATATTAGGACCAGGCATAGCACCACGGCAGATGCAGCGTTGTTCTTCGCCATCTCTCTCTCTCTCTCTCTCTCTCTCTCTCTGTGGAGAAGGAGAACTAAGAAGCAGCAGCTGTGAAACTTTCCTGATCGAATGAAGCTCCAGTCGAGTATAAAAGAAGAGCTGGACGGTGCTTTGACGTGTTTATTTCTCCGGTAAGATAATAAGATTGCTCCAAATCTCCCGCCATTTTATATTTACCACATTGCATGTGTGTCACGACGCTATTGTCCTAGGACTTCTGCATTTTTTATTGCCTTCATGATCACTCCTACCGTAGATAATGACTTGTAATTAGCTACCTGTCGATCCATTATTGAATCCAAATGTCCCGCCAATTTATATTTACCCCATTGCATGCGTTTCACGACGCTATTGACCCGGACGGACTTCTGCATTTTTTATTGCCTACATTAGATAATGACTTGCAATTAGCTACCTGCCGGTGCATTATTGAATCTGCGTCGCAGAAATAATCAAAAGAGAATGGGAAAAATCTTATCTCGGAGCTACCCAATTCTACAGGTTCTTCACCGACTCCGTTGACTCCTGACCCTTTCACATCTGCATGCTACAGTTCTTCCGGGTCGAACAAGCGTTTCGTTGTCCATATTCGATAGTTCTCTAGAAAACAGTGACTTGCTGATCCCGTTTCATATTGTTCATAAAAATTATATGGTTGGTTTCAGTGGGATGAAAAGGTATCATTTCATGGGCGACGCTAAATTTATGTATGAGGGAAACGTAGCTGAAGTCTCCGATCAGTAGACCAGCCATCGACGTCAAGATTAGAAAACCTCGAGAGGAGTTGCTCCCTCCTAATCTAACCTCGAGATGTCGGGTCATGGTACTTCTTAAAACGAAGTTTCGCGGGAGAAACGAGTCATGTTGCATTAATTCAAAACCACTGGGCTTGCTCTGGTTCTACACATCTGAAGTTCTGAACAACAGTCCATTAGCTTATGAATCCGAATGTCCCGATGAGAAAGTCCTTCAGCTACATCCGAGGTGTACTATGTTCCTGTCAAGATTTTGAGGAGGTCCAGGAGGATCACACTTTCTAGAAATAGAAATTGGGGCTACTTTGTTCCTATCCGGAAGGAGTCCAACGGCAGCGTGTGATAATACTAGCCATTGGCCAGCATGTGATGATACTTGCTTCTGTTCTACACATCTGAAGTTCTGAACAACAGTCCATTAGCTATATGCATCCGAATGTCCCTATGAGAAAGTCCTTTACTTACATCCGAGGTGCACTTTGTTCTTCTCAAAAGATTTTGAGGAGTTCCAGGAGGATCACACTTTCCAAAAGTAGAAATTGGGGCTACTTTGTCTCTCTCGTTCGCTCTCCCCTCCGGAGCTTCACGCTGCTCTTTCTCTGACGTACGATGGAGCCCGCCATCCGACGAATCACGCCGTCACCGCATCCTCTGCATTTGCATCCACATCTGCTTTGTTAAATTAATATTTCGAACTTGAACCATAAGGATTAAATTCATTCAAAGATTTTGATTTTGTTCAAAATCTGGTACTCTCATCCGAATGAGATTTGTTCGGATTTGTTATTTTTAGGCGTTAGCTCTTCGAAATAGTCCAAGAGTGCAGTGGCGTATTGGACTCCAAGATTGACTTGCAAAAGTTGTGCACTAAAGGACAAAAGATAGGCTTGTTGGGCAAACTTTCTTTTACTATTTAACTTTTGGGGGCCAAATACGACTTTATACAAAAAAGGAGAAAAGGTTTCTTTTCTCAATAGAGGTTGCACACATAAAAGCCAAACATGGATCTTCTTGAAAACCTAAAGAGCGCTGGAAGAGCCGCATGAAGAAGAGGCATACTTAAAGGACTTGAATATTGATGATTTTGTGCTATGTGTTTATCTCTTTTTTTGTAAATACTTTGGATTTTGACTTGAATTTAGATATGAGAAACACTTAAGCGCGTGAGTAATTGTAAATTTTGATTTTTCAATTATAGTAGATTATTTGTTACTAACTCTCTTCGTGGATATAGGTACTAATATTCAAATCAAACCACATAAATCTCTAGCGTCCTATTATTCCTCGTTTATTTCTTTGGTATTATTTACATTGACTTATTTGCAAGATCATATTATTTCCACGTATTATATTATAACATATGTTGTTATGAGTGAAATTAATCAATGGACTTGATCGTTGATGTTTGAATTATGAGGATGGTTTAGAGGAGTTTTTTTTGTTAGTAAGAAATAACTCAATAATGATTTCATATGTACACACACACACACACACACATAGTGCCTGTTTGATCCGCTTACAAGAGATACATTATACATTACTCGCTGAGCTATGGTTGTTCACTCCTCTGTTTCCAAACCTTTTGTAGGATCATTGGTTAGAAGCCAATAGAATGAGAAGGCTATCGTGGAGACTTTTGGAAGCTAGACTTTTGAGTGATTAGAAGTTGCACACTTCGGGTGAAAGGATGGCCATGTCACTCCGTCATCCCTGTAGGATTTGGAGTGTGACATCTTGTTCGTAATTGAGTCCATCATATAAAATACACTTCCCACGACATTTCTCTAATCAATGTGCTTGTCAAGCATGGTCATAAACCAATAATATAATTTTCGTAATTCAGTTCATCCGATAGAAATATTTTTTCATGAAGCATTTATCATATCATTTCATAAACCAAATTCATAATTCGATATGTATAACCTTTTATAATGTTTTTCATAAAATGTTTCTTTGGTCATCTTAGAACTCATACCATAAATCAGTTCACAAAGCGATACATATATATCATTTCACAATAGCTTTCATAAAATCATTCTCAAATATTAAAATATATTAATTGCCCAAACCAAACTTTTATGCAGCAAACATGCTTTGATTATTTATACAATATTTAAATATTTATCTCTTTCAAGACATGAGTTTATAAATAGAAACATTCACTAGATATACCTCAAACCAAATAATAAGGCTCACTCAATATAACAAAGTTGCATTCCTATCATTTAAGCAAGAAATAGCATCAAAATCAAGTGAATGGGAAAATTCCAAATAAGGGCCCAAAGTGCACTCATTTTCTCAAATAAGGGCCAAAAGTAGACTTTATTTCAAATAAAGACCTAAAGTGGCTATATCAGTCTTAAAAAAAGAACTAAAATGATTATATTTATTTCAAATAAGGGTTTAATCTCATCGATTTAGCGGTAGGCAAAAAATTTCAACTAACTAGAGGTATTTTCATTAAAACCCAATTTAAATTTAGATTATATTAGATTTTTTTGGTTTGACAATTAGATTAAAAAAAACTTAAACTTATTAAAAAAAACAGAGGCAACAAGGCTCCTCTTGACTATGGTCACTGCCCCATCGTTGGTGGGGCGACAACGCTGGCCAGTGAGGTTACCGTCACCTAGGTGAGGGCTGGCAACCCTAGCCAACTTGAGGCAAGGACCAACATGCCCTTGCCAGAGGCGGGAGAGGAGGGTGACCCTCTCCTAGATTTAGGTGAGGGTCGTTGAACCTCACACAAGCGTCAATGGCCTTTGCCCAGCACCTCTAGACTTGGGGTGAGGTCCGAGGGTGCTAAGCGAGGGCCATCGGTGCTTGTGCAAGGGCCGATGACCTCGCTTAGGCCGGGGCGAGGGCGAATGATCCTTGCCCAGATCTGGGAGAGGGTCACCGCCCTCTCCTACCTCTAGCGAGGGCCTCAACATCAGTTGGGAAGGGTCACCGGCTCTCGCTTAGGTATCAGCGACCTCGCCAGCCATCGTCACCGCTCCACCAACGATGGGGCAACAGCCACAGGCAAGAAAGAGCCTTCCCTCCCATCTCTATTCTATTCTTTTTAAAAAAAAAAAAAAAGAATAGTTTAATTTTTATGGAAAAAACAATTAAAAAAAAGACAAAAATTAAAAGAAAAAATTGCCCTTATCAATAGTGAATTGAAGTCCTTCTTTGAGACTAATATGGCCACTTTAAATCCTTATTTGAAACAAAATTCACTTTAGGTCATTATTTGAGAAAATAAAAGCACTTTGGGCTCTTATTTGAAATAATGTCAACTTTAAACTCTTATTTAAAAAAAAACGATAACACTTCAGGCCCTTATTTGAAATTTACCCCAAGTAAAATGCTATCTTGATTATGGCTTAACTAAACTAAGCTTAAACACTAATAAAATAACTCACATGCATTAACAGATTGCTCATGTGAAGTGATTACTCAAACCTAAATGCGACATGAAACTCACTTGCGAAACCCTAAAATCTCGCTCCAACAAAACATGAATTAACAAATTGCTCACTCAAAATGATTACTTAAACCTAAGTACAACACGCAACTCGCTTGTGAAACCCTAAAATCTCGCTTCAACAAAACCGTTACTCTAAAATGACGCCTATTAAAACCCACGGCTCTACAACGCCATAATCTACCATTCCTACAAAAACCCGAAGCTTCACAACATAAAAATTGGACTTCACAGCTCAATTCCCACATAACTTTAAATTTCAGCTCTATTTCCAAAAACTACCTCGATTGGACGAACGGATGACGCGAGTACTTATCGAGCGTGCGATGCGTAGTTGATCTGGCTTGTTGAGATCTACATGGCAAAAACCCTTATTTTCTTCCTTCTTCTTTCTTTCTTCTTTCCGCCTCTCTCTATTTATTTTTCTTTTCTTTCTTTCTGAGTGCTCCTTTTTCTTTAAATAGCTAAAGTCCGCTTTCCTTCATTTGTTGACTTTTCAACTTTTTTTGTTTCCTTTTCCTTCCTTTTTTTTTTTTTTTTGATAAAAACACCACTTCTTTGACCTAATCAAAGAGATATGGCCTAATATTACATTCTACCTTTCTTAAAAGAATTTCATCCTCAAAATTTAGACTTACCTTATCATCAAATAGGTGAGGATATTCACATTTTGCTTCCTCCTCGAGCTCCCAATTGACTTTCTTATATGGTTTTGCCATTTGACTTTCTTATATGGTTTTGCCATTGGATTTAACATAAGGGATAATGTGTCATCATAACACTTGATCAGGTGGAAGGACAGTTATATCACCCCTTGTAGTTTTTGGGGTGTGACACTAATCAGTTTTGCTCTTCTCCTGCTTGCAAACCTTTAGAACCCTAATTTCTCCGATTAGTTACGTTGGAATGTGGCCCGATCACACAATGGTCCAATGATTGAAGCCTCTCTTCCCACCCTGTTCAGGCGATTCCGTAACTTCCATTTTCTTCTGCTTCTTTGCCCGGGGTTTTCGATCATCGCGAATGGAAGGGCAAATCCCAAACATGAACGAGTGGATCATCCTCTACACGGTTTACATCAACTCGAAGAAGATGATTCAGGGTAGGCGGATTGTGAGGCAAAAGCATGTGAGAAGCCTACGAGGCAAAAGCGTGCAAGAAGCCCTTTTGTGTCGATATTAGGGACTACTGCAGCTATCTCAAGCTCAATTTTGCCGTCGAGGTTGGCTTGATTGTGGCGGTCATTGTTGATAAAGCTAGTATGAACGCTTAGATGGGGGTGAATAAGTGTTAAATAAAATATTGACAAATAAATGCAGAATAAAATAAGTTGTTAGCAAAATCTAAATAAAGATCAGAGTCTGTTATGCAAGTCACTAGACTTCTGAGATAACCTATAAAGGTGTAACAAACTTAAGTAAAATGAGTTAAGGGAAAAGAAGATTGCACACAAAATTTATAGTGATTGGCTTAGATTAAGCCTAATGTTTACTCTCCCACATTGACAGCCTACTGGTTGAATTCTACTAGATAATCAATAAAAGGATACAGTCAAGTGGTGCTACTTATACCCAAGCACTTCTTCCTAAAGCTGGTGCTGCTTATACCCTAGTGGATACAACTCATTATCTTACACCAATGCACACAATTATAACATTGTCAATACCTCTCAAAAGATTACACAATTTATACTCACGAAAGACAAGTGTATATGATCAAAGTCCACTCAAACTTTGGAATTCTAGATTCTACGCTTCGTCTCTTCTTTGCTTCTCGGTCTGTCACCTTAGATACTCTGCCACTTCTAAACTAGCCATTAGGCAGTATCCATAGGATTTTATTCCAATATACCCATTGGACAAAATAGTATCAAGAAAACTTAGTAGCCATTGTATATAAAAGTAGAATCCCAATTGATTATAATTGCCCATACAAATAGAATTTTAGTTTTCATTAATAGAGTTTCTTCATTTAGAAAGTTCTTGTTTTCACGATTTAATTGTCAATCAATTAGATTGAGTCAATCAAATCTATCTTAATGTAGAATCCAAACCAGATCACCGGTCCGTTATATGTTTTGAGTTTGTGTCACATTCGGTCAAGTTGTTTTGTTCTAAATTTGCTTTGTTCTGAACTTACTTCATTCTAAACTTGTCACATTATGTACTAGTGTCATTCTGAATCTATCACGTTCTTTATCCATCATGTTCTGGATCTATTTCGTCTAACAATCTGGACATAAGTCTGAATATTTTCATTGAAAGTCCATGTCTTATGATTCTTTCAAGTATAATCCTTGACAATGTCCTTTACACATTTTATCATTTGCATAGCAGCTTGTACATCTTTCATCTAGTTACTCAATTTTAAATATACTAGTAGCTTTTGATTTATTTTATCATCTTCAAAATATCATAAGAGATTTTCCTAACAGTGGCTTCTTTGCTTGGTTTCTTGTTCCCTCGGAAATGTTTTTGGTGTGATTTTCAGACGTCAGGATGGATTGTTGCAGAATGATAAGACGTATCCCCGAGATTTCATGCAGAGAGGGAGAGTGAGGGTTTGCCTCAAGAGGGAGGATGGGACTCCGTGCAATCCAGCCATACCTTCCGGTAAGTTTGGTTAGCTTCTGCATTGGACCTGGACATAAGCTTGTCCGGAATTGGGGTCCGAACTTTTATTATTTTTTCTGAAGATCGGAATGATGAAGTAAATTGTGCTGGAGCTATGAATTTGTTCATTTTAAGAAGTGGCGAAGCATTTCTGATCACTCAACTTGTCGTCTAATTTAACTTCGACAGCTAAAATTTAATTTTTTGGGCTATGATGAAGTGATTTAACTTCTTGTTTTTGTTACTGTAGCTTACTTCCCTATATGATGGGAATCGAAGAATGATGGTCGAGCATTGACACGTGACGGCTGTTATTCCTGTTTGCTGGTTTCAGATTGTTGTTCCTACTTGGTTGACTGTCCTCGAAATAGAAGGCTTCGAGAACTGTAACCATGAGTTTTTCTTGCTGGGCTACAACTCTATTGAGAAATCATTTGACGAGGGTGAACTAGGTGTAAGAGATCTTGAAGCTTTTAATCAAGCCTTGTTGGGAAAATGATTTTGGACAACAATTGTAGCAAGAAGATTATTCCTATTCGGCGGTGAACATTTAATGTTTGAGTTACAGGTTTTTATAGTTTATAGAGGCATATAAGCGATGTTGGGATGAACTCTGTGTTGGTTGGTGATGGATTGGAACCCAAATCAAATTTTGGCTGGGTGTTCGATAATTTTTTGTGGGATGGAAACCTTAAGGTCACAAGACACAGGCGCCCGAGGTTGTGCGACCTTTGGCGGCGGTCACTTGGGTCATCAACCCTTGCCAGCCCCTTGCCCGTTAAATATGACTTTGCCGGCTGCTTTCATACAAAGAAGATGAATTGTAATAAAGAGGGGCAAAATCAAAAAACTAAAAAAAAAATTGAGAGGTAATTTTGGAAGGGATTTTTTTTTTTAATCCTAGTTTCAATATTTAAAAAATGACACTTCAAAAGGCTGGGTGTAAATAACGTCATATTTTCAGCATTCCCAAAGCCAACATTTGGCCAAAAACTACTTCAAAATGGTTAGCAAAATCCTCAACATTTCCCCAAGGAGCCTTGCAGGCTAACATTCCCTTAGGAAAACTAAACCAAATGCACCAAGAATTTGGAGCTTCCAACTTATTAATTAAGTGGCAAAAATATTTAGGTTCACTTGTTTAAAAAAAAAAAAAATCCATTTTCACTCTTTGTATGTATTTTAGTAATAATTAGGCTCACCCTCGCCAATGGCCAATGGGGCAAGTTTCGCTAGAGGCCAAGCCTAGTGACTGGCTAGAGGAAGGAAGGAAGAAATAAAACATAAAGAAAAAGAAAAATATAATAAAAAACTTGAAAATTTATATATTAAAATATTATTAAAAATTATCAACGTCAACGCCGATAACACCTCTCAATTGATGAAACTTATAACTCAATTAGCACAACTAAAATGTTTATGACTGAATTATCAAAAATGCAATAGATTTAGAACTCTTTAGACAAATTCGCGACTTATTTTAGGAAGTTCATAATTTTCTGATAGGATACAATAGCTATGGATATAGAGCTGTCTTACAGTAGAAGCTATGGCGGAAGACTCTTCATCTTTGAACGACTCTGAAGTCTCCTGCTCCTATGGGCCTTATGCATTATAACGATACAGTGGCGGGACATAAAAGACTATAACCTAAAAGGCTCAAGCATTGCTGTCTGATACTCGGGCATTACAGACTACAGTTCCGAATCGCGGGTCTCTGAATTTTCCTCTGAGTCTCCTGTAAAATATTTTGTTATTCCTCCAAAGAAGCTTTTGATATGCCTCCGAACGCCCTGGAAAAAAATATGTTCAGCATAATGATTGTACATTGTATTTCTTGCGAGGGAAAAGGAAGAAGGAAGGGGGGGGCCTCTTTCGAGGATTCGCGTACCAATTTCGAGTGCCAGTGTGTACCCTCGTCTTTGTCTTCCTCGCCGGAGTTTTTAGCGTTCGTTGATTCATCTGTTGAGTACATGTTCGTGCAGGGCGCTCCCGGCGTGCTCTGCAAGAAAACGTAACCGGTGTGTGAAGTCTGGATACAGCAAAAGCATCGCGCATCGCAATGACCTCAGGGCGGTGGGGAAATGATTACCTCAGTCGATGATTTCGCGTTCCTCTCCACATCAGCCTCCTCTGATGGTTTCGGCATGAAAGCTTCTCCGGGAGTCCGATCCTGTCGCACGGCATTGGGGATAAATGCACAAGATCCTATTCGAGGATTCGTTTGCAGGTGCGCACTCTAGTGCCATACGTATGTGAAATGTCCTCGTGATCTTATGACTCGCAACGATGTCGACAGGACATTTGAAAAGCAGTAATGGTTCGTGTAAACAGCAAGAGTAAAAGATGAGAAATAGGGGAATAGTATGTATCAGCCAACAAGAACCGATCCCTCCATATTGTTTGAGTTGCATCTCTCTTCATAAGCCTAACCACCGAAAGTTTGTGCATTTTCCGGGAAAGTTTATTCGAATATCGCTAATACCATGAAACTGAGTTCCACCTGCACGATGGATATGTACCTTAGGAAGTGGAGGGGGGTCAAAAATGCACGCGTCGGTGACGTTTCCACAGAGAAAATCGACCATTCCATCAATTCGGGGGTTGGGTTTGTTTAGATACTCGAGATAAATATCATCTGACTCGTTCAGGACCTGCACTTTCAGTTGAAGGAACAGTCTTAATGTGGATCTAGCGTCTACTGCAAATCAGAAGTGAAAGCGCAAAGAATGCTTCGATAGCATGGATTTCCACTGAGAGTAATCCAATTAATGAAAAGAACAGAGAAAGTTCATCCGGCCATTCTTCCGTTGATATAAAGGCGATGGGCAGAGAAAAAACTTACGTTCAAGATCGCATAGGGCAAATAGGTTGATTGAATTTGATTGACAAGATGCCACGGACGCTTAAAATTTACATGAAACGATGACTCGAGTAAGCAGTCGGTAAGAGCACCAAAGTCTCACCTCTTCACAAGCTTTTTGCAGAGTCTTGCACTCTGAATTGCAATATCCTTCACCATCTTGTTCTTCAAGCTGAAATAGGAATGACAGAGCTGAAAATGTTGTAGTTATGTAGAAACCTCTCCATCCGTATGCATCGGCATTCAAAAAGAGTAGCGCATCGACATTGTTCTCGCTTTATTTGTCTGTTGAACGCTTGTGATGAAGCTCACGACTAAAACGAACCAACAAGAACATGTAAAAGCATAAAGAAAATGAAATGTGTGGCCTGGTATATCTCTCCCTCCCTCCCTCCCTCCCTCCCTCCCTCCCTCCCTCCCTCCTCTCTCTCTCTCTATGCAGATGAGGGAATGACTTCATTTTCGGGTTACAGTTAATCCCCGTTTGCTCATATGCATGTGCTGACGACCAGCTCATAGCTCAGGCAATTGGGCTTGCACTTTTTCGTTTAAGGTGCTGACAAGCCCCATGAAACAATCAAGCCTATTTTGCAGCAGCCTTAGTTCTCACTTCAAGGAAATTTCTCGGCAATGACGATGAATAATCTTGTTGATCTCCTAAGGTTAGTCCTAGTGCTAGTCCAGTGTCCTCATGTATATGCTGATACCTCGAAACTGAAACGTGCATATAGAGCAGAGTGAAGAACACCAAGCATCTGCACTAACGACTCTACCTTTAACATATTCCCTTGCTCAACAATATCAATCTTGCGAATCCAGACAGCTTCCTTCTTTTCCGAATTACAAAGGTTCTTGGCGATCTCAATTATCTGCTGCTCCGTGATCTACCAATCACCAACCAAAAAGAAAAAGAAAACCCAAAAAATCAATCTAAAGCCAATCCGAACAAAAATCAAACCCGCCTCCGCATTCCGCGAAGCAGAGACCCCAGCACCAGAAGAAACAAAGTCCGTACCTCTTTGGGAGAGATCTCAGCTCGCTTGCTCTGCACCTGGCGATACAGCTGACGCAAGCTTCTCGCAGACTTGACACTTTATGTACTGGACGTCTTCCTCCCGGGCCACCGGAGCCGGTATGCTGGAGCATTCCGAGGTGGGCATCGAAGTCGACACGAGGATCAGGCATAGTACCAAGGCAGATGCAGCGTTGTTCTTCGCCATCTCTCTCTCTCTCTCTCTCTCTGTGAAGAACTAAGAAGCAGCAGCTGTGAAACTTTCCCGATTGAATGAAGCTCCAGCAGAGAATTAAAAAAAAAGCTGGACGGTGCTTTCACGTGTTTATTTCTCAGATAATCCAATACGATTGCTCCAAATATCCCGCCATTTTATATTGACCCCATTGCATGTGTTTCACGACGCTATTGACCTGGGACTTCTGCCTTCACCGCCGCTCCTACACTAGATAATGACTTGTAATTAGCTACCCGCCGGACCATTATTGAATCTGCGTCGCAGAAATAATCAAAAGAGAATGGGAAAAATCTTATCTCAGAGATACCCAACTCTACAGGTTCTTCACCGATTCTATTGACTCCTGACCCTTTCGCATCTGCATGCTACAGTTCTCCCGGGTTTTACCATCGAACAAGCGTTTCGTCGTCCACGTTCGACAGTTCTCTAGAAAACAGTGACTTACTGATCCCATTTCATATTGTTCATAAAGATTACACGGATGGTTTCAGTGGGATGAAAACGAATTATTTCATGGGCGACGCTAAATTTATGTATGAGGGAAACGTAGCTGAAGTCTTCCATCAGTAGACCAGCCATCGAAGTCAAGATTAGAAAGCCTCGGGAGGAGTTGCTCTCCCCTAATCTAACCTCGAGATGTCGGGTCATGGTACTTCTTGAAACGAAGTTTCGCGGGAGGAAAAAGTCACGTTGCATGACCAATTCAAAACCACTGGGCTTCCTTCTGTTCTACACAACTGAAGTTCGAGAAAGTAACATCCGAGGTGTACTTTGTTCCTCTCAAAAGATTTTGAGGCGGTCCAGGAGGATCCTACTTTCTATAAATAGAAATTGGGGCTACTTTGTTCCTATCCAGACTACCTCTTACACTATGGAGAAAATATTAGATAGGAATATGATGTCAATGTGTGACAATACTAGCCCACTTATCAGGCAACGAGGGATGCGTGGGCCCCACCGCTGGCCAAGAGCCTCGGTTTGTTTCACCTCTAGCTGGGCCCCACTTCTCCCTCTCTCTCTTTTGGTTAATTTTAATTTCAACAAAAAGAGACTTTCTCTCGTATATATGCTCTCCCCTCCGATTCTCTCCCGTTCGCTCTCCCCTTCAAAACTTCACACTACTATGTACCCAGAAAAGAAACCTTTTCTCCTTTTCCCGTACGAAGTCGCATTTGCCCCAAAAAGATATATAATAAAAAAAAGTGTGCCTAACTGCCCATCATTTGTTCTTTAGTGCGAAACTTTTGCCGGTCAATCTTGGGGTCCTCTACGCCAATGCACTCTTGGACTATTTCGAAGAGCTAACGCCCAAGAATAACAAATCTGAGCAAATCTTATTCAGCTGAGAATAACAGATTTTGAACAAATCAAAACCTTCTAATGAATCTAATTCATAAGGGTTCAAATTCGAGACATTAATTTAATAGAGCGGATACAGATGTGAAGGAGGCAGCGACGGCGTGATTCGTTGGACGGCGGGCTCTATCGTAAGTCGGAGAAAGATAGTAGAGATTGCAAAATGCGTCACTTGTTTTTTTGAAAAAGTTAGTTAAATGGGTTTAATAACTATAGACTTAATATAAGTGGGTCTTAAATGGGTTAGATTCAAAATCCATTTTCACCCAAAACCTCACAATCCCTCTCTTCTCTCTTTAACTTTACAAAAATATATTTTTATAAAAATCGAAATTATAATTATTTTTTATTTTTCTTTTATTTTCTTTTTTTATTTTTTTTTTTTTTTTTTCTTTCTTTAGGCGAGCTTGAGCTCGCCGAATCTGTGAGGCGGAGGCCTCACCGACGCGGCGAGGCTCGAGCCTCGTCGATCCGACGAGACTCAAACTTGCGGCGTCGGGCGAGGCTCTAGCCTCGCCGGATCCCGGCGAGGGGCGAGCTCAAGCTCGCCCGACACCGACAAGCCCCGAGCTCGCCAGATCTGGCGAGAGGCGAGCTCGAGCTCGCCCAACGCCGGCGAGCCTCGAGCTCACCGAATCTAGCGAGGCTCAAGCTCGCCGACATCGGCGAGGCTCGAGCTCGCCGACATCGGCGAGCCAAGCGAGCTCAAGGCTTGCTCGTGGCCGGCCGCGTCGTCGTCATGGCTAGTAGCCGGCCAAAGGAGAAGAATAACAAAAAGAAAATTAAAAATTATATTTAAAAAATAAAAATAATTAAACTTCGATTTTTTAAAATAATTATTTTAAAAATTATAAAAATTGTCCATTAAATTTGTGTTGTATAAAACTATTTTAGCAATACCATTTTATATATATAAAAAGAAATAAGATTTCTTAAGTTTAGTTAAATGGGTCGGGTATGGGTCAAAAATGGGTTTAATAGGTCGATTTGGGTCGGATCATTTATGACCCGATCCAAACCCAACCCGACCTTCTCGTTTAACGGGTCTAGTACATAGGGGTTGGATTTATTGAAGTAGTGGGCCCAGGGACAAAGTTGTTGACTCTCGGCGCACATAATAAAGCCAAACGTGGGTCATCTTGAAAACCTAGAGAACGCAAGAAGAGCTGCATGAAGAAGAAGCCGTCGTACACAAGAAATGACCAACGCACTAAGTTCTATCTTCGGCATATATAGAGAGCTTGAACCGGTGATTTTGTACCATAAGTTTATATCTTTAGTTGTAAATATTTTGGATTTGGACTTAAGTCTAAGGGCAGGAAATATTCAAGTGTTTGAGCAATTGTAATTCTGATTCTCTAATCATAGTACATTATTTACTGCTGGCTCTCCCTGTAAATGTAAATATTGATATTCAGATCGAACCGCATAAATCTCTTATGCCCTTATTATTCCTCGTATAATTCTGTCTTATTTTTCGCATTGATTTATTTATAAGACCATGTCGTTTCCGTATATTATATTAGAACATATGTCGTTATAAATGAAATTAATCAATGGACTTGACCATTAATGTTTGAATTGTGAGGATGGTTTAAATGATTTTTTTTTAATTAGTATAAAAATTTCTTGAGAAGAAATAATTCATGTATAATTTGATATGTATATTAAAAAGTTTTTTTTTTTTGTCGGTCATACTCTATTCCTACTCTAACACTCACTCTTAGACTTTTGACATGCCTCATTGCCGGGTGTGGGAGTCGAAACCGACTTCTGAAACAAAATCATCCCCACCCCAACCCCCCTGAGAAGGTGGGGATTCAAACCCCCCACCTTCCCTTTCCATGTTGGAAGGATGGCCATTGGAGCAAATCTCAATGATTATATATTGAAGAGTTGAGTTATAAGTTTTTGGTTGTGCTATATATATAAATGCATGGTGACTATTCAATCCGCTTACAAGATATGCATTACTCACTAAACTGTGGTTGCTCACCCCTCTCTTTCCAAATCTTTTCAGGATCCTTGGTTAGTGACCGATAGAGCGAGAGTATCATTGTGAAAACTTTTGGAAGCTAGACTTTTGAGTGATTGAAGGTTGCTTTTTCGGGTGAAAGGACGGTGCAAAGAAAATCGACCATTCCATCCCTCGGGGGGTTGGTTTCATTTAGATACTCAAGATAAATATGACCAGAATCTTACCACCCCATGTGGTGGCGGCATTGGTTCGAGCTTTGTCCTCCTCACGACGGGGACAAGTTCGAATCCCAGCGTCGTCATTTGTGGGCTTACCCGTGGCGTCAGGGTGGTGGTTTCCTTGGCGTCACCCCAGAGTTTACTCGCCGACTATCGACTGTACGGGGTTTCCTGTGTCACAAAAAAAAAAATATATATGACCAAAATCTTCCATGACCTGCACTTTCCAGTTTGTTAAAAAGTGATTCATTTTTGAAAAGCTCTGAACTACACCAAACTACACATGCTTAAGATTCTCATATGTTGGAGAAATTTCTAGTACTATGTGGGCAACAAGTGTACGTGTAAAGGAAGAAAAAGCTAGCTGAAAGTTGGCTGAATAAAGTCAACAAAAGTGGCATGGAGCTGTAGAGAAAAGAAAAATGAAGAATAATGGAGAAGCAACCAGAAGATCTAGAAGAAGCCGCAACAAGCAGGAGACAAAGAAACAAGCTTGTAATTTTATATTAATTTTGCACTCAAAGTCGGTAGAGGAAGGCAGTGACTCACGCCTATAAATAGGATTTGTGGGTGTTTGTTCTATGTAGCAAAAAAACTAGAAATACTCCTTCCTTTGTAATACCAACTATCATAATAAAAGTCCCGTTTTTTACCCATACTCCCTAGCCGTTGTAGTCCACTTATATCCACCCATATTTCACACATACACACTTGCACACACACGCTTCCGCAAAAATCCAACAGTGGTATTTGGTTGGTATTGGACGTTTGTCCTACCTACCCATTCTTAAAACTACCCTTTCCAAATACCCAATAATTAAACCATGGCCAACTCTACCTCATCCTCATTTCCCATCCCCATTTTTTTATGGGAACAACTATGACATTGAGAAGCATGCTCGGAGTAGCGCAAAAATAGATCGAGGAGAAGTGTTAAAAAGTGATCCATTTTTGGAAAGCTCTAGACTACACCAGACTACAAGCTTGCTTCTTTGTCTCCTGCTTGTTGCGACTTCTTCCGACCTTCTGGTTGCTTCTCCATTATTCTTCATTTTTCTATTCTTTGCAACTCCCTGCCACTTTTGTTGACTTTATTCAAACAACTTCCAGCTGGCTTTTCTTCCTTCACACGTACACTTGCTGCCCACATAGTACTAGAAATTTCTCCAACATATGAGAATCTTGTGTAGTCTGGTGTAATCTAGAGCTTTCCAAAAATGGATCATTTTTTAACACTCCTCCTTGATCCATTTTTGTGATACTCCGAGCATGCTTCTTAATGTCTCGAATTTTGCTGTTGATCGTGCTTTAGTGAATATGTCCGTAATTTATTCTTCAATCTTACAATACTTCAGCTCGATTTCTCCTTTGTTTTGCACTTCACGAATGAAGTGATATTTTATGTCACTATGTTTGGTTCTTCCATGGAATACTAGATTCTTCTTATTTTCGCAAAGTAGCGGAGTTGATCTTGCATTCGGTATGAATAAAAGATATTCCTATGTTATACTATTCAATTCTCAACAATGAGTTGATTTGATAGCTTAGAAATTGTTATTCATGATATTGAATAATGATCACATGACAGCTGTTATTCCTGTTTACTGGTGTCGGCTTGTTGTTCCCACTTAGTTGACTGTCCTTGAAACAGTAGGCTTCGAGAACTGTAACCATGAGTTTTTCTTGCTGGGCTACAACTCTATCTAGAAATTTTTTGACGAGGATGAACTAGGTGTAAGAGATCTTGAAGCTTTTAATCTGAGCCTCGTTGGGAAAATGATTTTGGACAACAATTGTAGCAAGAAGATTATTCCTATTCGGCGGTGAACATTTAATGTCTGAGTTACAGGTTTTTATAGTTTATAGAGGCATATAAACGATGTTGGGATGAACTCTGTGTTGTGTTCGGTGATGGACAAATTCTGGCTGGGTGTTAGATAATTTTTTGTGGAATAGAAACCCCTTGACATGGGTTTTCAGAATCTTTACCCTATTTCTCACTGAAAAGGCTCATCAATTTCAAGTTACTGCAATAAATTCGAGGCTGAATGTCATTCTATGGCTATTTAGTCTTGACAGAACACTTGCTTTCCATTAAAGCAAATTGGAAAGGTTAAAGCTCCATCTAGAGTCACTTTCTTCGCATGGTCAGCATCCCCAATTTTTATAACTGAAAACTTTAAAAGTTATGATCTCATTTTCTTGAATTGTTAGTGCATATGCAAGTAGGTTTCTAAATTTGTGAATTGTCTGACAAGTTCACGGTGAAGTAGCCTTAGCAGACTAGTAGTACTGTTCTCTTCTGATGAAGGCAGAAAGTCTGTGTTTGGTAATGCCAAACCCTTTCAATGAGCCTCTTAGTAATTGGAAGGGGTATGATGGATTCACAAAGGAAAAGAAAGTCTTTTACTAGCTTTTGTTTTAGACTTCTTAGCTTCTTCTGCAGATATCCGGCTCTTGTTTCTACCTTATCTTCTGCATACTTTCTCTATGGTTGGATAATGTATCTGTTTTTATCTATAGATTTCATTACTCTTTGGAAAGGAGTTTCTGACTAAAAATCTGTATATTTTGGGTTTTTTAAGTAGTTAACATTGGGCTCGTAATTTTATATACCCATTCTGCTTGTATAGTACCACTAACATCTGGTCATATTAGATGATGCACTTGATCTGATGGTTGGCTGCTGGGAGAAAAGGACATAATTGTCAAATAAATTGGATTTTGTTCATATTTTTTATCTTTTGGCGTTCTATGGGAGATGGACTTTGCATTACTTTGGTCTTAGTGCAAATGAGGCCTTCTCTTAGATCTTTCAGGGACTTGTTCAGCTAATCTGATATTTAAGTCATCGGTTTTTCAAACTGTTCTTGAAACAATTGATGAGAAGATATATCTGCATTTAGTGAAAACGTTGTCCTCTGCATGGAAGAGATCACAATAAGCTGAATCTACACACCTGTCACATAGCTCCGCATCACTAGTGCCTGCAAGTTGCTCTAGCTGTTGACATGGATTTAACAGAGCAAGAGTAGTTTATATTAGCCACAGCCAAATGTATGTCTTGTTGAGGAGTTTATCGCCATGATGCCTACTGATTCAGTTTTTTGAGAAAGTTTTAATTTCCAAAAAGAGAAAGTCCTGGTTGTTGCTGGTTTTAGTCTAGGAGATTCTTATTCATGGTTATAGTGCAGATTTCGTAACTTTGAACAATGTGTTGCAGGAAAACAGCTTATGCTTTATGTTGCAGAGTTGGTTCCAAGACATCCTGGACGGACCAAGAAGCAAGAGCCCGCGTCCACCACGAGTACTGGAGCTTCGAAATCCGGCAAGGGCGGGAAAAAGAAGAGATAGTGAAACGTTGTTGCGAATGCATTGTCACAGTCGTAGTTCAAACATTAGTGAATTTGGCAGAGGCTTTTCTTCTTTAATTCAAACGTTGCAGTTTGCGATTGTTAAATAAAATGGTATGAATATCAGAGAAATTAAGGTGTTGCGAAAGCATCTCGGTATGCTGAAGGTGTGGCGAAAGCATATCTCGGTACGTTGAAGGTGTTGATAAGCTTAGATGTGAGAAATACCAAAATGGAAGAACGTCGTGACAAAGTCCAACAAGTACTGTTCCACGTGAGCTTTCACCAAAAAATTAGTGCCCTTTTCTTTTTCTTCTTGTGTCCTGTGACTTTGTTACAAACGCACTGATGGATTTAAATGGGCTTCATTCCTCGGTAAAATAAATGTATTTAGTATTCTGAGAAATGCAGGCTCGAAAAAGTTTTGGAGGATGCTGAAATGAAAGACAGAACTGTTTATCTCGACAACTCTAAATGAAGCATGGGCTGCTCCCAACTACATCCTCGATCTCTGCCTGCAAAGCTCTTTGGAATAGGGGAGATGAATTCTCAAGTTCTTAAAACACCTCATAATTATTAGAGGTGAGCATAATTCTAAGGTAAAATCAGAAAGCCGAGAACCAGACTGATAAGAATGAGTCTGACTCCAAGTTTTAAAAATTAGGGAATCTGTTCTGACGGACAGGTTTTAAATTTTAGATGGAGAATCTGTAAAAAGTTTGTGTTTTTCTTATTCTATGTCTTCGTGCGATCACGTGACATTTATGTCATATGTAATCTAAAATCACTAAATTGAGCTTTGATTTCCAACGGTAGTCATGATTAAAATTTTTATTTTATTAATATTTCATAATTTTCGTATGTTTAAATATGAGTCGTGATTATTGAATTGTATAATCTCTGCAATCGTTTAATTAAAAGAAGAGGTGAAACCTAGGTATATCTTGAAATATCTGATAAGGTGATTTCAAAAATTAAAAAACATGCTCCGGCTGGTAGATTCAAGGTTTCAAGTGAAAACTAGACGAGACCTAAAACTACTCACCTCTAGTGATTATATCTTTAGACGAGAAGGCCTTTCTACGGTGTATAGCTGTTAGGGGTGTCAACGGTTCGGTTCGGTTCGGTTCGATTTTTCTTTTAAAACCGAACCGAACCGTTAGGAAAAATTTCCGAACCGAACCGAATGAGATTCGAACTAAATACGAACCGAACCAATTTTTCAATTTTTGGTTTTTAGCTTTCAGTTTTCGGTTTTTGCATTTGTTTTTTTTTTATTTTTTTTGTTGTTGTATATATTTTTTGTTTCCAAGAAATAAACTCTTATCGATTTGTTGGTTTAGTTTGGTTCGGTTCGGTTAACCAATAAAAACCAAACTGATAAAAATAATTTCGGTTTTTAATGAGAACCAAACCAAAAAAAACTGAATTTTTCGGTTTGGTTCGGTTTTTGACGCCCTTAATGTGTTGCTCTAACAACTAAGGGAGTTGATTTTTCGGCAGAAGCATACTTCATGACCCTTGATTATTTGAAGATGATGTGGAGAAGGATTGATTTCTTGCGTTCTATTCTTGAGAGGGGGTACAGATTCGTCTTCATAGTATGGGAATATCCATCTCTTTTCTGATATACGTTTTACCTGAAGATATTTGATTCTTGATTGGAGCAACACAAATTACTGATTACTTTGGGCTACTTTGTTGATGGATGAAAAGAGAGAGAGAGAGAGAGAGAGAGAGAGACCACAATCACCATACATCAAGAAAAATTGTATTTGTGCTTGAATTGTTAAGAAGCAATTTTACTTGTGCTGTATTAGGCTGTAGCATACATTCGGACGTGAGAACTTAGTTCACTTTTTGTTTGTATTGTGCCGCCTAATTCATATCTAGACGGGTCCCTCTACTAATATGCTACAAGCCACTTTGTTAATATACAATCTCAAGATGCCATGCTCGACATAGCTTCTCTTTTTCAAAAAGAGAACCATTCTTCTCACTTTTGAAAGTGTTTTTGACGAAATATATTTCTTTTTACCAGTTGATTTTTTGTGAACGAAATGCCAAAAATTTCAAAAAATATTCTTGAAAGTTGTTTTCCGTAAAACAAATTAAATCTAAGAATGAAAAAATATTTTGATGAAATTAGTTATAAGCAAATAGAAGATGTTATTATAATCTCAATCATTATTATCTTTTTATTTTTATTAATTTTTGTATCAGGTTTAAAAAAAACATACATTATTTTCATTTTTTCCTTGAAAAATCAAGATGCGTTAGAATTTTACCCTAGAAAAATCACAAAATGAAAATTTAGGGGGATTATATATCGATTGAAATTCTGAGAGGACAAAAAAAATAAAAATTCTGAGAGGAAGCGTGCACCACTCAGAAAGATTTAAGGGAGATTTGTGTAATTCCATTTCTAGAGCAATTACATGAGACGTTTGCTAATATTTCAGAGAAATTCTTCTGTAATCAATTGAGGAGCCCTAAAAGCATAAACATGTTCAAGATTAAAGAGGCTGTCGAAACAAGATCGAAATCCCGCATTTTGTTCCATGTTAGTACTGAAGGAAACCGAAGCAATCTACCGGGAAAAACAAAAAGAAACGCCTGCCGCGCTTTCAACCACTTGGAACAACTCGAATCTTCAGCTCTGGAGGGCCTTGTACATCATAGACTGATACAGCGGCCGGAGATGAAGATTATACCCTCAAGGCTCAAAGTATTTGCTTTCTTCAAATGTCTGACATTTGGGCTTTAAAGTTCTGACTTGCCCGTCTTTGAATTTTTCTTCGAGTCTGGTTTTCTAATTCCTTTCCACCATTTTTGTAATCGGAAGGAGAGTTTGTCTGCATGTCCCTTTATTGCTTCCCCAGTAGTTTTGATGCCTTCTGTTAGTTTCTGCTTCCAGTCACCCTTTCTGCTCTCCTTGTCTCTCAAAACTTTTCCCTGGAAAAGAGATGGTTCAAGATAATAAGCATAAATATCGTCTTTCTTGTGATGCAAAACGAAGAGGACTCGTTCAAAGATCTGCATACCAATTTTGAGGGGAAGGGTGGATCCTCATCTTCATCTTCTTCATCATCATCTTCCTCACCTAAGTTTTTCATGTTCATCAATTCGTCTTTTGAGTACATCTTCATGCTGGGTGCTCCCGGCATACCCTGTAAAAAACATAACCGGTATAAAGTCTGACTATAGTAAAAGGGTAACATTGCCTATGACTTCAGGATTGTGGAAGATAATTACCTCCATCGATCTCAAGATCTTCTCCATTTCGGCATCCTTAGCTGGTTTGGGCATAAAAGCTTCTCCGGGAGTCCTATCCTATTGCACAATATTGGGGATGAATGTGTTAAATCCTATTCAAGGATCCATTTGCAAACCAAACTAGACGTCCTGTGTTTTGGGACTCCAAGAGAGTAATACTGATTAATGATGACTGTTCGAAAGGAGAATCGAGTAAATGTGCACTCTAGAAGTACATACAAGATTATTCAAATATTGCCAACTCCATTGCTTTCTCACTACTTAAATGTTGTCAATCTCAACCATATATGGCCATAGATTCCCATCCCACCTTATTCCTAAACTTCTAAGTCTCCACATGACAGGGCTATAACTTAAGAACGATCTCATGCCGCATCGTCCTTGGGGAGCAGAAAAATTGCACAAGAATGAATTAAAATTACCATGCCATTTTTTACAAATATTTATCAAATATATGAGAATGTGGTTTTTCAGTTATGTACCATAGATGTAGCTCCACTGCTTCTCTGCACTAAACTAACATATGTGAGACTGGACTCTCTGAAACTTCAGTGACATTCATATTGAAAGGTCTGAATTATCTATGTGATTTATCAAACAGTGGTAGAACATGATGTCAACACGATATTGTTTCATTTGCTAAGCCAGAAGATTAACACGGAAAGCAAGAGACAATAGAGAGACAATAGAGTAAAATATCGAGCATACGTTTGTTCAAATAGCTAAATCCATGAAATTGAGTCCTAAAAGCAAGATAAAAATGTACCTTAGGAAGTGGAGGTGGCTTGGAACTGCATGCTCTACTAAGGTCTTTACAGAGAAAATCAACCAGTGAATCTAATTGGGGCTTGGAGTTATATAAATACTCAGCAACATCAGTATCAGAGTAACCCATGACCTGCATTTTCCAGTTAAGGAAACAATTTTAATGTTGGTCTAGCGTCTAGTGCAATTCAGAAGTGAAAGCACCAAATATGCTTCAATAGCATGAATTTCCACTCAGGGTAATCCCATCCCATTACTGAAAAGAACAAAGGAAGTTTATCCAGCTATCTTCCATCAATATGAAAGGCAAGGGACAGGGAAACAATTATTCTGCAAGATCACATTAGCCAAACAGGTCGATCGAGTTTGATTGACAAGATGCCACCAAAGCGAGGATCCTTATGAAAAAACGACTTGAGTAATGAGTAGGTAGAGCACGAAAGTCTAACCTCTTGACAAGCTCTTTCGATAGTCTTGCACTCGGAATTGCATATCCCTTCAGTATCTTGGTCTACAAGCTGAAATAGAAGAAACAGAGATGAAAATGTCCTTACGCACAACACTCTCTCCATCGACATATTGGCATGCAAAGAAAGAAGCACATCAACATTGTTTGCACCATATTCGTTCATCGAACTACCCACATATATGTATAAGCTCCCGACTAAAACAAACTAGCAAGAACATAGAAAAGCATTGAGGTAATAAATTGCGCCGACTGTCATGTCACTTACTCTCTGTGCCAATGACAGGATGACTTCTAGCTCTAACATGCAACATCCACCATACTTATAAATTGTTCAAATTACAGTTAATCCCGCTTTGCACCTATACGTGTACCACCAACAACCAAAGAACTCGGCCATTCGGCCATTTGTGCACGCATTTTTTTCCTCAAGGTGCCAACGGGCACTTCAAGAAAACATCTCAGGAATGACAACAAATGATCCTGTCAATCTCCTTAGGTTAGTCCTAGTGCTATTCCGGCGTCCACATGCATGTGCCTCATACCTTATGCTGAAACGCGCATAAATAGCAGAATGAGGGACACCAAGTATCCGCATTAACGACCGTACCTCCAATTTATCCCCTTGCTCGACGATATCAATCTTGAGCATCCAATCAGCTTCCTCCTTCTTCAAATTACAGATGTTCTCGGCGATCTCAATCACTTCATACTCCGAGATCTACCAATCACCAACCAAAAAAAAACCACCATAAAAATATCAATCGTATGCCAATCCGTACAAAAAAGAAAAAAAAAAGACCCGCCTCCGGATTCCCGCGAAGCAGCAGCAACGCCGAGCACCCAGAACGAACAAAAGTCCGTACCTTCTTGGGAGCGATCTGGGCTTGCTTCTTCTGCACCTGGCGGTACAGCTGGGTCGCGACCTTCTCGCAGACCTGGCACCTTATGAACGGCACGTCCTCCTTCCGGGCGGCCGAAGCCGGTTTCTTGGCGCCCTCCGCGGCGGGCAACCGCGTCCACGCGAGGACCACCAGGCACAGCACCGCCGCAGGTGCGGCGTGGATCCTCGCCATGTCGCTCTCCGAGGAACTACGGAAGGCGGCGGCGGCGGCGGCGGCGGCGGCCGAGATTCTCCCGATTCGACGAAGAAGCTCGGGTGGAGAGAATGGGAAGAGCTTGACGGTGTTTTTGAGAGTGAGCGTGGAAGTGACGGGGAACGAGAACGCGCGACCAACCGTAGGTTCGGAGAAATTGGGGTTGACGTGTTCCGCTGATTCTGATTGGCCACCTCGAGTCTACTTGGCATCGGGACGGGAGCCACCCTTTTTATAATAAAAGAAATTTCCTTTTTTTTGGCGCAAGAAAAATCATTACTTTACATTGGTTTAGTGTACGTTTGCTAATCATTCTATTTTTTAAAATAATTTATATTCCAAAATAGTATTTTCTTATTCTACTCCCTAAATGAGATTCTAAACACGTTTTCGATTCCTAAAATAGAAAAAAAAAGAAATTGCATTTCATACGACTCAATTTTTTTTAGTGACAAAAAATTTATTTTAATTTTTTTTCTTTTTTTTCTTTCTTCTCTCTTTTCTTCTTCCTCTAGCCAGTTGCCGAGCCTTAGTGATTGCAACCAGCCAGAGACGAGAGCCAACAACCTCCCTAGCCTTAGGGATACTCGCCATGGCTGGGCAACCTCGCCAAATTAGAGCGAGATCGAGCGATCGACGATCGACTAGAAGAGGAAGAAGAAGAAAAAAAAAAAGCAAAAATGTCATGGTTTTAGAAATTGGTCGGAGGAAGAAAAAAGTAACTTTTTTCTACTTCTTATTTTCGTTCAGAAATAATAATAAAAAATTAGCTCATGTTACCAAATAGATTTATATTCATTTTTTGTTCTAAGGATTAAAAGAACGGAAAAAAAAAAAGAGTCAAGAATTAACCAATTATCAAATAGGGTCTAATAATCTTCTTCATTAGACATTCGTTGGAGCACTTGCGCTTGATGTGTTCAACAAAATTTCCCAATGAAGCAAGAAACATGCGATACTGAGTGTTCTTAAAGGTGTGTTACCTCTTTTGAGTAACTTTTGTGAGCAGCTGTAGATTAGAAGAAATTGGGGTTACATGTTCTGTTGATTCTAATTGGCCGTTGCAGGTCTACTTGTCACAGGAACAAGATCCCCCTTTTTATAATTGACATAGAGGGATTATATTATGAAAAAACCTTAAACTAGTACATATATGACAAATATACCTCAAACCGATATATTTATGATAAGAATTTTCCTTTATTAGTTTTCATTAAATTTTACTGTTAAATTGATAAATTAAATGACACGTAGAAGGACCGGTTCCCAATCCGATCTAATTCCATGGAATTGGACCAAGAGGACCAATTCCTAAAATTGGGAATCGGGGATTGGACCAGTTGATCTTAAGATTGGAAACGAATCGAATCATTGCAAGTCTAGTCCAACAAAACCAGTCACTTTTTTTTCCCCTGTATTTGATGGAAGAAAAAAAGCTGGTAACTTTTATTTTTTAGTTAATACCCTGAAAAACCCTAAACTGGTACACTTGTAATAAATTTACCCCAAACTATTTTTTTACCATAAAAAATCCCAAACTGGTATATCTTTGACAAATTTACCCCAAACTGGTACACTTGTGACAAATTTACCCTCTGTTAGTTTTCATTAAATTTTACTATCAAATTATTTAGTTAAATAACACGTAACAGTTGACTGATATAATAATTTGGGATTTTACCTCTATTTGTCATAATTTACAATTTTTGTGATTTTTTTGTGGCATTAATCCAATTTAGCGGATATAAATTTACCAATTTGGGGTTTTTTGCGGTTAAATAAATTAGTTTGGGGTAAATTTGTTATAAATGTACCAGTTTATGGTTTTTTATAGTCAGTAGGGGTAAATTTGTCACAGGTATAGCGGTTTGGGATTTTCTCATGGTCAAAAAAAAATAATTTGGAGTAAATTTGTCACATGTGTACCAGTTTGGGTTTTTTAGGGTATTAACCCCTTTTATTTTTGAAGAAGTTAAAAAAAAAAAAAAAAAAAAAAAAAAAAAAAAAGGGATTTATTTGGCCTAGTCCGAATTCCCCTTAGAATCAAAAGGACCAAAGACCAGATCAACACTCTCTAGAGCTAGACCTACCAACTAGTTTGGTTCGATGTGGACAGTCTGTTTTGCATTCCCTTAATAATATGTGGCAATTAACAAGTGTACCAATTTAAGATTTTATCTTTCGTTTGTCACAGATATACTAGTAATAGTAAGTGATTTTTCGAGACATTAATCTAATTTAATGGAAATTAACGGAGGATAAATTTGTCATAAATATACAAGTTTATGATTTGTTTAATCAAAAAAGTTAATTTTGGGTAAATTTATCAAAAGTATACCAATTTAGAATTTTTGATAACCAAAAAATTATTTTGAGGTAAATTGGTCATGGGATACATTTTTTGTGGTAATAACCCTTAACATAAACATGCAAAAGTGAAAAATTGTGAACGCAAAAAATTCTATTATTTGGCGCAAGAAAAATCATTACTTGTGTTTCCCTTCTACTCTCCATCAGGCACTTCTTGCAGAGGTTATGCATAATCTGTTCGACAAAATGTCCCAATGAAGAAAGAAACATGCGTTACTAAACGTTGTTAAAGGTGTTATTTCTTTTCAGTAACTTTTGCGAGGCTTCTTGGTCGAAACTTAATGACCAGGGCAGTCCGATGGTGGCGCAGGCTCGGGGTTTCGCGAAGTTTGCTTGGTCAGCTGGATTTTTTTAGCCAAAAGGTGAGTTCGACCTGGTCAAACGGGGTGACAGTAATGGAGAAAAGCTTCATATAGGTTCGTGGCCAATAAGATTCACGTTTACTCTGTATCTCTCCCATTCTTTGTGATTCTTGATTGGTTGTTTGACTCTGTGTCCTTGAGGCTGCTTAAATTTAGAGCATAACGCTAACAGAACGATTAGATATCCAATCAAAGTATCAACCGCCACTGCAATAGATTTGCGTATAGGTTGAGCGATGTGTTACTTTGAGACAGGACCTCACTCAGAATCAGAGTCCAATACTCCAACACTTTTCCAGTTTCTGATGCTCCTGTTATTGGCAATTTAAGATTGAGATGCAAAAGGGATATTAAGATGGTCTGAACAATAGGATGATCAATGTCAAATTACCAAACATAATATAATGATCAATGTCAAACTAGAGTAAGTTCTTGTGCATATAATTTTTCACATACTATCTCAAGAACCTAATTGTTGTTTAGAGCACGGTATTTAGCAGTGCAATGACATAAGTTTTCAGCGAGTAATTGCGTCACAGGTTTCCTTGTTTCTCTCTATTTTCAGTCCATAGTGTGCATTCATTCATTGCTCTAAACACTGCAACTGTTCATCGTGGCTTCACATCACTGCGGACTTGTTTCAAATCCTGCAGAGAAGGGATTTCAGAGTCCAAAGTTCCAATTACATTTTAGATCTGCAACTTTTAGCAGCTCGAGTTGTGATCTGGTATGCCAATCCTGCAGTATCTCCACGAGGAGCGTTGATCGGTTATAAGTTACGGGCGGCACCCGAATCACTGTCAGTTAAATATTATACTAGTAAATATTCATAACTCATAACCAATCAAACGCATGGTTGCAGAATACTCCCTTTAACCATGGATGGAGTAAGATTAACAGATGGCAGATTATCTCAGAGTCACCGGCATGAATGGAATCCTACCAGCACGGAAACCTTTTCAGTTTTCCACCCCAGGAGACGGTAGGATTTTGCAAAAGGATTGCGGACGACAATTTTCTGGAGGCAAAGCGTAATTAATCCTTTAAAATTCTGGTTGAACTTTGCAATGCGGACCGGCTAATCAGCTGGATCTCGTGAGAATCTGCAGAATGTGATGATGAATTCATCAACACGACATGAGAACGAGCTAAAAAGTGATGCTGGTGCATGACTGCATTGACTGGGTCGATGCTTCAGATGGTGTATAAAAGATTCTGGGTAGGACATGAACCCGAACGCATGCGGACATAAATTGGTTCGTCAACTTCCCTGCAACTTTCTTGCTGGCAGATTAATCTACTAAAGGGTTAGTTTCGAAACCATTTAACAATTAAATTTGCATATCTTGCTTGGTGGGCTCATTGGATGATTAGTGGTCGGCTCATACTCCTTGATGGGTAGTTACACATTTGTTTTTGCACTAACAAAAGCATACCAAAATGAATGATTCCGCAAATATAATCAAACTTGGTCTCTATCAATCACATGTATTGTTTTATAAAAAAATAGGCAGCTTCGCCAGCAAGCCGTCAAGAAAATCGAGCTAATATATGATCATGACATGAATTAACACCAAAAGAAAGTATTCGCCATCAAGGAAAATATGTAGGCATAAATAGTTGACATTTCTCATTAACTAATTATTTCGAGCAACGCTAGAATTATTTTTAAGAAAATATCTTCCGAATTATTCGTTTCCCTCTGAATAAACCGAATCAGCTTTTTCTTAAATTTCAAGAAGTGAAATGCAAGTGGGTGGGAGCCGACCACTTTCTTAAGGTCTAGAGGAAAAAAGAAAAAACAAAAAACAAAATAAGGGGCATATTCTCTGGTATCCTCCTAAACTTTATTAATATATTGATTAATTTTTTTTTTTGGTCATACTCTATTCCTATTCTATACTCACTTCCGAGACTTGTGCCCTATCTTGTAGGGCGTGGGAGTCGCAACCCCTCGAAACTTACGCGTCCCTACCCCCATCCTTCCTGGCGAGAAGGTTTATTAATCACCTCCCCTTCCATTCAGGGGTTCGCCCTAGTGGTTCAATTTTGATTCCAAAACCAATAGTGTTAACAAACCAATTTAATAATCTTACATTTGGAATATGAAATGATTTATTCTTTCGCTCTCTCTGAGTGTTGACAAGTTCTATCTAAGCTTGCTTATTCCTTCGTGCTATATTTTAACGAAAATGACACAAATGATCATTGAATTTTGATTTAATGTACAATACAATCACTGAGCTTTTAATTTATTTAATATAGTTAATGAATTCTAGCCAAATATACAATGTCATTTCTAAACTTTTAATATGCTCAACGTGATCCATAAATTATTGGTAAATATTAATATAATCCCTAAACTATATAAAAATATTTAATGTTATTCTTTCGTTAATTCAAGTTCACAAAATCCACTATGTAGCTTCCCATTCGTATAATTTGAATAGTGGGGAAAAAATTTACATATAAATTATCCGCATAAGATATTCATTTCAAATCAAATAAAAAAATTTCCACATGGAATATTTAAAGCCTCGAATTTGTTTCCTTCATTTTCTAAAGTAGATAAGTAAAAGGATGGATATATTGACTCATTTTTATAGAAGTTTAATTCAATTTATAATGATAGATGTCATCAAAGAATTAATGTTCAAGCAAACAAAATGACTATATTAAATATTTATCAATAGTTTAGAGGCCATATCAAGTCAATTAAAAGTTTAGAAATGATATTATACATTGGGCGAAGTTTCAGAACCGCATTATTTAGAATTAAAAATTCAGGACGGCGAAATTCGATGTTATGATCTCTTTTCTTTAATTGAGTCATATGAAAGGCAAGCAAGACTCCCATTTTGGGGAGCGTTGCTTTAGGCCCAATCAAGATCTGTGAAGTGTCATGAGTGAGAATAAAGGGAAGTGGGCCACCTCGAAAGGCATCCAAAGACAGATGTACAAATCAAGGCAGCAATCCAACGACTCGATTAACCAATAAGAATAAAAATATAGAGAGAAAAGGGAAAAGACAACTGCCTTAAGTCAAACTAATGATGGGACATGCCCGCTCCATCATTTGCTCCAGTCAAAAGTTGTACAGAAACCAATACACCTGAAAAAAAAATTAAAAACCAACAACTCACAGCTAAATTGACCCATAAATAATGACCTCTTTTTCTTTCAACCAAGGAATTCATTTTCCTCCCACTAATGGAATTCTTGTAACTATTGTTTGTGGAGAGACGTGTTCTTTCGTCAAATTGCTTTGGGAGGTCAATAATTAAAGGTGTTAAACGCCTTTCTAGCTATGTCAATTCAATAAATTTTTAAAAGGTTAATACCCTAAAACCCCAAACCAGTGTGACACCCGCGACAAATTTACCCAAACTATTTTTTTGACTACCAAAAACCCCGAACCCAGTATATATGCATGATCTACCCTCAGTTAGCTTCCGTTCGATTTTTCCGTTAATTTTGCTGACGTGGTTGCCGACGTGGCAAGCCATGTGAAAATTCATAAGTTTAATACCATTAAAAATCCCAAACTTGTATATTTATGACAAATTTACCACAAACCGGTATATTTATGACAAATTTACCCCTTGATATATTTACGACAAATTTACTCTAATTAATTTTTTCAATCATAAAAAACCTGAATTGGTACATGTGCGGCACATTTACCATCTTTCAATTTTCCCAAATTTGACTGAGTTGTGATGTTCAATCAATTTTATTTTTCGGATTACTCTAACATTGCCTCCATATCATTAATACTTAATTTTTTTTATTTTTATTGGAATCATTATTAGAAAATATTCAAAGACTACCAAATGTGCACTTCATTCTTGTGCCGAGAGGATGCCCATTAACTAAAAGATGGACAGATCGCTTGCGCACATATACAAAAGAAGTGCACATATTGTGATTGCTTCACTCGTTTTTGGTTTGTGACAAACTTGGCTTTATGTTTATATGTCTCAGCCCCACATGGTTTACTACTTGTCCGCAATATGTTTGTACGCTTACATATTACTCTTACTTTCCTGGTCCTTATTGGCGTTACGTAGTCTTTCCTTCCTTGAATCGTAAGTGTCAAAATTTTAACATGGAACTTGCATGTGAATGGTATGAGTGACTCGCACATCACATGCTCATTGAAATGCCGGAACCAAAATCACTTATGTTTGTCGCTAATTTCAGGTGTGCTTTGAGTGTGATTCTTTTGTATATGTGCGCAAGCAATCTATCCATCTTTTAGTTAATGGGCATCTTCCTGGCACAAGAATAAGTGCACATTTGGTAGCCTTTGAATAGTTTTCTAATAATGATTCCAATAAAAAAAATCAAGTATTAATGATATGAAGGCAATGTTAGAGTAATCCGGAAAATAAATTTGATTGGACATCACAACTCAATCAAATTTGGGAAAATTGAAAGATGGTAAATGTGCCGCACGTGTACCAATTTAGATTTTTTATGATCGAAAAAATTAATTTAGAGTAAATTTGTCGTAAATATATCAACTTGGGGTAAATTTGTCATAAATATACCAGTTTGAGGGTAAATTTGTCATAAATATACCAGTTTTGGGTTTTTAATGGTATTAAACTTATGAATTTCCACATGGCTTGCCACGTCAGCAAAATTAACGGAAAAATCGAACGGAAGTTAACAGAGGGTAGATCTGTCACATATGTACCGCCAGGTTGTGGTTTTGGTGGTCAAAAAAATAGTTTAGGGTAAATTTGTCGCTGTTATGCCAGGTTTGGGGTTTTTAAAGTATTAACCATTTTAAAAAACTAACTTTTTATATATAGCTTTTTTCAAGATGTTATTGCGGGATTGCAATATCTGCTCCGACAAGTCTCATAGTTTTCGTTAAGCATGGAAATGAGGATCTTATTTATTAGATAAAGTGCTCAATTTCGTTTTCAATTTGCGCTATAGAGCTTGAACTCCGCCAAACAAAAGAAAGTAGGGGGACCAGATTCATCGTAGTAGTGTTCGAATTGGAAAACGAATAAAGCTAAATAAACCATCTTTAGCAAAAATTATGTGAAGTCACTGAAGGCAATTCTTTTGGCAATTCAATTCATAAGAGGAAGGGGAGAGATTTTCTCCTTCGTTTGAAGGGGAGCAACAGAGCAAGAAAAGATTTTTGACCTGTGGTCAACCGCCAAATTTTTCCCCTAATCGGTTTGCTTCGTATTCCCCCCCGAAACAAACCGTGTATTCAGGAACCGAGATGCGTGGGGGAAGAAACCCAAAAACAGCGTACCTCCGAATTTGACCAGAAAGAAAAATGGAAAAGGAGACGACAATTGAAAACTCACGAGGGTGGGTGGCCGGTGCTGTAATTTCGGTCAGCATCGAGGTCAAATTGAGCGTCGGTGGGAGGAAGGGACGCACGGAATCGCGGGTTAAATTCTGCAGCATCTCCAGAGAGAGAGAGAGAGAGAGAGAGAGAGAGAGAGATGGAGGGTGCTTTTCGTTGAAGAGAAGGCGAAAATTTTTCTTTGGAGGAGAACACTTTGTACCCAGGGAGAGAGGGAGAGGGAGAGGGAGAGGGAGAGAGAAGGAGAGAGATTCTTTGGTGGGTTCTTGGGGTTGAACAGGGACGGAAGGAGCGAGCGAGGGGCCTCCCGGGGTCATGGGAGGGTCGAACGAATCCGTCTCCGTCGATGCAGAGAAGATCCATCTCGGTGGAAAGGTACCGTCTTTGTCCCGAATTCGCAGGCGTTTCGCAAATGGGTGTCCTCGATTTCGGTCTGCCGTCGAATCCTGCATTTCCCTCCTCCGGAATCTTCACGATGACGAGTCCTCATGCGCCGCTTCGGATTTTTCTGTTCTTTCTTGCTTGTGGGTAGCGCGAGCTCTGTCGAAAGGCGAGACTCTTGGGGCTGCATCTGGAATTTGCTGGTCTTTTGGCCGTGTTTTGATTGCTGATTGTGGTGGGAGATGAACAAAGGCTGAGACCTTTTCGTCGTTTTAACGCTTCGTTAGCAGGATGAGGGAGAAAAAAGTCCAGGCTTAGTTAGCTCGTTCTTTTTCTGTTCTTCATTCTTGCCTCAAGTCGTGAGATTGAAGCAATATCCTGCGTTTCTTCCGTTTTTGCCGATTAGAATGGAGGGCTTCTTCGTTTCGTAGATTTACGTTTGGTTTTCATTTTTCCAATTGTGTTGGTATTTTTGTCATATGCTTTGATCGATGTTGATATCTGCCATAGCCATTTCGGAGCTTGCTTCTGATCTGATTCTGGACCTGTTTTTTTTTTCCTCTTTTCATTGGTGATTATTTTTGCATTAGTACCATTGAACATTCTCTTTTATGCGAAAGCAGTCTATTTTGGATGCCTTAATTATATTTGGACTGTATGTTCCTTGATTGACTGGTATGATGATGTGCGTTAATGGTCTATCGGGCGTTGCTGTTGTGCTTTGATCTATGGGATACCTTGCTTAATGTTTGATGATTTCCATGTGGATTATCTGATATCTTTGTTTTTCAAATTCAGTCATTGTGAGTAGCAGCCCGAAGCAATGCTCTTTGTCTTATAATGTGCTTGTTTTTTCTGAATCATCATAGAATGTCTTTTATTGTGTTGTCTTTCTCACTACCAATGATTGAAATTTACAACTACGATTTTGTGCCAGCTGTTTCTTCTACGTTGTTTTGTGGATGCAATCTACCATATAATTGCGTGTACTCTAGGGAGCCCTTCTATATAGGGCTGGCAAAATGGACAAAAGCGATTTGTTTCTTACTTGAGGATTTCACATCACTGTGGTGTGCTGACTTAAAGATATTTACTGAGGTTAATTTATTGATTCCAGAACATGAAATGCCGGTGGTCGAACATTTTTTGCGGTCATGCTAAATGGAATTGACCTTTTGTCTGTTGTTGAACAATTCCTCTACAAACTTTTGTTTGGTTCGATAACTGATAATGGTCTATCTATGTCTGACTCTGAATATTTCTGGCAATTTTATTTGTCTTTTACCAGGAACATCTTATTCGAACCGTTTCCGGTTCAGTCAATGTTATAGTATATGGAGATCCAGATAAGCCAGCATTAATCACCTATCCAGATTTAGCTCTTAATTGTAAGTGCTATTTAGTCAATGTGTTTTTCCTTGTTTCATTTGTTCTACTCTAAACATTATCTTACCTCTTATAGAAAATTAGCCCCATTAGTCAAGTGTCAAGAATAAAAATGAAGTGCTGCTTTAGTTTCCCAATGCTTGTTATCTACTTAACATTTTTGGTCTGGAATGCACCCACAATACAGGTGCAGCACATAGGTGTCCGTGTCATATTATCGTGCTAATGTTCTTTCTCCGTTCTTCTTGAATGGATCGTTCATTTTCTTATCTATTTATTCTAGTGAATTTGTTCGGTACCTTGTAAGTTTTAAGATATCACCATTTTTAGTGCAACGTCCAGGGTAAATTTGTCGCAGAAGTTTTCCTGAGTTCTTATTATACTTGTTGCTTCTTTTTTCTTCTTATGTAGTCATTCTTCAGAAGGTGTTTATATGCAATCTTTGAAATTTCTCTTCCCCTAATAAGCTTGCGTTTTCCCTGGATTTTTTGCATCAGATATGTCCTGTTTCCAAGGATTGTTCTTTTGTCCTGAAGCAGCTTCTTTGCTTCTCCACAACTTTTGTATCTATCACATAAGCCCTCCTGGACATGAGGTCTGTTAATTTATTGATTTGGGAGATGAAATGTTCATTATGTAACTTCATTTTGCCCTATCTATACAGGTGTTGTACTGAATTTCTTAGTGCCATTATTAACGTAATTCCTTCATTTGGACTTCCACAAGTGTTCTTGCAGTTGGGAGCTGCTACAATTTGTCCAGATGATCCTGTACCTTCTCTTGATGGTTTAGCTGATCAGATCATCGAGATCCTAAATTATTTTAGGTAATTATGGGTGACGGTCTTTGCTGCTTTCATTCTATCTTAATAGCGGAAAACGGAATAATCTCTTAGTCTTTGGGGTAGGTGAATATTTGTTAGCATGCTTAGTTATTGCTACTTACAGTCAGAGAGATAGAAGGGTATTTCCGGGCTATGTCCTGTTATTCTTTTTAGCATATTCTTCCTTCTGTAGTTATGATTTTGTTGCTGATCAAAGCTTATCTCATCATTAGGCTCGGTGCAGTTATGTGCATGGGGGTCACTGCTGGTGCTTACATCCTCACCTTATTTGCCGTACGTATTCCCATGAAAGTAATTACAAGGAACTCCAACACATATGGTGCTTATAGACTTGCTTTTGTATTGCAGATGAAATATAGGGAGCGTGTTCTTGGGCTAATATTAGTATCACCTTTATGCAGAGCTCCTTCTTGGAGTGAATGGTTCTACAATAAGGTCCCATTAAAACCTTCTGCTTATTGTAGTTTCAGGATGTTAGGTAGTTCCTGGAACTAAAAAGCTACTCATGATTTTTTAGGTTATGACAAACCTGCTATATTATTACGGCATGTGTGGATTGGTGACGGAGTACTTGCTCAGCGGTATTTCAGCAAGGTGTTATGATCTTTTAATCTTTTTTCTAGTATCATTTCATGTTGAGTCGTAAATAGGCTTTTTCCTGGTCTACTGAAAGCAAATTTTCTAAATCATTACAGGAAGTTCGAGGTAGCAGTGAAGTTCCAGAATCAGACATAGTTAGAGCTTGTAGAAAAGTAGAGTTCTTTAACCGTTTCCCATTCTCTCTCTCTCTCTCTCTCTCTCTCTCTCTCTCTCTCTCAAACACACATGATGTATTCTTTGCCATAATTTTCATGTTTATGTCTTCAGTTGCTTGATGAAAGGCAAAGTGCAAATGTTACGAGGTTTCTGGAGGCAATTAACAGGTAAAAGCAGGAATCTTTTTTTGTTGCTTATGATGGAATATTTTGGCATGTCTGCCATTTCCTTTAAATTATTTCCTTGCGTAATCCAAGCACCTTTCAACTACTTTCAGAAGACGTGATATTACTGGTGGATTAAAGAGACTGAGATGCCGAACACTAATATTTGTCGGCGAGCATTCTACTTTTCACTCGGATGCTATCCATTTGATGTCAAAGCTGGATAGGAGATACAGTGCCCTAGTTGAGGTACTTCCGTTCTCCGTTTGCCTTCATAAGAACTTTCATGAAGCCCTCACTCTTCCTTTTTTAGTCGTTTTCTGATTTGTGGTTGATAAACGTGCGAGGAAAAATTGTGGATGGTCAAATGCCCTTATTAACGAATGTTGTTTCAAAACTGGTGTGCAGGTCCAGGCTTGTGGATCAATGGTGACAGAAGAGCAGCCACATGCAATGCTGATCCCCATGGAGTACTTCCTCATGGGGTACGGATTGTACAGGCCGTGCCAGTTCAATGACAGCCCGAGGAGCCCTCTCAGCCCGTCTTGCATCTCTCCTGAGCTCCTCTCTCCCGAGAGCATGGGCTTGAAGCTCAAACCGATAAAGACTCGGGTCACTCCCGAGGACTCGGATTGAATCGACCGGGGTAGGATCGGATCAAAGTTAGAGTTTCTTTTCTTCTTTTTTCTTTCAATCATCGCTCGCACGGTATTTTTTCTTCTTGTTTCTTTGATTTTTGATTGGTTCGGGGTGGGGAGGAAGGGTACAAAGTTCAGTTGGGGAGGGAGAGGGCAATGTAGATAGTGGTGGAGGATGTTTAGGGCAAAACACACAATTCATTCATTTGTAGAGTCAAATCATAAAGGAACATGAGCATTGAGCTGTCTAAATGATTCAGAACTTTCATATTCATTTCATTTAGGGCGACAGAGATTATGCAGAAAGTCCATTCAAATTACTCTCTTGAATCGAGTTGCTTTTGATGATTTCAGCCTGGTAGGCTTGCAGTGGTCCAATGGTCCAGGAAAGTACGTCGGCCACCCAGTGTTTCCACTGGCCCCTTCATTTTCTTGAACTATGCCTCAAGTTTCTGGGGGAAGGTTTCACGGGAATCTGAGGTGGCTGCCCTCCTTTCCCGTAAGGGAGTGGCCGGGTCAGTCAATGGGGCTGGAATCTTTATCCAAGCTCGGATCCCGGCTTGGCCGGACATGGGGTTTCTCACCCCTAGGAGGTTTTCCCTCCTGTTTGGATGAGTCTTTTAAAGTCCTGCTCAGGACAATGTATGTGCATAAGTTGACTCTCTTGAATGGAGTTGCTTTTGATGATTTCAGCCTGGTAGGCTTGCAGTGGTCCAATGGTCCAGGAAAGTACGTAGACTGGATGGAATCCGGACCGTGAAAAATGGTGGTCGATTTCACGTGGAGCTCGCCATGATTGATGGTCCAAATTGAGTTTAGTCAATATATTAGATCCATAAAATACTTCATCTCTAGTCAAAAGCTATTATCCTTTTTATCGAAAGGAAGGCTCACAAAAATAATCATTATAAAAATATTTTCGAAAGCGCACAAAAATTAACTAGTCAACTAAAGCATCTTTTCACGCCACCCTTCGTGGAAGGAGGACAAAAAATAATCATTAGAAAAATATTTTCGAAATTTTCTATCGTCGACTTCACGAAAAATTAACTAGAAAAAAAAAAAAAAAAACTAAAGCATCTTTTGCCGATGGAGAAAACTCCTTCAAAGATGGAGAAAATATTTTTCACTTTTTAGAAAGGGAAAAACAATTGCCACTACTCTTTCTTTCATCACTTATATTAATTATTTTTTTATTTTTCTTTTCTTTTCTTAATTCGAAATATTAATTATATTTTATTTTTCCTTTTTTTTTCTTTTTCTTCTTCTTTGGTTGGTCACCGACCACGGCAACGACCGGCAAGCGGCCATTGACAAGTCAAGCATTGCCATAGGATGGCAAGGTTCGAGCCTTGCAAATCAATGATGCTCAAGTGTTGCCAAAACGTGATGACACTCTAGCCTCATAGATCGGCACCACTCAAGCATCGCTAGAGGGCCGCGAGGCTTAGGCCTCACCAAATTAGTGACGATTGAGCCTCGCCAAAGGGTGGGCTGCCCCACCTTATGGCAAAGCCCCTTGGCCGTCACCAAGGCTAACAACCAACTAAGGAAAATAAAAAGAAGAAAAGATAATAAAAAAAAATATATATATATATATATATAATAATTAAAATTTTGAATATTTTAAAACATAAAAAGAACAAAAAATAAAAAAAAAAAAAAAAAGTGATCAAAAAGAGTGCACGGAGGAAAATCAAATCATATACCGAACAACGAAAAATATTTTATACCTCATTTTCAAGTTTTAGTCGAACACTAGAAAATGACTTATTGAAAACTATTTTCCGGAAATGCTTTATTTTCTGCGAAAGGAACAAAGCCTAAAACTCCCTCGTGAAATCTCAACCAATTCAATCTTAATTCGAGAATGAGAATGGTTAAAGAAAGAGTTTCCTTGCTTCTCGTCAATTTGTCTTATGAACATTTTCGCACAATAAGACTTTAGACCGAAGTTATTATTATTATTTTTTTCTGCCTTTGTGTTAATCTCCTCGATTTTTCTATTAATGATTCGGGAGATTAATTTTTTGAATTTGATTTGACCCGTTAAGTTCGTTTTTCAAAACTAGTCAATTGATAAGTTTGTTGCAACTTATCCCTTCAAATTTTCAAAACAAAGAAAAATCTTAAGTTTCAAAAAGATTACGAGTAAGTATCTCAAAAAGATTATGATGTCTTGCATTACATAAAAGTCAAAGTGAAAGAAGTGATATTTGAGAAAAGTTGAATACTTGAAAATAAAAGTCCATCCAAATTGACTTTGGAGAAAGTAAATCATATCTTTTTTTTTTTCTTTTTTTTTTTTTTGCCACAAGTATATTTTTCTCTTCAAATAGCTGTCCAGCTGTCCAGCAGAATATGAAGTGTCTGGCTTTCCAAGAAAAGTAAGGTCTTTCTAGAACAATTATCCCATTTTAAAAAATAAATCCCATTAAATGTGCTGGCTTTAAATGAACAATTATTTAATAAACGCATTAAATGTGCTTAAATGAATTTATTACATCCGGTTAGATTTGGTGGGACCAACATTTTCCCATTTCCAATTTCAATTTAATACATTTTTATAAGATCATGGAAGAATTTCTTCATCCTCACTATCTTAAATGGACCCACTATCTTCTTCGATGATCATGGAAGAATTTCTCATCCTCACTATCTTAAATGGACCCATTATCTTTCTTGATGTCCACGTAAATAAAAGTGATTGGAAAACTACACACACATACATACACACACATATATATATGGAGGGACTAAAATTAATATGGACTTTTTCAACAATTTAATTCCAAAGGAAAGAGAACATTTTCATTTTCATTTTTAAAACTGAGTATTTTCTCTCTCATGCTAAACGCACTTATAAGCTCTAAAGCCTACTTCAAAATTTTCTTAAAATATCACTATCTTTCAAGCAATATAAAAGAAAGTTTGCTTGCAATAAAAACAATGCAACCAGTTAAATATGAAACGACTTCCTTCCATTCTTGCATAATTAAATTACCCTACTCATCCTACATGTCTCATTGTGCCAACATGCACGGCGAGCTAAATCATGCAATTTGTACGAAAAACACAATTCTTATTGTGATTAATCTGGTTCATTATGCATGTTAGTAAAGAGAGCCACACAGAATGACACATGAGATTTAATATGAGCAGGTGGAATTTGCGACGAATGTCATTTCTATCCAACCAGTAAAAGGTTGGGCTTTTCTGCTTTTTTTTTTTTTTTTGGACGTCTGCAGGGTAGTGTCATCCTTGTTCTACGTGCAAATAGGTTAGACAATTTTTCAGACGTTCGAAGGTTGTGAGTCTTTTTCAAAAAAAAAAAAAAAAAAAAGGTTGTCAGTCCAATTTCTTTTTTTTTTGGGAGGGGGTGGGTCTCGGATGCAATGGATTGGGCTTTTCTTCTTGGTCTCGGTGACAAATTCAAGAAGCAAAATGACAGCCTACATCCAGCCTACCGATGAACACAAGTAAACACACAAAAGCTCTCCAATTATTTTTACGGAAAAATGAATTATTTAGCAAAAAAATATGCTTACAAAAATAAATAAATTTAAAAAAATTCATTTCTTACAAAATATTCTAGACATGAATTGTTGTCGATAATAAAAACGTTTTTCATTGACTAATTATTTCAAAAAGGAAAGGCAGTCTGAAATTAAATGTTTTCATCAACTCTCGGTCTCAATCAAGAAAATCCATGTTCATTCGACTCCTTTTTTTCTGTCCTTTTTCGTTTCGGTAGATGAACGATGGGCTAAAACCATCAGTAGTTCAAGATTTCTCGTGTCATTACCAGAGACTCGCTCAGAGCCTTTGACCAGGCTCTAAATTAATTCATTCGAGCAAAAGACATGCCCCACGGTTCGATGACTAGACTCCGCATCCCGTCCCCCATACGAAGGTCAACTTCGAAGTTCGCACGCGTTGCCCCTTTTCGATAGCTCCGCGGGCTTTGCGGAGCTTGATTTTAAAAGCCCAGGTGGCTTCACAGCTGATGCAGAATAGGCAGCGTGATGCAGGGCGAGCTAAAGGCACTTCAAAGCAAATAGAATCATCTGCTGCTACTTTGCGTTAAAAATGCCTTTCATGTGTCAACGATTTGGCAGTGCGAAGGTCAAAAAGCCGGCCCAAAAGTACTTTTTCGAGGGAGAACAATCGGTGTCATGTCAGGCTGTCAGCAATGCAAACAAAAGCAAACCCAATCTCTAATTTTAGCAATTCAATACTACGAAGCAACTCGAAAGTTGAATGTAACGCGATCGGCAAGTTTAAGGGCGCCCGATTATATATCCCATATCACATGAGAAGAGTAGAACCTGATTCTCGCGGTCGATTTTTTAATGACTTATCAGCAACCCAAACCAGGACGATTGTAATTTAAAGCCGGGGAATCGGTACAAGGAGTTGACGGTATACATACACACACGGATGCGGTTCCAAGGCTCACGACAAGAACCGCAATGTTCCTTAGCCAACATAAACAAACATGACAGCTAAAGCGGCATGGCAAGCAACATTCGCACCATCATCCGAACTGAACCATCACGCACACAAAAAGAAGAACTGGCATGTTAGATTATATAACCTGACCACTCGGAGATGAAGGAAGTATGATCCATGGACTCTCCAGGAACCTCCTCGTGCTCCTTTGGCTTCTCCTTTCCGCCCACCAGCCTCGCCGGGTTCCCCACTGCAGTTGTCCTAGGCGGCACGTTGATCAGCACAACCGATCCAGCCCCAATCTTCGCTCCCTCTCCGATCTTCACGTTCCCTAGTATCGTCGCGCCTGCTCCAATCAGGACCCCATCCCCGATCTTGGGATGCCTATCGCCACCTGCCTTGCCTGTTCCGCCGAGCGTAACATGATGCAGGATGGACACGTTGTTCCCAATCACGGCCGTCTCACCGACCACCACTCCCGTGGCATGATCGAACAAGACTCCTTTACCAATTTTAGCAGCCGGGTGTATGTCGACAGCAAAGACATCAGATATCCGAGACTGAAGCGCAAGTGCCAGTGGCCGACGCGACTGATTCCACAGTTTATGCGCCACTCGTTGCGCCTAGTAGGAGCAGACAACAACAATATCAGCACCCTCATTGTCTAACCTCTCTAAATCAACCATCAAGACAAGCCCAGAACTCAAGCCACAGGCAAAAGAATAGCAAAATCATTTCTCATTGCCTTCCTACAAGCTAAAAATCCAAGCTTGCACGCACAGAAACAACAACGGAAGGAAATAGGAAGTGGGTACAGCTCCTAATACCCCAACGCACCCTTTCTCTCTCTTCAAACGCAGAACCTCATCGGGTATCTGCAAGTCGAATTCCAGTCGCATCAATCAAGAAGACCCTGTTCTACATACCCAATGAAAAGATAGCTTAGCTTAATTATCGCCTCGCATTGACTTGTACACGAGAAAGAGGAACCAAATTGAACCCTGAATATTCTAATCCCACAATCCAGGTCACCCCTCACTTCACCATACCAAACCGGAGAAATTTCACCAAATAGGAAAAAAAAAAAGAGAGACAAAAAAATTGGAATCAGATCGATCTCGTAAATCACGCTCGAGAAGCAGTGCAGGAAAATCATCGGCCTCAATCTAACGATACACGAATTGCGGAGACGACGAAATCGATCGCGATCCCTAACCTGGCACGCGAGGAAGCCCTTGTAGTTCAGGAGGCAGTGGGAGAAGGAGACGCAGGCGGGGTCGCGGGCGCGGGCGGCGCGGAGGTCGGCGACGGTGGCGGCGCGGAGGGGGTGGTCGGAGGAGAAGGCGCTGAGGAAGAGGTCGTAGAGGAGGGTGGAGAGGAGGGTGGAGGAGCAGAGCTTGTTGCCGAGGTGGAAGGAGAGGGACCGCGCGAGGGAGGAGTGGGAGAGCACCGTCGAGTAGAGGAAGCTCGCCAGCGCCGGCTCCGACTCCGCGTCCCGCCGGGCCTCCGCCTTTATCTGCGTCCACACGAACTCCTCCTCCTCCCTCTCGTAGTCCGACGGCTGGTGCGGCTGGTGCGGCGGCTGCGGCTGGGGGGCCACCGCCGTCTGCGGGCGGAGCTCGCTGGCCGGCATGGCGGTGGCGTAGGCGGTGGCGCGGAGGGCTTGAGGATTTTGTGGGGGAGAATCGAGGGAACGGCCGGAGGCCTCGGCCGCTACTTAATGGAGTTGGCTTCCTGATGATGTGGAGGCCTCGAGCAAACATATATCTGTATATATATATATATATATATATATATATATATATATATATATTTTTTTTTTTTTCAGTCCAACCGGAAATGTAAATTCTTCATTGCATTACATGTGCACGTGAATGGTAATAAAAATCTCGATACCACCGACCAAGGTGGCAGAGATGGTAGGGCCTTGGACCTCCCCGGTGGAGGCCAAGGTTCGAATCTCCTTTGAAGTAGGGAGGCAATTTTATCTACTACATGGTGATTTAAGCGTGACGTCGGGGTGGTGGTTTCAGCGTCGCGGGAGGTTTCGGCGCGCGCCGTCTTAGGTGGAAGTTCTGCTCCTGGTTCCCGAAACCAAAAAAAAAAAAAAAAAAAAAAAAAAATCTCAATAGAAGAAAATGATCAATACAACGAATAATTCCAATATAAATTTACTCTAAATTAATTTTTAACTATCAAAAATCTTAAATTGATATGCTTATAACAACTTTACCGTCTATTAATTTTCATTAAATTTTACCTTCAAATTACTAATTTGGATTACACATGACAATTGACGAGTATATTAATTTAAGTATATTGGTTTGTTTTTTTTATGTAAAATTGTACCGTTAAATTTGTAAATTTGAAGGTTTTTGTGGTTGAAAAATTAATTTGGAAAAAAATTATCATAAATGTATCGGTGATATTAACCAATAAAAAAATAGATATAATTTTTTTTTTTATCTTTAGGATTAAACGTTTAATCATCTTGAAAGTCCCATAAATTGATTGATTGAACATTTAAAAAAGTTATGGCGTCGAAATCAAGCGTTTAAAATAATAAGATGCTCCGCTGCCCCCCTCCTAAAGGACTAAAAGTAAATTGGAGATTCGAGCGTTATCGACCTTTCCTCATGTGCATAGTAACAGAGATTGCATGGGGTGAATGCTGGATGTAGTTATTTATAACTCGCCACACATCAAACCCAATGTCTAGTTCTAGAAGGGTTAATGAACAGATGATTCAAGGGCACGGATGTAAAAGCCAACTATTTGAAGAGCCGAGAAATATCCCACAAGTCTCGTGAATTAGTCATGTCGAAACCTTTAGACATGTGCACGTGGTCTTGATAGAGAGCAGTTCTGAACGTAATTCGAAGAACTTCATACTTAATTGGTAAGATTCAAATGGGTAGCCAATCCCTCCAACATCTTACCAACTACGCCAATGCTAGAGGGTAAAAGAATTCGATCCTTTCTTGTCTATTCTTCCATAGCATTATAAAACTAGGGTAAACTCACTTGGCTACATTTCTTATTTGATCCATGAAATGGTGTCGAGACACGCGTCGAGCGTGTGCGCATCACGGGTGGGCCAAGTGATGGTCACTTGGCTAGATTTCTTATTTGCACTTAATAGTTACAAAAAAATATGTGAGTTAGCTGTCGGTCCTATATCCCCTTGTACGGGTATTTTAGCCATAGGTTCTATAACGGGACCATGAATAACGGGACCACGGGCAATGACAAGAAATGTACGCTGCAGGTCTACCCAAAAAAAATAAAAATAAAAAGTTGGGATAGAATGTTATTGCATCCCTCAGTCTCTTTCAAAATATAATGTATTATTTTGTTGCTAATAGATAATAACGAAAATGCTTGGTAATCTCTACGCCATACAGGACGAAAAGGTCCCGTTCTGTAGTGGCTTCGCAGCTCCTAATACATGGAAAGGTTTGATTCGCCACATCGAATCGAACATTCTCATATCCGGGACCATTCACATAATTTTTTATTCCGGGTCTTATTTAATACATGTGGATACCGATATATATTTTTTTTATTCGTTTCTCTACGATTGAAGTGTAACTTTATGTCAAGTAAATATGTAAATGATGATGTCCTTTAACTGCGTGACACAAAAGTTAAAATTAAAAATCAGCTGTCTAGTCAGCTGAGCATAGCCCATAGTATTTCGACCCCCAAAAAAAAAAAAAATCATAGCCCATGGTATCACTCACGGGGTGGAATGTGATAAGATTAATTGAGCAAGAGGGAATTTTAATATTTATTTTTTAAAAAAAAGTTTATGGCTTCTTCACGTTCTTTGATGCCATGATTATTAATATTAATATGTATTTTTTATTTTTTATTTTGCTTTTTTGTGGTGTAGCAGAAGATCAGTTCATCTTCCTCCTTGACCACAAATAAACATCGTCCATTTGAGGACGCTTCAAAATATATACACAATTCGACCAAAAAAAAAAAAACCAACTCGAGTTTCCCGACTACGTGCATTTTTCACTTTAAACAATCTCGACTCACGTCGCGAGCATCGTCTTCGTCTTAAGAAATTTTGAGGGTTTTTTTTTTTTTTAATGAAATCGCAGAAGAGTGATCATCGCATTTCAATAACAAAGTGCGGATAACTTATAGAATGTGAAGTATCAACACTCTCTTGGAACTTTAAACAATCTCGACTCACGTCGCGAGCATCGTCTTCGTCTTAAGAAATTTTGAGGGTTTTTTTTTTTTTTAATGAAATCGCAGAAGAGTGATCATCGCATTTCAATAACAAAGTGCGGATAACTTATAGAATGTGAAGTATCAACACTCTCTTGGAATCTTTATGTCATATTGGATATTCCGACACATGTTCGATACTCAGTTAACACGTATCGGAAAATCCGATACCCGATCATATATTACTAAATAAATTCATTCTATTTTATTTTTTATTTGTGAATTTGAATCAGATTAATTTGATTCAAATAATCACAAATGATAATTTATTTACATATATAAATATATATGTAATATACAGCGTGTCCTAACGTGTTGAAATTTTTATTTTTTGAGAAACGATGTATCATTGTATTGTGTCATGTCATGTCATATATTACTTGATAGTATCGGTGCTATCGGTGCTACTTAGTTTATAGATCTGCTATCATGCTAGTGATGAGTTACATCGAGCGTGTTGAGAAGTGGACAAAGGAGTTTAAATTGTGCAATTTCATAAATGCGAAGTGCCGTCTGCTAACGTAATCGCTTACGTTACTCGGGGGACACAAGCTTTTTGAGGTTTCCCCAAAAAGAAGACATGTTTCAGAAGAAACACATTATTATCTTTCGTCCTACTCAAAGGTAGCTATTACTATTAGTAACTTTAAAGTGTTTCGCCCGTGATTCTCGAATCTCTTGACATTGTCGATGGAGCTGCCGTGCTTATCTCGTCATTCTTGGATCTTCAGATATCGAGTGTCTCAAAATAATTAAATATTAAGTCACATCTTGGTAACTTTAATTTCAAAATGATCTCACATGGCATTTTGCATGGAATCGGAAGCATATTCCATGAGTTTTCAGACATTTTCACTCTTTAGACTAAGATTAAAGTTTAATCTATTCATGAAGAGAAGTGTTAAAATAATAAGTTAAACTTTTAGAGTCATTAGTAGCGATTCCTTAAAATTGAATGAAGAATGATGGCTCGCACATGTCGCGGGACTCGAAAGTCACGAGAGGACGCCGCGTTTTTGCCATATCTTGGTGGCAAAGTACACATGCATCCACCCTTCTCTGCAAGTGCAACGCACCGTGAAGGGAGAACGATGTCCGGACTTGAGATCCGTAAAGCAAGATGGACTTTGCTACCTCAAGATTAGCCCTCTCTCTCTCTCTCTCCCCCTCGCACGTTTGACATGTACAGACTCGTCCCGATCATCATTAGCACAGCAGTCCGATGCCGCCTTTGTTCGTGCGAGGTGTTCCGTCTTGGTCGCGTGCCAAGGTCCAACAGATGAAGAAGACACCGAGGGAACCCATCATCGTTCATTGCATGATGAAGTTCTGAGAAGGGTTGATTTCTGTCTACGCCACAATCAATGTCGTTAATCCTCATCATGGACCATTGGAGATGAAGATTCAGTCGGCACTTGATGGTGTCGACACCTAAATATTCAAATAAAGATCTTCTCGCTCTATTCATAAGGGAAATAGAGACCAAACTCATCAATATCGAGAGTTAGATCTCTAAGCAAAATATTAATTGCGCACATTATCACATTCCTCGTTGCATCAAGATATTAGGGACATTTAAATTTAGGAATACGGTTCGACGTGCAAGGGAAACTCAAAGACCTCAAAAAACTTATTTTTCTAGAGTTAATACTAGTGGTGAGCATTATCCGGATAGACAGTTCCCACCTTAAAATCGAGAACCGTCCACTACCCCATTAAGGGGCTTTGGGACTCTAAACTCTCTTGGCCAAATATGCAAACGCGTTGGGTTCGATTTTTTGGGCGACTTTGGCAAGATGCAATTGCATCTCCAAATGGCTTTACGGGCCTTTAGCCTAATATAGCTTTGGAGTCACTTTGAAAAGTTGCATCTTGGGAATGCAAGTCCCTAGTACTGTTCATCTTCTCCAAAACCACTGCACGGAAGCCACCAACCAAGGGATCGCTTGTGCCGGCGACCGCAACCTAAGGGTCGCCCAACCCCAACGACCGTCGTTGGACCTCAGGCGACGCCTAGGTCGTGCAACTCAAGCAACTGATGGCCTGAATCGCCGGACCTCAGGCAACGGCATCCGGCGGTCCAGTGGCTGGACTTCAAAAAAAAAAATTGTTCTTTTAATTTAATAAAAACCATTTACAAATGCAAATTTTATCAAACGGTATTTTGGTTAAAGTTGTTTCTCAATACACTTTAAAATTACAATTCACCAAACGCTATTTGCATTTCGGAAAATCCCCTTCACCCAAAGGTATTTGCATTTTTGCAAATATATTCCCCAAAAACCGAACCAAACGAGCCCTAAAGACCAATTCTGAAAAATCTAAACAAGGAATCGCTTGTTAGTTCCATTGATTCACCCGAGAACTAGACTGCCGATTCCGTCCGATACCTCTCTTACCTTGGACTTCATCCACCGATGCAAGAAGGGCATGGTCCATGCAGTTTCAATGGCCACATATGTAATCAATGTCTTCCATTAGAGATTCCCGCAAGCCTCTCCAAAAACACTTGAAATTGTGAGTTTCATTTGGAATTGGTGCAAGACTTGTCAATTTCTTTTGGATCGCAATACGGATGGTGAGTGACCATGACATAGTCTCATTCTACTGCTTGGCTTGTTCTTCGCCAAGATTTACCCGATAACTAGGGGATGTATTGATAGGTTGACATGATAAGGGCTAAAGTAGTTTGACGGAGCAAGCATATCTACTTCTAATTACTAGGAAGATGAACATGAATCCATCACCTTTACAAAAGAACAGTGTACTTGAAAAAATTAATTTGAATACAATAAATAAATGTGTTGATCCAACTAAACAATGTCGAGCTCTTTCAATGGGTGGGTGAGTGGGCAGTTCCATGCTTAGAATTAGGAACGGAACAATATTCACCAATTCTAATAAATTGGAACTGGGAACTGAACTTGTCCCCATGAGAATCATCGGTTCTGGGCCGATGAGGTCTAGTTCTAGCAGTTTCTGGTTTCTATGCACGCCCCTAATTAATATTATGAAATAATCTAAATTATATACTTGTGATAAATTTACTCCAAAATAATTTATTGACCATAAAAATCTCAAATTGGTACATCCGTGACAATTTTACTATCTATTTATTTTTATTAAATTGAATTAATACCATGGAAAACCACAACTACTATATCTATGATAAACAGAGGATAAAACTCTAAATTAATACATTCATCAACTACTACGTATTATTTAACTTAGTAATTAGACGGCAAAATTTAACAGAAACTAATCAATGGTAAATTATGTACCAATTTTAGGTTCTTGGTAGTTAAAAAATTAATTTGAATAAATTATTTATAAAGTATTAATTTGAGATTTTTATGATATTGATTATATTTTTTCAAATCAATTGCCGCACGACCCTGTGCTTTACATAATTTTGGCCTCTCTTTTTCCTTGCGCTCGCATCGACCGACAATTGCAACAAAATTGCATAGGCGAGGAAAATTCGCAAATCATTTCAACCTTTCGAGACTCGATTTCGGCGGAAATTGATTGGAATCTCATGCGGTGGATTGGGGAGCGATTCGGTGGAAATTCGAAAATGGAAAACATAGAGAAAGATGGATGGGGAAAACGAACATTTTCCAAGAACGAGAGCGGCAGTCACGGAATGAAGAACAGCCATTTTCAGTGATTTTCCCACCGTCGCCGAAGGCCAAACGCCACCATCTCTCTCGGCCAATTCCGCTTTCGCTAAACCGTGCGAGTGCACCGCCGGCGAACCTCCGAGACGTCACCGGGACTCACCGCTGACTCGGGCTGCTCCGGTCCATCGTCGCCGGCCGCCACCGCCGTCGTAAAGCCTGTCGCCGCCACCTCTGCGGATGCTCTCGTGCGGACGGAGCGGGCGCCGTTCGGTCGGACCGAATCGTGTCTCGTGGTTCCCGAGCCGACCCCCCCCCAAAACCGCCCGTCCTAGACACCGACTCCTCTCGTCCCTGCAGGTCGTGTTTCTTTTCCAATTTAAGATTTAGGGTCGATTGCATGTTCAGAATTTTTTTTATTTTATTTTTTTTGCATTGATTTGTTTTCTATGTGCTGGATTCGTGCATTTTCTCGAACGGAGCCGTAGAAAGTCGTAGAATTTGATTTTGCATATTGTTAAGTCACTCTAGTTCGTGATTGCATTTGCATTTAGATCGAATTATCAATTAATTGCAATATCTTCATATTTATATCCTTAGGTCTATATTATAAACTCGAAAGGATAGAAAAATCACACCTTACATGTTAGTGACTTTGAATTGCATCTTCATTAAAAAAAACAAGAAAACCCCAAAAACAAGTCTAGGAGAGCATATAGGGAAATTTGCAAATTTCATGTATGAGGAATCAAGATCTCCGTCCATATGACGAGTTGTTATATCAAGAACGAATACTAATAATAATTTTGATTGCTCTTACTTGAATCCTGATATTTCGTGTGTATTATCACGTGTCTCTATAGATGTTCTTGATATGAAACATTGAACATGCTTTTTTCAACTGCATCAGTCAAGATTGCATTTTTTTTTTCATATTATTAGTGTTCATCATGTAGCACTTTAGTCTATACATAATAGAAGGTCTTTTCATACCTAGGATATAATTCAGGGCATGTTCTCAGGGCTAGTTTCATTCATGCATATTAATAAGATGAGGAAAGACTTTCAAAAATTAATTAACATCTCATATGGATTGCATTGTAATTATATGATTCACTCATGTTTAATTCTACTTGATAAAAAATGTTCATTTCATTTAGTAACGCATGTTGCAAGTCGTTTCGGGAGTAATATGTCCTTAGAATCTAAGTTTGATTTTCGTGATTTTCAGCCATATAATCGTTTTAGGAGGCTAACTTTGAAATAGCTAAGAGAGTTAAATTAAGAAAATCCAACAAAGATCTAGATTAGGCTGCGAGTTAGATAGTTTTGCATCATAGCAATAAAATGCGTTAATTAGATTATTCTTGCGCAGTCATTCGTGTCTTAGGCGGCTAATATAGGCCATGCATAGATTGTATCCTTGCGTCTTCACCTTTTGATTCCTAGTGCATAGGACACGTCCCAAGGCTTGATAGTGAGCTTCGCTTAAGCTTGCTTGGCGCATTTTCAGGTTTTTTTTTCCATTTATTTGCAATTTATTTACCCCATTGATCATGGGGTGTCATCTTCATTATTTGTGCACCACGCACGCATGACCACTTTCACCTATTAGTGATTTAGGTATAAGACTCACGAAAAAATAGTATGCAAAAAGGTTACATAAATAGAAAAGGTACCTGCTGGTCTAATCTCCATATTCAGAATCTATGATTCGTAGAAGTAAGGTAGACTTCCACATCTTACTTGTTTGATTTCTAATCGCCCCATAAAAAATTAGTGGCGACTTCAAGTTTTGCTCTATTGCATTTTCAATCAAGAATCCAAGTTTCAATCGAAAAGGCTTGGAAGAGCTCACGCTGAGTAGGAGCATTCCTAGCCTTCATCCTGTCTTAACAATCTATTAAATTTCTCTCAATGGTTCACATCGAGAAAGATTGCAATAATTAGTGACAGGAGTTACGACAGCATAACATGTAAATCTTACAGAAGTTGACCATCTATTTTGACGAATAACTGATGGACATTTCCGGTCCCCAATCTGTGCAGATTGTCTAGAAGAAGAGCCATGAATGAGAACCAATATCTATACACTTTAATCATCCTCCAGAATGGTAGGAGTCAAACAGGAAAAGCACCACTTCCTTAAATGGGATTCCTTGCATTTGGAACTACCATACCACCAAGCTCTCCGACTAAAACAGAAGGTTAAGTACTTTGTAAGTCTGCGCTGGTCATAGTTCTGTTCTTCCTTGTGTTGGTTTACCTTAAGAGCATTAACTTAGTTTCGCCCCCATCAACAGAAGCAAGCCGTTGGTTTAACTCTCCCAGTGCCGTTGTCTCTTCTCTATGTTATAATTTAGTGACTCGCAGCATTTTGCATTGTCTTCTGCTGCCAGCATGTTTCTTTTCATCTAACCCTCATCCCTTTGTGATGCTCACACCGAACCCTTCCTCGAACAGGTCTCCTCGTGCAGAACATGCCATCGCCAAAATCCACTCCACATACGGTACCATAGTTGTTTTTGACGTCCACCTGCTGTGGGAAAACTTCTACGATGTTTCCCAGTTCATGTATCTTAGCTGTATGATCCCATGACATCCTTGTCAGCTTATCGTGAATGCCATTGGATGCTCCTCTTCTGCTCGATACAGAATCTGACGCTTGAATCCTCATCCCCTTGTGCTCGCCACATCTTTTCCGCCCTTGTACTGGTGGTTTTGTACAGGGAAAGCCATCTTTCAAGATGACCCCACAAATAGGAGAGCTCTCAATAGATGGGCAGGTACCCAAGATCGCAATGTCATTAGCATGAGATTCACTTATAACTAGTCTAGGCAGCGATTCAGCTGTATGATCCCACGACGTCCTTGTCGGCTTATTGTGAATGCCATTGGATGCGCCACTTCTGCTTGATACAGTATCTGACGCTTGAATCCTCATTCCCTTGTGCTCATCGCATCTTTTCCGCCCTTGTACTGGTGGTTTTGTACAGGGAAAGCCATCTACCAAGATGACCCCACAAATAGGAGAGCTCTCAATAGATGGGCATTTACCCGAAATAACAGTGTCATTAGCATGGGATTCACTTATAACTAATTTAGGCCAGGATTCAGCCGTATGATCCTGCAACGTCACTGTCGGCTTATCATGAATGCTGTTGGATGCTCCTTTTCTGCTCGATACAGAATTTGATACTTGAATCCGCATCCCCTTATGCTCGCCACATCTTTTCCTTCCTTGTACTGGTGGTTTTGTACAGGGAAAGCCATCTTCCGAGACAACCCCACAAATAGGAGAGAAGCTCTCATTAGCTGGGGAGGTACCCAAAATCGCAGTGTCATTAGCATGGGATTCACTTATAACTAGTCTAGGCCGCGATTTGCTAAACTTGAACATTCTGCTCAAGGAATTGCTGCTTTCTCCTCCAGTCTGGGGAAAGGAATCCTTCTCTGAAAACAGCTTTCCATTGATTCTAATGCCCACTTGCCTGGGGCGGATAGGAAGAAGCTTCCTCGCAATGCCAGAAATGCAGTATGTGCCTGAAGCGATTTCATCAAGTTTCTGAAAGATATCACCAGGCCGCCGTGAACCATTACTGCCTTTGTTCCATGCATAATCAAATGTGTTCAGAAGTGAAAGTTCTGTTCTCTGAGCATCTCCCTTATTATTCAGCTGCGAATATCCAATAATTAAATATGAAGGATAATTTTAGAATATCAAATTAAAGAGGCAAGAGTTTACCCAAAAAAACTGCTTTGCAGCACACTGCTGTAAATTCTATGGGTGGTTCCTTCCCAATGGTTCTCTAAACTATCTAAATCTCATATCAACTTCCTTATTGACGAAGACAGCATTACCCTACCTTCACCATGATACAGACTGCAAGTTCTTATGGCAGAGCATGAGGAGATTTTTCATCAATATGATGATGGGAATGGACTATATTCCAAGGATGAACATTGACTCAGACTTTCCACATGGGATGTACATTTCATTTGGATGTATTTATCTAAGTTATCTAGCACAGCCATTTCGAAGAACCAAAAGCTCAGAAAACTCCAACATTGAGCATACTTTTGTTCAGAACTCACACTTAAGCTCATGAGAGAGAGTGAATAAGTCAATAATATTGTAGATTCTTCGGCATGGCCTGCACTATACTAGCATCCAAATTCAATGCTTCCCCATAAGATGACGACATTTTCCTACGGCTTGCAATTGCAGACAGGTTTAGCAAGCATGCTACTGGGGCAATCAGAACAATTCAACTGCGGCAGTTGATTAAGAAACGTACCGAAGCCCATCGGAACACGATGGGGTAGCCTCTTGACAATACTTCCTCAAACAACCCGAGCTGTTTGGTGGGACAGGATGTCTTGCAGTCAATTTCACAAGCAGCTGACGAGCACCTGCCCAAGTGAGCGCCCGACCGACCATATTGCTGGAGTCTGGTCCTGACACAGTCCGCCTTCCCAAGGTAAACCACGACTATATATCGCGGGTCGAGCTTGGCGATCTCACGCCCCAATTTGGTGCGAGGAGCGGCTACGCCGAGCTCATATATCCCCGGCCCCGGGCTTTTCGGGAGGTTATGGACCCGGTACCTGGCAGCACCTTCCTTCCCCAGTGAATAATCTTCCCAATCAGTAGGTCCTACGAGCACCTGAGGACAAAAAGTCGCGCCACGATATCAAGAATTCAAGATCAATTCATCACAAACACAAGAGAACCGACCCTTACGAATCTCCTCCACCCAATTCGACCTCCACATGTGCCAAAGAGTCGCATTCCGAAGTAACATTAACCTCAACCAAAAGCGCTTCGATCAAACCCCTCCATCATAAAAATTCAACTGCTAGGAAACGAAAAACAATCCTAACGCACGAACCCATGTTCAGAAATTGATGATCTACGAATGAGAAATTTTGTTTCGGGCAAATCGAAAGGACGATACCTTCCAAGTGGCGAACGCGGAGTCGTGCTTGGTTCGTTCGCAGTCTTCCCTCCTCAGCCTGGCGACGACGACAACGTTCGGATCGCCGCCTCCCATTCAAACTCGCGGAGTCGTACGTTAAGGACCGGACCAAGCAAAGCGTCCTAAGCTAGGGAGAGCGCACTTCAGACAATTTTAATGTAGTGACCACTTTGACCTCGTGGCGCGGGAATAATTACCGGTCGGGCCATCGAGGAGGAGGAGGATCTCAAGCCCAGTTCGTCATTTTCGGCCATGAAGATGAGTCCAGTGGGCTTCTCTCTCTCTCCATATCCATCTCTTCAAATTAGGGGCAAGAACCAAAAATCGCCCAGACCACTTGGAACCAGACTGGAACCCCTCTCTCTCTCTCTCTCTTCAAATTAGGGGCATGAATCGCCCGGATCTTTTGGAACGAGACTGGAATTGACGGTTCTCAAGAGAAACAATTTGATTCTCGATTTTAATTTATTGAAATCTATGGGTATCAATCCGATTCCCAATTATAGGTATGGAACCACCCATCTACCTACCTAGATCGAATTGATAATATATAAATATATATTTAATTTTTAAGAAAAAATTCGAGAGAGTTGAAAACCCTAAAATCCTTAATCTGAAGCTCAACAATCATTAACTGAATACTCGTCTTGTCTTACTCTCATATCATATCAGTCGTCTCTCTATGTCTCACCCACGTCCTTGACTCTTAAATTCAATGTTCATCAACTCACGGCGTCAATTCTCAACTTTTAATATAAGTCCAATCTTTTCACTAATCTTGCAATTAATAACGAGATTTTTTTTTTTTTTTGCTTTACTTTGGTTTGTCAGAAATGTTGCACCAAGTATGTCAAGCTTGATGGGACCAATTCCATGGACCCATTCAGGAACCAGATTAGACCGGTGGTCCGGTTCTTAGTGGATCTATGGAACCAATAGACGGTTCTCAATTTCATTTTTTCAGAACAGATCTTTATTAGGCGGTTTCTATATTTGGTATAGAAATTACTCATCTGGACCATATTCATTCTTATCTCAGACCTTGCTTTTTCAAGAAATGGAACCCTATGATTCTTGCTTTATTCCTCGAGCACGCCCGTGGAAAAAGCGCACCCACCTTACTGTTCGCGAGCCTCGCTAACGACACAATTCGCACCAGCTCTCGGCGGATGATGGTCATCCGGGCCAAAGCAAAAATCAACTCTTAACACTTTCGGCAGAACACGCAAACGAGGTCGGATCAGGCTGATTTTCCATCGCCACCACCACCACCGCCATCATCATCATCCCCATCGTCTCGTTCTCGTTTCGTGCAAAAAATCTCCCTTTCCCCGCATTGGCGTGCACGTGCACGCTTCTCTTTGCGGCCTTCGACCAGGACCCGCCCCTTGCCGCCTTCGCTGCGTTCGTGCTTTGTCGCTTTCTATCCTTTAAATCTTTTTCTTTTCCATGCATGATTGCAAAGGGTGCATCAAAGTTCTCTCCTTTCTTTCTTTTCACCGTGCAATATGCAGTAAAGGGTCTGCTCGTTTTCAGCCTAAAGCATCTTCTTTTTTCTTTCTTCTGTATCTTTCCCATACTAATTTTCACAGTCTCTATTAATCATAAGATTAATAAGATTTGGCTCGGCATCTTATAAGCGCTCGAATTTGAGTCTTATGTTTCAAACGACAATATCAAGTTGCGTGAATCTCTAAGACAGGGGAAAAAGAAGGGAAAATGTTACAAATGGTCCCTATATTTTTATTTAATATGCAATTTCGTCCTTAAACTTTCAATTTGCTTAATTTGGTCTCTGAACTACTGATAAATGTCCGATCTAGTCCTTGAACTTTCGATCGGCTCAATTTGGTCCTTGAACTATTAATAAATGTCCAATCTAGTCCTTCGTTACTGTTTTTCCTTTTTTTTTTTTTTTTTTTTTTTGCTTTTTCTCTCTTTACTCCATTGGTTTCGGCAGAGGGAAGCCAACGTCCGGCGATCGCTCGACGTCGGGGTGCTCCCTCGCCAGATCTACAAGGGAGCCCCTTGCCCGACACCGGTGGAGGGAAGATAGAAGAAGCAAAAAAAGAAGAAGGAAAAACAGTAAGAAATGATTAGATCGGACATTTATCAATAGTTCATGGATCAAATTGAACCGATCGAAAGTTGAGGGACGAAATTGCACATTAAGTAAAAGTAGAGGGACCATTTGTGATATTTTTTGAAAAAGAATGCCAATTCATGCTCAAAGGCTGAAAAGTCCTTATAAACTCGATGATCAGGTGAGTCAACTCGGGGTTCACATGCGGAAAAAATGGAATCTTTGAAGGAGCGCAAGAGCATCTACCGAGAGACTTCATGTGCAATTGGATGAAAGAAGACTTTTCTTGGACTTTATGTCTTTTCTGCTTCCGTCCATCACTCACCTAACGTAAACCGTCGCCTAATACCTTTGAAACTTCCAGCTTCGGCCCCCCGAAAATTGATAAAAAAAGAAGGGAAATAAAAAAAAAATAAAAAAAGCTAGCCCTCAATCAGTCACATTTACATGGCCCAGCCAGAGGGAAGAATACAAAAACTAGGGTTTCCTTGTCGTGATGCACGTTGCTGTTGGTTGCTCTCCATCTGATATTCTGTATCCATTCGGCTCGTTGAAAACAGCCATGTGACCTAACCGCGAATTGACCTCGTAACAAGGATGTTCGCGCTCTTTCAATTTGGAAATCGACGATCGCGGGTTCAATTCTCATCGTAAAGAACTCGGATCTAAGCAAAGCTTCACGGCGGTTCCTCTGGATAGCCAGTCCATCAAGATCGTGCCTCGAGTTATAAATGAATAACATCGTTGCCAATCAATGGAGCCGGGTAGAAGAGGACAGGATTAACAGCAACCTTACATGATAATGATGATAGAGGCCAAGGATACGGACAATCATAAAATAGGAGGAGGTCGGCGCCATTAAAATTGCACACTCAAACCAATGTTTGGGTCGCTCCATTTCTTAATTACGAGGCTTCTAATTGATTAATGCCCTATATTCGCTAACACCTTACAGCCAAAGCATTAGGGCGGGAGTTGATGCGACTTGTCGGACCCGGAAATTCAACTCTTCTATTGAGAAATTTCTCAGCAATTGCACTGTGTAACTTTTCTTTTCATTGAGAAGAAAATGGAGCGTTGATTGTAAAAAGATACTCTAGCGAACTCGAATGGAGAGATTTGAGCTTTTAATATTCCCATCATGTCGAGCTAGAGATGATAGTGAAGAGTATCGGCTTAACCCAATACGGTTCTTGCCCTAACAAAAACTGATCAAAAACCTAGAGATGAGATCCATCAAGATGTCCAAAAGGGTCCAGTGGCAACAAAAATCAGACTTTACTCCAAATTTTTCTATCGTAGTTTGGGTAAGTTCGGTTTGTAAAATCTTAAGAAGACTAGAGACAAGCTCCAATATATGTCGGAAAAAATATATATGAGAGCCCTCCAAAAAACCCCTCAATTCATTCTGGTAATGTGCCGAAGTCAAAGTGTTTGGTGTTCGGATCAACAGATATTCAGACTTCAGTCAGAAGATTTTCTCTCTCTATAAATATATGTATGTACAGAACGACAGCTAGTTGAGAATGAGGATCCTAGGGTTCTTGTAGCTTTCCTACTTTCCAGCTATCATATTGAATTTCCAGGCGAACTTAGAATAATGTTCCTGAGGCCCACTCTGTTGCATTATAGATCATGTCCCATTGAAAATGACTAGGATGAATTTCTTTGTCATTTCGTTGATTGATCCGATCGGACTGTTCCAAGCGCGGTACATCAAGGATCGCATTTTCATCTACGATTCGAGGAAGTGTGTTGTTGTCAAGGCACACTATGCTTCTTCAAATTCGAAAGTTTTTTTTACTATTCATTGTCGTTGAAAAAAGTAATTCCAACAACACGTGACGACAACGATTTAATTAATCGAAATATATTTAGAAAATAGTAAGATTTGAAATCGGCATATTTGTCTAGATCAGAACACGACAAGCGAAAAGGCTGTCAAAATCCAAAACTCAAAAAGGGATATCTTAAATAAGTACCTTATCGATGGTCGATGATTAGTAGCCAAAATGTTCGTTTTGGGGCCAAAAATTCGATACTGTAAAAGATGTAAACTCCCCCATTAAGAGAGGGTACCTTGGTGAATAGGTTTCTATAATGTTCTTGAGTAGCCAAACATAAGGAAAAGAAAAGGAAAGCCGACAATAATTGATCGAAGATATATCAGCCTGTTTCAAATTCTTGATTTCTTTTTTTCCACCAACTTCGCGTTTGACTTGGGAATTAGGCACTAAGCGACTTGATTTTGTGCTCTCATTGCCATGGGAAGTTACCAACTGATTTTGTGCTTTACCTCTTTCCAGGGATTCGACATTGCAATCTACAAAAGTAAGCGTTTCACTTGGAAAGATCCCTTATTTAGCATGTGCCACTTTATTAAATTAACCGAATAACTCATGTTTAGTTTCACTTTTTCTAGGTATCGGACATACTATGTGATAGCACGAGAATTGAAATAAATTTCTCCTAAATGGGAAATGATTATAAGCAAAGATAAAAAGTTGGTAAGAAATGCATGTCGGTATACAAGGAAAAAAACGCTTAACTTTATCCTTAGAAAGAGGGGACATCAAACAAGCACAAGAAAGAAGATGGAAGGTGGGTAGGCCTAGGCAGAGGCAAAGGTTTCAGTGGCCAATGAACACTGCTTGATGTCCTCAACAATGATGATGAGAAAATGTTAGGATAAAGATGTTGAAGTACGACAAGCAAGTTCCCCACGCACAGAATTCGATCGTCCCCACTTTTAACATAATCGAAGATCATTAAGCATGTCCCTCGGACAATGAAGACCGATTTCTAGACATTTGCAAAACACTGCAAAGTTCACATTTTTATGGGATTATTTTATTTGGGTGTTTCCCCATCCGTCTCCATCGCATTCATCTCTGCCTTTCCTTTCTTCCTCCTTTCTTCCTTCCCCTTTTCTTTTGCTTTTCCCGCATTTGCTTTTTGGGGATCGGCGGGTGTCGTTATTCGTGATTGGAACGGAGGGGGTGGTTGTTTTCTTTCTCCTTGGTTTGTTTCTTTGGGGCTTTCTATTTTGGCGCTTCTTTATTAGGATCTGATGTGCAGGGCCGTATCAAAATGAACAGCTTCAAAACGAAGCTCTTGCTCTTTGCTTTCCCTTCTTTCGCTCTGCTTTGCTTTTGCCTGAAACCGTAAAGCGCGGTCTTACATGAGAAAAATGTTGGACCAAGTTTGAGAGAGAGAGAGAGAGAGAGAGAGGGCATGTTGTTTCACATGTACTTTGATAAAGGAAAGATGGGAAATAAAAGAGAGAAGCAGGTGATCAGATTCATGTAGATGAAAAGGAAAGTGTCTTGAAGTGCACGTCCTCCTCAGGCTCTTTTCTCTCTTTCAGCTTTCCGTTTGGGCGTACCAGAGAACAGCCATCCTCTTGGGGGTCCATCGCTGTTTTGTTACAGTGATCAGTCGATCTTTTTCTTGGTCGCTTAAAAGCTGGACCAAAGAAGACTTGAGATGGGTTTTTGGTATAAGTGCTGACGAGCAATAATTATTGTTGTGCGGAGTCATAATTCAGATCCTTTTGGAGAGGTTTGAGTATGAAAGATAAAGGCTCTTCAGATGGAGTTGGGAATGGAAAGGTGGTGGTTGTTGCCGTGAAAGCCTCAAGGGAAATACCAAGAGCTGCATTGGCGTGGACTTTGACTCATGTTGCTCAACCTGGGGATTGCATCAAGCTGCTGGTGGTCATATCTCACTCCTCAAGTAAACTCAGATTCCTTTGCTTTTCCGTCTTTCGTTCTTCCTTTTTGTATGTTTCAATTCGTTTGCTCCTCTGTTGAAAGAGGGGATTTTTCTTTCGCACAAAGGAGGTGGAATAGATGTGAACCTGTGATTTTGGTTCATGGGATTTCGCATGATTCCCGTTTCCGTGTATGCATGCTGTGTATTCCCCTGTTTTCTTTGCTGCTGAGTCGGGCAACTAGTGTGAGAACCTGATCTTCGTCAGAAAACGTTATCTTTACCTGGCATGAAGCATCATATTAAGTTCGATTGTCTGTAGAGATCTCTCGGTTTTTCACAACGATGCAGTCTCTCATAAGTTTCTCTTCAACAAGAGGTGAGTCTGAGGAAGAACACAATCGAATTGTTATCTTGCGGAGGCCGAACTTTTTAATTAAACTGAATTTGCTGTCTTGTGGACTCCTTTTCGATTGATCTCTTTTTTTCTTTTTCTTTTTCTTTTTCCTTTTTCTTTTTTTCTCTTTTGGCTCGAGGTTTCAGTTCTGTAGCACCGCGGTGATTGGAATTGAGGTAATCTTTGCGACTGATGTACCCAGTGTTAATCCTTTGCCAGGTAAAAAGATGTGGATGTTTTCGAAGTTTGCAAGTGACTGCACCACTGGTCATCACCGGTCTATCTCAGAGATCAGTTTGGATGAGAAGGACGACATTGCAAATTCATGCTCTGAAATGATGTATGGACTCCACAATGTCTATGACCCAGACAAGGTCGGTACATTTGTCTCCCACTCTTTGCATCTGTCCATTTAACTTTTCAGATTCCATTTATTCAATCTTGTTGCTCTTCTTGGCAGGTCAAGGTTCGGCTGAAAATTGTCTCCAACACACCATGTGGAGTGGTTGCTGCTGAAGCCAAAAGAGTACATTCAAACTGGGTTATATTGGACAAGTAATGGTTACCTATGGTCAATTAAGGAACTGATACATAGCTGTTGATGTGGCAAAGCTGTTTTTTTTCTTAATCGCACTTCTAATACCTATTTTCCATCGACTTGTTTGACAAAGTGATCTGTTGCAATTGTGTGGCAGGCGGCTGAAACATGAGAAACAGGTCTGCATTGATGAACTGCAGTGCAATCTAGTGGTCATGGACCGATCTAAAGCAAAGGTCCTGCGTCTCAATTTGATTGGATCACCAGGGCTTGATTCAGAAACATCTCCTTTGTCCTTGGTTGATATTGATGTATCTCATGTGGATGCTAGTCTTGAGTGTGAAGATATGATCAGAGGGCCACTTGTGACTCCCGCAAGTAGTCCAGAACACGAGTCACCGTCCACCACAACTGACATTGGAACTTCATCTATATCAAGTTCAGATCAAGGGAACTCCCCATTTCTCCTCTCTGAAGTCCACAGAAAACTACAGAATGAGTACATAGGTAAAATTGAAGTGAAACGGAATTTTGAATATTCTGACTCCGATGTAGAAAGTGAAAAGCTGGGTCCTCCTGCCATGTCATGGTTGGAAGATACTTTCAACCCTTTGGAGGATAAATCACCAAAGCCCGACGATAAAGCTTTCTTTAGCACCTATGAATCTTTGATGGATCAAATTTCTAATTTGGAGAGAGACCCTGATAGGGGAATCAATTTTAAGCTTGACATGGACATAAGCAGAAGCGTTAGGGAAGCAATTTCGTTGTCCAGAAATGCACCTCCTACTCCTCCTCCACTATGCTCAGTGTGTCGACACAAGGCACCTGTTTTTGGGAATCCACCGAGGTGGTTCTCATACTCTGAGTTGGAACTTGCTACTGGTGCATTTTCTCGAGCAAATTTTCTGGCTGAAGGTGGATATGGTTCTGTCCATCGAGGGGTTTTACCTGATGGCCAGGTCATTGCCGTGAAACAGCACAAGTCAGCAAGTTCACAGGGTGATGTAGAATTTTGTGCAGAAGTCGAGGTATTGAGCTGTGCCCAGCATCGCAATCTTGTCACATTGATTGGGTTCTGTGTTGAGGATGGAAGAAGACTGCTGGTTTATGAGTATATTTGCAATGGCTCTTTGGATTCACATCTTTACGGTACATGTTCTTCTGTCACTGATGTTCCATTTGAAATTTAAAAGCAGAAGCAGTAGGATGAGAATAGAGAGATAATGGTGACTATTCACCAAATACAAAACGTGCTTGTAAAATATAAGTGTGTAAGTTGATGTTGGATCCACAGTCATGTCCTTAACTTGGAAGTTTTTTTTTTGCCCAGGACGTGATCGGGACCCTTTATCATGGTGCGCGCGACAAAAAATTGCAGTTGGAGCAGCTCGAGGGTTGAGGTACCTTCATGAAGAATGCAGAGTGGGTTGCATTGTACACCGTGATTTGCGGCCTAACAATATTCTTCTCACGCATGATTTTGAGCCATTGGTATGACATGCTGTAACTACATATAGTTAATAGTCCTTCATATGGTTATTAATCTCGTTTGTCTCTGGCCAATTCTGTCAATTAGCTCTTCTGGCTTCATCTGCTTAATAACATTCATTTGATATCATCTCCAACTGCTTTGGCTGCATACCTTTGAGCTGATTCTTATCGCTGGATGTTAGGTTGGAGATTTCGGACTTGCGAGATGGCAACCCGATGGAGACATGGGAGTAGAAACAAGAGTGATAGGAACATTCGGGTACTTTCATGTTCTCTCTTGAGCTGCGTTTCCCATCACGCACAATAATCAAAATCTAACATGGATAAGCTGCCATTATTAGGTACTTGGCTCCAGAATACGCTCAAAGTGGTCAAATCACGGAAAAAGCTGATGTATATTCATTCGGTGTGGTGCTCGTAGAGCTTGTTACAGGACGAAAGGCAATGGATATAAAACGTCCCAAGGGTCAGCAATGCCTCACTGAATGGGTATGGTTCAGAAAACTCTAGTACAAACACCGCGTTCTTCCAAAGAAATGATTTCGTCTTTAATTATATGCGGGCGATTTTTCTCATCGTTCAGTTTTGGTGCAGGCACGGCCATTACTAGAAAGACGTTCAATCAGTGAATTGATTGACCCGAATTTGAACAATTGCTACTCAGAGCAAGAGGTTCATCGAATGCTGAAGTGTGCTTCATTGTGCATCCGGCGGGATCCTCAATTAAGGCCTCGCATGTCTCAGGTTGTGTGCATCTCAACTTGTTTTCAAAAGTGTCTGTGAATTTACTGCTAGAACCGAGTTTTCTACAGTCTCTTTGGCAGCGATAGTAAAGCACTAATGGAATGTCTTGTCTTTAACTGTAAAAGGACATGCACTTGTGCCTAATTATGTGATACATATTTCTCAACACGTGCATGCTTGAATGAACTTTTTTTCAAGTTTCTTTGCATGTTTTCTTGGGCCTTTTAGGCGTATAGTGCTCTTTCTGCTTTCGAAATATTCATTGGCACAAGCTTTAGGCAATGATGATTTTCAGCTCTTCTACTACCTGCTCATTGCCCCTTTGCCTTTGCTTTAGGTACTACGTATGTTAGAGAGCGATACTACCTTGAACTAGACAGAGAAGCAACAGTACTCGCTCTTTGAATCAAAAATATGAATGGAGCATGCACGCCAGCATGTGGATGGTAACTGATGGCAACGCTAGTATAACAGTGCCTCAGATATGGGTATTGGAACCTAGGTACTAAGCATTCAATCTGACAAATGGAAGGCGAAAGTCCTCATTTTCAGAAGCATTTGTAGAATGTCATATTTGGGGCTTGTCAAACTGAGAGGCAGATGGAATACCAGGAAATTTTCTTCAATTACATTTGCAACAGGAATGTGAACTGCCAAGAGATGGTTGAGGTGGAAACTCTCGTGAGAAAGCACTACTTGTCAGTGTTCATTCAAAAGAAGCAAAATGGGACGCTCCCATGTATTTGCAGCTTGAGTTCTTTCTTCACTGTCTAAAATGGAATGTGATTGCTTTTTTAGCCCTACTGTATGAGCTTTATCTGGCAAATATTCTGAGGAAGTAGGCCCCTGAAACTCAAGGCCTGCTTCTCGACACGCTCTAGGAAGATCTTTTCAGACAGCAGTAGTTGCCTGGAAGGAACTATCTTGGCAACGGAGTTACTTCAGAATCAGCTCAAGAGCTTCTTTTTCTGGACTTACGTGATCTGCCAGGATCTTTTCCCGTGTGTTGCGTGTACAGTGTGTCAGTGACTGGAAGGAGTGGCTCACATGACCGGGTTGTGCGAAGTGTACCCTGTGAACCAGCCAAGCGAATGCAGGAAGCTTCTTGCTGAGCAGGAGGCTGTCATTTTCTTGAAGCTCCTTGTATATTAGAGTAGAATGGGTAGCTTGTATCTTCTCACATGCTAAATTTTTCACTGGAATGACATTTTCACAATGGTTCAATGAATTTTGAGGTAGAAAATGACTGAATTTTTTAGAGCTTACATCGACGCGATAAAACAGACACGGAGCTCAAGTAAAAGCACTGTAAATTGTAAAGTTAAAACGACAACCTCGGAGGTTCCAGTTCTACTCAAAAGACAAGATTTTGAACCTAGCAGCAAGATGAATCCTTTCAATGACTCGTACCCAGAATTAATCCACAACAAAAGTTGACAAAAATGATCATGCCTAATCTTGGCAATCGAGAGATTGTAGCATCCAACTGGGTCAACTCGAAAGACAAAAAGATGCGATTTTTTTCCCTTTGTGGGTCGAAGGACCAGTCGTAGAATGCCTCCATTACCGATCCGGCCACCGTCATTTTGGTCTTTCGCCATTATCACCACTCCAGCTGCGATCGGCCCCGTCCGCAGAAGAGCGATGGAATTCAGGGAAGTTACCCGAGCCCATTTACGCTTCCACCACGACGGGCCATTGGGTCCACAGGTCTACTGAGCGCAACCCACTTTAAACGTCGTACGTCCGAGCATTTGTCCGAAGCGGAGTTTGAAATTTCAACGCGAGAATCTCCCTGTCGCCGCCGAAGCTGAGCTCCAGAGCCATGAGCCTGCTCCTCAGGGTGCGCAGCACTGTTGCGTCTCTTCATCCCTTCTCCAGAGCCCTCTCGAGTATCTACCTCGTTCCTCTCTCTCTCTCCTTCTTCGTACTCGCGAGCTCTTTTAATTCGAATGGCTTCTCATATTTGTGGATGCTTTGCTTACTTTATGCAGGCGTTTCGGTTTCAGAGCACAAACTGGCGGAACCTGTGCTTGAGACAGATCCGTGCTCCATTCACCCGGCTGCGGTCGTCCACCCAAACGCCGTTATCGGTCAGGTACCTCGATGCTTCTCAAGAACATGCTCTTTTGGCTTGTATCCTGTGATCATCTTGATGGGTATTAGGCTGGGGAGGGGAAAAAAAGGAAAAGGATGTTTCTTGTATAGAAGTTGCTTCTGGATTGAGATTGTATGGAACAATTTGTCAGGCACATGTCGCTTTGTGTGACTCCATTTGTTTGAGCAAGTCTTGTCTTTATAAAACCCCTGTTCCTGGAGAGGGTCGTTCTTGTTTTGATCATTCCCATTTCGTGATTTCAGGGTGTTTCAATCGGTCCTTTTTGCACCGTGGGGGCTTCAGCTAAGCTCGGCAACCAATGTCGGTTATACCCAGGAAGCCATGTTTTCGGCAACACTGTCTTGGGTGAACATTGTGTGCTCTTGACGTGAGTTCTAACTTTTACATAGGTTGGAAGCTTATGTGCGAGTTATGTGAAAGGCACTCTCCTAGTTACATGTATATTCTGAATTGCGTCAGGCAGTGGTGCTGTGGTTGGTGATGATCTTCCAGGGCAAACAGTAATTGGATGCAATAACACAATTGGTTATCATGCTGTGGTTGGTGTGAAATGCCAAGACTTGAAGTACAAGGTAATAGCAGTTTCTCATGTAAAAGATAATGTATTGGCCGTATTGTGACATAATCATAAGACACGTCATATGGCTTTATTAGGTAGTAGATCAAGTTTTGGACCTGGTAGTTCTACTAAAATATATCAGTTCCATTATTTTTGCAGTACATGTATAATTCTAGGCTGTTGACTATTGTCTCAGTTTCTTTGGCGTCAAAGAGCCACTTCTAGGTTCAAATTTCAATCAAGCAAGCTGTTTCTAGATTTTCATTTCCTTCGATCTTGTACTGTGGCAGTATTTAGAATAGAGATCTAGTTTATGGATGACCTTGGTTTGGGATAGTTTCACTCCACAAGAGTAAATGGTACGGAGCATTCAATGAAAATTGCACGGGAATAAATATTTGACCCGGACATTCTAATTCCATGTTATTGTTTTCTGGCAGTGTGAACAATGCTTATTGTTTTTCGTGTTTAAGGTTTCACATTTTGCATCTGATTGAAGTAAGTATCATAAGATTGACTTGGTGGCATCCAAGCTAGAAACACTAGCTAGACTAGTATTACTTAAAGAAGTTTTTTTTCTGTTTTTTTCTGTTTTTTTTCTTTTTTGGCTTCATTGGCATCTTGGTAGTTGATAGTAGTGGAAGCCAATGTTTCTGCTGCCATGGTCCAAATGTGAAGATCAATGCTGGGTTTCGTAAAATTATTTGTCTAATTGCTCGACATTATTCTTCTTTGGGTGTGGCTTTAGACAGGGGATGGATGTTTCCTTCACATTGGGGACAACAATGAGATCAGAGAATATGCCTCCATCCACCGATCTTCAAAATCAAGTGATAGAACTGTAGTACTCTTGCTAATAACTTGCATTACAAATTATGGAGCCTTAGATGCTTACCCTGTATTTTAACCCTTACTTGCGTTTTCACCAGGTAATTGGCAATAACAATCTTATCATGGGGTCTTGTCACATTGCACATGATTGCAAAATTGGGAACAATAACATCTTTGCAAATAACACTCTTCTGGCAGGCCATGTAGTAGTCGAGGTAAGTTGCAAGCTTTTCTTTTCTCAAAGTTTGAGTAACTTGTCATCGTCATCTATATTATCTCGTGACTGCAACATCCATCCTGAATTTATTGAAGCATTGCAAATGTAGGATTATGTTCATACGGCAGGCGCCATAGTAATTCATCAGTTCTGCCATGTCGGCTCATTTGCTTTCATTGGTGGTGGTTCTGCGGTATGTCATTTTACCGAAATCATTAGGTTCTTGAGCAGTTTGTTTTATCAGAATGCTTTATACAGCATTGCCTTCAAAACACAAGAATAGAGCTATGAACTGTTTCATATTTATGCTATGTTGCTTGAGTCAATACACTGTCTAAACATCATCATCAAAAATTGCTTCTGCATGTCCATAGATTTCACAAGATGTACCCAAATACATGATGGTGACAGGAGAAAGAGCTGAACTTCGAGGTTTAAATCTTGAAGGTCTTCGGCGACATGGATTCACAACCCCAGAGGTTGGCATGAAACACAGTTTCTTTTACATCTTCTAAAGGTCCTAGATTAAGTGGGTGAAAGATTGATTTATGGTCTAGTGATGATATCATTCATTTACAATTCTGAGCAATTCTTTTTGTACCCTAGAATTTTTCGTCAGAAGAGACCATGTATGACAGAAGTACTCAGTGGCATGTGATGTTACTTTAAACTTTGTGTGCGAAGGTTTTTGTTTTTTTTTTTTTGGGGGGGGGGTGGGGTGTTGACACAAAAAGTGGCTGGCGTTACACAAACATGCTAACTCGTTTTAAGTGGAGAGTGAGACTACGATTAGCTCAAATGCATCTTTTGGAGCACAACAATTAGTAAAAGTTGAGATATCTGATCAATTGAATACTTTGTCATAGTTTTTGCCTAAATGACATACCTGTCTATGTGGTCTTTCTGCTGCAATCAACATCTGTGAACACTTGGATGTGGATTTGTGATTCGTGATTGATTGATCTAGATGAGGAGCCTAAGGACAGCTTACCAGAGGATATTCATGCCATCAGATGCCAGTTCTGGGGGTTTCGAGGAACGTCTTGCTGAAGTGGTACACAACACCACGATTTATATTGGCTTAAATTATAGTGAACTTGAAATGCTCATGGTGGGGTTAAATCTACTCTGCAGGAACAAAATGAAGTATGGGCACAAGTTTCTTCTGTACAGTCTATGGTGCAGTCCATTCGTGATTGTTTTGCTGAAAATCGCCGTGGAATATGCAAGTTCAGGCACTGGAATGGCTGATTAGCTATGTTACAGTTGGGTAATTGTCTTCATTCTATACATAAGTCACTTTACATTTTGATGTTCTTTGTTAATTTCTTTTTGCTGGTTTAGTTATATAGTAATGTGACAGTATTGTTATTTGTATCTTTGTCTGGCTTCTGAAATTGCGGAATCATCAGTGGAGATTCAATGCAAAAAAATAGTAGATGTTACCCGATTTTTTTCCTTATTTCTATCGAAGGCTTGTTTCCTACATGCAGCTTTTCTTTTGGACTGAGGCAATCATATTGTACACACTCGCTTGACTCTTGCATGAAGCTCATTAAACTCGTTTGAAACCAATTTGTGCAGCTTCATAGTGATCATTCGTGAAGCAGTCACCATGAGGAGCAAGAGAACCCTCGATTTTGGCTGGAACTGAGCCCACAGCATTGGGTGAATTGTGTAATAGGACTCGAGAGTAAGTTTCTTCAACTTTGTAGGTGAGTCAAATTCAAAGAGTTTTTCTTTTTTCCTTTTCAATATCATGATGTTGGATTGCAATACAGCTATATTCCAGTGTTGTTCATCTACCACAGTTGAAAAAAAAACTGTGGAATCTTTTTAATTAATTTATATGGTTCTTGATCATTGGTTGTACTGTTTATTCTGAATGCACAGCCAAAAGGCACTCTTTCTTTCACTGCTTCATGGCGTAACAGCTTATGTTTATGAATGTCATGGAATTGTTGGCTTATTGGAGAACTGTTTAGAGTTTTGATGAAATTTGATGACAATAACAGCTACTACTCGTGTTTTGACTGGTTATGCAAGAAAGCACTTGAATCATTATTCTTGCTTTGGTTTGAGTCAAAAAAACTGTGGACATCTCCCTCTCTATCATTACTCTTGCAGGACGGTTCTGATATAAGTAGAGAACTTCTAGCCTTCTAACTGCAGGACATAATCTGGTAATTCATGTCTATGTGTTTGGAGTAAATGTGATAGGAAGGGGTATTGTTAGTACAACTTAGGTGGTATTGCTAGGAACTTCATCCCCACTTCAAGCATAAAAGTTAAACCCCTTTTATTCTCTTTTTATATCTTTTGTTGTCTGCCTTATAATCAACCAGGGTCTCTCACCTACATAATGTATCGCTATGGAACTCTGTATTGTTGAGAAAGCTATTAGCCTATCTGCTAAACATTGTATTTCTTTGAAATGTGGATGTCCATAAACCATAGGTCTCTGCTTTAATATGTTAGAATGAGGATTACTTCTTGTACTTACGTCATTCTTATATCTTTGACAGCGAGTGTCTACATTCTTTCTCACATCTGCTCAACTCTAAGGTGCAGTCAGTCTGCAAAGCAAGACATGAAGTTAAGTTCCTGCCAAAGTGGAATTAGCTGGAATTATGATGAGCAAATGGACTTGAACTCGTACAGCAACTTCATTTTTTGTACTCAGAGTCTCTTAAAATTCATCACCTATTATTATACATTCAACTCTCTCCTCTATGCTCTCTGTTCTTTTTAACATTTGAGGCCTGAGCTGTCGTTTCCAGAAATAATGCTAGAAACTGTCCTGTTAACATGCTAAGATAAGAATATGTATTGTTATGATAAGAGATATATATATATACACATACATACATACAGATGTTTTGCTGTTAGCATGGCTATTGTTTATCATGTGTCGACCTCAGCAATGACATGCCTTGAAAAGGCAAGCTTTTTTCTCTCCCATTTCATTTTCCTTCGCTGGCCGAGACAAAAATGCCAAATGCTCCGAACCAAATGTCTAGCGCCTCTTGTCATTAGCATGCTCGGTTCTTATGTTGTCACCCGCTGGAGCTTGTCGATAAGGTTAGGCTGGCCTGATTGCAAAGAGTCGCTGACGTTATGGTTCGACAGAAGCTAAAAGAACGAATTTTTAAGTCTCGAACAATCTTTACAACCCCCTTTTTTCTCGTTCTTTATATCTCCTCTGTTTCTTCTCGCTTGTCCATTATTCTCCCCTTTGTTCCCGTATGTAATGTTGAGGAAGTAAGTCGTGATGCAATGCGCAGCATGTAGTTTTCAACGACAACTATTGTACATGTCCAATATTATATTCAGTGAGATGGCGACTTTGTTTTGGCAAATTAAGCAGAACCAGCATTGCCTGAAACGGCCCAAACGCGTTTGCTTAATGACCAGGATGACCATTTTAAATTTTAATCAGACCATACTAAATATTTGTATCAGTTTCGTTTGGTAATATTTGCTTGTCCTTATTTAACGACTCAAGATTTTGATATAAAGTGATTTTACTTAATCTTTCAAACGTCTGTTTCTAGCATGCACACGATGCGTGTGCACATAGTCACGTAGATGCTCACTTGCTATTTTATAGTAAGCATTGATTAGGAGTCAGCAGTTGAAATTGCTACCTCACTCAATTCTTAATTTGCGTTTTTTCAGCATGAACTCTTTTTTAATTGGGGGATTCAAGCAGGTAATAATACACAGGAAGAGAGAGCCAACCGCCCAACGAACATTTATCATCGTTGATTTGAGGAATGTGGATTGGTCAATGCTAAAATATGCTTTGCATAGTTCTGATAGGGTGCTCCCATCAAATTGTTTTCTTTTTAAAAACAAATTCATATGAAGTAAGGAAAAAAAAAATGAATTAGGTATAGTAATATCTTTACTAATGTCTTTACCTATGATCTACCCATATAAATTATGTATTTCTTGGTGAGAGATAGCTCTTTAGAAAATTAAACTTTCTGCTTTCTTTAATTTGTCTCTGTTCATTGTGATAATTGTCTTTTCCAAACTGTAGGTGCATAGAAGATTCCATGGATAAGCAATGCCAAATATCTCGATGTTGAAAAGCAAGTCTCAAGTCATTTGTAGCTCAAAAACAGTTGGGAAATGAATATATCCTCCCACGTGGCATCCATGATCATTGGAAATATTAATTTTATTTATTTTACTCAATATAAAAATCTCTCCATAAGTTGGCCATTTATGTATGAAAGTGAAAGCACCAAGACAAAAGAAAATGACCTAGTTGGGTTAAAAAATGAAATATATGTTCCACCATGTTATGTCACCGTCTCCATCTGCGTAAGTTTCGAGGGCCACTTTTTTTTTATCCTATTTGCTTGCTTTCTATGGGGAAAGGAATATACCTAATGGCCTCACTTACGCACAACACATTAATTAATCTTTTTTTTTACCATAAGTTGTCCAATTTGGATTGACATGACAGAGTATCTTTTGCCAATGTCACTGCTTAGGCCACACTAACTATGGATTTTGAATGACGTGGAATGCTTCAAGTGATAAAGGAATGAGAAGAGAAAATCCGTCCATGGAGAATTCGAACTGTGTCCTATGAATTGCCATGAACAGCTGAGCATAGTGACCTACTGAGCATACTAAGAACCAATTGTCAAAACAAAGAAAAAAGCCTAGAAGAAAAGGATTTGCTTTGGATAATATATGATTGATAGAAATATATATTGCATTTATGTCATTCTACAGAAAAGGTGAACGATAAGAAATAATAATCTGTCATTCAAGGCATATTATAAAATGTTTATTCTATTTCGTCAATGTATAAATCCTCGAAAGTCTAATATAAAGTAGGGCTGAACAACCGAACGGATTTAATCTAATAACCAAACAGAATCAGCCTTACCCAATCAATTGAAAACAAATTCACCCAGGGATCGGGCAGTTTCTTCACAAAACAGGAAATTGGCCTTAACCAATTTATTAGTTCTCAATTATCAAGAATTGGTCTCTAGCTTTTTATTATTAGACATTGTTCAAGAAACAAGACAGATATGTTGGAAATGGGTTTGGAACTTGGAAGACTGGGAAATCCATCCAATCCCTTGACCAGTATATCACAGTTTGTTCCCATGGTATTTTTTTTTTCCTAAATGATAGTTGTATTACTTAAAATTAGGTCTGATCTTCCCAAAAACCAATTCTGACGGGTAGCTTTCCTAGTTCTTGAGTTAAAACCTATCCTCTTTATAACCCACCAACCCTAACTTGAAGTCCGATCAATTTACTTATGGATATGGATCATGTGATCATCCTTCAATTGTTGTTTTTTTTTTTTTTTCCATTTTCTAGCATAAACTCGTGACAGCCGCTGCTTACTATCTAACTTACTATCTAACTTACTATCTAATCCTTATGTCGATATGAGTTTGGAGAATCCTCAACGGTTCTTTGGCGAGATTTATCCAACCTCATTGGGCCCACTTATAATTAACTTGGGCTTTCTTCCGAAGAGAAAAATAATAAAAATACAGGTTCAACTAACCTCGATGTTGAAAAACATCATGTGGTGAAAGGCTCTGGAGGACTCTCCTTTTTCTTACCTGTACTCCAGGGTTGAACGGTTGTAATGTGACAGATAATGACAATACTATGGTACGATGATTCTAATTCCGAGGAAAAGGTAAGAGTTTGTTGATCAACGTGGACTTTCAATGTTTTATTTTGGGAGGGTCTTTTTCATTTCACTTTTTTTGCAAGTCATCCAAGGCCAACAACTTATTCCAAACGATAGGGAGACGATTCGTTTTGACCTTCTGCCTGCCATTATTTATCTTTACAATGGAAAACCCCCCAACTATATATATATCGCCATAAATTTAGTGTTTTCTCGATTTACTAGCAAAATTAATATCCATGCAACAAATTTCAAGTGTATTCGGTTGATCTCCTTAATGACTTTATTTAGAATAATTTGATGTTCTAAATAGTTTATTTAATTTGGGGAACCAAATTTGCCTGTGGCATATATGTTGCAAAATAGGTCCTCAACCGACGAGTCTTTCCAACCTTAAATTTCTAATATCCGGATTTTACAACACTCAATCGAGCTTAAAGGAGGAGAATATCCATCATTTTAGCATTTTCTTAGAAATGATAATGGAATCTAGTAAAGCAATGGAAAGGTGATTCTTTTGGAGCCAGCTCGAGAGGCTTCCTGCCAATCAATTAGCTATATGCAATTAGCTAGGGGAATTTCGTAGTCTAATAAAACCGATCGGGTGCCCTAGGAGGCTTGGATACCTATTGTTAAGATTCTGTCCTTGGACATGAAGCCATTCCAAGAAACACATTGGCCTATACTAAGCCAAAAAATTATTGACGTATAGTTATGAACACGATTGGTGCGATGAACATATCAATCGATTTTCCAACGAAGTGATTGCAAGAGTACAAGGAAGCAAAATGTCCTTTTGAATCTAGATTATTCCAAGCTCTTATTGGTGTTAGATATGCGAAATAGTTTTGAGACATGCTCAATAACGTCATCAAAATCAAATCGAAGATCGAACTGGATCCTCAGATGGTGCAGACTCAAATCAATTTCGAATGGCCGAGAAAGACCTGATCGGGAATTGGGTTAGTCCTCGAATTAATCCAGCCGGTCTGGCTCATTTCTCCAAACTCCTGCTTTTCCAAAAAATAAGAGCAAGAGGAAGATATTATCATTAGAAAGATAGCCCATAAAGAAAAAGACTATGATAAGACGAGAGAGACATGAGAAATGACTGAGATGTTTACTTATTCCCGTCTTTTTTACCACAATTTGAGGAAATTATCCAACCTAAAAATAAACAATGTCCGTCCAATCATCCCTCGTGGAGTGCATCACATTTCTTGTAAACCCCACGCTCCCTTCTCATCTTATATACCTCTCCACCATCCACCCACCAAGCCCCATCACTCATCGCCCCCATTCTCTCTCCCTCTCTCTCCCTCTCCCCCCTAACATTTCTGGTCCTCTTCTTTGTGTGGACAAAAGGATGGGGAGAAAGTGCTCTCGTTGTGGGAACATAGGCCATAACTCAAGGACTTGCACAACTTTCATGGGGGCAGCAAGTGCTTGTGGGCTCAAGCTCTTCGGTGTTCAACTTGACCTATCTTCTTCTTCTTCTCCTCCTTCATCATCAGCATCTAGTAGTTCTGCTCATCCTTATTCACTCGTCATAAAGAAGAGCCTCAGCATGGATCGTCTGTCTTCTTCCTCGGCCTCCTCCTCGTCTCCATCTTCATCTCTCTCCTCACCAAGAGTTCTTGCTGATGAACACTGCAATAAGACCTCCCTCGGGTATCTCTCTGATGGCCTCGCCGCTAGATCCCAGGAGAAAAGGAAAGGTGAGGGCTTGGAACCTCAGTTGTTTTATTAGCATCTCAACTGGTGTATGCTTTATTAATTTATCATGTTCAGCCGATTGTATCATGAGTTCTTTTTATTAGCATCTCAACTGGTGCATCTCAACTGGTGTTGTCGGATGATTGAACTATTAGGAGTTCCATGGACGGAAGAAGAGCATCGGACATTCTTAATTGGGCTAGAGAAGATGGGGAAAGGCGATTGGAGAGGCATCTCCAGGAACTATGTGACCACGAGAACCCCAACCCAAGTCGCGAGTCATGCGCAAAAATTCTTTCTCCGGCAGGCTAGTCTTAGTAAGAAGAAGCGGCGGTCCAGCCTCTTCGACATGGTTAGTTTTCGGTAACCATGTCACAAATCCTTACATTAATTGGGCACCAAACTCACCAAAAGAAAACTCAAAAGTCTTTTCAAAAGCCTCATGATTCGGAGAATGATAAATAAACTGTTCCCTTTTGGTGTGGCAGATGGGAAGATGTTCTACTTTTCGCGAGCAAAGCGAACGACCACGCTTGATCAGAACAAAGAGCTCTCTTCGATATGAAGTGGTGCCTCTTCTTGCAATGAGCACCTTCAAGCCTGGTGATGAAGAGAGTGATCGTGAGCCACATGATTCAATTTCAAGACCTCCTTATTTGGCCAATCCCTTGGAGCTGAAATCATCACCAATAAACCCCACAAAGAATCCATCACTGTCTCATGCAGCACCTGACCTAGAGCTCACACTGGCTGCTCCAATGCCATTGGACCAAAATGAAACCTCACCTTCCTCTCTTTTCATTGGATCCATTAGTGTGACCTAACCTAACAAACAACATGCATATACTATTCCTGGAAATATGCATGTGCTGTCTCCGATCTCTCATCTCTCTCGAGTCTCATTGGATCAAGAAGATCAAATGTGCAGATGCTTCTCATGCTACGACTACTTCGTTTTTTCTCTTTTCTTACTGATGGAGGATGTTATTAGTGGAGAAGCAGAGATCTAGAGGGTGATCAGTACTGTCTTTGAACGTTTGATTGGATCTTGCGTCCATGACTTTCCAAGGCATGAGTTTTGTAGTTCACACCTTAATCTGAGCTTCTCCGATCGGTTTCTACAGATAATTCTTAGGAATTTACAGCAGCAGCATCGATAAGAAAAGATCCTCCTCGTGAACAGAACATCTGTTGCCAGGATCGTTGATGGTTAGTTATTAAGTCCACCACTCGTGCGACAATAAGATTAGACAAAGCTTTATTAGATGCGTGCTTAAAGATTCGCACCATAAATAGATGACTCAAGTACTCTTGAAAAATCGGATAAATGTAATTCTTTTTGACCAACTATTCACGTGCTGCAATTTGCCATTGCATTTCCATACCGTCCGTTATGCTCATACCTTAAATAAAATCTTGTTTAACACAAACTAATTTCAAGGGATGACACGTGTCTATTCGAACGCTCCATAATATTTATCCGAATCAATCTTTTCAGATAAGATTTTACTCAAGATGGGTGCGCACGTAAAGCGATTGGTCCCATCAGGAGTTAAAATTAGGGTTTCCAAGATCCAAAAGAAGAGAGACAGCAGTCGATGCGATGCTCTCACCTCCGACTCACGCCAAAAGTCACGAGAAGATCCATCTTTTTCTGGGAGAGAGCAATTATTAGACCCTTGCCGTTTCCATTTTCGCTTGCTGTCAGTCCAAATTTAGAAGCGCCAACGAAAGGACCAGTGCACTTTTTCAAGAAAAGGCACATGCCTACGTACGACACGAACCCCAGTAAATTACATGATACGTAATATAATACGTGCAGAGAGGCCAATAACAGAAAGGACAAAAGAAAAATAGTTGTTGTCGAGGTATAAAAGCTTGGACCACTTCGATCTTGCAAATCGACAGCGGTGTCCTTTGCTGGAACCAGAACAATGATGAAAACATGAACAAACCCTTCGTCAAGAAGCTTTTTCTAGTTTCTAATGACCACGCCAATCATATGAAACTACATTAACATACTCGGATTGATTAAAATTGTTCGCAATTTTTTTCCATCACGTTTTTGTTCTTCAACGCTTTGTAAACCGATGAGGCATGTGTTTCATGATAATCCGACTTGTTGGAGTATGTGGAGATTTTCGAGTCAATAACTGAACAGTCCATGAGCATGCTACGTAGAGAATAAATATCGAGCAACGTAAAAAAGAGATGCAAACAGGAAAAAGATTATGAAAACAGTTCGGTCGAAATGAATTCGCAAATTGAGTTGCACGAATCCAACAAATTTAGAGACTTAATTGCATAAATATTTAGGACTAAATTGATCGAAGTGACTACATTGACAAATCGTTAAAAGATTTTGAATTAAAGTAGCAAATTATTGAAAAGTTTACAACTAAATTAATACAATTTAAAGATTTAGAACAAAATTGGCAAACGTAAAGAAGTTCAGAACTAAACTGACACAATTGAAAAGTTTATGACTAAATTCGCCTCTATACAATAGATTTATGACTTTTTGGACAAATTTCCCTAATTGTAGACCATTATTATGTACTTTTTTTCATTCGATCTCATTTTGTTCGAATTGCTCATGAAAGCAAATTTGTTTAATTAACAAAATGGATTAGGTTTTCATTTTTCATAAATAAAGCAACAAGAAATCATGTGACTAGAAAAGTGACACATCTTGAAACGTCGACTCTCGCTACAAAGATAAGGAGGAAATGCAGCTTGTCCACAAACTTGAGTATGAAAGAAACCACTTTATCGAGTTCTGCCGGCATATTTTATGTTCAATAATGGAGTAAATCCATCTCGTTTTGTACCTTTGTGGGGAACATTTGCAAGGCAGACATGAAATGTGGGGGGGACCTCTAAATTTTTTGTCTTCATTTTTTTATTTATTTTCCCCCCGGATTATAAGTACGTCGGTTAAATTAAATATCGACACGTCTCACGAGACTTTTAGCATCAATCTCTAACACGAGAGAGATGAGCAACGTGGGCAAATTATCTTTCGCGCGCGATCACGAGACTCGTCAATGGAGTCAAACATCCGGAAAAAAAAAATGGGTCTTTGACTCAGGTAAATCGATACAATGATACCCGAGGAGAGTGGTTGTGTTATTTGATCTGTTTTAGCCCAACATGAAACGCACGTGTCGTTTAATGTTTGATAGTCGGGTCCAAAATCGGGTACCAATCATCTTTCAGAACGGAGAGAACGGGACATCGACAGGGCCTTGAACGGCCACCACTTGAACGTACCAAAAATCAACAGTCTCGACAAGTCTTTTCTTTTGGTTGCCGAAAATCTTTTTAGGTGAGGCTGCGTCCCCACATTGCGTCCGTGAGATTTTGCCACATTGGGAACCGCTTTTTCCTTGAAAGGCCGACCTCTCAACAAGCTTTGCGAGTACATTGATTTGGATGTTTCGGAAGGAATATCGGGCAGGACCCCGGACTCTCTGTTTTCTTTCGAAATCGTGGGACAAGATCTGATCGTCGACCTTATCTTATCCACCTGCAATTGGTTCTGCATCTTCTCACCTGTGATCTTTGATCGGTCCGGTCTTTTGCCATGTCGGCACCGCAGGAATCCCGGAACAGAACTAGCTTTTGCCTTCTGTCAACGCTCTTGCTATCTCGGGCCTAGAGCAAACGCGTGTCGCTAATTCCTAGTCGTCCCGGATATATCCGACCGTCGTATTTGTAGAAATGCGGTGCACTTCGCTGGGACGGAAAGGATCATGATGCATTTGATAGTTCCCTTTTGAACGAGCACCGACACCCGAACCCCCATCGTTTGCCCTCCAAGAAGGCCTTGGACCAACCTCGAATAAGTATCTATCTAAACCATTCGATTACACAACATGTGAAAGACAACACATTAGAGACTGCAGTCTTGGAGCACTTTCTTATTCTTTACTTTATATGGGGGCGACCATCTGCTGGCCCATATCGATTTGAACTGACTCCGGTGCTAATAATTCCTACGAAGGTTCAAGTCATGTACTGGATATCTCTTCGGCTCACTTGTATAATCTCTGAAATCATTATCTCTCTCTTGGAAAAAAGGGTTTCAAATGCAAAGGCTGCTACATTGTAAGGGAAAGAAATATATAATGCGACTAGAGGCGGCGGGCAGAAAATGCCAAAATGTAATGAAAGCAAATAGAAGTATATATAGCGAAACTAAAGGAAGCGCAGATGATAATGCAGGAAAGCGTGAATATGATACACTAGTGAGGACACTAAATCAGGTCTTTGTTAGTTCATATCCAAAGTAACTCGCCAAAGAGTTCAAAATTTTGAAGAGGGAAAAAATGAATCAATCAATTTGCTAAATGAAAGGAAAGAGAATACGAATTTTCTACCTACATTTCCATGAACAATATGTTACACTGAAGGCCACCAAAGAGACAAAAAATGACGACCTAGATCCAAAATTAGCAGTATATTTTCGCGTGTGAATCATATACACTCCCCCATTTTTTTTTTTTTTTACTTGGGTTACGGTTGGCATGCCGTTCGCTCTGATCTGATCAGAAATATGTACCGGAAGTAGGCAAACACAAGAAGAGCTTCACAAAAGGAAGAAACTGCATGCTCAGTCGACCTCCTTTGCGGTCTTAGGCACCTGTCCCCCCAGAGTATAAGAAGCCCATCAGGAAAAGGCGGGAAATTGCATTTCTGTGGGTTTGTGATTTATTTAATATCATGAATCATGAGGGCCTTGGACCATGAAGGTAATACGCTTAGCACTTTCTGCACGAAGGCTATCTCCTTTATATCCAATCTGGGAGCAGAAACCATATTCAATATACCTCAAAGCAGTTGCTCCAGCAAAAATTTGCCAAAACTTCTTTTAAATTGCACGGTTTGCACCGGTCAATATAAATATATAAGAAAAGAGAATAATCATGTGCATGGGATTACCTCACTGGGACTGTCAGGAGTGAACCAGCCCATCTGCACTCCAAGATGTACAACAGCAGGAATCAGCTTGAACAGAAATGGTGTGGTCACCTGAAAAGGCCCCATTGAAATGGTCATAAACATGCGCCTAGTGGTTGCAAGGTAGGATTAAGCAACGTGCTCCACAACTTTTAGACATTATGGAAGTTTGATTGAAGCGGGTCACTACTGTCTATGCAACATCTCTTCTAGTTCTGGAACAATAACTGTGACACAGGAGTTATACAAGATTCAAGAAGATTCACCATCAATGACAGTTCTTTTCCATCTTATTTGCAACATCCTCATTCACCTTGATAAGAAGAACAATATCTTGACACTACAAATGATTTACAGGATACCAGCATCTTGAAGTCCAAACTAGCAATTGCTCATCGACACCAAAAAATAATATGCAGCTATGCAGGGTATATTGAAAGACAGACAGTAAAGCTGATACATACCAAACTGAGAGCTGTGGTACCAAGCAGCAAGAGGTACAGTTTACCCTACAAACAACAGTAAACATTTTTAATTGCTTGGCTGAAAATATGCATATAACAAGTCCATACACAATCATCTATTTTTTTTAGATAATACTCTGATTTACAAAAGATCAAAATAGTTTTGTCTCTTTCTTTTCCTTTGCTAAGCAAAAACATTTGCAGTTCAAGGTATCCAAACCCTGCCCCCACCCCCAATAAGGAATTTTTCAACCCCAACCTTGGGGCAGTACCCAGAGGTGAATGTTCCAATGAATGATTCAAAGGACAAAATATAGGCAAAATTGAGGCATCCATACTGCATAAATTCCCAGCTATCCATTTGTCCGTTTCTTTTAATATATAATATATTTTTCTATGTTTTTCTTTAGGGACCAATAGACTAGAATAGAGACCCCTAAAGTTAGGCATAATATTACATGTGCTACAAACACAGAATTCAAACTATAATAAATTGAAGCACAGACCTCAATTATTCGAAGATTAGAAGCACGACTAAGAAGGACAAAAGCAAATTCCCCAATCTGTGCCAGAGACATTCCCACCTGCGAATGAAAAATTAATTAAGGCAGGGTAAGGAATGTATCTAGAAGGTAGCCAAGAAAACACTATCTGGTAAGGCCTTACAAGAAGTGCAGTCTTGTTGTTATATCCAAATCCTTTCACAACTGCGGCCACAACTACTGTTTTTACGATGATCACCAATATAACAGCTGCTAGTAATATATCAACATGATTCCAGAGAAACTGAATATGTATCAACATTCCGATGCTGGCAAGAAAAAGAGCAGCAAAGAAGTTTCGGATAGGTTCAACCTGAAAAAGGACCAATGTAAGAGTGTAGCAGTATATTAAGTATAACAAGAAAAATAATGCCTAAACACGGTTGCAACAGAAATACAGAAGAACATGGCTACTGATCGAAGTCAACAGTTACAACTGGTATTCATGCCACCAAAAACATGCATGGTTTAGCAAGCTATTCAGTAATGGTTTTCTGAATGTTGTGGGACATGAAGCAACTCTTTAAGTCACATTTAGTGCAGCCTACATTCATTGGACAAGAAAAATTCATCACTATGGACATTTCTTTTTGCTTGAAATTCTACATGCTCCATCCCCACTCCCAACCCCACCCCCCCCAAAAAAAAAAAAAAAAAAAAACCACAAAGGAAGAAAAATATGAAGAAATATTGCAAAGCGGCAAAAGAAAATAAAAGAGACAGAGACTAATAAAAGAGGAAAAGGAAAGAATCATAAAGACAGATGCCAATTGCAGAATCATCTCTCGATATGTAAATAGGAAGCCAAAAAGCATGAAGCGATGTTGAATGTCATCCGCTGCTGTGTTTCATAAAACTATTTTAAGAGGGAAATTCATACTTGTTCAAGTGTATGTTGACCTAGATCAGTCGTTGAAATCATCACTCCAGCAGCAAAGGAGCCCAGTTCAAGGCTCAGGCCCAACTTGTCACTACACTGAAACAAGGCTGACATATCATATCATATATCAACGGCATGGATGCACAAATATGAGTGCGGTATGCTGCAGATGACTTGATTCCATCCCTCATGACGCTTTACTTAATGCATTTGCACAAAGTTACATGTACCCGTAATTGTGAAGGTGTTTCTAGATGAGTATTCAGTCATAAAACAGAGAGAGAGAAATGAAGCTAACCCAAGCAACAAGCAGGCAGAAAGCCACCGATGCCAATTGATAAAGCTCATTAGTCTGCATAGCATAAGTTCCAGTCAAACAGTATCTAACAACAAAATATTCTTTTCGAATGTAAACTGTATGCTTACTTGTGATGACAAACTGATCATAAGCTTAAGGAACCATGGTACACATGTACGCGACAATATCAACAAAATCGCCAAAAATGTAATTAGAATCACCAACCTGGAAAAGATAAAAAGCATAATTATAAAGGATTATAACATCAGTAATCAACATAGCGAGAAAATTTAAAAAATGAAAAGAACTTATGCCAGAGATCATTCGAGATGTCAATGTACATATCACCAAATGTTTTCCAAGTAGCTAACATAGTGTAAGTGCAAAGTTAATATTAACATTAGTAAAACACTTGTTAAGACCCACACACACACTACAGCAAACAAAACAGATTTTTGTCATTATCGCATAAAGCTTGCGAATCTTTGTTCGTGCATATATGCTTGCATTTGTATGAAACTAACTGAAAATCAGCAGATCCAATGCTCACGATTTAGTCATGGATATCACTCCTTGAAGGATGCCAGAAGTGCCACCAAGGACTGGAAGGAGAGCAAACAGCAAACCAACAGCACAATCCTGGATACCAAAAGCTCAAAATGTGATGTGAGAAACAAAAGAATCTCAACAAAATTCAATTAGCAAATAAAAAATATGCATACCTGCAAAATAAGGGTTCCGATTGTAACCTGACCATGAAGAGCACTTACACTATTTCTTTCCATCAAAAATTTTAAAACCTGCAAGCCCCAAGATAAAACAGGTTTGCCATTACAGCTTCCAAGTACAAAAGGGCTGACATGCGCAATAAGATTCTGCAAAATAGTTACCACAGCAGTCGAAGACATGGAGAGGAATGCACCAACAAATACCCCCTCTGAAGGTTTACCACCGCATAACTGCAAAAAGCATGAAGCCATACACATGAGGTCCCTCATCTCAAATACATCGAGCCACATTAACATAACGGGAAAGAAAACAAATTTTAAAGAAAAATTTTTCATTTACAGTCAGGCAATTTGCATGTAGTGAGTGCATCTTTATGCACAATCAATGCACATGTCCTAATTATTTCAGGTGAAGGTCAAGTCCTTGACCGAAGGATGAGTCCACGGTTAATGTGAATCCATCAGTCATGATATATCTCAGCTCATGCAGAAAATGATTAGCATACCGAGGCTGTTATGCCGCACAAGCATATGAAAAGGAAAATCTGAAGAAGACCTCCCAGAACAGCAACTGCTCTAACAACTCGTAGCTGTAAAATGTCGTACAAGAGGATTTAGCATCAATTGCTAACAACATACAAGATGAAAAGGCTAGGATAAGCACAAAGAAATAAGGAAGGCAAGTCAAACCAACCTTAGTCGCTGAGAACTCAAGTCCAAGGGCAAAGAGAAGAAAAATTACACCAAACTGAGCAACTGTTTCAACCTGTGTGCATGTATTAATGACAAAATCAATATTAAGAAGGAATGATTCAGCAAAGTAGGGCAACCACCACCTTTGCAAAACAACTTTTTCTAGTCAAAAACCACATTGTTATGTCAAGATAACTGCTTCAACTGCATGTATGGACTAGTTTTCTATCAGGGCCAAATCAAGCGTCTACCATTCTAAACAAAGCCCTCCCTCTCACAGGTACAACTGAAAGTTTAATAGAAAAAAGGCAAGCAAAGTGAAGTTAATATGATAAAGCTGTTCAAAATTTCCTCCTTTAAAACTGCAAAACTTCATATGACCTTCCACAGACCTTTCTCAATCATTGTAAACACCACACCTTACCCCAAAGTACATTAATGTGGAAGAAAAGCATAAGTGACCAAGCTCAATGATTTAAAAGAACCAACAAAAAACAACATGTAGCACATAAAACTTCTCGACTAAAATCTGAAGCTTGATTGCACTGACATAGTGCTCAGCATAGACACAAAACATCATACTTGCACCAATTCGTTAACAAAGTTAAAGCCGCCAGGTCCAATGAAAGATCCTGCGAGCAAATACCCAGTAATCACCTGCAAGTTTCAAGGATGATACATTACTTGAGAGACCCAATTAAGACTTAAGTAAGACCACAAGCCAGGTACTCTTAACAACAAGGTGCAGCTTCCACATGTGCAACCAAGAACGCCCATAGACATATGAGACTTAACTATAGGGTTTCTCTAAAACCTAGATAAAAAGAAAAGAAAAAAGAAGAAGAAGAGCTTGCAAAAACATACCGGCTGTCCAGCACAGGCAAAAGCGATGCCACCACAAGTTGCAGAGACAATGACAACTACAAGATCTGATATCAATCTGAAAGTATAGAAATACCAAAACTTTGAATAAGCCAACACGACATTCCTCCACATACTAGGAAACATGGCATGAGCACATAATCATATGCTAACCTTAAGTCCAACTGTAACACAGGGTACTTTGACTTTGGATTCGATATGATGAATATATTGTCCTGAACATAAATGTCCCGCATGATTTGAGTTATAAAATCATTTTTCACTAAAGGAGAGGCTTCAATACAGAGAAGCAGACCTCCATTTGTGGAAAGGATTTGTGCAGTTTCCTCATAATGGGATAAGAAAAGCAGAATAATACAGAATAAAAGAGTACTTCGGACTCCATACATCTGATGTATACACAATATATTTCTTGCATTACATACCTTCCGATCAATCAGCATTGGTGTGTCTTCCGGTCGGTTCTCATTATCCAGGTTGAAAACAGTATGTAGCTGGAATGACCTGACACAAGGCTCGATAAATGGCTCAGAGATCTCATCGATGTCTTACTAAGGCTGAGAGCCTCACAATAAAAGAATTATTGACAAAACTGCATAATAGAGAAGAAGACATACTTCTCATCCTTGGTGTCATTCTTCTTAGACTTTACTCTGGCAACAGTTTCCAAAACTGCCTGATGAAACACAATATAGCACATTCCATGAATGTTCAAGTAATAGAGCCTATTCAAGAGGCCATTACTATAATACACAGCTAATACACAAAGCAATTTTAATTTTGGATCAGTAACAGAAAAATCACTAATTTTTTTCTCTTCTAGGCTTGATCAACAGAACAAACTGCAATGACTCCAGCCCGGACTGCAGGTAGTTAGCCAAACTCTCCGACAGTTTTTTTTTTTTTTCTAACTAAAGTCTTTATGCAGGTTTTATAAGGGAATCAGGGAGTCAATTACTTATTACAAATAGAATCCCGCACTGACTAATCAATATAAATCTATCTACAGAGTTCTGTCGTGATGCAAAAGTTCAACATTGTGGAAGTTTTTGGTCAACTTGCTCTCTAGCAAGCAAAAGATACATAAAGGATAAAGGAATAAATAAAAGCCTCATCGATGAAGATCAGTCTCTAGTGCGACACTTCATACAAATGATGCTAACCTGCTGCCCTGCAACACTGTTATTGAAGCTTCCAGGATCTGTAACTGCAAGAAACAAGATGGGATGGTAATATGCCCAGATGCATCATTAATCCCATGACTACCCCCCAGCAGAACCATTTTCCTCTATTCGAGAAAGGGAAAGTACCAAAGATTTGCAAAAGCAAGTTCCTTAATCACTTCCATATTTTCATCCTTCGTCCTACTGCAATTAAAAAAAAAAGAAATCTGGAGCTGAAAGCTAATCCAACACAATACTGCTGATTGCAAACTAGACCACACAGTACGGACGCGCTGAGCGCGTCGAACCAAAGAGTTTGAAAAATCAGCAGCCAATGGGAGATCAACTAAAATGCAGCAAGAGAAATCGACTGTCAACTTCGACCTAATTGCTCCACAAAAAGAGCAATCAATTCCCTCACATCACTCGCCAGCACCGAGTCCAAACAAACGTCCTAACCGCCCCCCGGCACGAATCCGAAACCCTAGCCCCACCACATCGCCAAACAACAAAAAACGCGAGCCCGAGAGCTCAGATCTAGCGCGAACCTTCGTTCTGGTCGCTCTCGTGGAACTCCTTCTCGAGCGCCCGATCGATCATGTCCGCGAAGCTGTCCTCCTTGGATCTCGGCCTCGAGGCGTTGAACTCGGCGGCGGTCGCGTTGTTCTCGTCGGCGAAAGCGGCGGCGGCAGCGCCGGACTCGCCGGCCGAATCGGCCCCCTCCGCGGCCGCCGCGGCGAGCGGAGAGGGAAACCGGAGGAGGAGGAGGACGCATGCGAACAGCAACGAGAGAGGAGGCGCATTGGATCGAAGCCTCATTGCCGGGAGGGAGGGGCCGGAGCGGCGGCGGCGGCGACGCCGGAGGTCAGGCGGCGGAGCGAGTGGCGCCTTCCCGCTTCCCGGCTCTCCGCTTCCTGCTTCTCCTCCGTCGTCTACTTTCAGTACAGTGAAGGCGTAGAGAGAGAAAGAGAGGTAGAGAGAGAGAGAGAGAGAGGGAGAGGGGGAAATTGGCTATGTTTCTGTTTCCTTTTTTTTTTCGGTTTGCGTGGTTGGAGCTCGGGGGAAAAAAAATGGAGGGTCCGAGGTGAAAGTACGGAAGAGCCCTTATGCTCTCCCGCGGAGCGGAGCGGGCAGTAGCCACTTGCGAGCCGCGATCCCCACCACGCGCTCGTCCCCCCGCGCGTGCAGCGCGTGCGGTAATATGCTGCCGGGTGCTTATGCTCCATCATGCCCATGATCATGAACTTTTTCTTTTTTCTCACTTTTCCATCTCTCTTTTTTTTTTTTTTTTAAAAATTCTAATAATCACCTGAAAAGGAAGGGGAAAATAGTGGATCTAGCGTAGAAATTTAAGGAATTATGGAATTTTCGTGATTCTCGACTGTTTAGGATAGGAGATGTCAACTCAATATTTGATAAAATATGGGAATTCAGAATGAGCGAATATGGTTAGTTATTGAATAATAAATGTGTATATTAAAAATGGCGTGGAATATTGAATACCGGTTTGTGTGTTGGATTCTTGTTGGGCTGTCATGTTAAGTAGTTGTTCTCATACCATAAAGCGCAATCTTTGTCAATTTGCGTCCAAATCTCTATTTCTCCCTCTTTCTTCATGTTTCAAACGTTGCAATTGAAAATTCATGTCAATTGAAATTTGATACGGTCCAAACTAACGGGAGTGTTGCTCGAAATATTCAAGTGTAGCTAGATTGAAAAAAAAAAAATCTCCTAAATCGAGGAAGTTCTTGTAATTATTGGAAGTGGGTGAGCAGTAGGTGAATCATGGGTTACATCCATGCAAAAGCTTTAACTCGATCTTCCTGACACTTTTTGAGTGCACTTGATTAGCTAATTAGTTGGAATTTATTGGTGTGCTTAGAGGAGAGCATTAAACAGGTTCATTCTAGCAAGCAAGAAACATTTTTGTCACGAAATCAAACGGAGGAGCTTGATAGACTAAGTTAGCACAGATGTATCGAGCTCGCCATCCTAATTCCATTAAAATCAGCTAGTTGAACCGGTCCGACCAAGATATTTTATCATCTCGTAGTTTTGACTCGACCTCGGGTTCAAGCTTTGGCCATATCACATGGTTCAAACTATTCTTCTAATTTTCCTTTGGAATGTCAAAATGCCAAGAAGATTGAAGAAACGCAAAAATGGCAATGAAGTAGAGATCCTACTCAAAGTAAGTGTAATTAGCGAGTTCTATCGATCTCGCAAATATGAATTGGATGCGGAATCTTAAGTTAAAGAAATATGTAACTAGTGTTCGCAATTCGATATTTCCTTTATTTTTTACGAACTCCTCTTTTTTTTCCAAATTTTTCAATGAATTAATGTCATTAATATGGAGGAATGAATAAATGCAATTGAATATCGGAACACCACTTCTAGGCTATCTTGCCATGAAAATAAATAAAGGAAACTGATCTCTATATAGGGTCTCAAATTTATCGAGTGATTACAAAAGGGGAGGGTCAATACCCGCAAAAAATCTAAAATCGGTATATCTTAATTTTTGTATCATAAAAAATCTCAAACTAATACTCACGTGGCATATTTATCTCGAACTAAGTTGCATGTCTCAATAAATCTGAAACTAATGTACATGTGCTACATTTATGCAAGATTAATTTCTTGTCACAAATATCCCAAAATTACCCCAATGTTAGATTGGGAAATATGGTAAAATCCATTAATTTGCTCTAAGAGCTCCCTTACCTTTTGAAGATCTAGTGAAGTCCCTAATTCCATCCCTAATATCTTGACATCATATATAATTTATGGTATATACAGTATAAATGTATCGATTTTGGATTTTTTTATGCAAAAATTAATGTACTTATATGGAATCATTGTAATTGTGTCATGCGGAACATCCGATTTGAAATTTATGGAGACATAAATGCTGATGTTGACATATGGAAAATGATGATATTCAAATCAAATCCAGCGACTTGCAATTCTGAATCTCTGATGGTCAATACTGGGTTTTCAACCAGAATCTTGAAAACTTTTTCCACAATTATTATCATTTTATATTATTTTAGCGGTTGGGTGATGACGGAAGTTCCTTCACGATGGAGAAAGAATGTGAGGGAAATCTTTCGGAGTTTGTTTGCCATTGCACTCAAGGAAGATTAGGAGCAGTTCTTTATATATATATATATATATATATATATTATACGTTATTCGTTATTAATTAATGCGATTTCTCTTTTCTTTTTTTGGGCCCACCAGGAAATGATGGCGCGGTCTACTCCGTTACAGCGTGGCTACCGTCCACGTGGAGGAGGAGGATCCCGACCTTTTTCTTTTTTTTTATCTTCGATGTTACGTGTGACCTTTACGTGAAATCGAACGGAGGAGGTCAACGCTAGTACTACGCGCTGACGACGCGTCGCGTGTGGTCTGTCGGCGTCGCACGAGCGGAGGAGGCCCGGTTTAGATGGGCCTTCCCGAGGCCCATTCTCCCCCAACTTGACCGGCCCATGTTGGAGAGGCCCAATGTCGAGTCGACTCTCGTCTAGGAGGTTCTTGGACGGTGCGTTTGTTTCACCAAAAAACCTATGATTTGGACCAGGGAATAGTCACTCGTGTTGCCTGTAAGAATGAATAGAGGAAATATATTTTCGTCATTTATGAAAATGCGTAGGTATAAATTGTCGTGAATGGTGAAAATAGTTTTCGTTGACTAATACTTTTCAGAGATATACAAACGAATTTATTTTTTGGGAAATGTTTTTCAAATCATTATTTTTTCTCGTATTGAACAGACCCTAGATATAGTTCCAATAACATCCAATGATCTAATTCCCAACCAAAAAAAAAAAAAAAAAAATGCAACTTTAAGTCCAATCCAATTCTATCTTAGATTTTTATTTTATCTAAAGAAAAATCTCCAACTTTCATTATAATCTCAAATCTATCCCCACATTAAAAAAATCACCACTAAGTTTTTCAAAATCTTCAATATCATGCCCAGTTATAAATTTCATTATTAGAACATCAATTTCACATTCGTATACAATAACAATAGTCTCCTGAGCCTAGTGGCAATTTTTGAATGAGTAGATAGATTTGTGACTAGATTGAAAGTAGAAACAAAAGGCTTGGGATAGAATTAAAATTGAATATAAAGTTTGAATTTACAAAATCACAAAGAATGCCGTGAATATTAAGAATATTAAGACCAATTTATAAAATCCGAGCGATGCGGTGATTCTTGCCGTTGGATTTCAAGCATTTTTAGTGCATACAACATCTTGTGTATCATGGACCTAAGCAAGTCCTTAAAATACTCAAAGGCGAAGAAACATATGAGAGATTCACCTTAGGGTGGGAGATCCCATAATGTCACCTCCCGTATTTCCACTTACCTGAGAAAAAAAGCTTGGGTAGGAATCAGGGAGCCTCTTTGATAGGTAAAGTAGACTTCACATCAATACTTTAATATTGGCTGTCCTCGGATTGGAGAGTATAGTAGCTCTCCATGCCTAGATTGAGAGGAGGGCGGGTGAAAATCCCACTGTAGTGTTGGCGAAGCTCCGCTCAAGCCTTTCAACCGGCTGCCAACACGGTACCCTTGGTTGACGGCTTGAGTGTTAGTGCATACGACATCTCGTGCATCCGGTGCTTGGCACCAAAAGCAATGCTCTTGGACCCGGATCTGACCCACCAAACTTGCCCATTTCAGTCTAATTTAATGAGTTTGCTTGTTGACCCAATAAAGCCCAATTTGAAATTTTCAATAAATTAAATAACTCTCTTTTATTTTAAGTCTTATGGAAAAAACAAAAACAAAACAATGTGATTACTTTTAGTATTGTTGTTTATATGTATTCAAAATCCGTGCTAAATCCATGTTTCCACACTCAAAAAGCCTAACCCAAAGAGTACCGGGATAAAAGCCTATTTAAAATCAATATATATATATATACACGCACACGTTAAATCCTCCAGTAGATGATATCTAGATATTAAAAATTATAAAACGTACAAAAAAACTCCATTATCAAAGTAGATAGCAACTAATTAGTATAAGATTAAAAAGTCACTAAACATGAAAATAAATTTCATGTCATGAGTATCATACCATCTCTAAATGGCATATAAACAATAGAAACTTTTGTATACCGATATAGGAAAAATAAATTTCCCGTTATTACGGTAAAAATGAGAAACATTTTTTAAACGCGAGGGAGTCGCAATTTCACCGTAAAATAACAAAAAGAGAGTAGAAAGAAGAGGGGGCAATGGGTAAGTTTTTCTACTTTCGTGGAGAAAGCACCGACTCTTTTTCTTGCGACCATGAGAGACCGATTTTAGCGATTTACAATCATAAAGCGACAAGCTTTGGGGCGCCGTTTCGAGAAGATTTTATTTGAATTTATACACACAGAGACGTACGAAAGTCGAAAGGTTACCAATCATAGCCAAGTCTCCATGTGACTTTAATTATTGCCCTCCCCCACGCAAATGCAACCCACCCAATACAGATGCAGGCTTTAATATATTTTTAATCCCAAGCTAAAATAGAATAAACGAGCAGACATGCAACTGAGAAAAATACTGGACTGCATGTGTCCATCAATTTCCCAGAAGCTGCTCCAGCCTGTGCTACTAAATTCCAGCAGCAGCAGTTCTAGTTTATTCAAGGTAAAAAATAAAAACTAAAGGAAAGAACCCACGAAGCCTCAAACATGTTCTCATTTGACTCAGCTAATCGCGACGAATTAAGGATGATTAGTGATTTATCACGGCAGAGTCCTTGCCCCAGAAGCATACAAAGTTAAGATCTCGGAAAGATGTCGGTTGCTTCAACAAAGCAAGAGGAATGCTGCTAAATTAATAAACCAGCTCGAGTCAATGTCAAGCACCCGACCTAGATCCTCTGTCCCTCGTTGCGTCTCATCTGCATCACGTTCACAGTGACTTTTCGGCACTTGCCGGCTTGATTTCGGTTTTAGAAATTCAGCGAAGAGAGAATTGGAATAATAAGGAAACAGTTAAAATGGACTGGTCGAGTCATTGGATCACGTTATCTAGAAAAAAAGAAGAAGGAGGAAGCAGCTCAAAACAGGAGATTAAATTCTCTTTTCACTGGTTATTCCCATTCAAAGAAAGTAACAAACAAGATCTTTTGATCAAACTTAGCCTAACAAAGGAGAAACCACTCCACTCGCTAGCAAATATCAGTATGACGTAGAAGAGATGAACTATTGAAATCTCAAGGCGTCACAGATTAAAAGAAAATAAAAGTAAAAATAGGGAACTGTAGGCTGGGCATTTGCAAACTGGCCAATTATGCTTCTCCTTTTCTCTAAACATGGAAAATAGTTGATTGAACTAGGAAGAATCACTTAGCACTCCTATTGCAGCATCTAATCAGCCAAAAGTGCAGCACCAGTACCACAACAAAGGCCAAAGATTCATGTTTCGAGACAATGTGTCTGCACTAGAGGCCACTAACATTTAAAAATAAAGCATCATATCACGTGCCAACATATGCAGCGATTCGACTCCACTAATTTTGTTCTTAGTTTAACATTACTCAATAAAAGAACAATTCCAATGTAATCATGTCCCAATAATGCACCTCGAACTTGCATAATGCAAGTACATAATTAGACCTTGGGAACCTCACCTACGCTAACATAAAGTCAATTTGGGCAAAGCATCAATGGATTTAGGTAGGAAACGAGAGCAGATATACATCCTCAACAACCACATTGAAAGTACCTGAAAGATTTAACATATCAGAGTCCAATCTCGAGCTAAATTTGTCAGAGAAATTTGATTGAGACTGCAATAGAATTTGTCAAAATCTTACCCACAATTGATGATATTCAAATGATTCTCAGTCAGATTGCCCATAGATAGCTTCCCAGTTAATATTCCTGGTTTCCTGTTTCAAGAGGCTATTTGAAACAGCTAAAATTCAGCGCCACACAGCACCTAGTTTTGTTTGAACTTGATGGTTGCTACTAAAGAAACCACCAGTGTGAATGTGTCTCCCAAAGTGAGTAAACTATAACCTAGTTGGCATATAATACTATTGTGCTTGCATATGCTTGTGTTTATGTGTGTACATGAGAGGGAGAGACAAAAATGAGTCTTACGAGGGGGAATATCACCCAATCAGGAAAATTTTCCACAAGAATCATAAAACCCTTCCTTGCAATTCAAGAGAGAAATTATTCACTTATAAATCACAGGAAATGGGAGACACTGCAGTGATGCAATCACATGGTTGTGATTAACTGAACTTGGACTTTACATGCTAGATTCGAGGCACCACAGTTTCCCTTCAAACGAGGTTGCGGTTAATCTGTAACTAACTTTCCTCTAGTATAACTACCCATAACTAGAGTACAGTAAGAGTGAATCATATATATCCTGAAATCTAGGCCTATAAATACTCCTCAAGAATCAGCCTATCCACACACACAAGTACAGAGAGAAAACAAAGGAAGGAAGGAGATGGAAGTCCCTGTGATTGACTTTAGCCAGCTCGATGGAGAGAAGAGGAGCAAGACCATGGCACTCCTTCACGATGCTTGCGAGAAATTTGGCTTCTTTAAGGTAGAGACTGTCAATATACTACGGATACACCTAGAAACGTACTTTACTATATGTGCCTCAGTTAATGATATTAGCTATGCTTGCAGATTGAGAACCATGGAGTAGACAAAAAGTTGATGGAGAAGGTGAAGCATTTTGTCGATTCCCACTATGAGCAAAATTTGAAGGAAACTTTCTATGATTCAGAAGTAGCTAAAAGGTTGGAAAATGGACATACTAGAGACATAGATTGGGAGAGCAGCTTCTTCATCTCACATCGTCCAAAATCCAACATTAATGAATTTCCAAACCTTTCTGAAGATCTTCGGTAAGTTCACAGGAATCTTCATTACAAATGAAAATGTACAGTTTATGAAACAGAAAGTTTCATCGCTTATATATATTCATATTGAGTAATTAGCACTGCACAATTGCAGCAAGGCAATGGACGACTACATAGATCAACTAATTATGCTAGCCGAGAAGCTCTCAGAGCTCATGTGTGAGAATCTTGGCTTGGATAAAGATCACATAAAGAAAGTTTTCTCTGGAGAAATAGGTCCTTCTGTGGGAACAAAGGTGGCGAGATACCCGCAATGCCCCCATCCTGACCGTGTAAGGGGACTCAGAGAGCACACTGATGCTGGTGGGATCATACTCTTGCTCCAAGATGACCAAGTCCCAGGACTTGAATTCCTCAAAGAAGGAAACTGGATACAGATTCCACCATCTAAGAACAACGCCATCTTTGTGAATACAGGTGATCAAGTGGAGGTGTTGAGTAATGGAAGATATAAAAGTGCATTGCACAGGGTCATGGCCGAGAAAAATGGAAGCAGACTCTCCATTGCAACCTTCTATAATCCTGCTACTGATGCCATCATTTCTCCAGCTCCTAAACTACTATACCCGAACCATTTTAGTTTTGGAGATTATTTAAAACTTTATGCCGCGACAAAGTTTCTAGACAAGGAGCCCCGATTCGAATCCTTAAAGAAAAGGACCAATAGCCCTTGTGGTCTGCCTGTCTAAAATGTATTTCCTACCAGTTTGGGTTTCCTTGTCAAACCAAGTGTGATGTAATTTTGGGAAACATAGCATATAGAATCATCCTTTGTCAACTTATTTTGATCTATTATTGGTGTTATGGAGATTCATGAAGTCAGCTATCTCCCATGCAAAAAGTAACATGGAAAACTAAAGAAATAACCATTTTGGAAAAGTAGCAAGTGAATGAGAAAGCAATCAGGGTTATTATGTTACTGTCATCCCACAGTGAATAAACTTTTTCGGAGACTGCGCACTTAAAGCACTAGGCCTTTTTACTTCCTACAACAATCGAATACATACTGCAAAGCAAGCTGTCGTAGCTTCTTTAAAATTCTGGATTAGCAGACTTGAAATTGCATACTCTTCATTCTGATCTAGACCATATAAAACAGCCCAAGATATTTATGTGATGGTAATGTTACTTGTCACGGTTATCGGGGTTAGTCATGAGAATCATTTGAGCATACGATTTTTCACTTTCACAGTTTTCTCGACAAAAACCAGATATAGAGATGGTCATGCAGTTAACTACTTACAAATATAGAAATTCCAAGCAATAGCTAATTTTGGCATACCTAAGTCAATTTAGTGGAGGTTAAATGATTGTTTCCCATTTGAGAATGGATAGTGAGCCCAGTGTGCAAATCTGCTCTAAAGAATAAGACCGCATGAATGCACAAATATTTTGCAATTTGACCAATCAGCTACAAAGCTACATGCTATTCAGATTCAGCAAAATCTTAGAATAAGTGTAGCACATTTGTTAGCTAATTAGCAGTAACAGCGCAACCCAGAGAGGAAAATACAAATAAGGCCTATAAGTTTGATAACTTCGACAAAATGGATTTTGTCACCAGAGTATTGGTACATTCAACTGCTTTAGTCAATGACTGTTTATGGGACTTCAATGATGAAGAACATTTGGTGACTAAACATAGTAAAAAATTTCCAAACTTCAAAGATTTTGAGAACCTTAAAGACAACTTCTGTACCGAGTCAATAATACAATCAACTGACTCCTGGGTCAGATGAATATTATAATTCAATAAGTTCTGAAACAGATTGAACAAGGATTCTGTCCATACCAGTTCAGGGGATATTAGGCATTGATGAGATGGTAAGCATACGAATCTCTTGTTATTTTTCCCATCACACAACAGTTTGTGGCAGAAGGCCGTGACATGAGCTGGATGCAAGCATTCCTTGATGATCCTAGTAATAGCCTCGCAGACAGGGTTATTTATGCCCTCCTTTCGCATCATAAGCGGTAATAACAGTGCATATTCTGTGGCCTTCTGATGAAGCTTGCAATATTCTATTGTCGCAGTTAATAGCACACGAGTTACTGGAACTTCAAGAACCAATAGTCTAGGAAGGATAATGGAGCAGAGAACAAGGCTTGGCCAAGTAAACTCCTTTTCGCTTCCATCTGTGAGGTGGGAAATCAGAATTGAAGCCGCCTCATCATCTGCTTTCCAAGGTTCAATCAATTCCAGAACTCGAACAGAATTTAACCCTTTCCCCAGGCAGATTTCGTGGATTGCATTTGCTAAGGCAACAGTTCTGCTAGTGGATTCGAAATTCGCAATCTGAGCCCTCAAACTCATTGCCTCGTCCTGAATTTCAGGTTCTAGGGGAACTCCCAGGGAATCACAAATCTCAATGCCTTCCACATCTTCATCCATAGGTTCCGCTTCATTTTCTCCAGCCTCGCTTGACAACTCCTCATTCTTCTCGTTGTCCGGGAAAGACTCCGCTGAGTTGAATTCATCCGGTGACACAGGAAGCCAAGGCAGAAGCACACGAGTGGCAGCCACCTCATTCTTCAGCCAAACCGGCACTGCCCCGAACTCATCGCCACTTCTTTCTCCCTCCGAATCCAAACCCAATCGAGATATCCCCTCGTAACTTGACTCGGGCATTACGTCGAGCAGATGGCGGGCAGCCTTCTCCACCCAAAAATCCACCTCTTCGCCGCCACCCAAAATGCCGCGGGCAAGACCCGACAAGTCCGCGGCGCGGAATCTCCGGTGCTCAAGAGCGAGGAACGACAGAATCCGGGATTGCACCATGGCGGGCAAAGTCTGTATGAACATGACCCTACAGAGCAACGAACGAACGGCCTCAGCAAAGCTTACCAACAAATTCAAACACTACCCAACCAAAAAAAAATCGTTCTTTTTCCTTCCCAAGCGACTGGGTTCACCTTCTTGTCCGAGCAGGTGGCGGAGACGAAGGAAAGGGCCCGCCTTGCGCAACGGCGTCGTGCGCCTTTGCGAGCAGCGACAGGAAGGAGGCGGTGGTGATGGGCGCGGCGGCCGAGGTCGAGGACGGCGAGAAAGACTCCTGCAGCCACCGGGACGCGTCGGTCTCCGGCGTCGGAGAGCTGAGGAATATGTCGAACAGCGGCGTCCACGGCTCCATTTTCCGGCGGCGCCCGTTCGTTTCCCGCGAGAACTTTCGCGACGCGGGGCGGGAAACTCGTCCGGCCGGACGTTGGTAGCGTTAAGAGGCGCGTGCCGTGACTCTCTCGCGATGCGGATGGGATATTGGCCTCGGTCATTTTTTTTTTCGTTCGATTAATCCTACTTTATTTCTATTCTAATACTCACTTTCAGATTTTTGTAAGGTCTTTGAAAGGCTGACCACTAAAGACCTCAGTCCTTTTTGGGACATTATTTTGTCGCGAGATAGAAGTGCAGAGATCCACGCGCGTGGAGTGAGGCGCATGCATTGCCAACGACGATCTACCCTATGCGAACGGCGGACACGTGCGGCGGCGGCGGCGGCCAAGAGTGGGGCGGTGAGTCGGTCCTCGGTCGGTTATGGAGGGACGAACGGCAATAGAAACTTGGGAGAAGAGCTGTCAAAGGTCAAAGCCACTAATTTGACTCGGGGAAGAAAATGGCTTTAGCCAGATTAAATTAAAGGCAAATTACCCCGAAAACAAAACTCCAAATTATGGAAAAAAAAAACATTATTTTTCTCCTTTTTCAACGTCAAATTAAATGTATCAAAATTTCGTTAAATTTAAAATTTTCTTCGCATCTCGGGAAAAAGACATGTCTCGTACATAATATACAAATTAGCACTTAAAAAGGGCGGATAAATAGCTAAATGCACGATGCGTCATTAAGTGATTGGTACGAAAGAAGGAAGAGAGAAGAGGGCCTCGTGGAGTGGAGTCAAAAATCCGTAATAGGGTCTGATGGTTAGAAAAAATTGATTGTACCGTGCCAAAAGGAAAACCACTTTTCAAGCATGGCGAGCGATGGCGCGACGCTAAAGTATGTGAATGCGTTGATGCATAATTGGTGCCTCGAAAAAGCACAAGATGCCTCAAATATAGTAACGTACCCACGCAGAGGGTCTCCCCCATGTAACGTAACTTTACCATCTCTCCCTCCTCTGTGACCTATCTTCGAATGGTTTCTATACATGTAAGCGCATTTCACATGGGCCGTTGAATCACGTTGATCCCACGCAAGTCTTATATGATCCAACTATTCATTATAAGCTAAAATAGTTTAACGTAGAATGACTCGAGAGTGTCGAACCTAAACAAGTCCTTAAAAGGCTTCGTCTCAAATATGGATTTTCCGGACGTAAAACAGGAGGTAACCCCCCGCGGGGCTCTTTGGCCACAAACCCCCCAAACGGGGGGTTCGGAACCCATTTTGATCCCCGCAATGCCTTCCCTGGATAACCAATTCCGAGCGTGGTATAAGAAAATGATGGGGTCCTCGCTCGCACGGGAAGGACTAAGCGCATTTCACATGGGCCGTTGAATCACGTTGATCCCACGCAAGTCTTATATGATCCAACTAGTCATGATAAGCTAAAATAGTTTAACGTAGAATGACTCGAGAGCGCCTAATAATTTTCGATCTTCCATATCCTCCAAAAGAATTAAAAGAAATCCCCCAAAACTTTTTCCCCATCTCCATGTCCATCCAGCCCTCACATTTCTCAAGCCAGAAGATGACAACCAGCATGGGCAAGAAGGCACAAAACCCATTTTCTTGATCCTCCATCATCCTCACCAACCAAACCTCAAGAATCTCTCTCTCTCTCTCTCTGTCAAGAATCGGCCATGGGGGTGAGCAACAACGTGACCTCGGTCCTCAACTTCATAGCCTTCCTCTGCTCCGTCCCCATCATCGCCGCCGGCATCTGGCTGGCCTCCAAGGCCGACAACGAGTGCACCCACTACTTCCGGTGGCCGGTCGTCATCCTCGGCACCCTGGTCCTCCTCGTCTCCCTCGCCGGCTTCGTCGGGGCCTACTGGAACAAGCAGGGGCTCCTGGCCTTCTACCTCTTCTGCATGGCCATGCTCATCGGCCTCCTCCTCCTCGTCCTCGTCTTCGCCTACGTGGTCACGCGGGAGGACGGCGGCCACTCCGTGCCCGGGCGGGATTACCGGGAGTACAGCCTCGGCGGGTACAGCGCGTGGCTGAGGGAGCACGTCACCGACCCCGAGAACTGGGTCAAGATCAGGGCTTGCCTCGCCGAGTCCGATGTCTGCACCAGGTTGGCGCAGAACTACGTCACTGCCGACCAGTACTTTGCTGCTCGAACCTCTCCTCTTCAGGCAACTCTCTCTCTCTCTCTCTCTCTCTGTTTCTTTCTCTCTGGGTTTTTCATCCACTTTTTCCCCCTGTTTTGTCCTGTGTTTCTATACTCTGTCCAGGAAAAAGACAGCGTTTTGATGCGTGTTTCTTCTGTCTTTATTCATTTCTTTCGACGGAAACGACATCGGTTAAGGTTGAGATGTATCTTTCTTGGCCCTCTTGCCTCTTCTGTACTAGCACTGAGGAACGCCTGGAAAGTTCATGAACTTCACTCCCTCCAGAGTCCTTCTGCAATAGGAACTGATGTCTTTTGCTTCTCTCATCTCTTGTGAACTTGAATAGAAAATGCCCATCTAGATGATACCCTTTTCCACGTGAGAATCGAGCAGTTACATTAATGGACAATTAACTACACAGTTGGGGAATATAAGTTGTCATTGACGAAGAGAGTCGTTTGTTTCTTTCCTTTGGGAAGTCCTGAGTTCTGAGGTTTGCTGGTGAAGTTGATTTGGTCGCTTGAAGTTACTGGGAATTTAGTGGAGGTCAGCACTTTTGGTCTTAGTTTAGGTCGAAATCAAGAAGGGACCTTTCGTTGATCGGGTTTTTTTTATATATATCCTGTATTTGGGGCTATAAACATCCCACGTTCATTGACCCCATTGACTGATCGATCTGGTCCGACCACCTGGGACACTGTTTAAGATCTTTCATATCTTGCAGCAGCACGGGGAATTAGCTTTAGGGGACTCGAGAATCAAATCTTGGGTCCCACTTTTTGGTGCTATAATGGGCATATATGCACCCACCTCTGCTCAAATAATTTATAATCATGTAATCATGATGTTCAGATTAAAAATTATGGTCAGAACAGTAAGAATCAAGGTCTGTAGTGTTTGTCTTTTTGTCTCTTTGTCTGGGAAAAGATTGAGAGAAAAATGTTGTGGTTGCCAGCTCTGGCGCACGTACTCGCATAATTTGGCGGGGGGTTTGCTTTTTGTTCTTATCCTAAGTTGAATTGTTTGGCCTAAAGCCTAAATTTTTTCCAATCATGGTTGAAATTGTTTACATTGTGAAAAAGTTCCCATTTTTATTGACATTTTCGATTTTTTTTTTTGGTCCCTTGTGGGTGCCTCTTTTGTGATCACAGTCGGGATGCTGCAAGCCGCCCACGGTCTGCGGGTACAGCTATGCGAACCCGACGCTGTGGCTGAACCCGACGAACCTGACGGCCGACCCGGATTGCTACCTGTGGAGCAACGACCAAGGCCAGCTCTGCTACAACTGCAACTCCTGCAAGGCCGGCCTGCTGGGGAACCTGAGGCATGAATGGAGGAAGGCCAACGTGATCCTGATCGTGGCCCTGGTGATCCTCATCTGGGTCTACCTCATCGCGTGCAGCGCCTTCAGGAACGCCCAGATCGAAGGCCACAAGTAGTAGTGATAATGTAAATGTCTTCCTCTCTAGCTTTTTCTTTGAAGGGGTTCCCTTTTCTTGGAATTTTTCTTAGGTGGTGGTGGTGGTTCTTTCGGGCGTTCCTATCACCATTGGCGTATATATTCCTAATTGTGCTTTTGTCAGTTTGGGATCGGCACGATGTGGCTTTCCTTAGCTTTAGGAAGGATGCCTTATCTTTCTCGTTTGACCAATGGGACTTCTTCTGCACAGAGAGAGAGAGAGAGAGTTGAATTGGACGGTGGGGGGACATGTTATCTTTGGGATAAGCATTTATTGTCACACCCTGTCACCAGCTTGATTGCTTATGCATAGGTTCTAGCGTTATGGTACATAATAATATTGTTACCTTATGCAGTTATTTCTATTCTATTTTGTTTCATCTTATATGTATTTACCAATATCCAAGGCACCGGCCAGCCACCGACCATGAAGAGAGCGCTTTTATGTCTTGGAATTCTCCAGTACTGTAGTATGGTGTCTCTGTGCATTATTAAATCTATGCAAGCTTTTATTTCCTTTAGTTAGGGTGGGCAAAATGAATTGATCGAATTGGGAACTGCCTGGATTGTACTGGACCATCCGGTTAGATTCGATTTGATTCTCGAGAGTTTTGATCCGATTTCAGGTTCCTAAAAGTGTGTTTGGACAGTTTGATTTTCGGTTTCAAAGGGGAATCCAATCAGATCAAATTGATTGGATATATTTTTGTATTTTAGTATATCTTCAAAAAAATTAGTAAAATGTAAACTAAACACTATTTTGGTCCGGTTTCAAGTAGTGAAAAAAAAAGTAATAGAAAAAAGTAGTGGGAAAAAAAAAGTGACGGATTCTTGGTTTTAAGGTATCGAATTAGGAACCAATCACCCTTATCTTTTAGCCTATGGAAGGCAAGCTCTTTCAAAAGGACCTAGGAAGATCAATGTATTGATAAACCAGGGAAAAATTCATCTCCTTGAGTTTTCCTATCTAAGGGGATTCCTCGTTGTAGAAAAGAAGATACCCGAGCTGAGACCGGAGATAGAACGGAGCTCGGCCGGCGGAGAGCTAGGATGCTGAAGGGAACTTATTTTTCTTATGAATGTTCAGAGCGCACACACACTCTTAAAGACATGTATTGCAAATAAACAATGCATGCTTATATACAAAGCTGATTTAAGTTTTTTAGGCAATAGCAGTAACTCATGTGCCCCTAAAATCACCTATTTTAGATGCACCCGCCGCTTCCAAACCGCTGTATAGAGTTTTAAAGTACAACGAGCGGCTATAAGATAACAGCATACGTCATGCAGGGCAAATTTTTAAGGGGTAGAGGGCATTTGAGGACGCATTAGTTGAAGACCATCTGGCTTTCTTTCCCTACTTGGATAGGGCGATGCTTCTGCAACTCTCGTATCTCAAGCTGTCGAGGCCTTTCTCGAGTACACAATGTACATCGGATCCGATCGCCCAGGGTTTGGAGATATATCCACAGCCTGTAGATGGAAATGTTGCATGAATTTGACTCGTCAAACCAAGGCAGACAGATAATCGTGAACATAGAACATAAACAGAAATAAGGACCCAATGATTTAGGAACAGTTCGACATTTTCCGAATCATAAATCCTTCCATTACTTTATTATTTCTGGGTGATGTCCAAACACAACAATCAAAATACTTGGTCACTTCTTTCCTGAGTTCCATTCTTTCTCACCGGATGTAAAATAAGTGTCTCAAAATTTAGATCTATGCAACAAGTAGGGAAAGTTAACCGCTAAGCAAAAGGCGTTTTGGGAAATGCAAGTGTATTTTGCATCAGAAGTTAGCTAGCCAAGGAACCACGGTTCCCAGGTATCCTATGGTGCAGCTTAAAATTTCATTCTCCATTTCTACTGATATTTTTACTAAAAGGAGTGCTGGTAGAAATTGGCGGATATATTAGTTTCCATGTGTGATTCCATCCACATGATTCGAGTGCATTGAAGCCAGTTTCTTGAAAAAGCAGTTGCTCTTTAAAGCTCAAACACAAACATGTGTATGGTATATGAGGACACGGATGGATAGTCACCCAAGCCCTGCATTGCTAGCGGCCAGAGCCATCAGCAGCTGGTTTTGCTTATTACATTCTCTTCATATTAAAGTGATAAGTATCTTTGCTTTTCAAGAGATTAGAATCGCTATCATCATAGCAAGTGACACTAAAAGGTAATATAAATATTACCTGAGGAGGCTCGAATCCTCCTGCATAATGGAAGTACGAACCAACAATCAAAACATGATCTGTATCACCTGTCGATGTCCATATTGAGATCGCTTTAGTCCAAAAGCAGCGGTCTGAGAAACTGTTTCACCAAGAAAGATATCAGAAGTGCTTTATCACAGGCAAGGCACAACAATCTGGGCACTAACAAAAACAGTTAGAATATCATTATAGAACAACGAGTTTAACAAGGCCTTGATTTTAGGTTGAAAGATGAATATATTGGTGCTGGCACACTCTATAACCACTACAACAGGCTATTATGCTGATTTCTGAGATCATGAAATCATGTAGTTGTGGCACTTATTGTGATGAACACAGAAAGCAAAATCTGCATATGCGGGAGTCTAATTTTTTTCAGGGAAGTGGGAACTTGAAACATTAAAAGATGAATAACTCTTTGTGAACATGTTCATCACCTCATTATTGCCTGGCCTCCTGGCTTAAGAATCCGAGACATCTCCTTGAAAACATCAAGAGGCTTAGTCAGATAGTCAACACTGACCTGTGAAATGACCAAGTTAGGCTTGGTTAACAACTGGGTGAAGGTTACTGGGATGCAGGTTTCTCATAGATGACTTCTCCATTACCAATCTATCATCTTAATGCAATTTGTACTTCAATACCATGACAGAGAAGCACATTTTAGAGTAGGTAATTTCTCATTCTGAACTGGAAGAGGTGAATAATTATTTCAGTTGACTCCAATAATGGGGCAAAGCCAATTAAATCTACTTAGATTGAAGATAAGTCGTAAAGCAATCTCTGGCTCTCTGAGTTATGCTCGAGGACAAATTCTTCTTACCACATTGGTGATAACATCAAAGGAATTATCTTCAAATGGAAGTTTAGGATTCACATTCAAGTCTTGGACAGTGTACTCAGTCAGGACCTACAGAACCAGCGACAGGACTTAATATGCGTCTCCTTATACACAATTAGAACATAGTATCTAAAATATAAGACAAGCCCTCTTTTTATCAAGGGAATATAATTTGACTGGACATTAATGCCTCACCGAATTCTGCTTCAGCTCTTCCTCGTTCATTCCCATTCCCACTATCCTCTCTTGCTTGTATCCTGCTGGATAATGGCTTATCTAGATGTTTAGCAATTAAAGGATTTGTCAGGTTAGATATAAGAATGTATTAAGAGGCTGCTTTCGAGATAGAATGTCTTACCCAACTGCTACAAATATCGAGGATGCTGACTCTTGGACTGTTGCTAGGAGGTAAGACCCTTGAGTAAAACTTCGTAAGTGCAGCAATGGCTGGATCATCTATATGTGTCACGAAACGAGGAGCCTTGTAGAACAAAGAATCCGGAGATCTGTCCCCAAAAGAAATGCAAATTTCTTAGTATAAAAAGCTATAAAAACCAGTACCATAACTCCACATTTAGGATATTGATGAAAAATTCTTGCATTTTCACGTATTGCAAATGCAACTATGACCTAATAGGTGCTGATCTAATAAGATTGAAGACCTGGCAGGAAAACATCTCAAGTCAGCAATAACTCCACGTTATAATCATAATATTGTGATTATCATGTTTCTTAGATGATGTGGCTGCATGACAGTCGCTGTGAACTGTTCTTATCATTCAAAAGTGACAACATTACTGTGTGAAGATATTTCTGTGTTCAAAAAACAAAAGAATCTCCATCGCGACTAGTGAAGTTGTTGCTCACACTCAGAAAGCATGAGAAAAACAGCTTCCGAACATCATGAATCCAGTCAAGTTGAAGTATGAAATGAATGCAAATCAATAAGCGCATTAGGGAAAACATGTCTTCTGAATTAAAACAGAATTCACTTCCAACAGAAGTCCAGTTAAGGAGGTTACACATCATCTCGCTGAAAATCCTCCTCTTTGAACGGAAATTGTTCTGGCCATTCCACGTTCTTCAATACCTATATGATCCCCATTTCAATCAAGATAAAACCATAACCGGGGAAAGGAGAAAAGAAGCAAGAAGACAATGTATCATTGACAAAAGGCCTAGTTTAAGAAATGTTTTCAATGGTACTTTGCAGATTACCAACTCTGTAGAGTATATTAATTTGCGTGGCAAGAAAAATTCACACACCGGGCGGTCATCATCTCGAATAGCAAGTTATCCCGAAGCAAGATCATTTTCCCCCCTCAACAACATGGACTAAAATTCACTTACAGCCCCATGAGCACCACCAAATTGAACTACTCAATGGACTCTTCAATGACAACGCAACCTCTTCATTCACATGGAAACCACCAAAACCACGGATTCTAAAGAAACCCAGAACCTCAAACGTACCCAAATCAAGAAACGAAAGAAAGCAACTCCAAAATTCGCAAAAACTATGATCACAACCCAAGAAACAGAATGCCCAACACAGAAAAATCAAAGAAACAACCCCAGTGATGCCCGGAAGCCCCGGCGCAAGAAAAGGGCCGTCCGTCAGTCACCTGTTCGACGTTCGAAGAAGGCCTCGCGGAGGCGAGGAAGGACTTCCCGCCAAGTGCACCACCGGACGTGGCCATGGACGCTGAGCCCAGACACGAAGCTGCGAGGCCCAAAACCAAGCGCCGAGCTGGTCTGAAAGCGGCTCGGCCTCGCGTTCAGGGCACGGCGTTACGAGTCGGAATTCAGAGCACGGGCCTTAAGAAGAGGGGAGCTGAGGACCGGAGGAGTGAACCAACACCCGCCAAGATGCGAGCATTCGGGTGGAGTCCAGGGTGGAGATACCCTTCTTCGTTTGGAGCGGCAGAAGTCGTCACGTTCGTGGACTTCTTACAGAACATCTGTAGACATCTGCTTGGTTGGGTCGCCGTGTCGTCGGGTGACAGGACACCCTCGGTAGTCGAGCTCAATTTTGCGAATCACGTATTCTGAATTTCTTTCAATCTTAAGTTTACGAAATTTTCACTATATATAAATTCGAATGATATTTTAAGTTCCACAAGGAAAACAAGCGAGTGCTTTGTTTCGCTTTTACTTAAGCATTGAATAATTTTGAATTTTTTTTTGTTGATGTTCTTGCATACATTTTTTAGTTAGGGCTGAGCTGCTTGTTAGGTAAATGCTAAGGATGGTACTTGATATTCACATGTTATAATCAAGTTCTCTAACCATTTCAAGTAGTGTCATATGTTCACATCAGTTTGCCGCCTTTAGGTTTGCCATGTAATCATGTCAATTCATGTCAAAATTTGCCGGCCCTCCCATCAGCATATCTGCGATTGCAAAGAGATTTGGCTTTAACGCATTTAATAACTGAAATTATTTCTATGAAGAGAGGGTGCCTTTGATAACCGCATCAAACGCCGGAAGCTCAATTTTCCGCACCTAATGTTGTATCGAGTGCGTTTGATAACTTTTACATACATCCAACTTAACTGATTATTTTAAGTCAATAATCACTTAATGCTGTAAGTGAGGAAGGACTTCCTCATTGGTTAAGTGATGAAAGATTCAATGGAAATTAAAATCTCACCCATTATATGGTCAGTCTCTTCCAACAATGCGCACTATTCTGTGTTCAGTACTTAAGGTTAAAAAACTAATAACAATCATAATTTAGCTCTTCCTCTGTTATCCAAAAAAAAAATTTAATTTTTCATTTTCAGTACTAAAGGTTAAAAGGCTTCATTACTCAAATATTTAAACACATTCCCCATCTGAAATTGGAGATAGAACGTAGTTCGGCCAACAAAAAGCTAGGATGCTGAAGGAACTCATTTCTTACTAACGTTCAAAACCACATGACACTCTTTAATATGACATGAGTTTCAAATAAACACAAAATTGATTCAATATATACCTAACAGCATCAACTCAAATGGCAAGAGTTGATAATCACTTACACAATAAAATGCCAATAGTTAACTGGCCTCTAAGATCACCTATTTTTTGGTGCACCCAAAAGTACAATGAGTGGCTATATACCTCATAGAATGCATCGTCCTGGCGAATTATGAGTGGTAGCGGCCATCTGAAGATGCATCAATTGAAGACCATCTTACTTCTTCTCCCTACTTTGGAAAGGGCGATGTCTCGTGCGCTCTTGAATCTCAAGCTGTCAAGGCCTTTCTTGAGTACACAATGTACATTGGATCTGATCGCCCAGGGTTTGGAGAAATATCCACAGCCTGTAGATGGAAATGTTGTATAAATTCGATTCATCAAACCCCCCACATACAGAGAGTCGTGAATACAGGACATATATAGAAAGAAGAACCTGATGGTTTAAGAACAGTTTCAACAATTAAGAATCATAAACTCTTCATTTCTTCATTATTTCTGTGTGATATCTAAACACAAGAATTGATATACTTGGTATGTTCTCTCCCTCCCTCCATTCTATCTCACCAGATGTAACCGCAATGTCTCAAGATTTAGACCTATGCAACAAGTACGGAAAAGAAAATGCTCCGCGAAGAAGCAAAAGACGCTTTGGGAACTGCAGTAGAAAGGAAGAGACCACCTACATGGATTTTGCATCAGAAGACAGCGAGCCAACCACAGTTAACAAGCATCATATGTTGCAGCTTAAAAAATCATTCTGTGTTTCTACAGACATTTTCACTAAAAGAAGTGCTGGTGCAAACCGGCAGAGTTAGTAGTTTCCATGCGTGATGCCACATACACGATTCAAGTGCATTGAAGCCAGTTTCTGCAGTAAGCAGTTGCTCATTAAAGCTCAAACATATACATATGTTACAGCAATGACACCGTCCCTGGAAATTTATCTTCCATCTGCAGCGTAGGATCTACGAGGACAAGAATAGTTACCAACAAGTACCATAGAGCCATCTGCTTTTGCTTATGACACTCTTTATATTTAAGCGATAAGTATTTTGCTTCAAGAGATAAGAATTGCTACATAATAGCAAGAGATACTAATAGGTAATATAACTATTACCTGAGGAGGCTCGAATCCTCCTGCATAATGGAAGTACGACCCAACAATCAAAACATGATCTGTATCACCCGTTGATGTCCATATCGAGATTGCTTTGGTCCAAAAGCAACGGTTGGAGAAACTGTTTCACCGAGAAGGATATTAGAAGTGCTTCATCACAGGCAAGGAGGTACTAACAAAATGGTTAGAATATCTTTATAGAACAATGAGGTTAACAAGGCCTTTGAGTTCATTTTGGGAGACGAATATATTGGTGCTGGCTCATTCTAAAACCACAACATTGTCAAGGCCTTTTCCTTTGTTTTGGTTAAAGGAGGCAAACATTGGTGCTGGCACATTCTATAAACACTACAATAGGCTATTATGCTGATTTCCGACGTCATGGAATCATGTGGTCATGGAACTTATTGTGATCAACATGGAAAACAAATCCTGCAAATGCTGGAGTATAATAAGTGTCCTTGGAAGTTGGAACTCGAAACATCAGAAGAAGCTCCTCAATAATTAACTCTGTGTGAACATACATCACCTCATTATTGCCTGGCCTCCTGGCTTAAGAATCCGAGACATCTCCTTAAAAACATCGAGAGGCTTACTCAGATAGTCAACACTGACCTGTGCAATGACCAAGTGAGGTTAGGTTAACAACAGGGTAAAGGTTACTGGGATGCAGGCTTCTGATAGATGCTTCTCCATTCCAAGTATAGGTAACTTGTCACTCTGGACCAGAAGAGGCAATTTGTTATCTAACTCCAATAATCAAGCAAAGTCGACTAACAAAGGAGGGAATAAGCCCAAGACAGTGCCTGCAGTTGGATGACTAACAAAAATGCTGCAGAAAATTAACAAAAGCCGGTCCAATATTTACTTAGAGTAGAATCCTAAAGACATTAAATAGCAATCTATGGCTCTCTGAATTATCTCGAGAAGGAGAGATTTCTCTTACCACATTGGTGATGACATCAAAGGAATTATCTTCAAATGGAAGTTTAGGATTCACATTCAAGTCTTGGACAATGTACTCAGTTAGGACCTACAGAACCAGTGGCTGGACTTAAGATGATCTCCTTATGCACAATTAGAACATAGTATCCACAGCATAAAACAACCCCTCCTTTCATCCAGGGAAAATAATTCGCCCAGACTCACCAAATTTCGCTTGAGCTCTTCCTCATTCATTCCCATTCCTACTATCCTCTCTTGCTTGTATCCTGCTGGATAATGGCTTATCTAGATGTAGCAGATAAAAGATTGTCAGGTTAGAAATAAGAACTTATTAAGACGCTAATTTTGAAATAGAATGTCTTACCCAACTGCTACACATATCAAGGATGCTGACTCCTGGACTGTTGCTAGGAGGTAAGACCTTTGAGTAGAACTTAGTAAGTGCAGCAATGGCTGGATCATCTATATGTGTCACGAAACGAGGAGCCTCGTAGAACAGGGAATCAGAAGATCTGCCCTAGAGAGACGCAACTTTCTTAGTATAAAAACTTATAAAAACCAGTATCTTAGCTACACAAGTAGGATATTGACAAAAAAATCATTGCATTTTCACGTATTGCACATGCAGCTAATGAAGTAGGTGCTGATCTAATAAGATAGAAGACCCCGCAGTTACCATCTCAAGTCAGCAATAACACCATATTATAATCATAACATTGTGATTATTATGTCTCTTAGCTGATGTGGCTGCATGACTGTCACTTTGAACCTTCTCTTATCATTCAAAGTGAAATCATTGTGTGAGGATTTTTTTTTTAAAAAAAAAAAAACAAAAGAATCTCCATTGCGCCTAGTCAGACTTCTTGCTCACACTCAGAGAGCATAAAATAACAGCTTCAGAACATGATGAATCCAGTTAAATTGAATTATGAAATGAATGCGAATCAATAAGTGGGCTAGGGAAAAAAATGCCTGCTGAATTTAAAATAGAATCCACCTCAAATAGAAGTTCAAGTTAAAGAAATTACTCGTCAAAGCGCTGAAAATCCTCCTCTTTGAAGGGAAATTGTTCTGGCCATTCCACATTCTTCAATACCTACGGGATCCTCGTTTAAATCAAGATTAAATCATGATCAGAGAAAGGAGAATAAAGAAGCAAAAAGACAGTGCATCACGAGGAAATGTTTCATCGGGACATCGTGCGGTTTAAAAAATTCAGACACCAGGCAAGCTTCACGAGCACCACCAAGTTGAACTACTCCAGAGACTCTTTTACGACAACGCAATCACTTCATTCACGAGGAAACCACCTAAACCACGGATTCCAAAGAAACCCAGAATCTCCAAAACATAAACCCAATCAAGAAACGAAAGAAAACGAACTCCAGAATTCGCAACGACCATAATCAAAACCCAAGAAACAGAATACCCAACAGAGAAATTTCCAAAGAAACAACCCCCCCGGTGCAAGAAAAGGGCCGTCCACCAACCTGCTCGACGTTCGAAGAAGGCCTTGCGGAGGCGAGGAAGGACTTCCCGCCGAACGCGCCGGACGTGGCCATGGACTGAGCCCAGAACGAGGCCCCGAGGCCTAGAACAAAGCGCCGCGCGGGTCTGAAGGCGGCGGCGGCCTTGCGTCCGGCAAACGCGTTGCGGGTCGGGAGAAGCGGAGCCGTAGGAGGAGGGAGCGAACGTACGCCCGCCAAAATGCGAGCGGTCGGGTGTGGACTGAGTTGGAGATAATTGGCCATCGTCCTGCCTTTTCGGTTCGTGAGTCGATGATGGACGTTCCACGTCGGTGGCCTTATTATAGAACGTTGGAAGGCAATTTGGGTCGCTACCAATTCTGGCCACTCGAGGAAGGCCTGTCAAACGTGGCTACGGCGGGGAGAGAGAAGAAGAAAAAAGAAAAAGAAAAAGAAAAAAAAAAAAAAAGAAAAATAAAAGAAAAAAATAAATAAAATGAAATGGGGTAAATGTGTCGCAACTGAAAAACCTCTACTTGTGCTCTAGGTCAAGCTTAGTTCAAGTTTCCATCGAAATTTACCTCGCTATTGTTAAGATTAAGCGTAGAATTACAAAGAAATAGAGAATGAAAGCAAGGAAAAGAAATCAAGACACAAGAATTGTTACATTCCTCAATTATAAGAGAAATAGATTAAGTATACTTGGCTCAGATTATAAAAACTCTTGACCCTCGTTGCCTCACCGGGAGTCACACCATCTTGTCGATAGAATAATCAAATATTAAACCGTGTCTTCATGTAATAATTTAAACTATTAAAACAATTGGCATTGGCCATACAAAATCCCACATAGTATCAAAGTAGAAACTCATGAATTCAAAATTTTAATTTTTTAGAATAGTTGACGGTAGTTTTGCAAAATCTCACATTTATTTTATCAACTGCCACAACCTCACACTTATCTTATCGAACGTTCGGTTGAGTCGCGTCGGAAATTGCCAACCCTGGTAAATGCCATGTGGCTACCTGCAAGCATATTGTCGAGAAATTTGATCAGATTCTGGTCAACGTCAATTATAGAGAAATTTATTTTGATGCTTTAGATCGTTGAGCTTGTTACAGATTTTGCTAAAGTTAGGCTATTTTTGATAACAACCTTTTATATTGGAGAGTTTAAAATTTTAGTACGTAACATTATTAAGTGCATTTGACAACTACTAACTATATAAAATTTAATTGATTATTTTAAGTCAAAATTCACTTAATGCGGTAAGTAATGAAGGACTAACTAATTAATTAAGTGATAAAATAGTTATTGGCAATTGAAATATTATCAACTATATTGTCAAATCTTCTAATAATGCGCACTATTCAATCTTAATTACGAAACTTTTGAGAACTATTATTTAGTTTTCGAGCATATTCAAACCGCATTTATTTTCATTTTCAGTATTTAAACACATCAACACTTATTGTTCAATAAGTACGTTTGGTAACCACATTAAGTGTTCAAACGTATGTTATTTGGTGCATTTGATATACCTCAACTATACACTTCTTCATTAATTCTCGCAAGTAAAAAATATTTAAATCAAGGAAGGGCCTACTTAATTATTAAGTGAAAAAAAATATTCGATGAAAACTAGAATCTTACCCATTTTGTACTGTTAAACCTTCCAAAGAAAATGCTTATTATTCAATGTTTGACAAAAAAAAAGTAAAAAAATTATTATTTGATTACATGTGTTATCAGACCACTTTTAATTTTCATTTTCAGTATTTAAAAGTTAAAGACTTCGGCACTCAATATTCAATACTTAAATTTTTAGCAAAATTTTCTTTTCCAGTTTCATCAAAAGAAGGGAATACATTCATTATTGATTGGGCCAGAAAGTACGTTGATTGGATTTAAGCTTAAGCACTTTTGGTTTGGGTAACAGCTATTGTTGTCTATTAGGCTATCTCCCTGAAATAATTGGGTGGGTCACCCAATGATTGTACCGCATTCGAGTCAGGACAAAAGGCTGGAATAGGATATAATTAATCATATCCTGCGTTAGGCAATACAATTAGATTGAATAAACTCGTAAAGGTTTGGACAAAGAGTGGGATAATCTATCACCTTGGCCCCTAAGGGTGGGATAATTCTATTCCTCAAAATAGAAAAGTAGTCGACAAATAGATTTAGAATAGAAACAAGAAGTTTAAAAAAATTAACTTTTTATTTCTGAAAATAATTTCTAGAAATGAGTTTTTTTCTTTTTTTCTTTTCTTCTTCTTCCTCGCTGCTCACCTTATGTAGTTTGTCAGCCCCTACTGTCACTTGTTGGCTGCCACTGCTTGTCGGCTAGAGGAGCAAGAAGAAGAAGAGAAGGAAAAAGAAAAATCTAAAAAATTTATTCCGATTGCCGATTGCCGCCATTTGCTGGATGCCACCATTAGCTAGAGGAGGAGCAAGAAGAAGAAGGGAGGGAAAAAGAAAAATCTAATAAAATTATTAAAAAATTAAAAGAAATTCTACATTGCAAAAAAAAAAAAAAATTGTAAGTTGTACTAAATGCATTCCTATTATTTTTCAATTCCGAGAATAGAAATTTTATGTGGTTATTGAATGCGTTCTTTAACTCAAAAAATATTTTAGGGAATAGAAATATAAAAAGACTAGTTTTGAAAAAAAAAAAAAAAAAAATTGTTTCCCAAAATAGAAATGTTATTAAACATACCTTAGGTAAACGACAGCAAATAGCATAACCACCGTGGTACCGCTATTGAACACTGCTCGGCCCATGCAACTCTAGCGATCACTGAAAAATAGTCGCCTGAATTTTTTTCCTCCATCAATTGCGTGTGGGTGGTCATCTTTGGGCAAATCTGGCCACCTCAAACCACCGCGAGGATCCTGGTCCTCCTTGCTTCGTTAGCCACCCCCACGGTGGTTGCACCGCAGCAAACACAATCGTGATGTGGCGGCCGCTTCATTTGCCATGGGTCCCCCCCTCTCTCTCACCAAATTTGTTCCCTATCGCGATGGTCATTATGGTTGAGCAACCAATAGAGGCCATTCGAGATCCGCAATAGACTAAATTTTATATTTTTCTTTAAGTTATTAATTCAATTCTTTACTATTCTTTCCTTTCCTTTCCTTCCAATAACTTAAAATATTCCTTAGATATTAAAAAATTCAAAAAATATTCGTGAATTTACATGTCAATATTTATATATTTGAAATTTTGCTCAAGATAGAAAAAGCTAAAATGAGTGCACTACCATGATTCGAAAGAAGCAAAAGGTAAAAAAAAAAAAAATCACTCAAGACAAGCCCAAGTCACCAATTCTTTTCTTTTCTTTTTTCTTGATCGAAAAATGAAATTTTGTTTTGTATCATACGAGTACTGCCCTCAGTGGGGGCATCCCTACAAAGCAAAGCCTAAAAGGGCTGGTGGGGGAGAAAAAGTCTAGTCGAAATGAAGACATCGATTCTCATAAGCTTTTGCAGCCCAATCAGCAACCATGCTAGAGCTTCTTGAGCCAAATTCAAGCCTCACACATGAATAAGAGAGCATTCCATGATAAGCAAGCATGCGTCCCGTGAGTATTGATTTGCGGAGCTGAGAGCTCTTATCAGATCTTTTCGGTCTGACTGAACATAAACTCTCCCAAAACTCCTCCTTTGTACGAATCGAAAACCTTCAAGCAAAGCTAGGACTTCAACGTGAGCTGGAGTGGAGGCTTTGACCGACCTGGTGTGCCTGGCAACGAGGCTCCCGGTGAAGTCCCGACATATGCACGCTGCAGTGCCATCTATCGTGTCCTCCTCGAGAGCACCATCAACGTCAATTTTGAGTTTGCCTTTCTCTAGTGCTGCCCAGGTAAGAGAAGCTGATGATTCCTTGTTTTTCCCAAATTGCCAGGCCTGATTTTTCAAGTTTTCTTGTAAGATTTGGGCTGATTCGGCAGTATTCTTTATGTTGGAACATGGCCTTTGAATATTGCATTGTTTTGAGCTACCCAGATGCACCACAGTATCGACCAAACCACTTCAAGAGAAAGTACTTTGTTCTTGCTCTCTATCAGCTTCGCTGTCAAGCATCAAAATTGTTATCTCCTTTAACGTATTTTGCAATTGAGGGTTAGGGGCTGACCATACTTGTTGTACCCAATTTTCTTCTTCCTCAGATTCTTCCTTGTGGGGATTGCATTTCGGCATGTGCTCCATAAAGAGGTCTTCACTTTAGAGTGAGTCTTTAAGTTCCATATAGAAGTGAGTGCATATTGCTTTGGGTGGCTGATATGAAGATGATGGTTGGTCTGTGTTTGGTTTACTATCAATTCATTGTCTGAGTAGATTATAAGCTTTTTTGATCGGATAGCAACCAGACTTTGTACTTCTCCATATTAGCTCATCTTTTGCCTCATTAGGATTGATTGGGATGGAAAGAATTTCCTGCTTTGTCTGTTCATCAAAGAGTGCGTCTTGTTTTTGCACATCCCATTGTTTTTCTTCTGTGAGAACCAACTCAGCTACTTTTCTTGGATCGTTCTAGTTTGTAGGTCCATCAATTAGAGCTATTTTCAACCACCAATTTTCCCTTATATCTACTTTTTTCCCCATTTTCTATTGACCACATCATTGTATTGGAGATTGCTTCCCTTCCCATGAGTCGACTTTGCCAACCCCAAGATGCCCTTGCTCCATTCTCTGCATGCCAGAATTCCTCTTTATGAAAATAAATGCCTCTAAAATTTTGTTCCATGATAAATATGGGAATTTGATTAAATGCTACGCTTGTTTGCCTATAATAGCTTTGTTGACAATGAGTATGTTTTCAAAGTCCATTCCTCCTTTATTTTTCCTGGTTTTCAAAGTTTCCCACTCTTTCCAATGTCATCCAACCTTTGATCACTTGTTTTCCAAAAAAAAATTGCTATTTTTTGTTCAATAGCTTTAAAAATAGAAACTAGAATTTTGAAGATTGACATTGCATATTGTGTAAGGCTTGAACCATAGTTTGTAGCAATATTTCTTTTCCTACTTTGAAATAAGATGTTCTTTCCACTCTTCCAATTTCATATTCACTCTCCCAAAGATCCACAAGAGCATTTGCTTCTTTAAGGCACCCCAATCTAAAGGAACTCCAAGATATTTCCTTGTATGGCTAATCTCTGGAATCCTTAACTTCCTAGCCAAGTTATCCCTCAATGACTGAGGGCATCCTTTATTGAAGAATACACCTAATTTGTTCAAGTTAACAGCTTGTCTTGAGGCAAAACAATATTGATTGAGGATAGCTGAGAAATTCTAGCATTCAATAAATGATCCATAGAAAAAATATGGAATCATTCACAAAAAGCAAGTGCGAAAGGTAGGGCAATGTCTATTCAGCTTGATCCCCTTTAGTCATCAAGAATGATTCCTGCTTTTCGCTTTTGACTTTCTTTCCGGATTTTACGGTGTTCGTTTTTTGATTTTATTAATATGAAGGGCTCGTAATCTTCTAAAACGTCATTGTATATTGACATATAAATTTACATATAACTTCTCATAAATGCTAATTTCGACTTTTAAAAAGTTAGAAGCGAACAACTCCTTGACTTCTCTTAGAAAGTGAATTTCGATAATGCATCGAATACGTCCTGATCTTTTCCACTCGACGAATAAGAAACAAACCATGTTTTTCGTTCCCGCAACAGAAAAAATATTTCTTTTTTCCCCCACCTACATAAAGAGCACAACAAGACAAGCGGAAGTGGCCCGAACGATGGTCTCCTCCACCACGCATTCCGACAATAAAAACCTACATCAAAACTAGAGGCTCGACATCATCACGAAGCTTCCCCTTTTTATCCTTAAACGATTTGATTAATACAACGCAAGCTGCCAAAGCAACCACAGTTCAATTTCGCACCAGCTTTGGAGTGGTAGGTGGGAGCATCATGCAGCTGCTGCTTTGGAAGAATCATGCATTGGCGCGCATGCATGCAAAGCTCCAAAGTCAACAGCTACTAACTTAGGTACCTTCTCTTGGTGAGGGCAATTATAATATTAAGGCGATGCCCGGGTGCGGCGATTATAAGATTAAGCATCACGTTCGTGCGTGAGTGCATGGACGTACGAAAGATTGGGAGTACACGGGCGGGGGGAGTACGTCATTACATCGGCCAATGCAAACCCTAATTATAAGGAAGCAGAATTTCGGTATCTATCGAGCTTGCGAACTAAGCATGTATGAGTTGATTTTTTTTTTTTTTCTTTTGGCAACTGGGTACGTATTGCACGAGTCTTTTTTGAGGCAAGTTAGGCGAGGCGATCCTCTGTCCAAACCTCGATTAGAAGGCTTGATTTGTTAACCTAAGTACCCCAGCTGCATATTTAGAGGGACATGCAAATCCAAAGCCACGTTTGGAGAATGAAATGGAAATCCAAGTTTCACACGTCACACGTGGCTCCTCCATCACCTTATCTCCCTTCGCATACGGACAACTTCTCTGATTACAACATGCTAAACATGAAACAACTGGACAGAAACTCAAGCAACCAGACAGAAACTTAAGCAATCATTTATTGTAATCATAGAGAGAGAGAGAGAGAGAGAGAGAGAGAGAGAGAGGGAGAGGGAGGGAGAGAGGTAGGTGAGAGAGTGGGGCCAATTGCAGAGCTCCAGAGAGAGATGGACAATTGCATGGCAAGTTCCAAACTCAGTGATGGATCAACAGCATCTCTCTCTCTCTCTCTCTCTCTCTCTCTGTGGGACTGTGAATAAGATAACAGATAAAGAAAGAGAACAATAAAAAAATGCTTGCAAGCTAGCAGCAACTACAAGTAGAGATTGTTGCTTTCTTAATGTGAATCCATATGTCATCATCACTGGCTGTAAGCATCTGTCCCTTATGCCCTCATTTGAAGAACTTGATCAAATGGTGACATGGATTCCCTTTCTTCTTCTTTCTTTTTCCCTTTTTCCCCCCGAAACGTTAGTGCTCTAGTGCTGTCCAGACGATCACGTTTGTTTGGTACAACAGTAATTATTCTAGAAATAATTTGTGACTTGAGTTCGTTTATGTAAAGGAAAATTGTTTCGGAGAAATTATTTTCTGGCTTTTTGATATTTAGATAATTAAAAAATTAATCGATTTATGATAAATATTTTTCATCAACTGGAAACTATATTAAGTTTAGATTAAGAGAGAATAATTTCTTCTTATAGTAAGAAGGAAATCACTTTTCCTAAATTACCAAACAAATGAAAACTAATAATTTTTCTTGAGAATGATTTCTATATAAAATATTTTTCTTTATCATGAGGTTTTTAGTAAAATAAGCACACTCGTAGCGATTCTTTTATTTTCATGGTTGGTTGAGGCGTTGAGGGATTTTTAGCTCGAGAATCGAAGTTCACTCATTTGAATCCTATTAATTGCATGGAAATTGTTTTGGATCAGTTTCACTGGTACATGCCAAACGTCTAGATTTAGGTTATGTCTATTTTGCAGAAAATGAATAATTTAAAAAAACATATATATATTTTAAAATGAACGCTTGTGTCGCTTAAAATAATTAATCAATAATAAATATTTCATTATTGAAAACAATTCATATTTAAATATTTTCATTGATGATGAAAATATTTTCTATTCATTCAATTTTATAAGTGGTCAATCGATCAATTTTTGAAAATTATTTTTTAAATCATTTTTTTGGGGTAAATGGTAAGAATTATATTAACTTAAGCCAAAGAGAAGTAGGAAGCTATACAACAAGAACTTGGCACCAAAAACTTACTTTCACGAAGACAAGAACAGTCAGAGTGAGTGGAAGGGTGCCAAGGTAAAACAAGACCACCTGCACAAGAGCAGAAGAAAGCCAAAACAACGGCAAAAGCAAACCAAACGGCCTAAACAGGGAGCAAAAAGAACAAAGAGCCCAACAACAACACAAGTGCAAAGTGAAGAACCCCCACGGTAAGATTGGTAGGTGAGTATAAAGACCACACCGAAGAGGCTCCCTAAATCTGAAATAGCATCTTTAGGGCTTGGCTGCAAGGACCAATAGAACCTCCAAACCGAAGAGGGTGTGAGAGAACCCCCTACTCCAAAAGGTCTATTGGTCGAAAGATAGATCAGCCCGCCAAAATGGAAGGGTTTATAGACTAGCAATGCAATAACCTACAATTCGTGGTGTTGGGAGGGACCTATTTAAAAGACAATGCTTTGTCTTTGACAACCTTCTCCAATTGCAACTTCATAGTTGAGAGGGATGGTGGCCTACCCCTGAAGAGAATATTATTCCATTCCTTCCAAATGATGTAGCATAAGGCTACAAAAGGCAAACCGACCAAGGGTGGAATGGAAATAATTCCCAAATAAATACTGATTGCCTAGTGCAGGTTATCCAACCAAGATTTTTTTGTCAAAGCAAAATTGAATCTAGAAGCCCAAAAAGTGGCTAGAGTGGCAGGAATGAAACACCCAAAAAACAGATGGTCGACCGAGTTTGGATGACAAGAACAAAAGGCACAATTCACAACCGGGATACGGCCATAGGTGAGAAGCAAAACCTACGTCGGTAGCCTATTTCTAGTGATCAACCAAAGTAGGAATTGATAGCGGGGAATCGGCGCATTGTTCCAAATGAAAGAGCCCCTTTTGATTTATGGTCTCTTGGCCGAATAGCCTCCCACGCAAAAGCAACAGAAAAGGTGCCAGCTGGGTTACCCAACCAAAGAAAACGATCAGGTTCATAATTGAGCTCCGGGAGAGGGTCATCCCTAGCAGCAATAACATTCAACACCCCAAAAGTACGGTCAAGGAATGCTAAAATGTCAGCCACGGATGCTCCTTTAGGGAGTCGCGAACAGTAGATTTCAATATTGGAGAATAACAGGTTAAGCGGCCCTTTGGGATGCCAGTTATCGAACCATAAGGAGACCGAGGTACCATCTCCCACATGCCAGCAGAAAGACCTACGGAAGTCACCTCTAAGATCAAGGATTTTCTTCTAAGACCAGGAACAAAAAGTGGGCTTGGAGGCCAAGAAGTGATTTTTTAAATCATTTATTTTTCGTAAAATAAATAAAATCATAACCAGTTCAAGTGATTTATGGGATAGACATGGTTATTTCCTATTTAAAGTCTGTCATGCATATACATCCGTACATAATCAATCATCACCAGTAACAGAAAAAGAGCATAAAATGATATATTTTATGCAAGAAGGAAGACTTGTACAAACGCCCTTGCGTTGCTTCTCTGAACTCTTTCTTGAAGCTGATTTGACCTTCAGATGACAAAGAAAGCGTGGCTTGAATGCTAATAAATCATACGTAATTCCTTTGACTAACGGGGAACCCTTTACAATCAAAACCATCAAGAAAAAGAACCCAACGAAAGAGACTTTACAAGATCTCAATCTCTCTCTCTCTCTGTAGTTCTTGGTTTCGAACTCAGGTGGTGCCCCTTGCACGCGGCGAGAAGTCACGTTCCGCCAGGAGAGCGAAAGATCATATGGAGCGACAAGCTGTTCCGATCGATGGAGATTTGAAGAATCGTGTTGATTTCTTGGACGGGAAATGTAAATGGCGTGGAATTTAAAGGCATGTATGTCGGGAGTTATAGGGGTGTATGACAACCACTTATTTATGTTCCAGAAACAAATTTTCAATTCCAAACTTGTTTCTGGAATAGAAATCCATTTGATAAACCTATTCCATTTTTCTATTTCTGAAATAGATTATTGTTCCAGAAATAAGTTTGGAATAGAAATCAGAAGTATAAATTTTCTACTACTCTATTTCTAAAATAGAAATGAGAAATAAAAATTATTCTCATTATTTGTCAACCGATCCTTCATCTGTTGCCGTCGACCATTGTTCGTTGGTCGCCTGCTGCTGCTGCCACTAGTCGCCCGTTGCCATCGACGGCCGTCGCCGCTGCCGGTTGTCTGTCGCTGGTCGCTTGCCGCCGCCGGTTGACCGGGTCATCGGTTGCCGATTGCTTGCCGCTGCTGGTCGCCGGCCGCCGCTGTCCGCCAATCATCGGCCGCCACCAGTCCACCGCCATCTGAAAGGAAAATTTTTGTGTCGTTATCAAACAGTTATTTTTGCTTAGAAACTCTTCTAGAAATAGAAATGGGATAATCTATTTCTCTTCCAAAAATCAATTTCTGGCCCGAATAGTTATCATTCACCTCCATAGTTGCTAGCAATATAAAATTGTATCGGAAATGTAAAATACACTCAAAATAAGGACGAACAAGATGTGTTCTTGAAATCATAGAACGGTATATAGAGAATCACTAAGAATTAAAAACCTACTTACCATATACGACTCCTATCGTCCAGCAACACTTATCTACAAATGGTTATGGCTCATAAAGTCATTGGCTTCACATCCTGGCAGTTACTTCTTTTGCTAAATTTAGTCGATCGACATGATATATTTTATCTGTCAACCCCTTGCTTTAGCACTTAACTCTTACAATGCCGGCATTTTGGACCGGTTTCACCTCACCGGCTGCTAACCAGCTCCCATAGATTGAACTGTTGACCTAAACATTTGGGTATTTTTGGGCATTAACAAATCGACCCGACTATTGTTCTATACCATTAAATTACACGAAAAAAATAAAATTTGATGTAGGGATCCGTTGATCAACATGTAGTAATACAACGAATTATAAAAATGCCACATGAAGATACGTAAGTTCGTCGCACATCCCTCTATGATTAAGGTCATCTTGACTCATGACATGTCTTCATTAGCCGAAGTTCATGCATTCACTCAATAAAACTCTTTTTTGTCCCCTTTTGAAAAAGGATATCATAGCTTGGACTTTGCTTGGGGGCCTCAAATTCGACTAAAGTACTACAAATTTATTGTACGAACAACGCATGCTTTGCATATCATAATCGCATAATTTCACATGTTAGTTATGTCCTTTGCTTCGATATTTCGTTAGCTGGTAAATATATAATATTATAATGGGTCTTGTTTATCTTGTTGATAGATATCAAGATCGCTAATAAGTGGTGGGGCATTGGGATTTGCAAGTTCTGTATTTACGACACTACTTTGACTATTAGTTGGTGAAGTAATAGTACGAGGTAAATATGGATGGGGGTCTACAGATCTTATGGAAGAGGATATATACATATAGGGTAAAACCCACGTCACAAACATGAGATCGTTAATTATTATATTTCTCAACAAATAAAAAAAGGAAAAAAAAAAAAAAACACGCACACACAAAGCATATTCTAAAGAGCACGAATTATTCTTGCCATTGGAAGCTGCATGTGAACATTGCTCTATCCATGAATGAGATGCGAAATGTGGGAACATAAGAACTAGATGCCCCAATCCTAACTAGATCCTAATTCTACGGCACTAGGGTACAAAAAGAAATTCAACTAATTTGATTGGAGGCAATAAAGCAGATGACGATGTTGCGTGTCACGAGAAAAAAATTATCTAATTAATCCTTTTTAATTATAAAATTTTCAATTATGTCAATATAATCATTCCGATTAACTTTGGTCTTGTTGGTAGGATGGTTCGGATATTGTCGATCATCCTACGTGACGTATAGCCACATAAGCAATTTTGGAAAAAAAATTGCTGGGAGAACTACATTGGAATTCCATGCAAATTTAGGACTAATTTAAAAAAAAAAAAAAACGGAAAAGTCTGAAGTGAAATTTGTACAATAAATTTAAAAATTAATTGGATAATTTCTCGGTGTGACCCGACGTGTGTGTTTGTCGGTTGGCCTATGAAGAAACCCTAATGTGAGCCATAGGTTCACCTGCATCATTATTAAATTTAGAATAATTGATGCAATAGTTAGGGGCAAATGACTTTTGAGACATTTTATAATGGCTTTTATGATTTGAGATCTAGTCAGACCATATTCATTCAAGAAGTGGAATGGATCCGACCGAGGGCATGCTTATCTCTTTCCTTGTACTTCGGACATGGGTATTACATTTTTGTATTTTTCAAGATTAGTTATGTACTAATCGAAATATTAGGAAATAACAAATAAAAGTGGTATTGCTTTCTAAATCTTGGGTTTACCTTTTATAGTTTTTTTGCTTTATTAGGTGAAGTTTTAGATGTCCTCTTATGAGGATGTGGAGTTAACTCCTAGCAAATGTTAAAAGAGTGTTCGCATCATCATATTTTGAAAAAAAAAAATTCATCACATTCCAATAGAAAAAGGCAGAATGAATTTAATTTTAGTTTAATGTTACTTGCATTCCAATTAGAAGTTCGACATCACTCACGCTAATATATATATATACCAAATTTGATGAATAAAACAAACTAGTTTCTTCCATACCTCTTTCTAAGAAATTATTCTGAGCAAGCCAGAATAATCAAGTTGGGTCTCGAGAAGAGAAATGCTTGTCCAAATCTTTTCATTTCGCCATTTCCATTGATCCAGTTCGATGACCTTGATCGAGTTGCCTGTCTCACGATCAAGCTTATCATTGGAATGAAAGAAATTCGACTTACTAATGGTCAAAACTCACCATTTACCCCCACTCCCAATTTCGAGGAGGAGGAGGAGGGATAAATCTCCTGCACCAGCAAAGTCTTCAGAAATCATTTTTAAAATATATTAATTATGGAGTGTCATAGGAAAATGCTCGATTACCAAAAAAGAAAATTAAAAAAAAAAAAAAAAACATAAGAGAAAATATGACTTGTCATCATCTATAAATAATCGCCCTCCTCCTTCATCTCCCCTCCCCCTCCTCCACCTCTTCTCCCCGTTCCCAGGAAAAAAAAAATCCACTCTCTCTCTCTCTCTATCTCTAATTCCCGACCACAAAAAATTTTCCGGCGAAAAACCCGACCCGATCCATGGACCCGCCCAGATTCGTGATCGAAGCCTCGGAGGCGGCGTCCCTGGCGAAGGACGCCGGCGTCTCCCTGACGGACCTCCTCCCCACCCTCGTCGGCGCCGCCAAGCCCCTGGCACGCACCCCCATCTCCTGCTACAACGTCGGCGCCGTGGGCCTCGGCTCCTCCGGCCGGGTCTTCTTCGGGGTCAACGTCGAGTTCCCGGGCCTCCCCCTCCACCACTCCATCCACGCCGAGCAGTTCCTCGCCACCAACCTCGCCCTCCACCGCGAGCCCCGCCTCCTGGCCTTCGCCGTCTCCTCCGCCCCCTGCGGCCACTGCCGCCAGTTCCTTCAGGAGATCCGCGACGCCCCCGACATCCAAATCCGGATCTTCCCCGTCGACGACCCGGACCAGGAGGCCGACCCGGCCTTCGCCCCATTGTCCCGCCTCCTCCCCCGGCGGTTCGGGCCGGGCGACCTCCTCGACAAGGAGATGCCCCTCCTCCTGGAGCCCCACCGCAACGGGCTCACGTTCCTGACCCGGAACCCCGACCACGGGACCGCCGCCTGCAACGGCTTCTGCGACGGGCCCGAGGCCGACGACGACGACGAGCTCGCGGCCGCCGCGCTGGAGGCGGCGAACGCGTCGCACGCGCCGTACAGCAAGTGCCCCTCCGGGGTGGCGATCGTGGACCGCGACGGGAAGGTGTACAAGGGCTCGTACGAGGAGTCGGCGGCGTACAACCCGAGCCTCGGCCCCGTGCAGGCGGCGCTGGTGGCGTACGTGGCCGGCGGCGGCCGCGGCGGCGGGTACGAGGGGATCGCGCGGGCCGTGCTGGTGGAGAAGGAGGGCGCGGTGGTGCGGCAGGAGCACACGGCCAGGATCCTGCTGGGGCTGGTGTCGCCCAAGTGCGAGTTCCGGGTGGTCCACTGCGGGTCGGGCTAGCTCGGGTCGGGCTCAACCGGCGAGACGGGTGGTGGGTTCCCCGATTCTTGAATCTTCATGGTATCGACCTGTAATGGCGGATGGATCCGAGCACCTGTTCTTGTTTCTCGGGGCCCTCCCCGAAAGAAAAGGAAAGTTAAAAAAAAAAAACCAAGTGTTGCTCGGCTCTGTTTCTGTTCCCTTTTCTTTCTTTTGGCTGAATTATTATTATTGGCATGCTGATCTCAGATCAGCGCGATGAAAATGAAATCTGGATATGATTGCTGGAGGGGGACCGGAGCAGATTAGATTACAGTTTTATAATCTATAATTGTAGCTGTCTAGCATAGGGAAAGAAATCTGGCTAAGAAAGCAAGTCTTTTTTTTCGAGCATTCCGCACGAAGCGCGAAGAAGAAAGATTCGTTTTTGAACCGAAGAATGATTATGGGAATCTGTCTTCTCTCCCCACCGGGCACCGTCCATCCCTCGTCCATCCCTCGTTCCTGGCTCGGCCTATCCGCATTTCCCGTCGTGCCTGTGTCCTCCGAAGCGAGCAAAATGTCAGCGGTGAGCAAGATCCGCACGCTAGTAAGCTTCTGAGAACGCTCGCGTTGAACCGAGTCATCCGCATGAATATTCTAGTAAGCAATTGGAAAGTAGCGAAAGTTGACCAGCTGTACTGCTGGGGCTAGGATTAGGGACGTCTGAGCTGTGCTGCTTTGTCATCTTACGGGTGCACGAAGGCAGGGCGAAAGTGACTCCACGGCTTCCTTCGCTTTTTTTCTTATTCTTTTAACAGCGGTACGACCATGAACGTCCTAAAAGCAGCAAGATTCCGCCATCCCCCCTGCCCGGGATCGGGATCGAACAAGCGATTCCAGGATTATTATAAGTGGGTGGTCCGCTCTCTCACGTTTGTTTCTGCGTGTGATTGTAGTGTTTCGCGTGGGACTAGGACTTCCGACGTTGCGACTTCTTCAGGAAACCCTGTTTGGATTGAGTTGGATTTCCAGCGTCAAGAACAACCACCACTCATTTTTGGATGCATCCCCCCTTTGAGTTGTCTCGCACGTACAGATAACGTTGGCCAAGAAATCTAGATACGGGTTCCGCTTGCACCTACCCAGGTGCGGAATCGATCGCTCCGATAGCGAGGTGGTTTTTGTGAAATCCACGGGCTTTACTATGTAGGAAGTCATCGACGCTGATGTTCAAAGTCGCCGGCTTTCCCATTGAGTCGTTTACCCATTTGAAAAAGAAACATTGCATGGACAAAACTTTACCGGTCACAGAAACTTTGATCTGTGATTCGGGACATCGATATGTAGGATCTTGCTGGGTTGTGATCGCTCTCAACAGGGAGGGACTAGGACATCCACACTTAAAATGAAGTTGTCGTCGAAATGATGTGTTTTGCTCGGGATACCTAATTTTCGTTCTTGAAATATAGCATGATATCATTGCCAAAATGAAGTGTTTTAGCTTGCGAAACACATTCAAGCTTTGTCATGGTGAAACGGTGACTCTGATCAAAGAAATCTCACTTTGAGAATGGATTGCCTTCATATGGGACATGGCTAATTTTGATTCTTGATTTGTACTCGTGGGAATTAATGGAGAAATCTCTAAATTGCAGTCGACGATTGATTCAGCCCCAGAAAAGAGAAGAAAGAAAGAGATGACCTCTTGTCTATGTCTATGATCAAATTCAGCGATGAGAAGATAGTGAAAAGATCTGATATTTAAAACACCAAACAGCAAACAAGATCGGACAGAGACAGAAGCAAACAATACGAGTTTACATGGTCTTCAAATAGGAAAAATCAAACAAACAACCAAGGATGAGTAGATGGGACAAGACACAGTACAAACTAGGAAGTGGGAAACAAAAGATAGTATCCAAGTACTAAAGTTAACGTCGCATGGTGTGTTCCAACCTACTTCAACTATCCATGGATAAAAGCCTTGGATGTTGTGCTTTTCTTGCACAACTAGACCACAGCGGTCGAAACTGATCGGGCATTCGCTATCTATCCTCATTGACAATAAACAAAAGCAGAGAGGACAGAGTATAAAAGATTTCAAAAGGATCATGCTTTCAACAAGGGCCTCATGCTTTGTAGGATTTGCCATCACTGAAGCCTTGAATTGACCAGTTTACCTTCTTGTTCGATGGATGAAGACACAAGGACAGTGAGTCATTTTTTGTCTTCCTTAAAAAGACAAAAGTTTAATGAGCATGCTAATCTCTAATGTGCCAAAGGGTCACAGATATATGAACATTTGTTTTTTTTTTTTTTTTTTTTTTTTTTTTTGGTAAAGGAAGTATATGAACATTTGTTTATCCAGTTGCTTTTCGACAATTTTATGTTCAATGAAATTATATCTGGACAGGAAAGATGTAACGAAACTTCCCCCTAGCAACAAGAGAATGAACAGCTAATAAACTACTGAGATATCATCAGAGGAAATACACCAGCAAGAATTAGATTTGCATTTGATGCTTCAAACTAAATACATCCATAGCCAAAGCCAAAAATTCTTCGAGAATTGCAAATATGCAATCGGAAACAACTTACGAATGTTGCTTCACCATGGTGGTGTAAATATACATGTCAGGACTGCTTGCTGTACTATAGCTGATTTAGTATGATGCAAATTTTTAGGTGGAAGTTGCTTCTGCCGATACATCCTTCCAAGGAGAAGCAGGTTCTAGAATAAGGTCACCGACCCCTTTAGGTGGTCCGATGCTGCAACGGTCAGAGTTATGCATTTGGATGGCATCCTTAATTTTTCGGAACTACAGATAATTCAAGAGAACAGAGTGAGACCGAATACAAGATCGGATGCAGCTATTTGTTTAAATTTGCATGACAAAAAACAAGCCTAATTATATGCTATATGATCAATTATTTACACAGAAGATTCCTGAACCATGGCCCCATGCCTAAAAAGCAACCTACTTCATAAATATCATCAAACAAGTGGAGATGTAGCAATGAATGGTTCTGCACAGACACCACCGCCACCTAAATATGTGAACATTTAAAGTTGTTTGACCAGATTCACATGAAACTCATTACTTTTTCAGACTACCCAGCCACAGCCCATGATTTCAGGAACCCTAGAAGATCACCAATCCTTACTTTCAGACTGCAAGCCATTTAATTACCAGGTTTTAAAGTCGAAAGGCATAAACAGAGTAACCTTGTACAGCCACTGGACAGACTATTCTTGAACAATGGTTGTTGTCTAACTTCGGAAGGAAAACCTAACTGACTAATTCAGACCCAAATACCACCTTAAAATCCTGCAGTCCCATCTTGAACCCAATTTTCTCATCCCCTTTTAGCAGGTCAAACTATCCCATCTCAACTTCTTTGATCCAAATTCCCGATAGTTCTACCAACAGAGCGCAAGAAGTATCTCACTGAAACCAGCTGTGGAAACACATGCAAAATTATTTGAGAGACTTACCTTTGCAAGTGAACATGAAAAGGACTCCAGTTGTCCATCAGCACCACGATAGAAGTGAAAATAAGGAAGCACTTTCACATTCAAATTTTTGCACATTGGCTTATTCTCATCAAAATTGACTTTTAGGAATAAGATTTCAGGGTGTTCCTGGGCTGTCCTGCAGAGCTGACGGATTACCACAGGAAAATGTCACCACAAAACCCATATTGGCTTAACAGAACAACAAGAACTCCGAGAAAAACACAACGAAGTGCTGGCAACAAGTTCCAAAATTCAGTTGATGTATCTTAACATGGCCAAGTTAAGTTTCTACCAATAAATTTTTACCTCAGATTCTAGTGTGCGCTTCCGGAGGAGCACGTATACAAAAAGGAAGAAATTGATTAAATCAGCATTGCATCTTTTTATAAATTGTCAATCCTTCCTTCTTAGGGACATATTTTCATTTAAAAATAAATTAACTAATAAAGAACCATCCCATTGGAGACAAAACTCTAGACCAAATGCTATCGTGATCAATGACTTGTTTAGCATTTAGCATATTCCGCATATCTTGTTGCCACAAATGCCAGTATTGGTTCAAAAGACCACACAAATCGAGGCTAACATAAAGGGAACTCGCATGTAATGAATGCAAACTCTAGATGAATAAAACTTGCACATTATGACAACACCATTGAGTTTCCCTAAGAATCCAATGTCCCATAAATTATAGTAATACATAAACATGCTGCTCACTTTATATTAGCTATTTGGAATGCCCGAGAGGAGAAGAAAGATGAACAAGAGCAATTACTAGTTCTATTTGTCATTGGAATTGCCATAGCAATCCACAAGTTAAACAACGAATCTAGCTCTATTATTGACAGGCCTTTTGTTCCATAGCCTATTCCAGCAGGATGTTTACTCTTTTGGCAAATAGTTTAGATGTTCTGATTTTTGGCTCCTGTACTTCTTGAGAATAAGAGAATGTCACTCCTGTCATAACCAAATATTTTTGCCTCTCAAGCTGTTTCCTTACAGTACTTAATACTCTTTACCACATGAAATTCTAGGTATTCCAGGTACAAAGCTTCACACGTAGACAACTTATGCTTCATTTGTTTCAGTTGATCAAGCAACAGAGTACCTACATAACTGAAACACTGAATTGAGCAGATATAATTTCTCATTCGACATGCCACACTTCAAATAATTCTCAGTAAATTGTGTAATTTTTAAAGGTCAACCCTAATTCCTGTGGCAGAAAACAGGACAGAGTAAAATTGGGAAAAATGAAAAATTTAAAATGACACCTACATTAATGTGCAGTATAGTTTCTTTCTCCTGCCATTTATACAATCAGCCACCACAATATGAAATGAGAAATGCATGTCATCGGGAGAATACTGTAAAGCAATAATGTTCTATAGAAAAGCTGCCTAGAGAGTATTATTTATGGGGAAGGGATCAAGCTGGCCAACAGGAAATGACATGTAAAATCAACGTGTCAAGACAATACCTTGATGCTTACTGAACCATGAAAAGACTAATAGATGGGACACTCACTTTGGGAAATAATGCTTTGCAAGAAGCACACCAGGTCCCATAAAATTCAACAATTACTAGTCTCTCTCCAGCTTGACTTAACGCACTCAAAAACTCTTGTGTAGAATGAATGTCAACCATATTGGGTCCGGCATTCCTCTCCCACCATTTTGGCTGGTCCGTTTCGGTGACAGTCGCATGTACCTGGAGGAGAGCAACCAACAAGGGATAAACCATCAACAAAACAGAGTCATATAACAGAAATCTTATTCGTATGTTGGATATGTGTGCATGTGTTCATAATTTTGTACATGAAGTATATGTGGGTACATATTAATAGAGTACACTTGAATTTTTTTTTCCTCCTCATGGTGGACTTGTACAATCAAACACTGATGCATCATTTTAACGGCCTATTCCCGAAGCGAAAGCCCACTAGCTTAATCAGTCTCTCTCTCTCTCTCTCTCTCTGTATCTGCAGCTTCTACTTTTGTACAAATCAGTTTGCGATTCACAAATGATCTATTAATAACTTTCAGAAATTTATATCTATGTCGATATCAAGAATAAGAAAAAGGGCAAGGGTTTTAACTGCTCTCCACTCATGAAATCAGGTTCCATCATCGGTAATACATATGTCTTGTCAAAACCCCCTACTCTTGAGTCAAACAAGGGCCAATAAAAGGATCACATAGAAGCCAATAGTCTGTTAAATTTGCACCTTTGCAAAAGCGAACATGCATGTGCACTGCAATATACTTGATCTTAGCCTCCAAAACATTTTTTAGGCTCTAAGCTGTTGCTGTACTCTCTTATTGGTTCAGGATACCACTAAATGGGAAATCACCTGATTGTTCCACTTCAAAGGATCAATGTACAAACTGACCAAAACCAGAGCACCTGTGGACAATGCATTACTGGAATTTCTTGGTTTTCTTTGACCATCCAGAGCAACCAAATTTCCAACCAAAGTACAGGGTGATTGAGCAAGACCCAACATATGGGATATATACCAAGAATCCTAACCAAGATGAGATCTTTCTACTCATTCATTTCCTAACAAGCCCTTCCTGCTCCAAATTAATGCTGGTCAGTCATTAAGTCCATGTAATGCTACAGACTCCGACAATCATACACAAGAGAACAGTCCCCAAAACACTAGAAAAAGAAACCAGTCCAATTCAAACCGAAACATGATCTTGCCAGGGTAATGGGCAAAACAGATATCGTCACAACAAACAGCTCATTCAAATGAGCCCTCACAAGATAACTTACTCCAAGAAGAGAGAATTTCCCCAGAAAAAGAAAAGGGAAAAATCGCACCTTCAAAGAGGCAAATCGCTTTCGGGGTTCGAAACCAAGACCCGCAACGCCACCACCGTAGGAGCAATTCGCAGAAGCATCGGACCACCTGTGGAGCTTATGAGGAGGAGGGCAGAGGGCACCACGCTGGCGCGAAGAGGACGGCGTCAGAGACGAAGAGAAGCGCAATGAAGACAGTCGAACCACATCCGCCATCTAACCCCCCAAGACTCGACCAACAGCCAAAACCCAGAAGAGCGGAGCCGACTTTCTTCCCCCTGGAAGCTTCTGGGCACCGAGAAAGAGGGGCCAAAAACGCAGCTTTACCAAAGAAAGAGAGCGAGGGGAGACATGGGAACGGAGGGTCGAAGCAGGTCGTGGGGTTTATCCTCTCTTCCCGTCCCTTCCTCGAGCGCCTGCGTTCGTGACGGATGCGAAGCTGAGGTTGAGAATCTTGACGAGTGTGGCTTCCTCGTGCGCGAAACGGTACATGTGAACCGCAGTGAACGGTCGACAGCACGAGCGTTGGACCTTTTTACGTTGGTTTCGACGCCCAAAACTCGACGCCAAACGGCGGCTCTGCGGATGTCATGACTTTGGCCAAAATCTCGAACTCGAAGGATATATCCCACCTAGAAGTGGGGTCTATTTCCGTTCACCCAACCTGATTTTGTCCCGGAAAAATCTTTCCAACTCGATCACTTTGGCTCGATAACTTTCGAAGTGACGGTAAGTTTCTCAAAGTTCTTGAAGAAACCCAATTTTGTTCCAAAGTATAGAGTATTTGAGATTAACAACTTTGATTCGGTGATTAAAGAGTTCACATGCGCACGTTTTACCCCTTTTCGGAGGACATCTTAGCTTGAGAAAAAACACATTTCTCTCTTTCTATTATTCATAAGAAAACCTTGTTTCACTTTGTGTGTTGGAAAAAAAATGGTTTATGAAAATGTCTTTCACTAGAGTGAACCCAATAGGTATTTTCTTACAAGTGAGCTGTACGCCCTTAGATCAATAGAGAGTTTTCGAATCTTGATTTAGATTTTTCTTTCTTTGTGACTGTGGTTTTTGGACCAAAATGCACTCGGGGAAAAGCGCAAAACGTGCATGCGAGGAGCGACCAGCCATTATTTTCTAGCGATGGGATTGGTCTCACTTGCAGGATTGTTCCAAATCCGTCCGCACATGATACATCTGCTCAAGAGACCTGAAAAAGACGTCACACTATAAACTTCCAAATATCTAACGATAGTGGTAAGTTACATCTTCATCTCCCCCTTTTTCCACGTTTTCAGCCTGCGGTTGTCCTTCTTTTTCCTTTCGTCATTTCTCCATTTTGACCTACGGTATCTCGACTTTGTTTTGGCACGGCTCTTGATTTGATTATGCACAGCATTCTGTCGCACGATCGACATGGTGATGATAAGGCCCGCTTAGCACGTGCATGGCGTCGAGTTATCTCCTTACGGTCCGGTTTGTGTATCTTATTTCGGATTCAGGGAGGCAAAGGATATTTTCCTAAGAAAGTGGAAGAGACAACACGGAAAAGAATCTAATTTTGAAAGGGCAATCCGGACGGCGCAACGCCATCGCCATCGCCATGGACATGTGGTCTTCTCTGTGCCTAAGCTTTGCTTGATGTGACGAGGTCGTGGGTCACGTGGTTCTAATAAGAGCTTCCGAACTTTTCTTCCGATTCCGGGTCGAATTTGCCATCAAGTGGCCTCCAAAGGAATCTCCTCCGGCGTCAAGACAACTTTCCCGGAAAACGAAAGAATAGTAGGTTCGCTTTCGGGCGGCTCCTGTTTGTCCCAGAATCGCGTTTTGATTCCATGATGTTGCTCTGCGTAAAACGATGAACGAGATTCCAGCTTTGCTGATATGGAAAAACAACAGAAGCAAAATCGAAAACGTCATTTCCAAAGTTCACCAGAATTAAGACAGCCATCTCTAGTTTGTGAGAAACTCAGAGCCCATTACATCATAAAGTTTATAACATGGATAGCCCTTGAATATTTATTTTATCCAATTTCATTTTTGAATTTTCAAAAATTTAATAAATATAGCCCATTTGTTAAATATAACGATGCCGTAGTTGACACGACCATATTTTATGTTAGGTTGACATTAGATTTGCCATGTAGGCATCCACATGGCTTGAATGATACTTTCAAGTCATCTCTTGTTATTTTGGCCAAAAAAAAAAAAGAGAAAAAGGAAAGAAAGGTAAAAAAAGATTTGCCGAGTTGGAAAAGGACATGCTGGTTCAAATCAATATTTTGATCTAGTAAATGCTAGCGTGGTGGTCTAATTAATGGTATGCACGTCCCTTAAACAACATACTTACCAGAATATTATATAGGGTAGAATTTTTAAAATTTTAGAGATTAAATTAAAAAATTTAGAAATCATGTTAAATAGAGTTAATGCTATGAAATATCTCATATAGGTTATGTGCCAAATATATTCCAAATTAATTTTTGGCTCACAAAAAACTCAAAACTAGTATATCCACACCACATTTACCATTAGTTAGTTTCCATCAAATTTTATTGTTAGATTACTGAGTTGTAATAACGTGTGGTAATAATTCGGAAGAAGTGGTAAGTTCATGTTATTTTATTATAATGTTTTTTTTTTTTTTTTTTTGGTTTTCTTTTGTTTTTGTTTTTATCTTTACTTTAGAATGATTTGGCCTTAATACTAAGCTTCCTTCTTCTTCTTTGTTGCTTCAATTAGCTCACATATGAAGGCAATAAGGGCTCATTCTCTCTCTTGTAAAAATTATTGTTTGGCCCACGTGATATTATTAATTGATGGTTTAATAAATATATAAATGCTAAAAATATATTGGTTATGAGAAGTTACGATCATAATGAAAATGTACAATTCTCATTGAAAAGTTATCGTTTCTTCCAAAGAGGTGCGACTCTCGTGGAAATTAAAATGTACTTTGATGGAAGGTACCTTTTGATGGCATGTATAAATAAGAGTCCGGTTCTCTCTCCACCTACGAAGTGAAAAGCTTATGCTGTATTCTACCCTTAATTAGATAGAATACGTTAAAGAAAAGTGGATTAAGGGAGAGAAGTTAGATTTCTTCATTTCTTCAGTTTTGCTATGACAAATACTCAGAAGGTTTCTCTACAGATAAATGTATACTTTCATCCCCTTATTTTGAAAATCATGAAGATAAAAAATCAGGTGTTTCATATTTTTTGCATTAGATAATTACATTATCGCTTATAGTTGGTATCAAAGAATGGTTTAAGATCTCGTGATTTTTTCTAATTATTGAAATATTACGACTTACGGATGAAGATTCATTGAACAACGTTAGTCTTTTTCTTGTTATTTGCTATTGTTGAATTGTTTTTGGAGGGGTTTTTGTCGGAGGAAATCCAAATAATGAAAGGTGAGGTGGAAATGGGGCGAAAATTGGAGAAAATTGGCAAATAGGTGTGAAAGGGATGAAGACGCGTGTAATGTAGGCTCCCCAGGCACCCCACATGCATGATGGATGGTCAGGCATATGGAATCCACACGCCACGTGCCCAGACGGCTTGAAGGCATTAGAGCATGGGAACCACGTGCCCGTGTGACAATAAGGCACGTGCATGCACCTTTTGCCCTCATAGCTCTACCCCTTGCGCTATTATTTACGATTATGCTCCTCTCTCCGCTTGATAATCACGATTTTACCCTCCTTGATGATTATTTACGTTTTTGCCCTTGTATGCTAGATAATTACAATTTTGTCCTAGCTGTTTTTTTACCATTTTTTCTTTCGATGTTAAATTTACAGTCCTATCCCCTTGGAATTATAATTTTACAGTTTTACCCTTATGCTTTAATTACAATTTTTCCATTGGATGCAATTTGGTGAATATTTGTGCTTTATAATATAAAAAAAAATTCAATTAAGAATGGTTTGTTAGTCACCTAAGTGGCCAAACCTTAAGGTCTTTGAATTTTATGATATTATAAATTGTTTTATTCAATTACCCATGATTAATTGATGCTATGATTAAAGTTGATATGTTAATATCCTTGTTGATGTCATGGGTATATTCAAATTCATTTATTATAAGAACTTATGAATTAATCTAAAAGTTAATCAATTTCTTATAATTTATGGATATAATAGTTGGTAATTAATATTTCCTGTTAAATTTGTTAGTATATCCAAAGATAACAAAGTAATTTTAATGAGATATATTTATAATTATCAAATTCAAGTTATTAGTATCATTATAGTTTAATGTATATTAATATATCATAGAATCGCCCAATGAAGAACTGTGTTGTATATGTATTATTTAGTTGAATCTAATTAGGTGATATTCTCAAAGCAATAATGCATGAGTATTTTCTTACATATTTACAGTATTTGTACCTATTTCACTTCATTTGCACGATTCGTTTGTTTCTTTATTTAATGGAATAAATTTCTTTGATTTGAGTGAACAAGTCCAGTTTCACTTAGATGTCTTGAATTTTGATTTGGCATTTCAAATTGAGAAACTAGTTGCTATTACTAATAAGAGTAGCAATGATGAAAAGATTTCTCATAAATCTTAAGAAAGATCGAATAAACTAAGCTTAATGTTCATGTGAACAATAGTTGCAAACAACTTAAAGACTACTCTTTCCAAAATTGATAGTGCTGAGGAATTTACGAAATTTGTGGAAGACTGTTCTCAAGCTATTGATAAGTCACTTGTTGGTATATTAATGAGTATTTTAGCTACCGTGAAGTATAATGGCTCACGTACCATTTGTATGAGCACGTACTTGAAATTACAAATTTAGCAGCAAACTTAAAGACATTGGGAAGGAATGTGGATGAGTACTTTTTAGTACAATTTATACTAAATTCATTGCCTTATGAACAATATAAGCTATTTAAAATTAATTGCAATACTATAAAGGATAAATGTAATATAAATAAATTGGCCAGTATTCTTGTTTAAGAGTAAACAAGGATGAATAATTAAAATGCCCGTTCCTTTCATCTCTTAAGTCATCAAAAAGCTGAAAAGAATTTCAAAAGAAACAGTGGAAAGAACATGAAGAAATGATTACACGTCCTAAATGAATCTTCTAAGGCTTCTTAAATCCATAATAAAAAAGGAACACAATCTTATTAAGTGTCACATTTGTAATAAAAATGGACACTTGAAAAAAGATTATTTGAAGTGTAAAGTTTGGTTCGAAAAGAAAAGTAAACTTCGTGTTTTAATATGTTTTGAAACAAATTTTACTGAAATTTCTTATAATACTTGGTAATTGATTCTAGTGCTACCACTCATGTGTTTAATATGATGTAGGGATTTCTTATGATCCAAACAATGAAACCAAATGAAAGCCACGTGATCACAGGAAATAGAAACAAAGCTCCACTTGAAGGCATTAACACTTAGCGTTTGATCTTAAATATTGTGTATCATTTTAATTTGTTTCAAACCCTTTATGTACCTAAATTTCCTGCAATTTATTTTTTTGCTAAAACTTGATGTAACAAGATTTTCCTGTAAGTTGGGGTGTGGATCTTTCAGTTTATTTAAGCATGCTAATTTTATTGGGACTGGAACTTTATGTAATAGTATCTACAAGTTTAAACTTAATAATACTTTTGTTGAGATTTTAATGATCTTGTATCATACCGTCGGCACTTAACAAGGTTTAATGGATGATAATTTTGCTTACTGTGGCAAAAACATTTAGGTCATATATCCAAGAAAAGAATGTAAAGATTAGTAAAGAATAAAATTCTTTCGAACTTGGATTTTACTGATCTTGGAGTATGTATTGATTGCATTAAAGGCAAATAAACAAAACGCACTAAGAAATGTGCCATAAGAAACACAGAGCTTCTTGAAGTTATACACACTGATATATGTTGTTCTTTTGATATTTCATCTTTTGGTAGATAAAGCTATTTTATCACATTTATTGATGATTTTTCACATTATGATTCCATTTATTTATTGCATGATAAATCTCAATTGGTGAATGCACTTAAAATGTGTATTGAAGAGGCCGAGATGCAATTAAATAAAAATGTGAAAATAGTAAGGTCAAATAAATGTGTGAATATTTTACCAAATAAATTTAAATAAATAAATAAATAAATAAATAAATAAATAAATAAATAAATAAATGTGGTGAATATTATAGAAAGTATGATGAATTGGGATAATGTTTGGGTCTATTTGTTAAATTCCTTAAAATACATGACATTTGTGCTCTACACATGATGTCGAGTACACCACAATAAAATGGTGTAGTGGAATTCAACTTTAATAAAAATGGTTAGGAGTATGATGAATCATTCATCTTTACCTTTATCTTTGTGGATGTATGTATTAAAAACTTCAATGTATTTATTAAATAGAGTTTCTAGTAAGGCAATTTCAGAGATTCCTTTTGAACTGTGTATAGGAAGGAAACCTAATTTATGACACTTGCATATTTGGGGTTGTCCAGTAAAAGTAAGAATTTACTATCCACATGAAAATAAATTGAATTTACGAATGATCAGTGGTTACTTTATTAGTTATGTAGAGAAATCCAAAGGGTATAAATTTACTATTCTAATCATAGTATGGGAATTGTTGAATTTGGAAATGCTAGATTCATTAAAAATTGTGACAAGTAAAAGTGAAAGTTTCTATACCCAAGACTTTTAACGTTGTTATTCTTGATATTATAATTTAACCTAATAATCAAGAACAATAAATAAATGATCAAATACTCCATAATGAAGATGTCAACATTGAACCTATAGTAGTTGAGCTACAAGAAAGAGCATTAAAAACTTAACAAGAAAGAAGATCGGTTATTTCTGATGATTGTGTGGTTTATCAATAAGAGTAGAAATTGACTTAGAAATTGAAAATGATCCAAATTCATTTTCTCAAGTCATGAAATATGAAGAATCTAATAAATGGTTTAATGCCATGAAATAAGAGTTAAAATCTATGTATTAAAATCAAGTTTGAGACCTTATTGAATTGCATAAATGATGTAAAAAAGTCAGGTGTAGAAGGATCTTTAAGATCAAGCGCGACTCAAAAGGCGATATCGAATGATATAAAGCTAGACATGTTGATAAATATTTTACTTTGAAAGAAGACATTATCTATAATGAGACATTTTCATTAGTCTCCAAGAAAGATTCATTTAGAATTATTATGGCTTTGATAGCTCATTATGACTTAGAATTATATCAAATAGATGTGAAAATCACATTTATTAATAGGAATTTAGAAGAAGAGGTTTACATGAACCAACCTAAGGGCTTTTCAATTAAAGAAAAAGAATATATGGTGTATAAATTAAAGAAGTCAATGTATGGATTTAAATAAATTTTCTGACAATGGTATCTTAAATTTAATGATATTATAACTTCATATGGATTTAAGGAAAACATCATTGATCAGTGTGTGTGTGTGTATTTATGTATGAAGGTCAGTGTGAGTAATATTATTTTTCTAGTTTTATCTATAGATGATATTTTGCTTATTGCTAATGATCTTGTTTTGTTACATGAAATTAAGAAGTTTTTCTCTAAGAATTTTGAAATAAAAATATGGGAGATGCAACATATGTGATAGGAATAGAAATATCTCATGATATATCACAAGGATTATTAGGATTGTCTCAAAAGTCTACATTGAGATAATTTTAGAGAAATTTAATATGAATAATGTTCAATATGAATGATTCCAATTCAGAAATGCAACAAATTTAACCTTGTGCAATGTCCGAAAAATGAATTGAAACGAGAAAAAAAGAAAAGTATTCCTCACGTGTCTATTATTGGAGCTTAATTTGTGCTCAAACTTGCACTGGATTAGACATTAATTTTGCTGTCGAAATACTGGACAAGTATCAAAATGATCCTGGATTGAATCATTGGAAAGTTACAAAAAAAAAAAAAGGTTCTTAGATACTTGCAAGAAATGAAGAATCATACACTCACTTACAAAAGATTTGATCATCATGAGGTGATTGGATATTCATATTCAGGCTTAGTCGGACGTGCCAATACAAGAAAATCAACATTTGGTTACTTGTTTTTTTTGCTGGAGGGACAATATCATGGAAAAGTGTGAAGCGGTCAGTTGTTGCTGCATCCACTAAGGAGGTTGAGTTTGTGGCATGTTTTGAGGCCACTATTTATGAATATAGCCGTGGAACTTTATTTTAGGGTTTGTAATTATTGACAGTATTGCCAAGTTGCTAAAGATTATTGTGATAATTCAGCAGCAATTATCTTCTCTAAGAATGATAAGTATTTTAAAGGTGTTAAGCATATGGAAATCAAGTATTTATTTGTTAAAGAAGAAGTTCAAAAACAAGGAGTGCCAATTGAGCACATAAGCACCGACCTTATGATAGCAGATCTTTTAACAAAAGGGCTACCGTCCAAGACATTTGATGAATATATTGATAAGATGTGCACTATATGACATTATTAATGATTGTATCATGATTGCATTAAGTTTATATATTTCACACTCTGAGCTTAGTTATGTGTCTCTAATATTTTTTGTTTTCTATTTAGTATACATTATGGAAATAGATGAATGTCAAATAGAATAGTCTCTAATAGAGATATTATGGTTGGACCATCATTGTACTTCTCATTCATGGATCATGTTAAGTAGAAAGTTATGTTATAGTATATGGAAAGGGATTATGTCGATTAATGACATACAACTATCATGACTCACATTAGTTTGCTTTACTTAATTATGATTATTATGTGATAGCCAATTTAAGAAAGATTTTAACATCATGTTATTGTGCACATTATGATCTTTATTAAACCATGAAAGAAATGTCATATGGGCCAACGGGGAGAATGTAAAAATTATTGTGTGGCCCACATGATTTTATTAATTGGTGATTTAATAAAAATACAAATGCTAAAAATGTATTGGCTTTGAGAAGTTACAATTCTAATGAAAGGGCACAATCCTTATTGATAAGTTATCGTTTTTTTCCGAAAAGGTGCGACTCTCACGGAAGTTAAAAGGCGCTTTGATAGAAGGCACCTCTTAATAGCTTGTATAAATAAGAGTCTAGTCTTCTCTTCACTTATGATGTGAAAAACTTGTGCTGTTTTCTATTCTCCATTAGACAAAATACGTTAAAGAAAAGTGGGTTAAGGGAGAGAAATTAGATTTCTTCATTTCTTCAGGTTTTCCGCGATAAATATTTTGAAGGTTTCGCTATATAAAAAGGCATGTCTTCATCCCTCTTATCGTGAAAATCATGAAGATCAAAGATATTGTGTTTTGTAGTTTTCATATTACAGAATTACACGTTATTGCTTACATCTCACTCATAGGACTCTACTTCGTCTTCTTCATCTTCTGCTTCATCTTTGTCTTCACGACTCTATTCGAGCACACTTTTTTTGTTCGAGCAGTCATTTATTAGTAATTCTTTTTCCTGGGATGCTTGTTGCACTCGTTCGGCCACGTTTGAAAGATCTCAAGTAGTTGTCTGTTTGTCTTCATCTTCGTCGAGAACTCTGCTTTGTCTTTGTGACTCGTTCGAGCATGCTCTTCTTCATTGAGCACACCCTTTTATCTTCGATAATCTTCTTGTCTTTTATTTTTTATTTTCCGTGTTTGTTTGTCGAACTTGTTCCACTTGTTTCGAAAGATCCCAAACTATAGTATGTGAGAGTTTATTTTCTTTTGTCTCATCTGTCAAACTCTAAATATTCCAAGCTGCTTATTTGTCAAATAAACATCTATTTTTCATGGACTTTTCAAATGAGGACCAATTGAGATAGCAATTTAGTTCCTAGCTGGAAGGCTGTGAATGAAAGGAACAAAGTGGCAAGCGTGAGCATGGGAAATAAACAAAAAATAGAAAGAGGGGAAAATTTCAATAAGTGTATGAAGTGCCATCATTTTCTCAAATAAGAACATGAAATTAATATTTTTTTTAAAAGGATCCGAAGTGAATCATTTTTTTTTTTTAAATAAGGCTTGAAATAAATCTTATTTCAAATAAGAATATAAAGTGATCATATCAATCTTAAAGAATGGTCCGAAGGATAATTTCATATTTATAATTTTTTTTATTTTCATAAATAAACAAACTAAAAGAAGAAACTACGAAAAAAAAGAAATACACGCCCTTCGTTTGTGGCTACTGCCCCATCAATGATGGGGAGGTCGTGTTAGATGGGGAGTTGCTAGCGCTTAGGAGAGGGCAGATGATCATGATTGACCAGAGGAGGGCCAATTTGCCCTCACTAGATATGAGAGAGGGGTCCAACCTTCTCTTAGATTAAGGGGAGGGTCGCCCACCCTCGCCCAAGTTTGGGGGCCTTGGGCGAGAGTCGGCCCCTAGAGGGCGAGGTGAGGGTCGACGACCCTTGCCCAAATCTAGAGAGATTGCGGTCCTCTCCCATTTTTGATGAGGGCCTGGACCTCGTCTCTAGTCAATGAGGATCGTCGGCTCTTGCCCAGCAATCCGACTAGCTATTGTGGTCGCCTCACCGGTGATGGAGGTGGCCACACGGGGGGAGGGAGCCCTCCTCTTTATTTTTGCTTTTCAGGCTACACGAAAATTATTTGGATAATGGCGATAAAGAAGGTACTAATTAAAGATTTTTCGTCTTATTAATTTCATTAAATGTAGAAAACCCAATAATGGACAATCACGACAAATACCGAGCCGACCGATTTCGAGCTCGACTCAGCGTTCGAGCCAATTTGAACTCGGAAAGGACAGAGATACAGCGACGGACCATTGGAGCGTGTCTAAGCTTGGAGAAACCGAGCAGTTTCTAGCAGTTGATGCAGCGCAGGCGCAGAGGTCGATCCATCTGATACGAGCATAAAGAAGAAGAAGAAGAAGAAGAAGAAGAAGAGACCAAAAAAATGGCGGCGTACCTGAGCATGGGCGAAGCCCACCGGCGGATCACCGACTACCTCGCCCGCTTCTCCGACGCCGTCGCCTCCCAGGACGTCGCCTCCCTCAAGCCCCTCCTCTCCCTCTCCTCCGCCTCCCCCTCCCTCGTCTCCCTCGCCGACGCCCTCAACCTCCTTCAGGTCTCCCTCTCTCCCTCCCTCCCTCTCTCTCTCTCTCCCTCCGACGGGCGATTTCGCGGAGCTCCACATCGCCCGACCGATTCCTCGGATTGACCCGTGTCGCGTTGTTTTCCAGGACTCGAACAGGCTGATCAAGCAGTCGGACAGGTACTCCCAGTTCGCGGAGATCCTCGCCCCCCTCTTCCGCTGCCTCCAGAACTACCGGCTCCACAATCTGGTCGACGCGTATCCCGCCTACGAGAAAGCTGCCAAGTGAGAGATTCCCCCCTCCTCTCGTCGAGTCTTTTTTTCTGTAGTTCCTGCGCTTTGAATTTGAGTTGTTCTTGGTGTGGCGATGGCTGTGTTGGGAATGAAAGTTGTGCGAATTGGTGGAAATTGCAGTGCGTTTATCCAGGAGTTTAGGAACTGGGACTCTGCTTGGGCGCTGGAGGCGTTGTATGTGATTGCTTATGAAATTAGGGTTCTGCCGAGAGGGTAATTTGTTGCTCCATTTCCTCCGTGTATCTTGTTTTTCGCTATCGTGCATTTGCGGTGCTTTTGCAGTGAAGTGTTCGAATTGTCTGTTTGGGTGTTTGATTTTGCGTGTTGATTTTGCTAGGCGGATAGAGAACTGTGGGCCAATGGGAAGATGCCGGAGAAATTAAAGGCGGCCGGCTCCTTTTTAATGAAGGTGTTTGGGGTCCTAGCCGTGAGTCTCTGTGTTCACCATTCAACTCGTTGCTTCATTTTCTTGCGATGAATCGGCTTACTCCATTCTTGGATTTTCCTGCTACTCAGATTCCGAGTAGAATAGGTACTTGCTTTTGCATTAATTGATGTTGGAGGTCTCTTTATTTCCAGGGGAAGGGCCCCAAACGTGTAGGAGCATTATATGTGACTTGTCAGCTGTTCAAAGTTTACTTTAAGGTAAAATACTTTGTGAATATGTGTGATGCTTATGGTTGTCGTCCTTGTGTCTCCATTCCTGTTTCTTGTTTGCATAATATGGAATATGCAACTCAAAAGATAATCTGGCAAATACTAGTCCTCTATATAATAAGTCTTATATCCAAACCCATCTAAAACCTTTCTTCTAGAAGTAGTTGATGTATGTTTTGCATGAAATCTAAGAGGTGCTAGCATTTTTAATTTACAGCTCGGTACAGTTCACCTTTGCCGCAGTGTCATAAGAAGCATTGAGACTGCGCGGATATTTGATTTTGAAGAATTTCCTCAAAGAGATAAGGTCGAAACTTATGCTGATTGTGTTGCTGATGCTATTCCTCAAGCCTCTTTTGTGGCTTTGTTTGCAGCTAGATAAATAAGCATTTGACTGTCATGATTTGCATTGCCAGGTGACATACATGTACTACACAGGACGTCTGGAAGTTTACAATGAAAATTTTACAGCTGTAAGTAATCTTATTGCCCTATAGTTTAGGTGACATTTCATTTCACATTTAGATGAAAGTCAGATACTTTGCTTCGATGAGACGAGGCTATCTGAGGCTCAAAGCCTTGATTTTTTGTGAATGTTGAATGAATTCACCAGCATCTGCTGGTTAAACGCTTTACAGTGGCCCACTTGCACAAGTCGAGGAAATACACTGTGCTTTAACCCCTTATTTCTTGAGGATGGAGCATGGACACGCCAGTTAAACACTTTCTAAACATGGCTCACTTGCATGATAAAAAAGTGACTTGCTCTTTTAAACAGGATTTGCTTGCATCTTCTCTTTGTTTGATTGCTCCTGCTGTGGCATTATTATCTTTATGTGATAATATTCCATTCTTATTTGGCATACTGATCAGTTGTAACTAACCGTTCTTGCCTTGGACTTACGGTGTATATTCCTCTTTCCCTGGCAGGCTGACCAAAAATTATCTTATGCCTTAGCATATTGCAATCCCCACAGTGAAGCAAATATAAGGTTTGTTCATATTCTTGCTGCATTTACATTTGCATTTTCTTGGTAATCGAGGGAAATTCTCCTGGCAAAAGTGGTTTTTTTCACACTCAATATCATCAAGGGTTCTGTTTCCAAGTTGATATTGATATAAGCAATATTGCTATTTGTCAACTAAACTGTATGAGACCCGCATAAAGACATGTGCTGATTGATGCTGTGCATATGCATACCTCGTTGTCCTGTTGGATTGGATCATTTTGTCCAACTTCCAGTCAATGCACTTTGAATTTGGGCACTTGTTACTGGATTCGACTTATTCCAGGGAAGTTACTTTTTGGTTGGCAGAACCAGAGAAATTGGATGTCTATAGTGCTGGGATGAGAATATTTTATTAAACTCAATTGGCTTAATGATAATTACTTCTTTGACATGTCGAGGAGGAACTAGTTCCCAATCCTTTTCGTTTGGTACTAAAATGACTTATAGAAAATCATATATCCTTTGGTTAACTATTGTTTTTTGATTTCGTTATGAGCCGTGTCTACTTTTTCTCTCTTCCCTTGGCTTTTGGCAGCGGTACCATTGCATGTTCGCTGCTTGCCTCGTGATTATCTGTTTATAGTTTTCTTCGCATCATATAGTTAGCTTTATTTACAAGATGATCTCTGTAGCTACATTATGGTGAAAAACTTATTTTTATATGCATTTGATAGGATGATATTAAAGTACTTGATACCAGTGAAGCTTTCAATTGGAATTTTACCGAAAGATTGGCTCCTGGAGAGATATAACTTGGTTGAGGTACGATGTCCCCGTCTGCTTATTCCTGATGCGTGCTATGTTTTAGTATTCCTGTGCTTTGTGCTTCATTAGGTTGGATGCCAGTGAGTGGTGTTTATGTCTGCTGGTAGCTTAACTTATCATTGTTGGTGGTCCTGAAGGAGGAAAATAATATAAAAAAGCCAGCTCAACTAAGTAGTTCTGTTATTCTTGCTCGGTGACGATCAGTTTTCAGTTTATTCGATCCATTAGTTGTCTTTTGTTATATGGTAGACATGGAAATCCTGGTAGTCCATTCCCAAGTGACAAGTTATATCTACTTTTACAGTACAGCAATATCGTGCAAGCTCTGAAGAGGGGTGACCTTCGACTTCTTCGAAGTGCTCTAGAAGAGCATGAAGACAGGTACTTCTGCTTTGGTTTTCTGCAGTAGAAAGAAAGTCACTATATTTTGTGTGCTTCCTGTGATTTCACCTGATATAGATGGTGGGGACAACTCGAATAGTGAAACTAACCAATTTTTTTTGTCAGGTTCCTTAGATCTGGTGTATATCTTGTTCTAGAGAAGTTGGAGCTCCAAGTTTATCAAAGACTGTTGAAGAAAATGTAAGCGCTCATAATCTCGTTCTTCCCAGTGAACTTACGGTGAAATTGGGAAGAAGAATAAGAAAATCTCAGAATTCTTTTGTTGTTGTTTCTCTTGGTTAGTTACATCATTCAAAAGCAGAAGGAGCCGACCAAAGCTCACCGGATGAAGTTGGAAGTTATTATCAAAGCACTGAAATGGCTTGAGATAGACATGGATTTGGATGAGGTACATTTTAATTTGCCTCACCCATGCATATTCACGTCTCTCTCATCATGTTCATTCAACAGCTAGCTTGATAAATTGGTCTGTGGAATTGGTAGGTGGAGTGCATAGTTGCCATATTGATACACAAGAATCTCATGAAAGGTTACTTTGCCCACAAAAGCAAAGTGGTGGTCTTGAGCAAGCAAGATCCTTTCCCCAAATCGACTGGAAAACCTGTGAATGCATAGAGATGGTGTATATGTTATACTACAAGGCGAGATTATGCAGTTCTCATGGCGGGAGGAATGCTAGTTAATAGTTATCTGATGCAACAATCCGACCCAAGAGTATCTTCATGCTTCTGTTCCTCCATCGGTGAAGGAAATGTTTTTTCTCCCGTTGCCATCAGCGATCATACTTTCGTTGCCAGTGATAATTCTTTAATTATCAGGTTTCCTTCTCGATCGCCTGCTGAATAGCCTCAACAGTAATTTATTAGGCTTGTGGGACTGGAGGATATTCCAAGTCACTCCATCTCGTTAGTTGAGGAAATATGATCCTCAACATGATGAGCCTTTTTCTCGGTTAGATCGGACAGTTATAACACTTAGTTTTTACCATGGATCAGACAGTTAACTCGATCAGCCTTTATGTCGAATTGACATCCGATTTTGTGCTTATCTAGCTGGTGTTTTATACAAACTCTCTCTCTCTCTCTCTCTGCGCATGCGGGCTACAGCTCTCGAACAATAAATTAACATCCTGGAGGCAAGAACATGGTAGGATCCAAATTATGGTCTTGCTGATACAAGCTGAAAGGCGGCTGGTGTTGTGTTGTGTTTCGATTCCATAGGGACCCGACATGGATCCTGGCGGTTGAATGCGATGCAAACCAACGGTTGTGCGTCTGTAGAAGTTCACTCGTGAATGTCGATTGAGATGTTGGAGCTTTCTCCAATGGTTCAGCAACCGCCACAGCAGAGGGAGGGAAGTTATCTGCGCAGGTAAACAAAGTAAATCCGGACAAGATTTAAGAGAGTCATCAATTCATGAGAAATCATACTATTCATGCAAAACTTCAGTGAGTCATTTGGTAATAACAACAGAAAAACGAAAAGATCACCAGGTTCGCCCTTCCCACATTCTATTTTCGCATGCTCTTGAGAAGACGACCAATGTGTACAATGGACATGCTTTTATCCTCCATTCTCGTAATGCGGCGATAATTACAATAAATGAATGTTTAATTTATTTAATGAAAAATGCATGATTTGGAAAGTATATTTCTAAAAATGGATAAATTAAAAAAAAAATTATCGTCTATGAATATGTTTAGACATAAGTTGTCGATAATAAAAAAATTCTTTAACTAATTATTGATAAAAAATTCTTAGGAAATGTTTTTGAAGTGCTTTATTTTCCACGAAACAAATAGAATCAAATTATTAAAATAATTTTGTATGTACAATCACCATCAACTCCGTTGTAGTCTAGTTGGTCAGGATATTCGGCTCTCACCCGAAAGACCCGGGTTCAAGTCCCGGCAACGGAACTTTTTTTTATTTCTTGCTTTTTGCCTTTTTTTTTTTTTTTAAACTTTAATTTCACTTTCTCTTTACACATACTGTTCACAAAGTAAAATGCAAACGTTCCTTCTTGATCATTTCTCGAAAGATTATGGGTAATAAAAAAGTAAGCATAAGTTAAAAGGAGAGAAGTTTCTTTCTTTCTTTTTTTTTCTTTTTGGGTAAGAGATAAGAGAAGTCAATAATAGAAAAACTAAATAAATTTCAATAACTGACTTAAATAAAAGTGGGTAATGCAAACCTTGCTGGTAACTTAGTTGGAGAAAAATTGTTAATCACTCTGATTAAGATTGATAGTTTCTAAAAAGAGTTGGTAAATTTATTGGTTTGGTAAGGAGAAAAGTTATTAATTGCTCTAATTAAAATTGATAGTTTCTAAAAAGAGTTGGTAAATTTATTGGTTAGGTAATTGAGACAAATAAAAGCTAGTAACTTCATAAAAAAAAAAAATCGCCCAATTAAATAAGACAAGCAATCGTCGGTAAACAACTCAAATGAGGATCGGTAGACGAAGCTAGCTCGTGATCTATTGACAGAAAAATTAGTAACTTATGTAAATAAATTGGTAAATTTCATTGATAGTTGATAAATTTAATGCATTTATAAGAAAGACAAATAAATACAATAAGAAAAGCCAATAAGTTAAATAAACAAATAACCATTGGTAAGTAACTTAAATGAGAGTTGATGATGAAAAAACTTGTTGGTAATTTACTTAAAATCTTAGTAAGTTAATCTAATAAAAATTAGTAAATATAAGGTGTTTTTTTTTTTTTTTTCGTAAAGTAAAGATAAGGTGTTGGTAATAAAGAAAAATACAAATTAATAAAAGATAAGAAAATCCAATAATTTCAAAAAGTAACAAAAAGTTGATAATTTCATAAGAATCAAGCTATCAGTAATTTTTTTTTTCTGTTGGTGAAAAAATTACTGATAACTAATTTTTTCACCAATTGTTATTTGACACTTACGGACTCTTTTGAAAAATCTTGTAACATGGGAAAAAATTGTTTATTTAATAGAATTGTAAAACTATCTTAACGTACTCTCATCATATTCAATAATAATGCATTTGAAATTTTCGACTTGATTAATTTTCACTTATGTGCACAAATTACCTTTCTCATGGGCGTATGTAAGACCCCATTAAAAAGGTGTTGGACGTGGCTCCCAAGGGTCATTGAAGAGGAACCTTGTCATTTGAACACGAATTTTGCGACATTCAAATCATTTATTTGAACATTTGGACAACTAGAGATTGTCTAGGTCACATGAGTACAAGCGATGTTACGAGTAAACCTTTGGCCAGCTTTTGTGTTGGACATTGTTACTTCATGTTGAGAGATTTCCTCACTTCCGACACTCTGGTGGAGTGCAGTGATAAGCTGGTATGCCTATAAAAGGACTGGGCAGCTTATATCTTAAATTAAACATTCCGTAGTAGTGTGAAGATTCTTATTGCAATGCCTTGACAAAGTAATTGCGCTGGTCATTCCTCTCCACCCTTCTATTAATAAAAAACAGAGATTGGGATGGTCATATGTATCGGTTATCTAGTTTGATGGCGATGTTATATTTGGTAGTCAAAATTAAACATATCAAAATGATATAATTAGGATAAAAGTATCCTATTTGAGGGTGAGATAAAGGTAAATAGGATATGTCTTACACTCATCTCTTTTCTCTATCCCCATTATCCATCCATAACCGCCACCCATAGCCTCCCGCCAATTATTGTCTTGTTGCTGTTGACGAGCTCGACTCAATCTCAGCCACAGGGGAGCTCCAAGGCCAGATTTGGAGTTCCTTCATGGTTGAGCTCGACTCGACCTTAGCCATGGAGAGCACACGAAGGAGCTTCATGGCTAGATCAAGAGCACCAGCCGTTGCCCCCTCTATGGCCAGATTTAGAGCAAATAGCTGTTGCCTCCGTCTCACGCACCTTCGTAACCACGAGCAGCTGTACCTCAATTCGCCACCCATTCGTTCGCCGGGCCTCGACCTTGGCGCTGGTCGCGAGGGTAGGAATAGCAACCGAACTGGTGATTGTTGAAGATTGCAGGCCATTGATCGATACGGAGGAGGGACCGGTGGTTACTAAAGATTTTACATGATGATGATGGTCAAGCAGCTTGGATTCCGAAGGCTCAAAGATCTAAATGGTTGACATTCAATCCTGCATGGGCGGAGAGGAGGAGGAAAAGAAAGTGAGGTGGGATTTGCCAACGACGAGAATCATTATGTTGAGAGGTTACCGGCAACGGAGCTATTAAGTTGACATTCAATTCAGCTTGAGTATCCATATATTTACCAAACATTATATAAGATAATAAATTTTTCATCTTTATCCAATTTGATCTGTATCTTATTCAATATAAATGTCTCGACGGTCGAATGTGATTTTATGATATATATGAGGGTTTTAAAAAGTTTGGTATGAGTAAGAAGTGAGCAGTACATGCCTTTTCTCTTTTTTGTGGGACATTTTTGTCCATAGTATCTCAGTTGTGAATCTTTACACGGTCCTTTCCACAAGGCACCAAATTATACAACTGGAGATTCTTGTCTTGTCGCGGCAAACCGTGAACAAACATCTCCATTTAGTAGCTTCAAGTAATGTACTCTCCAAATGTCACCAAAAGAGCATCTAGTTTTTCAATTTTTATTTAATTATGGCCAATATTTTTTCAACGTACGTAGGCACTGTCGGATTTAGAGCGAGGCCCCCCAACCTTTTCGAAATTATGCTTAGGCCCTGAATTTAATAAAAAGAAAATTCGCATGTTCATCCCTAAAACCATGCCCCCACCAAATTTTTTGAATTTCCCGACATTCCTAATTTAAGGAAGTATTATTAGTTAGCAAAATCTTCCAAATTGAAGAGCCATAACAGGCAATAATGGCGACTTGATTGCGAAACACCCATTGAATTCTCACACACTAGATTCACTTCTCATGAAAGATTCTTGAGGAAAGTTTTCTAAAGTGCTAATGGTCCTTATAAACTCAAGAGCTAGACAGGAAAAAGGATCAAAATCGATTGCACGTACTTTAAAGCTTATTGAATTAGGGCAAATCTATGGAATATGGCATCTTTCTAATGAGAGAAAAAAAAGGAGGAAGCTTTAGTCAAAACTCGTCGGTGATTGAAAAGAGTGAGTTTCAATTCTTACAATGATAACCATTATCCACTTGCTAAACTAGTCTTGCCCCTCATACATGCTCGCTCTAGATCCTTCTCTATACATAGCTAATCAATTGAGAATGCTTTTCGCAAAGCCCTTCAGATTACTGCAGTCACCTTGATAAAGAAATTAAAACCATAATGAGAGGTGCCCAAAAAGATGCATAAACCTTATTTTTCTAGTACTTTCGTGCTTCCTTGAAGATCCCTCTTGAAAAATCATGAGGGATGAAAAAAGGAAGAAGAAGAAGAGAATCACCCTGAAAAGATGCCTGAGTGAAGGGATATTCTCTCTCTAAATTTCGCCTCCTCAAACTTCTTATAATAGGCACTAAAAAAATCTGTTAACTCGTATCATCACGACTTGGTTCTGATTTCTAGATTTTGTTAAGAATATTGCTTTCAATAGAAAAAGCAATCGACCTTGTAATCTAGGCACACATGCAATAACAATGCATGCTCATTTCATCAGAGAACTCTCATTGTGCTTGCACAATTGCTTTTCGGAAAATATATTCTTTTCCACTGATCTTTCTGTCCCCATAAAGTTTTTTGCCACCACCCTCAGATTTTTATGGAAACGAACCACTGATGCTCATTGCGCCAAATACAGTCTTCCTTCATATGTGTGTCTACAAAAGACTTGTTATAGCCTTACGACAAAAAATAATGTTACAAATGACCTTATCTTCCCGAGAGAAAGTAAAACAATTCCTGTCTTCACATTGTAGAATCAGAGAAAACAAAACTAATATTTTAACTGGGAAAAAGAAGGGCAAATAATTGACAAGATGGGGAAGAGAGAGAGAGAGAGAGAGAGAGAGAGAGAGAGAGAGAGAGAGAGAGAAGGCCAGAAAGGAAGAACAATGTGCACTGCAAGCTTACAGAGCTTGATGTTTAAGATGAAGAACCTTGCACTTATTAGCGATTTTCCAATTTATCATCCATAATCGGCTATCTCTGCGGAGGGGACGACCTAAAGAAGCAAGCAATGATCATAAAAACCATTCAGGATGGAGTTACCGCATGTAACCGGTGCCGCCATGCCCAGCATATCGCATATCGTTAAATGACCTCATTGGAATGATAACTGTGTGGAAAATATAGGTGGTTTAATGCCCATAAAACCATTTTTGTTTGTTCTATCAATAGTTCTATTAACCATGGACGAGGCCACAGGATAAGGCCATAAGCAAGATGGCAGCTTCCTTCTCCTCTTGTGGGAACACCCGCTGGAGATTCGCCGAGTAACGCTTGCTTAATCTCGCAGCAAAGTCCTCCAAACAAAGCTGCTTCGTCTCTTTCGGAGATGCCAATGTTGGAGAGGGAAGCTTGAATCTTTTCTTGATTGTTTCTGATTCTTGATCAATAGCTGCTTTACTTCCTGGTCTCTTGTTGTCTTTGTTTTTCAGCTTACACTTTGCAGGCAAAGCCAGTAGTAGGAGTAGGAACGACTGTACCATTAGCGGCGGCAGTGGCCATGGCCCTTCTTCGCTTTCCTCTGCCGGATCCCACAAGCATTGCAAAGCGTCTGTGCCTCGAAATAAAAGGACGGGGTTAATTAAATTTCCTGTGGGAGAATCCTTGATGATTGTATGTTCTCAAGGAAGCTTATCTTTAAGGAGTCACAGCAGTACTTGGGCAAACAAAACTTCAAGAACATTTCCTATTTGTAAAAAATTCCTCAAAATGATGCTTTTAATTGTTCTAAACCTGACAATTACTGAAACATTATGAGAAACCCAGTTCAAGACCAATAATTTTGAGCAAAAAACAAAAAAAGATCTCAGAAGACAAATCGATCACTCTTTTCTCTTTCATTCTCCAAAAGTGAGTGCATCACGGAAATAAATTTCAGAGAATAAAATACTCACGGAAGGATCACTAAGCTTTTAGACCCAGATGAATGATCTGTGATTATATCACCAAGTGAGGATTAAGAGAGGATTAAATTTCAAGGGAAAGAGCAGGAAAGAACCTTGGGACCTTTGGGACCACTTCTCCAGAGTGGGGTTTTCGATGTGTTGCAGTCGACACAAACCCTAACTGCGGTGTTGCCGCCGCAGCCACCGTTAGTATCCATTTGAGGACATGACGAGGTGATTGAGTCAGGGTACGGCCGGTCTTCAGACTCGTGAGCTGATGATTTGTTAGGCGGTGGTCTCTTTTCTGAGATCATCATCTTCCTCATCATCCTCATCTTCGAGGACGTCCACTTAAATGGCGGAGATGATGATGATGATGATGATGACGAGCCATGTTCATGGCGTCCCTTTTGATGATCCTCCTCAACTCTTTGATCTTCTAATTTCTGGGATGTTGTTATGCTGATTGGAGCCGGCAAAGCCTGTTTGTCATCAGAAAGGGTCGATCTAGTAAGCGAGAATTTTAAGCCAGCTCAAATTAAGCTGTAAATATATGTCATGCTTAGCAATATATCATATGATGGCTTTATTAATTTACCTCTAGTCCACGATCTGAAGGCTGCGAAGCTCTATGAAAACATCCACCTTGTTCTTCAACTGAGCTATGCAAGACATAATTTGGGGTTATGATACTAGAAAAGCATGGGGATGTAGCTTGATGATGACGATGAGGTTGAGGTCTTGAAGCTAAGCTTTCTTCTTGATATTCGTTAAGCTCTCTCGTGTGATCATCTGGAGTCATTTGCGCGTGTGTATGAGAGAGAGAGAGAGAGAGAGAGAGAGAGGGAGGGAGAGAGGCAAAAAGTGGAGCCAATGTTGTGAAAGAGATGAAGTTAGCAAAAGAAATAGAAAAGAGAGGCGTGGCAGTGTAGAGTTGGACTCTTTTGAAGGGAAGATTAAAGCACCGAAATTTCTACGGGGCCTTCACATGAGTTCTTGAGATTGCAGTGAAGTTAAACTTAAAAAATAATGGACCAAAAGAGAAATTAAAACGAAGCGATGTAATATAAAGAATCAATTATGAATGTGTACCTTAGAAGTAAAATGCTCATTACTTTTACAAGAACATAATTGAATTGATTCCAGATAATTTATTTGGATAATTGAGCAACTCTAGATGCATTACCTTGTAAATTATTTAATACTCACTATATAATTAAAAGATCTAATAAGTAGTGCAATTGATGCAATGACTAAGTTTTGTAGTAGCGCGACATGAAGGTTAGGCTCATCATCAAATATTATTATTTATGGAGCGATTTCTCTTCATATATCTCATCTTCCTTATCTCTTTACACAAAAAATTTCTAGACCGCTGTTGCAACTGCTCGTGCACTAAGTCACTCAATTGATCACAACATGAAAAATTGTGCATAGCGTGGACCTTAGGAACAGTATCATAGTGAGCTGCTGGGATTTTGCCAAAAACTCATTGAATGCTTGTGCAATGTAGAAGAGACATTACAGGCGCATTAGAACAAACGCAAAAACACAACACTTGGTCTATATTGTCGCATGTTTCCTATATTTCTCCTAAAACCTAATTTTGTCTACCCTTTTGTTCCCTCAAAAACAGGAATCCTAGGTTTTATTTTTTTTTTATTTTTTATATATATATACTAGACTAATTCTCGCCAAATGTAGCAGTCTTTTTGTAGTCCCACAACATCATGCACCTCGTGCTCTCGTCACAGTTTATAGCGGAAAAGAGGTGACCATATTAGTCTTTTAACACAGTTTAGGGCGGTTTTTTTGTCAGAAGCTCCTTCAAAAGTCTACCTTCACGGGAGAAAGAATCCAAGCTTTATAACGAAATGGCAGAATCATTTCAGGTCGTTCATTCCATTGTTGAGTCATTAAAATCCCCTTTTCAGCTTTTTCACCGTTTGACAATTCATCAGCTTTTTTCCCGATTTGATTTGGATTCCTCTCTGTTTTCAGTAGATCTCTGTCTTCTTTTTCTCCCGCTTTTAGCTGCAAGATTAGCCAAATGATCTGTACATACTGGAATGGGGTTCAGAGCCCCCACCTCCCTAGCCTTTTCCTGTCATTCTCTACTTAATCCCTATTAAGCGAGATTAGGCTTTGACTAGGATACTGAACGTTTTGGGAAACCTGGATTATGTTCACGAGGGGCTTTGAAAGGTTATATATACTGCTGTTATTGTAATAAACAGTCGAGGAAGAGAATCGAAAAGGGATTGGGTGGCTTTAATTAAGTCACTGAAATTTTTGGAAGTTAAGCGATTGCCGGTTTTTCCTGATGAAAGCGATCCTTGTCTTGAAAACGTCTCGCGAGCTCTTTCTAAACGTCATTAACAGCAACGCGTGTGGTAAGGACATGTTCTTGAGGTTAAGGACTGTGATGTCCCATTTAACTCCAAGAATGGAATACCCTTCCGTCGTGTCTTATTTGCACATGTACGTGCCAAAATTCATGGCTAGGTGATTTGGACTCGCCAGCCGAAATATTCCAGACAGCAAGAAGGCGTATAACCTACTGCTTTGTAGCTTATGACACTGAAAAATACTTGCTTCAGCCAGCTGTGTATTCATCTACAGACAGAAACTCGTTACCCCAACGGGTTGTCATTGTCTATCTTTGTCTGAACAGAGAAGCAACCCCGTACGCTTAGTCGAGCAATCGGTTATATCGATTACATACCAAGAAGCAGCACGGCCGGCACTTGATCTCGCCAGAAACTCCCCACATATGTTCTGTGTCATGATGGGTGGTAGCCGGGTAGGTCGGGGCATGATCTCGCATTTAGATTGCTGTCAAATTATTCCTTTTTCCATACACGGGCTGGACCGCTTCGCGATTAATCGCTAGATAGATGGAGACTGCGATTTAAATTAATGTGGATACGAATTGTCGCCAGATTGTCCGTATAAGATGGAGCGAGGAGGTCCAATAGCTAAAAGATGAAGTAAAATTCCAGAAGAGATTGTATGTAAGATCCCGAGAAAGGCTACGTGTGCCAGGTACGGATCACTGCCGCGGGTGTAGAGATAGGTAGAGACAGGGTGATGGGGACAAGATGAAGTTGGTCATGATGGCGGGTGTCAGCGACCGGGGGAAACTCCAAACTCACGTTGTTTTCAATTGGGGATTGCAAATCCGAGGGGCCATGTCCCCTCCGGACAGTCACCCTCATGTTGGACCACTCTCTCTCTCTCTCTAAAGGAATTGTATGGATTTGTGTGGCCACTTGCAAAGTGATTTTCTGATGAAAAAGTTATTTCCAGTCTGTAGAATCATTAGTCAATTTGAGCTTGATAGCCTCTATACAATCGGGTTCACGAGATTGGGGCTTCTAGATAATCAGGTCCTTAAATTCGTGTCTCCGAGTTATCCAAAAAAGGGGTAAATCAATAATAATCAACCGCTATGAGATTTAAAAGGCTTTGGAGTTCAAAAATCAAAATAGAATGGACCTATTTACAAGATCTAGTTGCGGAATTCAAGTCAAGAAACTCAATCTAACAGCCTAAGAATTGAACGAGAAATCGAACTGGAAACAAAAACGTCACATTAATTTTCAAAATGAAATTTCAACTTCGTTCCTATACTTCGGTCTCTCCCGCTCTTTGAATCCCAATTTGGAGGGAATTGCAAGTCCCTTGGTTTGGGCTCCTCGACCGTTCTGACATTTAGGTTGAAAACCAACGCCATACCCTCTTCATTTAGTACTCCGGACCAAAACTTCCCATACATATGATTAGACTTGATTATGAGCTTGACGGCTTGTCGGCCCGCCAAGAGCCACCTCCAGCCACAAGAGCCCGAAGGCACTTTTGGGCGAGCATAAAGCTATAAGGCCCGGCCCACTTGGGCCCAATCCAGGCCCGCCCATCGATTACCTTGGCATGCCATACAGCATAATTCACATTTCGGTTTCTTCATGCTTCATCTAGCTAATCATTCTACATGGACCATAAGAGAGTACCCATTTCCTTCTGCCATTCCCAATTAGCCGCACCTTGTTTGAGCCCCTAACAAAAAGCCAATCGGCTTCACTTCTTTCCGAAATCCATCCCGTCCAAGAAGCTAAAAGAAGAAGAAGAAGAAGAAGAAGGTGTCGGCCCATTGAATTGGGCCCAAAACATGTCGAGTTCGTCTTTCTCTCCGCAGCTGCAAGAGGAGCAGCAGCACTCATCTCTTTTTTCTTCTTCTTCTTCCAATTACGATGTCTCGATTGGGTTCGTCGTCAACAGATCGCTGTCGAAACCGCGCGATGTCACGACCCAAAGGGGCGCTCTTTGAAGCGGGGCTTCGCGCTTCAATGCTTCGAGATGAGAAAACTAGTGCTGGTCAATACTCTCTCTCAGACCTAACTAGTCGGTAGTCACCGCACGCGTCGTTGGGGAATGCGAAGCTTTTAATCATTGGTGGAGAGGCCGGGAGACAAAGGACTTGGGAGCAAAAGAGTTTGGAGATTTTTTGGTCCAAAAAAGGGTTTGGAGATGACTTGCACGATCTGCTAGGCCAGTGTTTAGATAATTAAAAAAATCATAAACCTAATGCACTTTTACCAATTTAATCATCAACTTTGTAATTGTGTTAATAAAGTTGTAAACTTTTTCACGTTCTACTAATTAAGTCATTCAAACTAAGTTTGATTATAAATTACCGACGTGAATGCTGAACGTCCTATACAATACAATTGGCGTTGACATAGACATATTTTATATTTAAAAAAATTAATTGTTTAACTTTCTTTTTCTTTTTTCCTTCACCGGTTGTTTGGCCTTGGTGATGGCCAGCAACCAACCATAGGTAAGGGCCAACCACACCAACTGTGGGGTGAGGCTTGCTCTTGTAGGGATTTGGCGAGGCTCAACCTCGCCGGCCTTGGAAGAGGTGCGCCCTCGCTAGTCCTCTCTTGTGACCAGCCGCCGACTGTTGCTCGAGGCCCAACGACTAACAAAGGAAGTAAGAAAAAGAAAAAGAAAGAAAAGAAGATGATTATATAAAAAAAATGATGTTTTTCAATTGTCAAATTTGTCTATATTTGATCGTGTAGTGTATGATGAATTCAGTATCTACGTGAGTAATTTCCTATCAAAATTGATTAAAATAACTAAATTGATAAAAGATTTATGATTTAATTAACATAGTCAAAATGTTTATAATTGAATTAGTATAAGGATAAAAATTTAAGACTTTTTTGGTCATTTTCTTAAAGAGCTAGGGAAGAATACCCTACTACTAATGATGTCCCTTTCTCAATGTCTACTGGCCAGACTAGGGATGCAGAAGGCAATGTCTACTGGTCAGACTAGGGATGCAGAAGGGATGAGTTTGAGACGTGTCAAGATGGGGATCATTTATGTGTGTGTGTGTATAAATAAGAGAAATTAGTAATTAAAAAAGAAGAAGCCAAATAGACCTTGAAGCTAACTCAAATTAGAATTGATAAGGCAAAATTAGCTGGTAACTCGCTCGGAAAAAAAGTTGGTTGTCACTATAGCTAAGGTCTGTAACATTTAGAAAGAGTTGATAAATATAGCGTATTGAAAAGCAAAGGCAATTAAAGTTAGTAAATCATTAAAATAGTTGGAAAGATTAAAAATAAGCAAATAAACGTGGGGAAGCAACTCAAATAAAAGTTGGTAAATTGAAACTAGTGGATAACATAGTGGAGGAAAGTTAGTAAGTAACACAAATGGAAATAAGTACATTAAAAGTGTCAAAAGTGATGTACAACGCTCACTTTAATATTAAAAGTTTTTGTTATTAAGTGCCAAATTAAAGTAAAAACTATCGCTTTTGTGTTACCAACGAGAAATTCCAGCCAAATTAATTATATGGGCTTTATAATCAACTTGTTAAAATGACTTAGCAGATTTTAAAAAAAAAATATAGTCCAATTGGACTACAAAAACAACTTCACACGACCGACTTGGCTCGAATGTCCAAAATGAAGCCACACAACATGCTTTTCAGTTGCCTACCTCACTAGACTTAGGAAGAATCAGAGAGATAGAGAGATGACAACGGCGACCACCACCACCAACAATGGAGCCTTTGGCAAGGGCGCGAAGATCGTGTGGAACCAGCCCTAATAGAGGTTTGAGATGGAGTACAAGAAGGTTGGGCTTGGCTTCCCATACATTCGTCTCTCGAGAGTAAGGCTTGGAATTGGCTTCCCACCTCTGTGTCACACGCCAAGACCAACTCCATGTCTATTTGTCCCCACTTGCTCTCCCATCTCGGTCCGTTCAAAACCCTTTGTCCACTTTCTCTGCTCTTGGATTGTCTCCTTGCCGTGGAACACCACATGCCCACCGGGTGTTTGAGGAAATTACTATGATGATGGAGTTCCTTTTTTTTTTAAATTTCTTCAGTGATACTTAGTGATAAGAGAGAGAAAGAGACAGAGGAGGGTGAGAGAGAGAGAGATCGAGTCATTGGGTAAGGCACGGAGATGGCCAATTCAATGGCTGGCTTAGGGTTTGAAATTGAGATTAGCTTTCAATTTGGGAATTTAGGATTCTTATCTAGGGAAAATGGATTAGATGACATTGTTTTTTAGGTTTTTAGATTAGCCTTCAATTTGGGAATTTAGGATTCTTATCTAGGGAAAATGGATTCCGTTTTAGAGTTTAGCCATGTCATGTCCTAAGAAACTAATAAAAGAAGGCCACGTTAGATTTCTGGCTAAATAGACCGGAGTTCACATTGGAAAGATTGTTTTTCAAAAAAATTAGTACTTAAATGATCTAAAGGAAACTTTTAACGCTAAAGTGAATGATGTACGCAACTTTTGATATTTCAAATGTTCTTCTCTCCACAAATAGAGGTATATATATAAGAGTTGATAAATCTAAGGTGGTTACAAGAAAGAGAAATAAAAATTTGCAAATAATAAAAAGTTGATAAATTTAAGAAACAAAATTCTTTCATCAAGAATTGGTTGGTCTTTAGTTGACCTTAGTTTAGTAGAAAATTAAACAAATTACCATAAACATTAAAAAGTTGTTAAAATGAGAATCAATAGCCCAAAATTAGTTGGTCATTTGATTAGAAAAAATTGATAAGTCACTCAAGTAAAACTAGAGCTATTCATTTATATAGAAAGTTTAAAAGATACAAAAAGTTAGATAATTTGGCGAAAAAGAAAGATGGATATTTGAAAGTAACACTTTTAGATAATTACCAACTAGTAACTAAAAGATACTGTTTGGTAAAAAGTTTGATAATTTACGAGCGTTTGGTAAAATTTTTGTTCGAAAAAGATTTTTTTGTTGTAAGAACATAACAATAATAATAATAATAATAATAATAATAATAAATAATAATAATAATAATAATAAAAGTTGATTCTTATTCCAAGAACAAATCTAAGATCAAAACCAACCCTTCTTCTTACATAATTACCAACTAGTTACTAATTCGGAGGCAAGCCCAAAGGCTCACCTTACCCGACACTTCGGTGAGGATATGTTAATGAGCCGAAAAGAGAATTATTCCAGGGAATAGAATAAGAATAATTTTTTTTTTTTCAAAACAGAAGGGTAGAATCCTCAGAAGGGTAGAATCCTCACTAACTATGAGCAAGGTTATGTCAATAATCACTAAGGATGTGTTTACTTAAGTGAAGAATTTTTGCGAATTGGTTTTTAGACTTTTATGCATTTGGTTTGCTAAAAATAATTAGACACCAGAAAATTATTTATGATCAAAGAAAATATGCATGCTTAAAATTAGGAAAATGAATGCTCCGATCTGAAAATGGGATAACATTTTCCTAAAAAATTATTTTTCAAAAGGCATTTTCTGTTATTATGAAGTTTTTCTTGAAACAAATACACCAAAATCTACAAATTTTAGGCCAAGCTTCTGGTAGAATTCGACGACACATAATCACAAGAAAATAGAGAATACAAGCGAGAAAAAAGAAATCGAGACACAAGATATTTATTCTAGTTCATCAGCAGAAGATTTTAATATAATTAATATCTTATACTTCTATGTTACATCATTCTCAATTATAAACAAGATCTTGTATCTTTTTGCCGATAGATAGTATGAATCACGTTGTACTAGCTTCATTTATATTTTTCACGTGCGAAAGACTTGGGAAGTTTCTTCCTAATGTAGACAAAACTAGCTGGTTTGGAGGCGCCATAGCCCCCGCTCCAGGAGAATGATCACCAGGCAACTAGATCTCACGAGTCACGAATGAACAGCGAAAAGAGAGCCTCCACGTTTGTCCTAGGAAGTTTCATATCAATGTCCATGTGACGCCTCCCACATCCCCAAAAAATTTGCTAAAATTTTTCGTGGACGCGTCCCTAGCTAATGGTGTTGGACCGGAATGTGAAAATTAGAAGGTTTTCGGAATCTTGTAAGGTACAAAAGTGTCCGGGGTTATAAAGTCCGGAGGGTGCCAAATGGAGACGACGAGGAATCCAAAAATGATTTTTATAATTATCCCCCAATGCTTTTAGGTCCTCCTAAAGTTCCGCCTGGCGACACATAAGTGGAGATGATTTGGTAACTAATGGTGTTGGATTGAATGTGCAAAGGAGAAGGTTTTCGGAATCTTCAAAGGTACAAAAGTGTTTAGGGTTTTAAAGTCCAGAGGGTGCCAAAAGGAGATGACAAGAAACCCAAAATTATTTCTATAATTCTTCCCGCTACTTTTAGGTGCTGCTAAAGTTCTACATGGCGATGCATAAGTGGAGACGAGAGCTAATGACCCTAGCCACGATCAATTTAATTCGTATATAACTCTACGAAGGCGTTGCGCACATGGCGTCAGGATGGGTTTATCGAGGTACTCGATTTGAGCCAGATCAGATGGTTTAAAATTGTAAATGATGTCATGTCGAAGTTGTACTTATTACACTACCTACGGAGATGTGATCGGGGTTCCATGTGTAGCGTGAAAGCAACAGAAGATGGCTTCATCATTTTTCGACTGCACAGAGGTAAAAGCATGAAGTCGTGTAATCATCGTGACGACAAAGCAATGTTGTATTTGGCGCTTAAAGCAAATGCCGTTTTCGATATTTTTCTTTGGGAATTGGGAAACACCATCCCTCTTTGCTTTTACGCAAGGGGAGTGCCCCAAATGGGAACGGATCTTCACAGTCGAACTTGAGTTTACTGACGTTCCCAAGACGTAATTATCGAATGATTTGGTTATTCATTTCATTGATGAGAGAGGAGGTAAAATTATATTCATTGCTCCAAAGGATATATAAGAAGAGCGTAATTTTTATGACAAAGCGAATTAAAACAGAGCAAAAATACTGAAAAGCAAAGTCAAATTTAAAAAAACAAAAAGGATTAACGGAGCACCAACAAAGTTAAGTACAAGCTCATTTTATAAGGATAGATCTATCAAGTAAAATTATCGGCGGCTGATCATTGAATCTCATGTCTTTGTTAGGGATGGGCACATGTCGAAAAATCCTTCTCCAATAACTACAAAGTCGTTAATTAGTGGCGTGCGCTTAGATTCGACTTTCTCTGCACCATTATTGTACGGAGATAATCAAAGTTGGTTGAACAAACACAAATCTAACATGTGAAGGAACAAATTTTCGTGATTCAACAAGACACTAAAGCTCATGGAATTATCATTGAAGCTAGAGATGGAGAACTTATATACGAATAGAGTGTAGGGATATTGAATCTCCAAAAGCATATTTATTGAACTCCTAAATTTAGATCGGGATAGGATAACACTCATAACTAAAATTGGATTGGGAAAGTTCAAATTCTCCAATTGAGAATTAGACCGAAAGAAGGGAGCTCTCAAATCTAAATCGAGAGAAAAGAAAAAACAAGAAAAGAACAATAAGAGAAAGTAGGTTGTTTATAGCAAAAAAGTAGCTAACTCTTTAGAATTGATTTGAAGTCAGTTTGATCCGATATATTATGGACACAAAATTGATCTAGCCAAAGGGTTTAATGATGTAATTAATATTGATAAGCCATTGATTCGGTAACATTTACATCAGGCAAGTATCGATAATTATAGAAAGCTCATCAATGACTATGGACGATAATTATAGATGACCATGAAATACAGCTATTGATTAATGATGGTGCATGGTCGACTAACATCTTTTTTCAATAAAATAACCAACATATGGGTCAATATTATTGTAAATTTGGCTAGATATTGGACACATGAAAAAGGAAAAAGAAAAAAAGAAAGGAGATAGAATGAAGACATCGATTAAGGGCATGGATATTTACATCGCTAATGTTGTCACCGACAGGGAGACAGCATCAACGGGTAGTCAAAGGGCAATCAATAGGACACGTCGACGAAGAACACAATGAGTTGGCCACCTAGATCTAGCTAAGTGTTGGATTGAGAGGAGAACACGAAGACTATAATGCTGATTGAAGACAAAGATATCGATCGATGATGGAGTGGCATGGCAACCTAGGGAGTTGCAACCGTCTGCGGATGGGGTCAGTGTACAAGTAGGAGCCCTAGGATCTTGGAAGTGTAGTTTCGACCGTGCTTAATGGGCGGTTATAGTTAGGTCAATATAGGAAAAAAAAACACCACGAATCCTTATCCAAGGGGCATGCTTCACATGGAAGGAGATATTTGGAGGATTGATCTTTACACTTCAGTCGTTGATAATCTTGTGGCTGAAGGTTTAGGACCAAAAACCTCGAAGGGCAAGATCAATGGCTTGTGTCACATAAGAGTGTCCCTAACATAATTACCAAGGAACATAACTTTGGGATAAAGATTATTAAAGCGACCCACATGGGAAAGAGACCTTCATATATTCCATCTCGTTGGGTTAAGCAAGGATTTATCTCGAGAATCCCTTTCCCAATTGGTGCTCTTTAAGGGGCAAAGCATCTTATAGACACATCAAAGCACCAGTCTTTAATTTTCGTACCAACCAAAAAGCATAACGGGATTTAAATATAATGAACCGCACATTCATTTAATGGTTTGAACTTTTCGAATCAATTAGCTGTTATCCCAAGTGATGGATATAGATCTCTTTGATAAGATTGCGTTAATAATATAGCATGTTTTGCGTGTTCACAATAAGATATGGTACTATGGCATACTAAATACAATAATACGTAATATGTAATATGAACATGTCAATTATCGATAACAAATCTCATTCCCATAAATCAATGGCACGATAGTAGTGATTTTCACTTATGTGTGATTCTGTGGGTTTTGTAAAATTTCCCATGAAATCTCAAGGGGAAAATTGTCAAAAAAGTTTAAAATCTATTACACTTTCACCAATTTAGTAATAAACCTTTTAATTTTATGAATTGAGTCCTAAACCATTTTTATTTTTTGCCGATTGAGTCATTCAACTAATTTTGATTGGAAATCATTGATGTGAAACTTGATCGTATCATGTAGGATGACCAATATTGATGTGAACACATTTAATAATATTTTATTTATTTATTATTTTTTCTCCCTTTTTTCTTTTTTCCTTTTCTCTTCTTTTTTCTTTTTTTTTCCTATTCTTTTTCCCTCTGCCGGACCTTGCCAATGGTTGGCAAAGGTTGCTGGCCTTGGGTGTGGGACACCCAGGCTTGGGCTAGTGTGAATGGTTGTCGTCGTTGGCCTAGCTTGGCCAATGGCCTTGCTTAAGGCTAATGACCTCCGTTGGCCATCAATGAGGTCTAGCGGTGGTCGACAAAGGGAAAAAAAGGAAAAAAAGAAAAGAAAAGAATAAGAAAATAAGAAAAATAAAATAAAATAAAAATAAAAATAAAAAATTTCAAAAGACATTTTAAAATTTTATAAAAAAATTGCCAAGTTAGCGTTAGCCTTTTTTACGTGGCACAAGTCGATGTCTACCTTAGTAATTTTGGTAAAATTGATTGAATGGATTCAAATGACAACAAACAAAAAAAAGTTTAGGATTTAATTTACATAATTGAAAATCTGTTTAAGACTAAATTTATAAAAAGACGATAGGCTAAGGACTTTTTGGACAGTTTTCCAATCTGAGAGGGTTATAAGACGATAATGGATGCGACTACCTTCGTAATCCCAATTCGTTATGGCAAATTCACCTGGCTCCGTGCAATTTACAATTACCGATTGAGGACGTGGTGATCCGACGTCGTCCAAAATTGGAGTCAGAGAGAGCTCCTCCAAAACTTTTGGCTTTTTTTTTTTTTTTTTCAGCAGATAAATCATGCATTGGAGTAGTTGCGACCTACTGTGGGGCAGAAAAAAAAGAAAGAATAAATAAATAAATAAATAAATAAATAAATCCCCATTAATAAGATATTGGGCGGTGGGCAACTTCCCTAACTGGACTGAAATTTCAAAGGGCAAAACAGTGTCATCTCCGTATTGGGATCTGTTGCAGAGCTGTCGAACACAGTCTCCAATCACACCGACTTTAAAAATATGTTTTGCCAATACCAGAGCAAATAGCTCAGATGGAGATGCTCATAAAGAGGACCTTCATTGCAGGTTTTCTTGTACATTTTTCTGGCGTACCATTAATGCAGAACTTTCTTAAAATAAGCCCCTTGCATTGAATCCTTCGCCAGATCAAGATCCATGAAAAAGGACGGATGAGCAGTAATGGGGAAAGGAGGAAATAAAAAAAAAACCAAGAAGTGGCGTGTCCTCTTGGTTGATGAAAGCCAAAAGATTCGGGCCCCACGCGTTTGCATTCCTTCATAGACCTGTGCTGCTGCCACATTTCATCTTCTATAAAGGAGAAGAGAAGTATCCTCAGTGCCCGAAAGAAAAGAGCAAAAGGTCGTGCCAAACGCCCCACTGAGGACGTTGTCTTTCCGTCTTCCTCGGTTTTGGTGATGTGAGGTTGAATGTTTAGTAGTCCGGACGAAGAAAAGAGAGCGGTTGCTTTTTGCGGTACAGAAGACGGTGTCATGGGCTCCGGTCCGGAAGTTCACGTGCAGACCTTGCGCGGAGCCAAGAGCGTGATGGCGGTGATGCTTCTACTGTTGCTCTCGTGGGATTCTTGTTCCTCTTCTTCTTCTTCTTCTTCGGTCGCGGCTTCCGTGACTTACGACCACAGAGCCCTCATCGTCGATGGGAAGAGGAGGATTCTCATTTCTGGGTCCATTCACTACCCAAGAAGCACTCCCGGGGTAACCCATGTTTGTTTGTTCCTGTTCTTTCTTTCTTTTTCTGTTTTTTTTCGTGCATCCCAATGCGTTTGAGCGACTGGGTTTTTCTCATTTGGTATGCTTCAGGAGTGTTTGAGCTCAAACCTCAGATGTTCTTGACTGGTTTTTGTCACATGGGATTGTGCAGATGTGGCCTGATCTTATTCAGAAGGCCAAAGACGGAGGCTTGGATGTTATCCAAACTTATGTCTTTTGGAATGGACACGAACCTTCTCCAGGAAAAGTATAATTCTTCCACAAAAAAAAAAAAAAAAAAGAGTTTTTTTTTTTCCCTTTTTTCCTTTTTGGCTTATATACTCATTGTCATTTTGAATATATTTATGTGGTAATCATCTGACATATTGTTTTTTTATAATTTTGCAGTACTATTTTGAGGACAGATATGATCTTGTCCGGTTCATAAAGCTGGTACAGCAAGCAGGACTTTACGTGCATCTCCGCATTGGTCCTTATGTTTGCGCAGAATGGAACTTCGGGTGAGGATCTTCGTCATTATACAAGTTATTTTTTTAGTTATTTTCCTTTTGTTGTGAAATTTAGTACATACCAAATTCTTTGTGCCTTGATGCTGATCTGCCTTGTTGTTGTTCTTGTTTTTTTTTTCCTGATTCAGGGGATTCCCTGTCTGGCTAAAATTCGTCCCGGGCACCGTTTTCAGGACGGATAATGAGCCATTCAAGGTGGTTTTGTAGCTATGTGTTTACCATCTTATTTCCAGATTAGTTCCTGCTCAATAATTTGCGTCTGTTGTTGAACTATCATAAGGCAGCAATGCAACGGTTCACAGAGAAAATAGTGAAAATGATGAAGGCTGAAAATCTGTTCGAGTCTCAGGGAGGTCCAATTATCCTTTCTCAGGTAAGGACTTCTAGAGTATTTTAATACTGCGACTATATATATATATATATATACATATACATATTATCAGTGTGATGTTAATTTGTCAATATAAACTGTCGCCTTCGAAAAGGGCAATGATTTTAAGAAGTTTAAATCCACTCCGACCTTTGACACATTTGTACCCTTTGTTTTCACTGTCATTTTTCTAGCTAAAGGAAGCATTAGAATTGTATTTTGGCAGATTGAGAATGAATTTGGACCAGTGGAATGGGAAATCGGTGCGCCTGGCAAGGCTTACAGCAAGTGGGCTGCTGATATGGCCGTTGGTCTTGGCACTGGAGTACCATGGGTTATGTGCAAGCAAGAAGATGCCCCTGATCCAGTTGTACGCAACTCTCATTCATTGTTTTTATTGGAACTTTGTAGTCACATGTTTTTGGTCGTCCTTTCTCCTTCAGGATTTTAGAATCTCCTTTCCGTTAGTCACAACTTCTTTACTTGGTGGGGTTTGAATCGGCACCTTTGTCTGCATAGGTGGTCTTATAATGACAAATCTTTATCTCATATGCTTTTAACTAGTGGTTGAAGATGAGCAACCGTGAAGGTTTGTCTTTTTCTTACATTTATCTTGTTCTTGAGTTACACTACAAGCCGAGTCCCAAATATTTAGCAGACAACGTCTCTGATTGCAAGTGGCTGCTTAAATTCATTTTTGGGGTGGACAGAGTTTGGCAAGAACAGACTTGATTAGTACCTGTCAATAGATGGAGTTGCACTATCATTTCTGATTAATTTACTGACTGTGCGACAGATTGATACCTGCAATGGCTACTACTGCGAGAACTTTAAACCAAACCGGGATTACAAACCAAAGATGTGGACCGAAGCCTGGACTGGCTGGTATACAGAATTTGGTGGAGCTATACCACATAGACCAGTTGAAGACTTGGCATATTCCGTTGCAAGGTTCATTCAAAATGGTGGCTCCTTTGTTAATTATTACATGGTAACTTAAACCTTAACTTCATCTTAATCTGTAGGGTGATGTTTTCTCCTGCATGTGGCTAAATACCGGCATCCTATGACCTTCAACAGCATTATGTTCTGCCTCTAATTTTTCTTTTCTTTTAACAGTATCATGGAGGAACTAACTTTGGTCGGACATCGGGTGGTCCTTTCATTGCCACAAGCTATGATTATGATGCTCCTATAGATGAATTCGGTATGTGACATGACATCCTTATTCCTAGTGATGCTAGGGCTAAGCTGCTGAAATTCACTCCTCCTTCTAACTTTGAGAAATAGAAGATACCCAACTTCTTAAAGTAAAGAATATATTTTGGATAAGGTTCAAAAGGAGAATTTTACTGTTAAGCTACCAAAGTTTAGAATCCTATGAGAATAATATGCGAAATTATCTTAAGAGGGAAAATAAAGATGTAAATGATGTAATCTGAGTGGGCCATGGTGATTTTCAATCCAATGCCAGGACTACCGAGAGAAAAGAAATGGCGTCATTTGAAAGATTTACATGAAGCCATCAAGCTGTGTGAATCAGCTTTAGTTTCTTCCAACGCAACCGTACTCTCACTTGGAAATAAACAAGAGGTATGGTCATAACCTATCTTAATTGTGTATGAACTGCACTTCAACGTGCTTGTTACTTGCTGTGTTGAATTCAAGACCGACTCATCTTAAATGATTTTGGGTAGGCTCATGTGTTCACAGCTGAATCTGGTGCCTGTGCGGCTTTTCTTGCAAACTATGACCCAAATTACTCAGTAAAGGTGACATTTGGAGGTAGACAATATGATTTGCCGCCTTGGTCCGTCAGCATCCTACCTGACTGCAAAACTGCAGTTTTCAACACCGCAAGGGTATCATCTCAAACATTCATCCAATCACAATGTGGACCATTGTAGAAATGAGAGCAATATCTGTTAAATTTAAATAAACTGAAACAGAACTGAACTTTGCATTTCTTCTCAAAGCAAATATTAAACCGAACAGGGGCATAGAAGATAGTGCTCTCCTTTCGAGAATTCCCAGCATTGAGTTTAACACCACAACACAATCTGTGTACAGATCGGCGCCCAAAGCTCTCTCATGAAGATGACTCCTCTAGATAATACCTTCTCGTGGCAGTCATATAATGAAGAAACTCCCTCAGCTGATGACAGTGACACGACTGAAATGGAAGGGCTTCTGGAACAAATTAACATCACAAGAGATGCTTCAGACTATTTGTGGTACATGACAGAGTAAGTAATTTTTGGCAAAATCAAGATTTAAACAGAACACTAAAACATATTTGAGCTAAGAATAAATGAATGAATGTGTCAATCCATCTTTACCTGACATTTATTTGTGTGTTTGTTCAGCATTGTGATAGAACCTGATGAAGCTTTTCTAAAGAATGGTCAGTATCCTGTTCTCACAGTATGGTCTGCAGGACATGCCTTGCATGTTTTCATCAATAGTCAACTATCAGGTACATTCACAAGTGCGAATGTTGAACGATTTTTCTTTCAGATTTTTAGCTAACCGATATGGCAAAAACTCTTACTATCACATCAATGTTTTGCACAGGGACTGTATATGGAGGACTTCAAAACCCAAAACTAACATTCAATGACAACTTGAAGCTAAATGCGGGGATCAATAAATTGTCTCTCTTAAGCATTGCCGTGGGTCTGCCGGTCAGTTTACCCCTTTCCTTATAGGCTTTACATTTTTATGGACACTACTTTTGCCGGCTTCTATTGATAACGGTATCTTACTTCAGATTTCTGGTAATTGCAATTCTCATTAAAGTGAAGTCAAACTTATTTCAGAATGTTGGTCTCCATTTTGAGAAGTGGAATGCTGGGGTTCTTGGACCAGTCACCTTAAAGGGTCTTAACTCTGGCACTTGGAATTTGACTAACTGGAAATGGTCCTACAAGGTTTGTACCCTGTGCGCTTGTTCCTTCTCTATGATAACTTGAAATTGGCTCCCAGGAAATTGAAATTTGGATAAAATAAGCAACCATGCTGGATTGGAAACATAATTGCAATATGAGACTAGTGGCGAAATGCATGTTTTGAATTAAAAATGGTGATAGTACAGAAATCTAGAACTTCTAAATAATAGAATGTCGGCTGTCTAGAGTTGGCCAACACAAGACATGGTTCTCTTGTATTGAATGTACAGAATCTTACCCTTAAGATTGCACGCAGAAGCTTAAGAATTGCTCAAATTGTTGCATCTGAACAGCTCGGTTTAAAGGGTGAAACTTTGGGTCTAAATACCATCAGCGGGAGTTCCTCTGTTGAATGGATGAAAGGATCGTCAGTGATCCTAAAACAGCCCTTGACCTGGTACAAGGTAAAGTCTTTCTTCTTGGAAGCTACTAAAACATTCTGGTCTCTTCTTATGACTCAGCAAATTTGTGATGAATTTCAGACTACTTTCGATGCGCCAGAAGGAGATGACCCGTTAGCCTTAGATATGAGCAGCATGGGAAAAGGTCAAATATGGATAAATGGTCAGAGTATTGGGCGACACTGGCCCGCTTATGTAGCAGGGGGAAGCTGCGGCGAATGCAACTATGCTGGAATTTTCGACGAGAACAAATGTAGAACTAATTGCGGACAGCCATCTCAAAGATGGTGAGGAAGAAATGAACTTCTCTGCCTATTCTTGCTTGTTCACTACAAACATTTGTGACAAAGCTTTTGAAAACTTTCAGGTATCACGTTCCTCGCTCATGGCTGAATCCCACTGCAAATTTACTAGTTGTTTTTGAGGAATGGGGTGGAGAACCGGCAGGAATTTCTTTGGTGAAAAGAATGACAGGAAGTGTCTGTGCGGATATCTTCGATGGACAGCCTGCACTGAAGCACTGGCGTTTGGTTTCGTCGGGTAAATCCAACAATACATATCCAAAAGTTCACTTGACGTGTCCTCGCGGGCAGGAAATCTCTGAGATAAAGTTTGCTAGCTATGGATTGCCACAAGGAACATGTGGAAATTATCAAGAAGGACCTTGTCACGCTCACAGATCATATGATGCTCTTCGGAAGGTACGTGACTAAATCTAAGTTGCCTTCTGCTAGGATACTTGAGGAACTTCAAATTTATTCAGTGAAATTCACATTTCAAAAACCTCATTAATACTGTTTCTTCTTAGACTTGATCTGTGAACCACCAATTAAGCGTAGAAATACTGGAGCAAATGATCATTGTCTACTTTTTGGTTGGACTCTGCTCAAGGTTTGATAATCTGAAATAATCAAATCATGGATGAGAAAATTTAGTTTAGAGGTTTGTATGATTACGAATTTTCAGCCTTCATTAATAATTTTTTAGGGTTGACATGGAACTTTCGTGCAGAATTGCATTGGGAAACAACTTTGCTCTGTCACCGTGGCTCCAGAGGTTTTTGGAGGGGATCCATGTCCTAATAGTGAGAAGAAACTTTCGGTCGAAGCAATATGCAGTCAAAACAAAGCGGCTTCTGTGGTGTCAGAGATGGAAGAATGCCAGCTCCATGGTGCATAAACTCTGTCTCTCTTTATAGCTTTGCTCAAACAAAGAATCGGTTCAACATCCAGAAAGGGCAACATACCACAGTACTACACCAATTTGGCAGAAAAGATGTCTTTGGACATCCTTTATGTACATAAACGAACAGGTATTGCACATATACCTCCAGACCATACGAAGGGTATATGCCGATTATACATTGGATTTTAGCTAGTCATTCTTTTTACATGGGTAGGCCGCCCGGTTGCACTGTTTCATGATTTACTTGTAAGAATCCCGGGAGATAATTCCGATTGCCTTGTAAAATTGTTGCACTCAAATGAAAATCAATAAACCAAGCCATGTGGATGGCATCTGAATAAACAGAACTTCTCTGTGTTAACTCTCACTTTCTTCTTCTTGCTTTCTGCACTCTACTCATCTCAAAATGCGACTAAATACCTATGACGAAGAAGAAATATACTGCCAGCAACTCTCGGTTTGCCTTGATGTACGAACTATAGCTCCTGAGTATGGACACGGGGAGATTGCTCCATATAAGCAATCTGCTGGCGTTGATGAATAGCACATAATCTTAAAAATTCTCAGATACTCGTAGCTAAAGATCAGGGTACTGAATGAAATTAAGTCTTGCCTATTTAAAAAATGAACAGAATTGGAATTCAGTGTCCAGAAAAAGAACTTTGCACGACAGATGCAACCTCTGCATGGAAATTTTGGGACGTTGTTAACATCCATTTGGAACAGAACAAATTTGTGGACTCTTGAGATACTGCAGTGATACGAAATAAGTGCACAGAATCATCCTTAATCATGTACATGTTCATAGTCTGCCAAACAAGTGAAGCTAGTGTTTGCATAGTAGGCAAAGGCAATTTTATCTCTGCAGTAACCTGCATCTGCAGAAGATTAGAAATGATGGGTAACAAAAGTAGTCTTGACAACTCCAAAAAATAAAAAAGAAGAAAAAATTGCCATATCTACAGTACATGTACCACTGCTCACATGAATTGGCCATCGCTGATATTGATGATTGTTTGCAAAAGAGAAGTAGAGGAAAATGGAATGGTTGAAATTTGCATGGCTCATGCTCAACTTGAAGAGAGACCAAAATTGTCTCTATATACACGACCTAGTCCTCCCTCTTTCACCACAAACCTCAAAAACAAAGCAGGAATGGGCTATGGATCAACTCGCGGGTGGGATCTTTTCATGTTCAACACATCAATCACAAAGAGGCCTGCACATTGGGAAGTTTCTGCAAGCAGACGTGTCATGGTTTACCTCCATTGAGCGTCGACTGTACTAATACTAGGTTCACTCGAGCAAATTCATCTTATATAGCTTGGTGAGTTAACAGTGATGCTTTTCTAGGAACTCACGGGCTAATCACACAGTAGAAGTCGAACAATGACCATCTTAATTTGCTTCCCTCATTGCAACGATCAAGAAAGCAAAAGAGAGAAAAGAAGAAACAAAGAAAGAGCAGCAGTCTTCAGTACCCCCAGAAAACCCTGCTACTTCTGAGTAACTCAATCTTGTGAACCTATTTGGTCCCATGGTACGGCAACCAAGTGGGGGATTTTGAATGTTGGGACCAACCAACATGCCAAAATTGACCGGACCATGTAATTTCTTGGTATTCTATTATTGTCCTACACCAACATGGATTTTCTATTGGACGGCCCAAAGACGAATTGCTTTTGTCGATTCAGTAAAATTACTGTCGACGACAGAGGAGATCATCAATCATTACTACAACATCACAAATGAGGTGCATGGAAGATGGCAACATTAATTATCCTCGAAAAGCTGTTTCTGTGTGGATATGAGACTCGATTATTACATTATTTTAGATGATTCTCTTGCACTAGAGGCGAATGCAGAGAGACAAAAGGAGGAAGCACACACCCAACAAAACAACAAAAACATCATTTAGCCTTTCCAGCATAAGTCTAAAGAAGAATCTCAAATGTCTAAACTTTAGTAAACACCATGCATATCAGTTTAGGAGGTTTTAGTGGTCAATTAAACTATGGCACTAATTACAGCCCTCAGTAGCATTAATTAAAAAGAAAAGAAAAGAATACATGCTATGCTTTATTGCAGCAGTGGTAAATTAAGTTGCTGGTTTACGTCTGAAGAAGAATCTCAAATGTCTAAACTTTAGTGAACACCGTGCATATCAGTTAAGGAAGTTTTAGCGTTCAATTAAGCTGTGGCACTGATTACAGCCCTCAGTAGCATTAATTAAACCACCCCCTCCCAAAACACACACACACAAGCACTCTAGATTTAGGTACCCATTTCTGCTGGACTCCATACTTGTTTATCAAGTGGTTTCATTGCCTTTCTGTATAGCCACACAGAAAGTGGTTCTGCATTACAACTTGGAACTTTCAATAAGCTCAGTCGACCTCAGTTTTTGGTTACCCCTTCCATTCAATGAGTTAGAACTGTCCCTTTTGTAGCTCTTAGGTTGAAGGTGAAGGGTCTCAAGATGCTGGACCATTCTCGGAAGTGCTTCTGCATTATAGCTTGGAACAGAATCCTCAAGAAAGATTTGCTTCTGTCAATCAACAATAAAGGAGTCAACAGTACATATGTTAAGCAATCAAATGAGAAACTTTTACAATTCTTAATGCACTGTTCTCCTCCTGTTACGTGAAATCAATGCTTTTGAATATTGAAATATTGATTAGATACGTTTACTTCGCACTCTGAAAACACTCTTTAATAAGACCTATATTATTTATAAGTTGGAGATCTTATCATGGACCGTGAACCTTAATTATAAGATCTAAGGGCTGGGCAACCTCTAAAGGGTCCTATACTATACCCCTAGATTCTTTCAACACAGATTTTTAGACCCGCGCACCAATGGTTTCTTTTTGGTTAAAGGGTCTTGGATCATCATCAAAAACCTTCATAAAGCAACCTTAAAGATACCAAGCGATAAGTTATTAAATCGGTCGTCTTCTATCTTTGACATTGTCGGTTCTCACAAGATGGGGAAAATCTTATTCTAATTGAAGAAAGGATAAAGGTGCTCCTCAAAGTTTCAAACACATCGTGATTCTTCTAATCAAAGATTTTGTGCAAAAAGCAAAGCTTGCTTGGGTCATTAGACTAGAGGAACATGGCATCCTTCAAGGCAAAGATACGTTTGCATTGAGATCATATCAAATGGTCTTAATGATTCAACTGAACAAACTGAAAGTATGATAAACAGTTCAAGTCGTACAAACAGTTATAGCTGCTTACCTCTAATAATTGGCACAACTTGCTTCATCAAAAGGGATCAAAAGGGTCCTACCCACACTTTGTAATCTTTAATTAAGAATAATAACAGTGGAAGATATAGGTTGAGGAAACGTAACAAAAAAACAATATGGCTAAGAAAACTCAAAATGGGTAGTGCGGCTTAATCAGCTGACCTAATATTCACTCAATAATTCCAAAACCCATGTTACTCAGTTGACCTGAAATTCACTTAATTATCCCAAATCACGTCGTTTTCATCTACTTTCCCTTTCCCTTTCCCCAATCGACCTTACATCCTCCATTCAATGATTATTAAATCTGTCAATTCGAAACGTTTCTACGTACACGCGGGTTCCCAGATTAGGCCCTCAAATTGGAAAATCTGTAGCAATATGTGAGGATTTGAAGAGGACGCCCAAACTGAGCAAAACATTAAGGGATGATAGGTAACATCCTGGACTTGTGGCCACCCGCTATGCACAAGTTGTCAAATGAATGGTCCATACCTAAAGCTCAAAGCTAAAAAAGGAACAGACCTGCATTCAATGACCAATACAAGGACCTAGCCTTGGAGACATTAAAAACATCTAAATATGTTAATGGTGCACTCTCCTTCATGATGATCATGATTATAACCAAAAGGAGGGCCAAGGAAAAAGTAATCAAAAGGGACGAGGGAGCCATTAGGTGGGAGGTGGGGTTGGGGTTTCTACGGGGGTAGTATAGTTATAGAGATTCTCATTTGTTTGCTTATGATAAATAGATGAATCAGACAAGGACATGGTGACAGATTGGTCTGCGATATGCACAATCATCAAAGAGTGATTGAAGCCCACAAGAGGCAAAAAAAGAGACAGCAGGTGGGCCACTCCAGTTTTTCTGGGGGAGAGACCTGGCAAAGTAGCAATCTCAACAATAATAGAGGGATGTCTCCATGTATAGCTCCCATCGATTTGACCGATCAGGACCTCCCAGCAAAAATCTTCTTATACCCCTTCATTAACTATTTAAGAAAATGGAGCTTCATCAGATTTTAGATTCCCTTAGCACTTTAGTCGCGCGAACTAAATCATGTGAGTTCTTTCCTTCATTTTGTTTTCTTGATGAATACATGTGGCTTCTGTTGTAGGAGAGGCGATGCCAAATCAGAAAATAAGAGGTAAATAAAAATGGAGGTGGGAAATGGGGGAGAAATCAATTATGAAGGTTTGTGGGGGGCCCCCTAGCAGGCAGATGGTGACAAATCTTTGATTAAGAAATTTGCTGCTGGCTTAATAGCAGTGAGAGCTGATCTGGAGATCGCATCAGATGTGCCAAGACAAGAACACCTTGGTGGATATTTGGGTCTGATATTGTTGTCTATGGACAGTCATTTTCTGTCTCCACCATTAGTATTGAGTTTTGCTTTTGAGGTGAAATGTAGTGTTACCGAGTGGGTAGGCCAATTGGGGGTTGTCTTCTCAGCAAAGAGCTGTCTCATTGTGAGTGTAGACTGCCCCACTCGGATCTGTCGCCAACAAAATATTGGTCACTCTGGTCGCAACTCTGAAAAGGTGTTTGTACTATTTTGAGATCGCACAAGACTTACCTAGTAGTGTGATAGTTCAAGGGTAGATGTTGTGAGATCAGGGACATATCTTACACATAATACTTACGTTATGTATTTACATCTCAAACTTGACAGGTCAGTCCAATAATGATTACATACTGCGCACCCAACGGTGCTTCACCAGTGGTCAGAGCAATCAGATGGCTATTTACTGATCTCTGTGTTTTTTTTTTTTTGTGTCTCATTGCTAACAAGGGACATTGAGAAAGTGTGCCAGATTGATGGCTCTATCCTTCTTCTTGGGATTCCTTCTTGTTATCATTTCCTTTCCTTTTTTTCTTCTCCTTTTGAACTTTCAGTAACTTTTTGCTAGGCACATTCTCTAGGGATTTACGTGCAACTGGGGCCAGCTCGCTCATTGTCCCAAGTGTCTTTAAGGGTCTAACTCAGAAATTGAATTAGGAGAGCGATGAGAGTTTTGTTTGTACTCGAGAACTGAACACTAAATCATGGACAGAGAAACAAGCCAAATTGCAGGAAACTGATGGACATGTTGCATGATGGACATGTTGCAAGCTGGAAAAAGCCGGGTTTACAGGATCCTGTCCACTATGCATCACCAAAACAAAAGCCCCAGAGAGAGAGAGAGAGAGAGAGAGAGAGATACAATACAAAGCTTTTCTTCTTTTTTACTTTCTAATTGTTGAGTAGCTAAAGAATCATAATCCCCGATTGGTTTAGCTTTGGAGATCATGATATCAAGCAGAAAAGAGAGCAGAAAAAGTAAACTAGAAATAAAAAATTGGAAAGAAGCTTCTTTAATTCACGCGGTACATCTAAAAATGTCCCCATCTTCTCTCACTCTCTCTCAACCTTCCCTATTTTTTCTTTCCTCCCGCTCCTCTCAATTTTTGCCTACTTTTATAAAAGGAGAGAGACAGGTGTTCCAATACGAAGATCAAGAAAGATATCAGAACAATAAGCAAATTTGAAAGATGAAAAAAATGAAAAAGAGCAGGATTGCCTCTAATTGATATAATATTCAAACACAGTCATAATGCTGAAGAAGCCTATCGGCTTCTCTAATTCCACTAAAATAAGCACCGTGAGTAGTAGAGTAGTGTGTTCTATGCGTTGCCTCTCCTGCAAAGAGAATTTGCAGTTCTGGAGACGTGCTGATTTCGTGACTGTCCCGCGGCAATGGCTCGGCCATCGTGTCCAAATCATCACCGCTTGAACCGACGGCTACATAGCTATACGATCCCAAGAACAGGGGATCGGTGCCCCATCTGCTCTTCAACACTTTCTTGAACTTCACATCACTTCCAACGAATCTGTGCACAGATTTTACATTGCCATTGCACAATTCTGGTGTACCGGACTTGACCTGGGGTTCTTCAGGCTGCGACAATAAGCAATTAACTGTACTTGAAATACCCGCAATAATTTCTTCATCAGTAAGTGTTTCAAGCTGAAGAGCTTCTTCCCCTGCAAACCAAGATAGTAGGACATCTGAATTGTGATAAATAGGGCATAAAGATGCTGTCCTCCTCATCCACCATGGTATCTCCTCATGCCTCCCCTCCGAGTCCGATCGATGGAAAGCCATTTGCAACACTGGGAAATTGTCGAAACTCTTGCCTTTTGGGTCATGGGCCGGGTCAAGCTGCAGAAACAACTTGTTCACCACACCAAAACCAAGTCTTGATATGGCCTGAGTCTTGAAAGTGGGCAAGGGAGGACTGAACAAACCTGAATCCTCACTAACTCCGGCTTTGAGCACTCCTAGTGAGACCGTGACGATCACATGATTGGCTGACATAACAGAACCATCACAGAAATGCAGCTTCACAGGCCTATCATTTGAATGGCCATTTCCCAAGATCATGCCCTGATGAACCTCAGGATGCCACTCAATCCTCCTAACCTTCCTGCCCACTTGGATTAGGCCATCTGGAAGCACCGAGGCCAGCGACTTAATGATGCTGGAATAGCCTCTGGCTATGGTGATTTCCTCACCAGGAAACATCCTGTACTCGCTCTCTGCACTGTAGTCCAGGGTCTCGAGGTCGCCTGCCGATGTGTACGTCCTCTGGGTGTTCTCATGCATTGCGAAAATGGCCTCCTCGAGTGACCTCCTCCTCCAATTCCCACGGCCCCCCTGGACCTCCTTGTCCTGGTCCTTGACCACATCCCTGTAAGTCTCAAGCCCTTGCCTCAGGAAAGACCCGATGCTAAGGACCTTCCCACCATTGTTGCTCTTGCAGACCCTGAAAGCCTCAGCTGCAAGATTGTGGAGCTCTCTCTCCTCACCGCTTGCTCCATCTTCAAGAGGCTTCCCTTGTGCAAAATCCATGAGCAATTTAAAGAGGGTCGAGATTGGCTCAACAACACAAGGACTCACCTCAAGCCCACCCTCAGCCTGAGTCTTGGACACATCCAAGAACCCATCCATGCACTCCCATGGCTGGTCAGAGTGCAGGGCATGGATTTGCTGGGCAATCTGGTGAATTGGGCTGCCTCCAATACCATGAATCCAAGTAGCACCCATCTCAATCCGGTCACCACCAAACTCGGAGGTGTTAATCCTCCCACCAATCCTTGTACCTCCTTCAACTACACACAGCTCAAGCAAGTCCCTCGAGCCTGCGCAAGTGTGGAGCCTGTGAGCAGCTGTAAGGCCAGCCATTCCTGCCCCAATTATCACTACTCTAGGCTTCTTAGCCCCCATTTTTGAAAGCTTTTCACGCTTTCCTGAAGAACTGACAGGTTCCAGCTTCGGCAACACCTCCAAACAAGCAAAGAAAGAAAAAAAGAGGTTTATGCACGAAGTGAAGTGAAGAGGTGGAACTGTAAGTTACTGATGAGAGGGATTTATAACGAGGGTATGGTGCGAGTGTAAGAGCGTTGAGCGTTGGCTTCTTGAGGTTGAGCCAAGTCCCTTTCTCACAGTATTTGTTTATTGGTCTAATGAAGACAGGCCTCTACTTTTATTGAAGCTCTACCACATAGCGTTTTCACGCATACCCTAAAAGATAAGTCTATTAAAATCCCTCTCTTCCCCCTCGCAATCACCACACACAAACGCACGCACCCCTCGTATTTGTTAAACCCCATTTCACCACACACACCCGTCCATTCATGACAGTCGCTATAGTTTTACTCGCCCGATGAAGCTTCTTGATTCTTGGGGTGCTCTTTCTTTTATTCTTTTTTTAACTTACTGTTGTTGAATGTAATGTCAGAGTCAGTCAACTAGGGGCGCAAAGAACTCCTTGGGGATGGCCAGGGGACATTTATAAGGTTGATAGTGCCTTTCACCAACCTCTCACATGTAAAACTGGTTAACGACGGCCCACCCTGTGATCAGTCAATGGTCCTGATCAGCCCAAGGAACCATCACCTAGAATGGAGCTGCTTTGCTTACCACTTTCATCCTTCGACTCCACTTTTTCTTTCTTTCTTTCTTTCTTTCTTTCTTTATTTGGGAAATTTGTTTGAAACAAGGCGACGGAAGGAGCAGCAATATACGCGCGAGCAATGCTTCCTATGGCAGACGGCACCATAATATATACAACACCCTAGGTACTCCAGTCCTGTTGTATATCAGTCCTTGTTGAACTCAACCTCTAACTTCATGAACTTGCTTTTAGAAATCACTTCAAAACGCTGCTTGCCAGAAGATATTCAGAATTCCCCTTCACGGGACAAGATTGCTGGTGCGACATTTTCCCTTTTAAATTCCTCTCATGCTTTCAAATGATTGATTGAAACCTAGTAAAGACTCAACCACCGAAAAAGCCTCACTTCTTTATCTGCTGTTGAAAAAATTGGTCTTTTATTTTCCTTATGTATGCCACAGACCAAAACCTGTGTGTGTTTTCACTAAATTGACAGTTGATTTCATGTTGCATGTAAAAACTCGGTCGCGATAAATCATTAATTTCATATATGCGTTACATCATTTGTTTACATATTAATTTGCCAACATTGGGCAAAGTATCTGAGATCAAGGACAGAAATCATGGGCCAAACATAGGAAATCATTTTTTTTCCCTTTCCTCCTTCATTCATAAGCAGCTTTAGATTTTCCTATTTATACAAAAAAAAAAAAAAAAATTGGCCCCAACGAATATGGAATATAAAAAATAGAAAAATGTTTTTGAGCTACCCACCAACAGGTTTAGTTGGTAATGCAGATTGTGATGTGAGATAAAGGTGGTCATGATATCTGATGGAGATAGGCACCGAGAGAGAGTGTTTATTACTATGACCCATGTCTAATATATTCTAGTTTAATGATATGAGCAAACCATGTCAAGCTCAAATTTTTTTGAATAGCTTTAAACAAGGATCTATGAAAATGATTTTTATATAAAGATATCCAATGCCAAGATAACCTTCATCTAAGGATATCTTCTTAAAAGGCAGTGCAGATTTGGACCAGATTTAGTTACAGAAGTTTAGGTGTTTCTGACCGGGTGGAATTGAACAAAAGAGAAAACTTCGCTATCTCTTTACCCATAGCATCAATTAGGATCTTAGTAGGGGAAATGGAAGGATTTAAAGTTCAAGAGATAGACATGGACACTTCAGTTTGAGCTAAATTATGTCTAGATCCGGAGGAAAAAGGGAAGAAGTAAAGTTCCTATCAAAGTTATTAATCACGACACTTTGCAAAAGATAAATTAGCTCCTTAACACTCACTTTTTCTAGCTTGAAAATGGTGAGATACATTAGGTGACCTCAAAATCGATGATTCCAAGTGATATGTTCGATCAAAGTATATTCTAAATCTCGAGTGTACTCAACTAAAAATTCTCAACCTAGAGATCACAATAAATAGATTAATGAAGAATGCTCATTCGTGGAGGATGGGAAATTGCTAACCCTAATAGTGTTAATTGTCTTCCGTTAAGCATCATAGGTTCTTTAATTTAGTATATTGGTTCGCCTAAGATTTGCAATATCAATGACATCTAGAGTTTAAATACTCCCAGATTGAACAATATCATGTTTTTGCAAAGATTTTGTACAATGAACTTACTTTACTGTATTTTCCAACTTAATGTGCAGTCATTTAATGTATCGAATACCGAGGTATTGAATCACTACCGGAGACCGCGAGAAAATTCTAGGAAACTTAAAATTTCACGTGATAATATATTTATATCGGTGAAACCAAGTCAACTCCTAGGCCGTTTAACTCTCACTCCTAACCCTAATTGTCTAATTAAGAAATCCGCATCATGTTAATGCATGAAGATCAGCGTGGGCTTAATAAATAGCCTATTAGGAGGTCATAATTGACCAGAGTTGAAGGACTTATTAAATGATTGGCACATTGATAATCTTGATCGATCTTTCAAACTATAGGTGGACAATGTAGTTCCATAGGATGCTTAGGTTTACTATATAATCCCTTTTTCAATTGAATCAATTAGTTAATGAATGCACATTGTTCCTGTAATAAGAGACAAGTTCAAATCCTTGAGTTCCTAGCTTCCTCCTCATCGTCTCTCGTGACAAGCTCACCTTGAGCAACACCCAACCATCCGCACATAAAGGGTGTCATTTTTATTTTCTTTCCTTTTTGTGAATAATTTACTCTGTTATTGCTAGATGTGTCTAGATGAATCTTATACAGCTTCTAGTAATTTAAAAATACAAGAAAAGTAATGACTACAAAATCCGAAAAATATGGAATTAAAATCAAGAAAAGAAACTTTTTTTTGCTTGATGGGTCTTTGTCATAATATAGTGAGTGAGATTGATAAGAGAATGATGGGATGGGATGGGAAAGGAGAAAAAGCAAGCCGTAGGTGGATATCATTTGATATTATTTGTGTTGGGATCCACTTTTCATCATATGGTCTAATTATGCGAGGATTGCTTTGCTTAGAGCAAATCAATGCTGGCCATGCAGAACGTGACACATGTTTTCGTTGCTTTCCTTTTTACCCAGATTTGCAATTTGACCGCCCTTTTTTCCGTAACAAAATTCCAATTTGTTACCCAAAAGCTCTCTCTCTCTCTCTCTCTTTCTCTTTCTCTAGGATTGACTTGCGTGGAATAAATCAGAGGGGAAACAGGATTTTAAGGCCGGTATTTTACATTAAGCCAGGAGTACAAAATAGATGAAAGTTCTCGAGCCACTAACTATATGTCTTTGAATTATTTTTTGGTAAAAAAGATTATCTTGAACTTGCACACAAGTTGGAGGCGTTACTTAATTTCTTGACTCAAAATATATTCCAAGTCACGAAGTTGCTAGGATGATCTTCATCAAGGCGTTGCGTTACCCTTGATTATGAGGGTTGAGGTCAAATGAGATTGCGCTAGCTCTAATCTCTTTGTTCGGTAGTCTACATTCTCACTTGTAAAAGTGTGTATGGATTCATTTGTTATGATTTAGCATGAGTAAGCATTATTTGTAAGTTGAGATATATGTGTGAGCTATATCGAAAAAAGTTTTACATTGGATAATCAATGTGGTATGGAGTAGTTAATTCTAGTTGCCTTATGGCTCATTAGTTTAAGCCTTTGAGTAAAAGCAAACCCTATTAGATATGTTGATGAGTTCAAACTTGGGATCCCTCTTAGTGATCTACCCAAGTGAAGGTCACGTGGGCTTCTGCTACAATCCATGTTGAGTTGCATGGGTGAGTTGAGTTAAAAGAGTTGTACATCAAAAAATTGGCGTGGTATGAAGCAATTAATATATTATAGTTTACTTGTAATTCATTGGTTTAAGCTTTTAAGTCACAGATGGGTTGAATTTGATTTGTTGACTTGTCTCGAACTTGGACTCTTCCTTGGTGATCCCCTAATTGAAGGTATTAGACTTCTATTGCGTGCTCTCAATAATTAGTATTAGATTTGATGGTAGATTGGTGGGCTCCCAATCTATTCCGATGTTTGATGAATATCTTAAACATAAAATCTTGTGACCAATGCAATTTCCGATATGTGGGATGTAGCATAGCAATGCAACCCTAATGACAACCTTCATAGTTCAATATAGAAAAAGAGACAATGGATCTTCATCCATTAGAGATAAGTTGAGATGATGGTAGGTGTTAGAGATTCAACTTGAGATAAGTTGTTGTAGGAAGATACACAAGTTGAGCTCACGCCTAAAAAGGAGATTATTAAGTTGCACGTGTGAATTGTGTTAGAAAAGTCCCACATCGAAGAATTGATGTTGTGCGAAACAATTAATATATCATAGTTGACTCATAATATTGATTTAAATTTTTAAATGAAGATAGTTCCAACTAGATATATTAGTGAACTTGAACTTGGATTCTCCCTGGCAATAATGGGATTCTATTGCACACTCCCAACATATGGTTTTAGAGTTGAAGTCTATTGGTAGGCTACTCTCAATGTGTATTGGTGTTTGGAAAATTAGCCGATTTTAAGGCAGCCTTTGTGGTCGGTCTAGTAGAAAGACCGAGCGTGAAAGTGGATGTTGTTGTGGAGCATTGCAATCTTGATGACAACTTTCATGGTTCGATTTGGCAAAAAGGGATCGATGATGAAAGTAAGTGGTATTAGAGATTCAAGTTGAAATATGTTAATGCAAAATTATATCTAAATTAAAGGTGAGCAGACTTTCACTGATTCAGTGATTGTTTAGAAAATAGTCTCAAATTTAAGAATCGGTTTGGTGGGGGGTAGCTAATATGCCCTAGTACTCATTGGTTTAAATTTTTACGTGAAAATGAGTTTGATTAAATTTAGAGATTCAAGTTGAAATATGTTAATGCAAAATGATATCTAAATTAAAGGTGAGCAGACCTATCACTAAGCTTGCGTGAGAGAGAGTGATTGTTTAGAAAATAGTCTCAAATATAAGAATTGGTTTGGTGGGGGTAGCTAATATGCCCTAGTACTCATTGGTTTAAATTTTTACATGAAAATGAGTTTAATTGGATTTGTTGATGGACTCGAACTTGCGCTTTTGCTGGGTGGTCTCCCCTTGATGAAGGTACTAGGCTTCTATTGTGAGCTCCTAACAAACAGTATTAGAGCCTATGGTTAATTGATGGCACATTACCAATGTGTATCAATGTTTGTTGAAAATTCTGACCAATGCAATTGTGATATCTTGGAATTTTTTTTTTCATTTTCTAATAATATGCACTATATTAAAATGGTTGATATTTTTCATTTCTTAGAGATTTACATAGAACTGATTTTATGCTAACAAATTGGGAATAAGTATAAACTCATTCAATGTAAGAATGTCATGAACTCTTGGATTAAATGATGATTGTATTATGAATAATAGTTAGTGGGTCTGTGGATGATGGAAAATAAATATCAAGAGATTTGTATAATATTATTTGCACTGTTATTACATAATTGTACATGACAATTGTTATTATGATAATTTTTTATATTGATGAAGTCATGTGATGAAGACTTTTGCCACAGCTTGCGAACTACATTAAATGAGTATGTGAATTGAACTCTAGGAAAAGATAGATGTTCTACTCTCTAAGATAGGTCTCTACAAGATTTAGAGGATGTAAAGTCCTTTGGTTTATACATGAAATGATATGGCTTATGCAGCATGATGTGATTCGAGTAGCTTGTGATATAATATTATGGAATATCTATCATCATGCGGTTATACAATGGTATATTTATCATTGCTAAGATAGAGAACATTTTTGACGAATATGTTAAGAGGCATGTTAAAGAGGTGATTATGATTCCATCCCTCATATATTGGTGGTAACGATGCTTCATTAGTTGAGATGAGTCATGGTTAATGACAAGTAGGTAATAGATATTCATCTATGTATATCAGTGAGCTACATGTGGTATTTGCACATCACAATACTAGTGCATTCATCTATGTGTATTTGAGTGCTTAACTGAATGTCAACTTATAGCATTTATTTTTATTCTTGGCACACATGATTATCATCATAATTATAGATTACATTATCTTAAATGAACTTAAATGTGTATGTGAATACTCATTGTTTTGAGTATATTGATCTCCTTATTACTATAGGGGCCAAGTGTTAAGGGAAATTTGACACGGATGGTTAGTACTTATAACGGTTGTTATAAAAATGTGGATCTTAGATGTTTGTCCATCTACATTATGATGCATATTCACAAAAGATGAATTGGTTAACATGTTGGATTGGAAATAGCTTACTAACACTTGAATCATGTTGAATATATGTTGTATTCCTCGCTTGATTAAAACAATCTATTATGAATATACAAAAAAATTTATAAATAATTGAATATATACTATAGTCTTGCTAAATGAGTAATTGGTATTTTTGAAATTATAGTGATCCTCTAAATGATATAGGATGAAGCGTTAATTATTACTATGTTATTTTGCTCTTAGATCGATTGGTGAGTAGATCTTCTTTAGACCTTGAGTTTACAGTTACTTAGCTTAGACTCTCCCCAAACATATTACATTGGTTGAGCTTGAAATTTAGGAGTATTCAGTTTAACACTTCCAAAGATCTCTTAAGGACAAAATCAAATTGTGCAACAAAAATAAGAGTTCATCTTTTGTACGTGGAGCTTTGGTTATTCTTTCAAAGTTCAAATTGTATGGAAATTCAAGTCATGATAGCATTTTTCAAGCAGCCCCAGTGTTGTTCTATAGTAAATTGGTCCTGATTGTAGCCTTCATGGTTCAATCCAAAGAGAAAGACCAGGGATGAATGAGGTATTGGAAATCCAAGTTGAGACATGTTGATATAGAAAGATACCTGAATTAAGAGGGAGTAGATCTAACACTTAGTTCACACATGATTAGATGATTATTGAGATGTATGCGTGAGTTATGTTTGAAAAAGTCCCTCATCGGATAATTGATGCGGTGTGAAGTAGTTGATATATGATATTTGGCCCATAATGTATTGGCTAAAGTTTTATTGTGAGGGTGAGTCTAGTTGGATGTGTTGATAGGCTTGTGCTTCCTTTCGATGATTTCCCTCAATGAAGGTAATGGAATTCTATTGTGCTCTTTTAACACTATAGGGTTGATATGATACAACAAGATGAAAGGGGGGAGCCAACACAATTAAGAAACTTGCTTAAAACTTGGTGAGTCAAAACAATTGTGCAACTATAAATTGTAGAGAGGATTAAAAAGAATTTTTTTTTTTTTTTTGTCTATCCTACTCCCTCTCCCTCCCTCTCTCTTTGACTTTTACTTGACTTTTTTTGTAGAGTATGAATTGAACCCTACACCTGAAACTAATATTTGTCACCCCACCCAATTCCCTTACTACTAGGCGGCATGTCTTGTATCAAGAAGCCAAAATTGAGTGGCTAAATTTCTCACTCAAACTTCTTTTCCTCCCCCTCCCTCCCTCCCTCCCTTTCCCTTTTCCCCCTTGTCCTCTTCTTTTTTTCTTTTTAATTTTCATTCTTGTACATTTACCAATAAGAAAAATCTTCACCGAGGTTTTGTTGGGCTCATTGGAGCATTTCTTGTCTAAACTTTGGACAACGATATGAAACGTCAAATAAGAAATTTAGATTGGATCTTGTTCTAGATCCTTACGACCATAGTTAATGGAAAGAAGAATTACAACCCATCGCCCCTCCTCCCCACCAAAAAAAAAAGAGTTTTAAGACTATTCTTGACATGTCAATTTTTGCAATTTGCCCAGAGTTTTTCAAATTAGTGGCCATACGTGCCTCTCGAGACTAACTCCAGCCAATTATTTTATATATATATGCGGCAAAGTAGTTATGGAAGGCAAGTTGATCATATATAATTTATATTCATTAGAAAATGTATATGACCTATTATATAATTCAAAACTACAATCAACACCCATTTGACGCGATTCCATTCAAATTCTTGCGAGAACCTTAGACATATGCTCTCACATGCAATATATACATAAACATACATGTGTACGATGAATTTACCAAAAATAATTAATCACGTGTTATCATTTGGTTGAAGTTCTTAGCAAAATTCAGTTGACACGGTGCAATGGGATTCCAAAATCCAAGAAACGTCGGTGGGGGCAATTTGCAACGAACCCTCAAAAGACTAGCAATACCTCGTTTGCCCGAACCTCGAACGGCTCAAAATTTTCGGCTCGATTAGATATGTAAAGCGATAACGTCATTAACTTCCGACTTTTGCGAAAAAAAACCGACCATGGACCCAACCAAAATCGACTGGGCCCACAATAATGTCCGTGGGCCCAACTTTGGTCGATTGGTCCATCGTGTTGTCTACATCACGGCTGGATCATTCCCAGCCTCAATCGAATATGATTGGCTACGGAGGGTAAATTAGAAAAGGAAATTTAAACAAGATTAGGGAAAAAGTTAAAAAAAGCTATCAAATGGACAAATTCCAGACGGAGAAACGTTACGTGACCAAAAACCCTGATGTGCCCAGGTGTCAATCGATGTATCGAACGTCCATGCCCCCCAATTAAATTGCACCCTCAGTTTCTCACCTACCTTTGGGTATGAAAAAAAAAAAGAGAACAAGAAGAAAATCCAGAAATACAGAGGAAATGACCTGTCCTTTTTCGAGGAAATGATGTCGGCTTCTCTAAAATCCGTACAAAGCTGATGTATCGAGCCATCTCTCAATCATTTGAGGATAAACATAATAGAGTTTCTATGCAGTTGTGCAGATTATATAAAATCAGCGATTTTGTGGAGCTCCTTGGTTCTAATAAATTGTATAGCTCAATTTCCGTTTCTTGTTTAATTTTTACGAATGTCTCCTACATTAATCCAATTAATGGTAAAATTTTCAGCAGCTTCTCTACTGTGTTTCCTAATGTATAGTTTTTATCTGGTATTCAAAGTTTTGTAGTTTATGGCTAACAATGGGGATTTCCTTCCTTCCTTGCTCATTTGAAGTAGCTACAATTTGGTATGATGTCATAAGTTCTTCAGTCTACTTTTTTGCTCAAATATATATTTTTAATTATACCCAGAACCATAAAGTTATCTATATATAAAAATGGCATAAGAAATTTATCATTACTACATCGATTGTGAACTCAAGTCAACCTTGTTCTTAAATTAGTATTTGTTTTATTTCTTTAAGAATGTTAAATCACAATAGTATTGCAATTGTATCTTAAGTCCAACCCAAATACTCAAAATTGCCTTTTATTGCTATTTCTCTTTCTTATTCTTTTTTTTTTCACACTTCCCTTTTCAATTTTTTTTCCCAAACATCTTCCTATGTCCAATGAAGATTATTAGCAAAAAGGTTATTATTGAAAAATGCATTCTATGTGTAACTTTGCCAGTAAATACAATCCACATATTGTGTTAAGATCATTTAGGTTAATAATTTTGTTCCAACGTAATATATAAAATTTTAAAATGTTTTTCTTAAATCTTGGTTTCGATTATCTATCACTTTTATTAACTTAGCAGAATGCACAAGTTTCCTATAGTTGAAGTGTGAAAGAAATATAGATTAAGCTCCTATAATATGATTGATCATCATAATATGAAGATTGTACAAACTGTAGGATTCAAACGGGAGGTTCATACTTTCAATTAGTCTTTCCTGTTTTAGTTCCTATTAAAAAAATCTTAATAGTCAAAATTAAAAAAATTAAAAAATATTTGGTCCTTTATTTGATGGCATTCATGCATGTATTGGAGTTGTTCTTAGCTTAAGCCAAATTGGGCCGACAACGGCCCAAAAGCTCGTGTTCTAATTTTTCTTCCTCCCCTTTTTCTTAGCTAAGGATGTTGGTCCTTTTAAAAAAAAAAAAATCATTTCCACGTTTTAATTTCTTCTTATAACTAAATTCCACCTTTCAAGATGTTCCAGAGGGAACGAAAAAATACGGAACGAGTTCAAAAGCTTTTGATGTGTGTGCTGCATTTGTGCTCGGTTCGTCATGGAGACCAGCAAGTGATCCTGATTCATGGGCATTTTGATCCCGTGACTACATGCGCAAACAGGCCCACCGTGCGTTGAGGATGAGATTTAGCATATGTTACAGCAAGCAAATGAGTGGTGTTTTCCAAGAACTGGAGCACAGTAAATACGTGAGAGGCTTCTTCAAACAAAGCTAACTTGGATCCTACCAACTACTCATCTTCTCCATTCTGTATATCATCAGATCATGTCCCAGTTCATGTCCACAACAGAAAAATCAAATGAACCATCTGCTTAGGATATCAGATCTAAGGATATCAGATCATCAGAAACTCCATGCGAACTTTCATATCAGATTAAAAAGTAAAAAAAAGGTTGCACACCAAATATTAACAGACCAAGCAATTTACCCCAGCACATTTAAACAACAAAGATAACAGCCATCCAGTATATAGTGATATTATTCATAAGTATGCTCTCCCTCTCCTATGGCAACTTCCTCATGTCAAACCATGAGATCATGCTATGTCCACTTCGGGAAAATCGCCTATCTAGCGCAGAAGGCAAGTTGTGCAAAAGCTGCAGAGCGTAGTATTAGACGTAAATGCCACAAGAGAGGAGTAAGAACAATGACCCAAAACCCTGCACCATTGCAAAAACATGCTATCAGCAATAAATTCATGTAAATTTGGACACTAATAGTTCCAATGTTCTACTCTGATTATCATACTAGACAGTCCTTGTGATTTGCAATCAAATGACCTAACCATCCGATCCAATTAAAAGGGGAAAATAAAAAGATGGCTCACTTGAGTATAATAAGAGAATTCACTGACACAAGGATCACAGAAGAGGATAATGCAATGGCTATCTAGAGTTATTAGCTGAAGCTTATGACTGTAATTGAGGATACGATATGAGAAACTTTATGCAATTTGGAAAAAGCAACATATTTATTAAGACAATAGATGAAGTGACATACCAGGAAGATGGATGCCACAGCTCCTGTAAAAAGCTCCTTAGCTAGGCTACGATTTCGCCTAGAAGAGGTTGCTTCATAGCTTCAAACACAAGAAATCAAGTTCACAACTGTCTACTGACTAATGACATGAAAGTTTCTAGCATAAACATATCCAATTACTAGAAACTTGTAATAACAATACAATGCCTAGGCATAAAGTTCAGCAAATTACAGTGTACTCCTGTTGGAAAACAAAGAGATAGCCAGACCCAAAAAGAAAATGCAACAACTTCGCAGCAAGAACTATGCAGGACAGACCCTCATCGTAATCATGGAATTCTTGATTTGTGCATGAGGTAATAAAACAACACCATATGCCATTAAAATTGCAACAACTAGTTCAATTGAAGCCTATGTGTAAAATAAATAAATAAATAAAAAACTGTTAAACCGAGGACATATAGGAATCTAAAACCAGGCTTTGCACCAAATATGCACCAGCTCTTATAAAAGGGACCTTTCACAACTATATCTAGATACCATTTTGCCTCCACTACCATGAAGGAACCAAATGGGATATGTTTACTCACTTTCTGCTCAATCCATATTAAGGGACTTCCCTGCACTCATATCTATGACCATTTAAAAGGCTTTCTATGCCTTCTAATAAAAGAAATATAACACCACGCCAAAGTTACCCAATAGTGATGCTCAAGGCTCGGAATAACAAGCCTTGTTTGCATAAGTTCTGAAGAATTCTCTTGCTAACAAAGACAGGAGATTTGGAAGATGAAGGCATCAGGTAACTATTATCAAATTAAACAATAGAATTAATATAAATATGTTTTGCAAACTCAAAACTAGTAATCATTTGACTGATCCTTCAAAGCTGCAGTTAAATTGACCCGTAGAAGACCGATCCAGATTCCAATTGACCTTTCTTCACAGAGAAAGCCTAAATGGCAATGCTGTCATCAAACAGCTTCAAGAAGAATAGCTGACGAGGGCAATATCATCGACCCTTGCCCGGAGAAACGATCAGATCGAGGATTAAGCACAGTAAGTGCCACTTCCTCATAAGTGCAAGTAAATGGTGGCTCACATGCACATATGAAAAAGTCCCTCTTCCTAGAATTCTATCTCCCAAATTAGAGCATCAAAATTACTCCTCCAACAAGGGTCATATGAAAAACCCTCGTCGCCTTCCATCAGCACAATATGCAATCATCTGATCATTAACATAATCAACTCAGGAAAACACTCGACTCATAAAAATAAAAAAAAAAAATGTCCTTCATTTGATCCAGACAGCAAAGAGCTCAACGCAATTACGCCCAAGAAACCAAAAAAAAAAAAAAAAAAGGAGAACCCTTTTCTTGGGAAAGCGCTTGGGGATCAGATGGGAGCTTACATGAAGAAAGAAGCCGAGATGACGAGTCCGATGGCGAGCATCAACACGGACAGCGTCGGATACCACGAGATCGGCACTGGACTGGCAATCCCTTTCGGAGCCTGCATTGTATAAACAACAAGAAGAAACGTCACGAAACGAAGGACGGAGAAGTGAATCCGGGAAATCGGGAAGAGGGGATGACAGTGATCCAAGTGGGAATCGAAGAGAATGGAGTTGAAGGGCCGATTCATCGACTTTACCATGGCGAGGGAAGTGGGCTTCTCCGCTGATGATGAAGGAGAGAGAGCGTGGTCCTCGAACTGGAAGGAGTTAGGAGATTTATTATAATAATTATTATTATTCTCATTGTTATCATTAAGGCGGAGATATTTCCATTTACGATACAGCTAAAAAGCTCCCATTTTCGCTAAAAGGACAATTCTACAGTCGGTCCTCTAATCACAATTTAAAGTGGCGACTCCATTTATTTACTTTTTTCCTTTGTTAATTTTTTGTGTTTCTATTTAAAATTTATTTGTCATGATTAAACATTTCTTATTTTTTTAATTTTTTTATGTGGAAATCTCACATATATTAAAGGAACTGTGTTTTCTTCTCCTTTTCTTTTGAAATTTTACTCCTGTAAAAATAAGTTCTTTTGAAAAGAGAAATTCCCAAGAAATCTAATTTTTTTTTTATAAAATTTACATATATATGTCAAGTAGAATCTAGAAAATTTTTAGCACGGACAATTTTTTGTTGTGATCGTATGTCTATAAACTTTTACTTTAGTTATGTATATCATCATCAAACATTTTCTTATCTCGATTTTTTTCGTAAGCATTTCACGGATGATAATAATCTTTGTTAATCCAAAATAACGAGATTTCATTGGCATTAAAAAGAACTCTTATTTTATGCTTTTTTTCATTTGATTAAATTTCATCTTTTAAAGTTTCATGTTAGAAAATGTAATTGTCATATTACTTTAGATAATCTTTAAAGAGGGTTTTTTTTTTTCTTTTATTTCAATCAATCATTCGATTATATGTATATGTGTATAAAAGACGATGGATAAAAAAATGGCTTGATGGTGATATGCACAACAAAAGTGAAAATTCGTAAACAAGTGACTATGTTAGAAAAGTGTCTATAGTAAATTTTTTTCTAACTTTACTAGATAATAAATCCATGAATGTGCTTGACAATCTAGAAAGGAATTAGATTTATTGGAAATTTCAGGGGTTTTTCCGCCGCCGGAGAGCGGAGGTTCCTGGGTTACCAAAAAAAAAAAAAAAAAAAAAATAAATCCATGAAAATTAATTTCTAGAAAGAAAGATTTATTAAAATCTTTTTGATAAAATTAAACTAGAGAAGTAAAATCTTTGGAAAACTAAAAAAAAAAAAGGAAAGTAAATAAATTCGAGGTCACAACTTTAAATAGCAGTCAATAATTTGGGATAATTTTATCTTGTTAGTGGGAATTCAATGGGTTTGGTGAAAATAACACAACCTGGTTGTTTATTATTCTTATAATATTGGGATAATGACACAAATAGTCTCTGAACTTTTGTCTAATATATAATATGGTCTATGAACTTTTGATTTGTTCAATGTGATCTATCAACTATAGCCCAATGTATAATGTAATATTTGCACTTTTAATTTATCCAATGTGATCATGAATTCAAGTTTAAGAATGATACCGAATATTTTCATATAATTTAGGGACTAATTGAATATGTACAAAAAGTTTAGGAATTATATTAAATAATTTAAAAGCTTAGGGATCATATTACACATTAGACTACACTTCATGGATCACATTGAATAAAATAAAAATTTAAATATCATTTATACATTGAACCAAAATTTAATGATCATTTATGTCATTTTTCTTATAATTTACTTGATCAGGACGAGTTAGAAATAAGTGTGGGCTTTGCGGCCCAAAACATTTCGATGATATGTGCACGCCCGCCGAGCGAGCATCGGCTTCAATTGCACAGAGAAGTAAAAAATTCTCGGTCATCACTGACGGTGGTGGCCTGACGTTGCTCGATGGCAGCAGCTATTGCATTCTCGGTTTCTTCGGTTATATATAGATGCTAAAGTTCAGAATAATAGTTTCCTTTTTCTTGTTGGTTTAAGTAATTAGATGGTGTCCAAGCCATCAGTTTTCGCGACGACCACAAGATGTGAGAAGCAAACTATCTTGTCATCTAAGCGAAACACTACAATTTTAGCGTTCATACTAATAATTTAATGTACTGCACGTGAAAATAAATAAATTATGTTAGTTATTTTGTGAATGATGAATCGTTGCTTCCTTATACTTAATTAATCGTATATGTATATGAAACTACGGATTGCAGTACACAAGTTTTCATATAATACAAGAATAGCAGCAACCGATTCTTGAACTAATAATGGATGCATAGAGTTAAAAAGGATATGGATCCTCTGCAGCAAGAGTGACTTACCCCAAAATGACCAAAATACCTCCCATCTCTCGAGTAATTGTCGAGGGGAGGGGCTGTTCCTTGGGCTTGGGCTCAAAGTGGGCAATGGCTTGATTTGAGAAATTTCATCCAGATCTAACCCAGGATTATTAGGGGTGGGTAACAAAAATTATCCCTAGAGTCGAGACTAAGGCTATGGAAATTCGATTGTGAGGTGGGCAAGGTTTAGAATGTCCTAAGTAATGCAACTATGAATCTCATGGAGAGTTCGATCCTGGCTCAGGATGAACGCTGGCGGCATGCTTTAACACATGCAAGTCGGACGGGAAGTGGATAGAAATAATTTTTCTATTTCAAATTTATTTATGAAATAAAAATCCGTTTGATAATTTTTTTAATTTTTTTTTTCTAGAACAGATTTTTACTCCCGAAATAGGTTTGGAATAAAAATGAGAAATAAAAAATTTTTACTTCTCTATTTGTGGAACATAATTGAAAAACAAAAAATCTTCTCATCGGTTATCTTCTCTACTAGTCAACCACTCACCCGTTGCTTGCCGCCAGCCAACCGCCTGCCCGCCATCGATCGTCGGTTGCTAGCCCCCATCGCCAATCGCTGGTCGCTGCTGTAGTTGCTCCCATCTGCCGTCCCCCAAAAAGGAGAAATTTTATATTGTTATCAAATAAAATTCTATTTCGAAAACATAAATTATGCATCGTTATCAAATACGAATTTTTGCTCACAAACTCATCCAAAAGTATAAATAGAAAAATCCATTTCTCTTCTAAAAATCAATTTTTGGCCAAAAATTTTATCATTCATGCCCTAAGATTCATCACCAGATTCAATTGCTATTTTTGTTTCTTATTCATTTTTGTTTGTAAACTTCCTTTTCCAATTTCTTTTCCAAGAAATCTTCCAAGTCCAATGAAATTTATTAGCAAGAAAGTTATTATTGAGAAATGCATTTTATTTGCAGCTTTGTCAATACACACAATCCATATGTCTTGTAATGATTATAATTTGGTTAAGACAATAAAGACCACAAGCTAGTCATTTCTTTGCATTATAATCAATCAACTTTTCAAAGATTTTCGTGAGACGGGCCTTAGTAATAGGTGGAAGGGTTAAAGGGGCTTTGATTATCTATCCAACGTATCAATTCAGCCCAATGCATGGGTTTCATCTAGTTGAACTGCGAAAAAAATAACATAGATTAAGCTCCTATGATTAAGTTTGCATGGAAAGTTGTGACTAATCATCATAATCTGAAGATTGTACAAATTAGAGGATTCAAATGTGAGGTTCACAACTCAAATTAGCTTTCCTGCTTTTGGTTTGTATTAGTTAATAGATCCTAATTGGTTCATAACTCATTGGTTTAAGCCATTGAATGAATATGAGTTTAATTGGATATATTGATGAGCTTGAACTTGAATTCAAAAGAGAGATTATTGATTACTGAGACTCACAAGTGAATTGTGTCAATGTATATCTCAAGTGAAATTAGAAGAGGTCGTTTCATAGCTTCAAACACAATAAAGCATGTTTAAAACTGTACACTGATAAACGACAAGAAAGTTTCTGGCACAAACCGATCCAATTACTAGATATTCGTGATAAGGCAGCAAATGCCTATGCTTAAAGTTCAGCAAATTACAGTGTACTCTTATTAGAAATTGAAGGGATGGCCAGACCTTCCACATAAAAAATGTCAAATTTAGAAAACTTCGCAGTAAGAACCATGCAACACAGACTCTCCTCATAATCATGGAATTCCTCAGTTTGCGCAGGAGTGAAAACAACTATACCATAGGCCAATTGAAATTGCAATGACTAGTTCAACTGAGGCCTAAGTCAAACAACCTTAACCGAGGACATTTGGGAATCTATAACCAGGCTTTGCACTAATATGCACCAGCCTTTATTAAGGAACCGAATAGGATATGTTTGCTCCCTTTCTGCTCTATTCATATTAAGGGACTTTCTCACACTCATATCTAAGTCCATTTAAAGGGCGCTTTCTATGCCTTCTAATAAGAAGAATAAGAGACCACATCACAGTTATCCAATAGTGATGCTCGGCGCTCGGAATAACAAGCCTTGTTTGCTCAAGTTCTGAAGAATCCTATCACTAACAAAGACAGGAGATGTGGAAGATGTAGGCATCTGGTAATTATTATCAAATTAAACAATACAAATAATACAAAGGTGTCAAGCAATATGCATGAAGGAATCTAAACAGCAGTTGATATGTGATACAAAAAGCCAAGGAAAAGTGTTAAAAAAGTCTTAAATATTTTACATTTGTGCCAATTTAGTCCTAAATATTTTTACGTTGTGCCAATTCAGTCGTTTCTGGCTAATTTTGGCCGCATTTTGCTAACTAAACACCGGCTAAATGACGTGGACAACTTTTAATAATATTTTGATATTTTTGAATTTTTTATTTTTATTTTTGAATTTTTTATGTTTTTAATAAAAAGAAAAAAATTCAAAAATATTACCATCGGCCGTGGTGGTTCAGCTGGATAAGAGCTTCGTTGATCATTTTCCAAAGGTGAGGGGTTCGAAACCCAAGGGAGGCATTTGGTGTCTTAAGTGTGCCGCCGGGATGGTGGGTCCTTCGCTAGCGTCTCCCCAGGGTTTGCTCACCGGTTATCGGCTGTACGAGATTCCCTGGATCATAAAAAAAAAAAAAATTATTATTATTAAAAGTTGTCCACATCAGCGCCGATCAAGTCACGTCAGCCGGCTAGCGTTTAGTCAGTAAAATCCGGCCAAAATTGGCCGAAAATGACTAAATTGGCATAACATAAAAATGTTTAAGACTTAATTGGCATCAAAAAAAGGTTTAGAACTAAATTGGCACAAATGCAAAAGGTTTATGACTTTTTTAACACTTTTCCCCAAAAAGCCATCCATTTCATATCCATGGAAAATGAAAATAGCAACTCATACTTTGCCCCCCTCTAGGAAAAGGAAAGAAACACCAGTTCCAATCTCGAACATAAAAATAATAATCATTTCACTAATCCTTGAAAGCCACAGTTAAATTGACCCGTAAAACACCAACCCAGATTCCAATTGACCTTTCTTCAAAGAGAAAGCCTAAATGCTGTCATCAAACGACCTCAAGAAAACTAGCCAACTAGAGAGATATCATCGACCCTTGCCTGGAGAAACGATCAGCACGAGGATTAAGCACAGTAAGTACCACTTCCTCAAGCATGCAAGTAAATTGTGGCTCACTTGCACATATGAAAAAGCCCATCTTGCTAGAGTTCTATGTCCCAAATTAGAGTATCAGAATTACTCCTTGGAAAAGGGGCATACAAAAAACCTTTGTCGCCTTCAATCAGCCCAAATGCCATCATCTGTTCGTGAATATCATCAACTCAAGAAAACACTTGACTCATAAAAAAATGTCCTCATTTTATCCGGACTGCAAAGAGCTCAATGCAAGTCCCCCCAAGAAACCTAAAAGAGAACCCTTTTGTGCGAAGGTGCTTCGGGATCAGTTGGGAGCTTACATGAAGAAAGAAGCCATGATGATGAGTCCAATCGCGAGCATTGAACACTGTCCGGGTACCATGAGAACGGCACAGGACTGGTGATCGGTTTTTGAGCCTGCATTGTATAATATATGTTGGAAGTTTATTTATAAAACAAACTAAGTGTATGTTTCCTTGTCCCACATAAAAAAAGTGAGAAGAAATGAGCCAATTAATAAGTGTAGGGTTTCTTTAATGTATTTAAAAAAAAAAGATAGGTTGTGAGCTAGACCCCACCATACTCACGTGTGGGTTCGCAATTATTATGCGCACTTTGCACGACCGCAGTGTAATTAGCACTAACCCATTTGTTTATTATTATTATTCTATTATTATTCCATATGGTTATCTTATTAACTTTAATTAATTCAAAGGTTGTTTTTTTTATTGAGAATTTTCGGAATTTATGAAATTCGAAATTTTATTTATTAAAAAAAGAATAATTTATTATTATTATTATTTATTATTCCGAATTTTTTATTTGTGTCTTTTCAAGACAACTTTTGAAAATAATATTTGTTCAGTTTGCAACATTTCCCGAATAATTGCATTTGTTCATTTTTCAACTTCTTTCGAATGGACACTTTTATTCATCTAGGCAACTTTTTTCAAAATGATACATTTATTCACTTTGCAATTTTTCACAAAGAGTTGCTTATATTCTTTTAGATCGATTAATATGTACATGTCAGTTTTTCAGAGGAACGATTTTTGAGATTATTTTTTTTTTCGAGTCTTCTTTCCAAAACTACAGCCATCTTTTCAATTGTTTCCTCGAGAAACTTTGGAGTAAAAATATAATTGTTATCTAGTATTCTCATTTTGAGACTTTGTTGTATCTTGGAGGATGTTTGCTGATGACCATTAGTAATTTTGTGGGCCAAATAAATTTTTAAAAAAGTGATATCACATCTCAAAGTTCAACTTGATTGTTCTATTGATTCGAAGTCATATTTTCCAACAATATACATGTAAGGAGAAAATTCACAAAACGAAGGACGGAGAAATGAATACAAGAAAATTTGGAGAAGAGATTAATGGTGATTCGCTAGCAGAACAAGTGGGAATTCAAAGACTGAACTTGAAGGGTCGATTCATTGACTTAACTATGGCAAGGGGAGTGGTGTCTCTATTTTAGTGAAGCAGGAGATACCGCCATCTCTAACTAGTGATCAACGACTTAGAAGTTTTATTAATGATTAGGGAAAATTTCAAAGAACGCTTGAAGCAGTAAAGTGGTTTTCTTAATAGATGACTCAGTGCAAACGTAATTTCAAAAAAGAATCAAAGTAATAAATTAACCTCAAATAAGGGCCTAAGTTCATGGATCACTTCATTCTACGTATACCCAAGGTCATTTTTGTCCAAAGTCTTTTTTTTTTCTTTTCTTATTTTCTTTCTCTTTCACTTTCTTTCTTTTTTTTTTTCTTCACTCTTAAATTATGTTTTCTCTTCTTTCATTTTCTTTTTCTTTCTTCTCCTTCAAGACCTCCCTCTTAGCCCAGGATCACATCCTCTGTGCCCTCTCCAACCTCGACCGCAACTTCCACCACAAAAACGCCTTTGACGTGCTCATTACTCGCTCTTTGTCTCGTTTGCCTCAACGAAGCTCTATACGTTGTTGAGACAATGGTGATTAGTGGCTTTAGCATCAATGGCGCAACTTAGAATTCTACTTGTGAGGGCAGTCATTTTCGAGCCTCACTCAATAGAGTCTGCCTCAAATATCCTCCAAACAACAACTTAGAAGAGGAAAACCAGCTAATGCCTCAGTCCTAGCTCGTGGATAATTCCTAATTGTGGGATGGAGAAGAATGTTAGAATTAAATGTTATCACGTCTTAATCTAATAGCTTAAATTTTGAAAATAGTTTGTAGTAATCCCACCAAAATCTCACATGGTATCAAAGCAGGAGATCTTGAATTCGAATCTTCCCAAACCTCTATTAGTCTCCCCAACTATATATTTTAAACACTTAAGTGAAAAGACTAGACTATGCATGAGAGGGAGTGTTTAGACCCTTATTTGCCTCACCAATTACATATTTACATGCTTAATACTAAACAAAAAGACTAGACTGATTGTGAGAGAGAGAGAGAGTACTTGATCAAATATTAAGGAGGAAAATCGATTTATATAAGATAAAAGAGAGGAAAAACAAAGGAAAGAAGGGAAGAGAAATGGGATGTTCTTGCGTGGTGAGGTTGCAGAAGGAAGAAGAAAATAGAAGAAGTGGGACCAAAAAGAGAGAGAGAGAGAAAGAAAATACAAAAAAGAAAAAGGCTTTTGGATAAAAATGCTCCCTGGCATATTAAGATTTGGTTAGTCTTGAGATTAATTTGGTCACTCCATATTAGGGGTGAGCATGGTCCGGGTTGGGCTGGTCCACCCTATAACCCTAGGACCAACCCGCACAGTGCTAGTTCTCAATTTTTGAGATCGAAAACCAACCCTATTGAGCTTGGGACCGAGGACTTGACCGACTTAATGGGTTTGGTTTGGTTCCAAGGTCAACCCGAGACCAACCGATAATTTTTTATTTCATTTTTATTACTCCTTAAAAAAGCGATTGAGAACTGGACTGACCTAATGGGTTCGGTCCGGTTTCAAAGTCAACGTAGACTGATTAATAATTTTTTATTTCATTTTTTGTACTCCTTAAAAGGGCAACTGAAGATTGTACCGACCCAATGGGTTCGATGATGAGTGAGATTAGCTAAGAAAGGCAAGCGGTGAGGGTGAAGTGGGGTGAGTGTCAAACAGAATGAGTATCGAATGTCGAGCGGAGAGCAACAAGCGGAGCGAGCATTGAGCGGCTAGCAACACGAATGACCCAAAGCAAGCAAGGCAAGTGTCGAGTGGTGAGCGGAGAAATTGTTTCTTTGATTTTGGCAACTTGAAGACTAAGAGGACAAATAAGACAGAATAGAACGAATACCAGATGAGGATACTGTAAGGAGTTGTTTATACCTTTTTGGATGCCGTGAGGACTCCTCACAAAAACATTTTCCTCATTCGTAAATTATGACTATTGATGCCGTAAAAGACACTAAAAATCTAAGTTATTAAATAACAATGTAAAATTATTTGAACTTCTCACTAAAGAACTGTTTAATGTTGTTGACGCCATTTATTTTAATATTTTCTCTATATAAAAAAATTATAAAAAATTTATTATATATATATAGGTTGGTTCGAGTTGGGTCGACCTGAAATTCTCAGGATCGAGGACTGATCCGCATAGTACTGATCTAGGAATTCTAGGACTAATGATCGACCCAAGCTCCTTGGGAACCGGACTAGGACCGACGGGGTTGGACCGGTCCAGGGTCGGTCCAAGGTTGACACTGGATTGATGCTCACCACTATGCCCTTTAGTTCAAAGTCTAGAAACACCCGAATAAAACCAGGATGGTAACATTTTTAACTATCCGAGCTGCATTTCTTAGAGGATCCTACCAAGCTGGAGAAGAAGAGGGAGTTTAGAAAGCCATAAGAGAATTTCACAAAATACCCACTTTACTCAAGGGACTCTACACAACACATTACATCATCATCGCCTTATATAGGCAATAAGAGGTCACAAACAAACAAGGACCAAGCTCACGGGTCCAAGAACAAATAAAGTCTTTCGAAAATCTCGGTAGGAAATTATTTACACGCTATGAACAGTGACAATGAACAGTAACTTTCCTAGCTTACTACTACAGTAAAAGTGAACAGTAACTTGCTATAGTAAACTTGTAAAGACAGTGATCTTGTTCAGCGGTCTCGTTCGTTATAAGCATTGTAGTCATAGTCTGAGTCATCTGAGCTGTAGACTGTAGCCAAGATATGTTCATCATATTTTTGTTCAAGGGCTTTAAGGTATTTTAGTGTGAGAATCTGATTCAGCTGGTGTGTTGTAGATGTTGATGCTTCTTCATGAGCCCAGTGGGATGCTTCTTCCTAAGCCTAGTCTGTGTTGTCATCATCTACAGTTTGGAATGAATGCTTGGTTATGGCCAATTGGATGGTTGTGTGTAAAAAGATGTGTCCATGCCATGAGATAAGGATAAGGGTTCTTGGATGTAGGGGTCTTGAGAAAGAGGACCTCCCCATCTAGCATAGGGGTCTTGAGAGGTTTGTGCATGTTCCTCGGATGATGCAGTTTGTCTGAATTCTTTGAGTGCTTCCTTGGCTTTTGATGCTAGATCATAATGATTCCATGCAATTGGTACATTATAATTCCATGCATCTGGAGGAATGGTCTTATTTTCCTGACATAGGATTCTTTAGAGTTCTCGATACTGGTGCTCACAGCAACCAACAAGTCCTGGATAAGACTTGTGAACTCGAGCCTCTACGCTATGTGGAACAGGTCTATAAGATGAGGTTCCTATACTTAGGGGAGCTTTGATTATGTTTCCATTATTAGTGAGAAAAGTCCATGGTCTCCGGAAAAGCAGGATGGTATGGACTTCAGGGTTTGGCTGTGTAGTTCTCAATTCTTTCTCCAAGAGCCATTTCCAGTGAGTTGGAGGATAAAACAAATTAAGAAAATCTAAAAGATTTTTGTCACTTTCATTTTCAATCTTACCTCTGCCGAGTCCGAATATCCTTGTGAAGTTGGCAATGAATCTTCTGGTTGGAATTTCAATAGCTATTAAGTACTTATTGGTTAAGTACCATAATAACAATCGAAGTTGATCAGGGAAATCATCTTCTTTCCAAATCAAATGATGTATGAACAGATAATCTGCATTTAATCCAAAAGGATAAAGAATCGAACCTCCATTAAGTCTGAACAAGTTTGCATGACATTTTATTTTTATTTTTATTGGAGGAACCACTTTGATCGATAGCCGCCACGTAAACCCCAGGTGATGCTAGCCCAGGACCCACCACCAGAGCACCACGCGTAAATCACTTAATGGCCTGCTAGCCTCTCTACAATTTGCGTTGCAAGTAGGGGTGAGCGGTTCCAGGTTCCGGTTCGGTTCCGTATGGAACCTGGAACCTACCCTCGGGTACAGGTTCCTCAAAATGAGGAACCTGGAACCTACCCGTCAGAACCGAGAACCTAGAACCTACCCTGTCACAGGTTCCAGGGTCGGTTCCAGGTTCCAACAGGTTCCGCGTTCCTTTTTTTGTTTTTATTTTTATTTATAGATTTGAACTATAACGTATACGCACATTACAAAAAAAAAAAAATTATAACGTACGCGCATGTTATCAAAAAAAATATAACGTACGCGCACGTTATAAAAAAAAAATATAACGTGCGTGCACGTTAAAAAAAAAAACTATAACGTGCGTGCACGTTATCAAAAAGAAGCTATAACGTGCGCGCACGTTATAAAAAAAAACTATAACGTGGGCGCACGTTACCAAAAAAAAACTATAACGTACGCGTATACTATACGGTAACTTCTCATATCTTAGCAAACATACCAATGCCAACAGTTTTTTTTTTTTTTTCTATTATTCATTTTTAGAGTTGAATTATAACATACACACTCTAAAAATGAATAAAAAAAAATTATAACATACGCGCATATTATCGGACTCTTCAGCACTATCGCAATAATCCTCTAATATCAAAATCATGCCATAAATATACTTCCCGAGCTATGAAAACAATAAAACAAAACATAGACTCTTTGACAACAATGTTTTTCCATGCATTAAACTTATCAATGGTGAGATCACAACCATTTAAAGGCTCATAAACTCTTTGACAATATAGTTAAAGCAGCACAAAGTCAATAAAAAACCTTGCTTGAATTCTCTACCGCTAAATCCATTGTCGTTGCGACACCACCAACTCTATTTATCAACAATAATTTCCGCATTAAGGCCAACCGTATCTGAAAAAAGAAAAAGAAGAGGTTAAATAAAATATTCACTTATCAAATATACAAAAAGAATTATAATATATAAAGATATAAACATTACTTACCTAATTCAAATTGTTCTGCGTTCTCGATACACTCTTCATCACCAAGCGGTACACAAGCGGCCCTCAACCAATCTTGAGTGCAAATCAAAGCTTCCACTACTTTGGGAGTTAAAGAACTTCGAAAGCCATCAAGCACACGACCCGATGTACTAAAAGTTGACTCTGAAGCAACGGTTGTTACAGGAATGGACAAAATATCTCGAGCCATCAAAGAAATGATCTTATATTTTGAACCATTAACCTTCCACCAAATCAAAATGTCAAGACCGAGATCATTTTCATTTTTTTCTTGAAGATACTCATCAAGCTCGGACTTGTTATCATCGCGTCCTTGTTCATTCGAGTATTAAAACATTTTCTTCCAATCTTGGGCTTCATGCATCTTTAGTTCTTCACTACCACCCGTATCGGGTTGGGAAGTTGAACTACTACTACTTGCCCCCAAATTATGGCCACCAAAATCTTGATCACTTGAAATAAGAGAAGATTGCTCATAAAATTCATACAAATGCTACAATGTATTCTTCACGTTGCAATGCATCTCTTCAATCTTCAATTCATCATCATAAATTTGTCATACAAGAATCTCACATAATTTAACTTGGCTCTAGGATCTAACACAACCGCAATCAACACCATAATATTCACTTTATCCAAGCTTCCATAATATTTGTCAAAATTTTTCTTTCATTTTCAAACCCATAGTTTGAAGCTTAGGATTCGAAGCATTAACCGCATCTTTCAAATATACATACAAAATAGCTATCCATTCAAAATAATTATTTGAAGTAACATATGAAGTCCCAGACATCTTCTTGGTGGCATCATAGAATGCTTTCAGAAAATTCGAAAGAATAATAGCATTTTCCCAATCATCATCCCTAGGAGTTTCATGATCTAGCTCACTTACAAAAGATGGATCGTGATTTTCCATCATTTCGAAAGCTTTTCTGAACTTTATGGTGGTGTCCAACATGAGGTAAGTGGAGTTCCATCTAGTGGCAACGTCAAGAACTACCGAACCCTTATAAGTGATATTTTCTCTCTCAATGCAAAATTTAAATCCTTGGGCTCTTGTGGGAGAACTCCTTACATACCTAACCACATTTCGGATACGTGCAATGGAGTCAAGTACCGTAGTCAAGCCATCTCTCACAATCAAATTTAATATATGAGCTGTACATCTCATATGCAAAACACTACCATCTAATATCAACGACCTTTGTTTGGAAAGTTTATCCCTCAAATAGCCAATTGCAACATCATTCGAGCTAGCATTATCCACAGTAATTGTGGACACATTTTTTTTCTATTCCCCACTCATCAATGCATGTCTCCATCATTTTCCCAATCTCCCTACCCCTGTGACTATGCATCACCACAAAATTGATGTTTTTTTATGCAACTTCCAATTTTCATCAATAAAATGTGCAGTGAGACACAAATAATTCAGATTTTGATTGGAACTCCATGTATCAGCCGTGAGTGCGATCCTAGAATTAATCTTTCCAAAATAATTTTTCAAATAAGTTCTTTTACATAAAAACAACTTCATACAATCTTTTGCCACTGTGAAACGTGATATATGTTTGAAGAGAGGTTGTATCTCACTAACATATTCATGAAATTCAACACGCTCAACCAAGGAAAAAGATTGCTCATCAATGATGATAAATCAAGCAAGCATGTGCCTAGCTCGTTCTTGATTAAATGACCATGTCGATAAGACGCTACCAGTACTAAAATTTCCTCCTGCCTTACCAGCCGTGTTGACATTACGTGGTACAAAGAATTTCTGCCTCTTATCTAGATTACGAGGAAACCTCTTACATGTGTTTAAGTGCTTCCTCATTGCAGAAGTATCATTAGCAACACGGTACTTAAGCATAGACCCACAATGAATGCATTTCACTTGATATATTTTTCCATCATTATTACTGATTTTCGAATAATGATTCCAGTATTCAGATGTATATTTCTTATCATGAGAATCGGATACCTTATTTGTGGCACTCAAGGTAGGGGGTGCATCTTCTTCAATTTCATTGCCAGAAAACTCAAATTCCATACCCGGAGTCATCTCCTCACGTCCCTCCACCTCCATTGATGTGTTATCTTGATACATTAATTCTGCACTACACAACAATAATATAATATAATTAGAAAATTCAAAACATAATGTGAATTGAGTTATAGAATATGCAAGCAATTGCTAAAAATCAAATCAATACACAACTTTAGGACTATATCATATTATCAATACAAATGCAAAAGATTTATTCAAATATGCCCTTATTTTATGATAAGGCACCAAACCAAGCAAAACTCTAAGTAATCATAAACATCTCTTTCCCATCTTTAGTATAAAAGGAACTCTTTAGTCTTTATCAACCATCTTAACTTAAAAGGAACTTTTTAACCCTTTGGGCGTAGGACTATATCACAATGCTCTTTCAAAGCTTCTTTGAATATCACTGTCTATTTTCTCAAGGAATTGCTAATATCAAATAAGACTTGCCAAGCATTCTTAAGGCACTAAGAAATCTAATGCTCGAGGCACTAAGCATCCAAGGCACTTGCCAGAGCAAGGAGAGGCTCTGAGTTAAAAGCCTTAGGATTCAAGTGTTAGCAAACTAGTTCATTTCATTAGTAAGAGAAATAAAATTCAATTGCATCCTAATTTGGGACTATGCTCTGGAACACCATTAGGGCTTTTAAGTCGAAAAGTTCCTCTACATATTCCAACCTTTTTGAGGCCTATAATCAAGAAAAAAACAGATCGTAGGCCACACTGCCAAGACAAGCCAACACTAAGATAGAACAAAGAAGCTGCATGGTCTTTTAATTCTACCCAATGACATCAACCTGCTCAGTTTGCCTCCAGGGCATTTTTCCAGACAATTCTAATTGGCGGCATTCATCTCAGTCAATCGACTGGGCACTTTCCTATGGCCAACGCCAACGCTACATCTACAGTGTGCATCCTCAGCAATATTTACAGTCTCAACCGAGCGAAAGAGTCTTACAGTGTGCACCCTTCGTTTGATCTTCGACACCAAATCTATGAAGAACAACTTAACAACTTGTGAAATAGGCTTGACCGGAGCTCTGAAAATCCACGGCGAACTTTGGCGATGTGGTTTTCCGTCGCTCTGAAATGGGCGTCGCGACTGCAGCAGCAGGGGCCTCGAGTCAGAGGCGGAGACAGCAGCCAGCAACGGCGTCGTGGCCCGTGGGTCAAAATCGCAGCCGAAACAGTGGCTTCTGGCATTTGGTTGCAGCAGCAGGGGCGTCGGGTCAGAGGCAGAGACAGCAGCCAGCAACGGCGTCGTGGCCCGTGGGTCAAAATCGCAGCCGAAACAGTGGCACACGGTTCGTTGCAACAGCAGGGGCGTCGGGGCTTCTGGCGCGAGCGGCGTGGGTCACGAGCAGGGACGTCGGTCAGGGTCTTCGGGGCAACGGCCGGTCACGAGCAGGGACGTCGGTCAAGGTTGGTAAGCTTCTGGCGATTCGCGAATGCGGGCGTCGAGCGACGTCGGGGACTGGTGTCCAGCGGCGTTCGGCGACGGTGGCCGGCGTTGAGCAGAGCGACGGGCGTCGAGCGGCATTCGGCGACGGTGGTGGTTGGCGAGTAGTGAGCGAGGACGTCGTCGGGGTCACGCGGGGACGTCGGTCGGGTCGGTCGGCTTATGGCGATTCGCGAATGCGGGCGTCAAGCGACGTCGGGGACTAGCGTCCAACGGCGTTCGGCGACGGTGGCCGGTGCTGAGCAGTGAGCAGGGACGTTAGTCAGGGTCTTCAGGGCAACGACGACTCAGGTGTCGCGAATGCGGGCGTCGAGCGACGTCGGGGACTAGCGTCCAGTCCAGTGGCGTCCGACGGCGGTGGCCTTGAGGGCGAGCGGCGTCCAGCTGAAATCGGAGGACTGAGGAAGATACAGAGGACAGGAGGCTGGAGGCTGGACTTGGAGGCTTGGAGCGCCGAGCGGGGGGGGGTTCCTTTTGGAACCCTAACCGGTTCCCGGCCGGTTCGATTACGGTTCGCGGCGGTTCGGTTCCGGTGCGCCGGTTCCGGTTCCGATTCCGGAAAAATGGAACCGGGAACCGGAACCGGTCCTTTAAGAACCGAGAACCGGACCGAGGTTCTGGTTCCGGTTCTCGGTTCCCGGTTCTACCCGCTACCCGTGCTCACCCTAGTTGCAAGGGCTTCGAACTCCTGACCTTCCCCTCAAAGGTCAGGAGCCTACCCAGCAGAGCTATCATGGCCGGTAGTACAAGTCTGCATGACATTGCCACATGAGTTTATCTAGATTTTCAGTAAGATTGTCTTTCTGGATTTGTTCAATGATCTCCGGGCGATATTGCCAACTTTGTCAGTCTTTAACTTTCTTAATTTTGTAATTGTCATTGTGATGAGTAGTACGAAAGACATGCCTCATGATATACATGTTAATTTTTACCGGGGCTTTTGGTCTGGACAAAAAGTCAGCAAGCACATTTTTCTTTTCAGCAATGTGTTTGGTTTTCAAAATATTCTTTTGAAAACCATTCAACCCATCGAAGCAGTTGGGAATTTGGAATTTGTTTCTGTTTGAATTTGGTCATTTGAGGGAAAGATACCATATCCAACTCTGCTAGGAAGTGATGGCCAATGAGATGAAACTCAAACTTTTTTTATGCCTTTTTTCACCGCCAAGATTTCTTTGAAAGTAGAATGATAATACATTTTAGCTTGAGAAAATGTTCCACTTTTGTAAGCACATAATTGTCTCTTACCCTCCATTTCCTCAAATAGGATGGCGGCCCAATATTCATCACTAGCATTAGTCTGGAGAATTCTCTTTCCAGTTGATGGGATTTGTAACGGAGGAAGAGACTGCATAATCTCTTTAAGTTCAGCAATTGCAGTAGTTTGAAATTTTCTCCAAGGTGGGGGATTTTTTTTTAGCATTATCTGCAATGGGATTAGAAACTTTGCAAGATTTGGAACAAAATCTCTGAGATAATTAATTATCTCAAGAAACTGTTGAACTTGTTTTGTTGTAAAGTTTTCTTCAGGAAATTTCAACAATTCCTGAGCAATATGTGGCCCTGGATAGTATGTTCCTCTGTTAAGGTGCATACTAAGAAATTCAATCTATGTTTGGGCAATGTTAATCTTTCTTTGAGAAAGCATAATTCCATGCTTTTTCACAATTTCAGCGAACTGCTCGAGAAGTTGGCAGTATGACTGCTCATCTGTAGAGTAGGATATCATCAATGTATATTGCCGCACTTGAGAGGATCGGCTGAAATATCCGACGCATCGCCTTTTAGAAAAGAGATGGTGCAATCTTTAAACCAAAAGGAAGGACTTTCCATTGAAAATGTTGATTTGGGATACAAAACCCTGTCTTGGGTCTGTCTTCAGGGTGAATGCCTAATTGCCAAAATCCGGCTTTGAGATCAAATTTAAAATAAATTTGGGGCCTTGGATAGTCTAGCAAAAAGAGAGTTTCTGGAAGGTCGAGGGAATTTATTATCTTGAAAGAAAAGGTTAAGGGATTGGTAATTTCTCATTTTTTCTCGGTTTTGTTCTGCACGCTTGTTAACATAAAAGGCTTCACATGCCCATTGAAAATATGAGATCTCAATAAGGTCTTGTTGCAGCAGTTCTGAGCATTCCCATTGAGCCAAAATCAGATGTTTTGGATTCATTCCCATATAACTCGCCTTGGTTGGATTGATGTCTTCATTCTTTTTGAAAGAAAGGTGAATAAAGAATTCTAGATTCTTCCATAAAGGATGGGAACACTTTTGAGCGAACTCAGAATGAGATTCCGAACAGGATTCTAACAACTTTTGCATGATTGTATCCAATAGACTCATTTGGATGAAAAAAAAAAAGTCTCTGAATGTTGATAAATTCATAAAATTGATCTTTATAATTAAGACATTTTTCCCGGAATGATACGAAGTTAAGAAATTTGAGTCATAATGTCCTAACCAATTATCAAATCTTTGTTGGGGAGACTTGAGTAAAATATTTTTGTGGTTATAGAACACTGTGGAAAAAATTGGACGGTGATCGGAATGGTTCTGACATTTGTAGAGAATGTATCTCCTTAAGCAGAATTGCAGTATCAGATACAAGAAGTCCAATATTCTTTAGGAAGAACTTTAGTGTCTAAAATGGAAGAGGCAGCTCCGGTGTCTATAAAAGCAATGATAGTGATTGGCTTAGCAAACTTTGAAGTGAATATTTTCACAGGAAAATTGGGACAATGAGTTTAACTCGAAAATATGTCAGTGCTTTCTTCTGAAGAAGTCAAAGATATGTGGAAGATATCTTCGGGATTTGAATCTGAATCAGTTTCACTGGGAGTTTGGTAACAAGGAATGACACAAAGAGTTTGATCACATGGTTCTTCATCCGCAGAGAATAAAGATTCAATGTCATCATTTTGAAGAGAAATACTAGTTTCATTCTCTATATGATGTATCGAATGATTTTGACCTTTTTTCGCTTGAGGACAATTTTTGGCAAAGTGTCCTTTTTGGTTACAGATGAAGCATCTTCTTGATTTTCTGTGACCTGAGTGATCTTTTCTTTTCCGCAAGTATCTCCATTTTTTCTTTCTTCGGAAGTACTTAGAGCCATGTCTGGATTTGTTTATCCAGATTTTCTTAAAGTGCTTCTTCTTTCTGGAGGATTTTCCACAAGAACCATCACAGTCTTTCTTGGAGCATTTAATTTTTAGGTTCTGCCGAGAACAGGCTCTATCAAGTTCTCTGTTGTCGTTGACATAAGATTGGATCGTCTAGCATTTGATGCACAGTTCTTCGTGGTGCAGATGAATTTCTTGTTGAATTTCTTCCAAGGGAACATCTTGGATTCTTCTCTGTCTGGACAGAAAGGTTCTTTCTACTGTCTGAGATAATTCTTTGGGGATGGAGGTCAAGAAAACATGTTTCAAGTTTACATCAGCTTCGATTTGATAGAAGAGCTTAAGCATTTCTCGATAATGCTTATCAAGATGTTTTTTTTTAAGAGAACAACATCTTCTTTCAAAAAATTCTCTTCTTTTGAGTTCAATGAGATCAACGGGCTTTCCCACAAAGAAGTGATATAGAAGGGTAATGGCATGGCTAAAGTCTGGGAAAGCAAAAAATGCATTTGATCTTGTTCTATTAAAGATTGCCACCAAAGTTTGAGGCTACCTGTGAATCTTGTGACAAAGTTGAAAAAAACGTCATACTTGTCCTAGTTGGTAATAGCTTGGGTATTTAGCCAAGTATGAAATTCTTCAAGTCTTTCTGGCCATTTGTGGTAAGGTATGTCATCAATGGTGAAAAACTACTTTGATGAAGTGGACACACTTTGAGAATGACCATTTGGCTGAACAACTTCTGGTTCAGAAAGATTTGATTCCATATCATGATCTGGGGGATCGGCCATGAATATTGATGAAGTTACCGATGCTATAGGGAAGGAATCAATGGTAGGGATTGAAAATGATGATGAGGATGAAAGACATACTGAATCTAATTCAGTATAAAAAATATTTGGAAAAGCCGGTTCTGCTGGAAACAAAATTTGATATGTTGGAATAACATGATCAATTTGGGGTGGAGACTGTGGTATAATAGGATCAGGATCAGGCTGTGGTTCCTGATTACCCAAGTCTCTTAAAAAGGATTCCAACGGGTTTGACAACATCATTTGATTAGATTCCCTTATGATAAGAGAGGATTTTTCGGGCATCTTTTCTTTACTCTTTTCTTTCCTTATGCGATCAAGTTCTCTGAGGCGATTCCTCATTTCAACCACATCTGTCTTGTCTTGTCTTGTCTAATAGGTGTGTTCGTAATAGTAGCAAAGACAAACTTTTGAGGTGGTGGAGGAGGGAGGGGATCTGCTCGTAGAGTAGTTGGAAATTGATTGAGCCTTCCTTTTTCAAGGATCTAGATTTGCCTTTTAAGCTTTTCTATTTCTGCTCTAGGACTTTCAAGATAATGATAGCCTAGATTTTGTCCAGATTCTAAGGCATGAAGCCTCTTTTGGAAATCTGAAAGCATCTTTTTAGTGGTTTCATCATACCTTCGGAAATCTTGCTGCACATGCCCAATCTTAGAATCAATCGCTTGAAAAGCATTGTTGTGTGCTAAGAAGGTCTTTGATTGCCAATTTAAGACAACTTCAGTAACGGGAGTTCTTTTTTGTCTTCCATGCTCATCCACATCAGTTGGGGTAGGTATCTTAGGAACATGTCTATATCTGCCTTGTGGATCAATAAACTCTTTTGAGGCAGGAAAAGAGAGTTTAGAATTTTCCCAAACAAGAGGAGGAAAGTCTGTTTCTTGGAACATGGCAATGGAAGAACTAGGTGATGTTTTTGGTGGAACTTCGAGTGGGTATGAATGTTTCTTGCCCATTTTACAATTGGTTTATAAAATGGGGAAATGGCTGGTTTTTTCTGAGGAGGAGATGGAGGAGGTGATTGTGGTGGATCTGGTGATACTGAAGAGGAAGCAGTGAACTCTGGTGGTGGTGTTGGTGCATATGAAACCAAGAAATGAAATTTATCATACTCACAAAGAGTATCAACAAAGGGATCTCCATTCAGGTGCCTTTGGTATACATGGTTTTTTGGCTTTTTTCTTCGAGGCGGAGATTTTGCAAATGGATTTACCTCATAAGGAGAATGTATACAATAAGAACATTGGCAGAAAGGGTCCAAAAAACAATGGCCATATTGGTCTTTGTAGTAATGGACAGGATGTCCATTACTGTTAAAGTGTCGAACAAGCTTTTTGGATTTGGTTTGGAAATAGACTCAGGAACACATTGTTCAATCATAAAAAGAGTCTAGAAAATGGAAGGACTTTCTTCTTTTTCTTTGCCAAATTTGATGGAAACAGTTCCATCCTTCTTTCTGACGAACTCATAATCTAATGACTAGAAAGGCTTGTTGCGTTGGTGAAGCTTTTCGTAGTTGGTAATCCACGTCTCTGGAAGGAGCGTGACCAACTTCTCTTTTGGGATTTGTCTAGGGACATGAATGCACGATGCTTGATCATTTTGCATGGAAATGAACAAAGCATCTTCATTTCCATTGTGGAAATTTAAATCAAGCGCATGGTTCTACACTTTATGGACCATTTGGTAATGTAAAGTTGCTGCTATAGAATCAGCAGTCTGAGGTGCCCCAGTGAGCTGGATCTGGACTTTTAGAAAAGAAAGTAATTTGGGGTCTGAAAGGGCAATGTTGAAATTTGGATACAGTGTTACAAAGATTGTTCCAGCATTTAAAGTGGTCTGAACAGTGCCTATGCAAGCATGCTAGTATTCTAAAAACCTGGTATCTAACAACGCAATTCTTGCCATTACTGGCAAACTTTTTTGGCCGTGAAAAGTAAGAGCAAGTCGAACAGCTCCATAATGAACATGGGAATATCCCTGCTAGATCCATTGTCGGGGAAACTCTGTAAGGATTTGAAGAGTGACAAAGTACTCCTTTTCAATGGCAAGAATGAGGTGCTAGTCGAACTTGGATGACTGAACATATTCCTTTACTTCCTTTGGAGTCTGGCGAATGAGTTGGCAAATAGAACGGATGGGTGAAAATGATGAAGCGGGTTTAGCAAAAGCGGAATAGGGGTTCATAAAAGGGAGTTGGGTTTCAGAGATTTTAGTTTTGCCATTAAGAGAGGCTTCATATAGATAGTCTATCTTAGAAGCATTTGAAATACGGAAATCTAAAGGGGTTGAGGATGATGGGGTTGTAGTGCCAGAAATAGGTGCTTCGAGAATTTCTGGTTCTATAGACATGGTGTACAGAGATCTTCTCAGTACTGGATTTACCTACTAAGCGCATGGAATGAATATCATTATAAACGAAACCGTGACTCTGATACCATTGAATGAACCTTTAGTTCAGAGTCTAGAAACACTCGGATACAATATTGAATTTGGATCTTTTTTTGAGAAAATAACTCAACCTCAAGCCTTTATTTATAATTTTCCCTAATAATTATTATAAGCCTTAATTTCCTTTAAAAACCCTTCAATTAGGTCCAACCTCAATTCTACCTCAATTTTTTTCAACTAAAAACAATAACTTTCAATCTAATCCCAAATCTTCTCCATGTCCAAACTCTGCAACTGATTTCTTTAAAATTATTAACATCAAGAGGATGGTGTTGTTGTTTCATACGATGGTGTCATTGAAGTCGTTGATTGTGATAATGAATGGTAAGTTTGAAATAACCACTGACGATTTTTGGATGTAGAGCAAATTGAGGCTATAATGAAAGTCTGTGATTTTTTTAAATAAAGAAAAGTTTAAAACAAAATTAGGATTGAATCTAAAGTTTGGTTTTTTTAAAAGACTAAGTGATTATTGTTGTTAGCGTAATTAAATATTAAATTATGCATTTATCTAATAGTTTAAGTTTTTTGAATAATTGATTGTGATCCCACAAAATCTAATATAGTGTTGAGCTAGAGGTCCTAAGTTCAAATTTCTTCAGGCTCCATTTACTTCTTCAATTAAATATGTCAACGCTTGTGTTAGTAAAAAAAAACTAGACTAAGCATGAGGGAAAGTGTTAACGTAATTAAATATTAAATTACGTCTTCATCTAATAGCCCAAATTTTAAGAAAAGTTGATTATGGTGCCATAAAATCTAATAATTGTTGTTATTACTATTGATGTCGGTAATATTATGATCATTTGACCGGGAACACGTTAGAAGCAAACGTTTCGATAGCGTGAACAAGCGATGAGCCCAATTCCCCCAAAAAAGAAAATAAAAGAAAGGAAATCTCCGTCGTCACCATTGGGTCGTCACCATTGGAGGCACAGGTGACAGATCTCCGTCGTCACCATTGGGTCGTCACCATTGGAGGCACAGGTGACAGATGACCCTTATTGGGTCCGAAATTTCAAGCACATCCGCTGTTGGCTCTAATGGGGGTAACTACTCTAGATGAGTACCTTCGAGGAAACAACCATCATAGATTGAAACTCGATCGACGCGTCATGTAATTGTATATTCTGCACCTTAGGATTCTATCCACCGCCCGCTTTGCAATTCTTCTCGGTGGGTCCTCCTTTCTACGTCGCCGCAATCGTGGAAAGAAACGACGTTGGACATCCTTCCCCGGCCGCTTTTACATTGACCCTTTCGCGCTAATTTGTAGCTTCTTTCCAGTTCTTAATCTTGACACTGATGCCGGCGCGACTAATTTCCGGATGAGCGGCCGCAATTACTTAACCGACCACTACTTCGAAGGAAGACCGTATAAAAAAGCTTCATCCACTCTCAATTTTCAGACCGAAATACCAGAGGGTGCTCTCTGGTTAGGAAACCCAACTTCACCCGGTCGTATGCAGAACAAAGAACAAGCCAGTCATGCAGCAACCTGCGTCCTCCATTCCCGTGATCGAACAAGAGACCCACCGTCACCGTTCTCGTTGGTGTCGCAAGGTGATCCAACCGTGCCTCGTGGCTGCGGTGTTGTCTCTCTGCTTCCCCATCGTCATCTTCCTAGCCATCCCCGCCACCATGTCCCCAACGTTCTCCCTCGACCCCGCCTCATCGCTCCCTTCCTTCAACGTCTCCGACTCTCACGTCACCGCCGAATGGACCCTCGTCTTCTCCATTGAGAACCCGAGCAAGCTTATCCCAGTCAAGTACTCCCACATGAAAGCCACCATTGTCCTGGACTCCATTCCTTTGGCTCACGCCAAGATCAGTCCTTTCACCCAAAAAGCCGCGAGCCACACGAATGTTCGAGCTCATTTTCACTCCGACTTGCCCAGGGCTAACGAGTTCTCTGTTAAGAGTCTCGTGTTGGGTTTGGAGCACGGTGAAGTGAGCGTCGACGTTGTCTTGAGCTCTGGTCGGAGGCTTGGCTTAGGCGCATGTTGGGTTCCTATGTTTGACATATCCGTGACATGTAACGACCTGATATTTACAGCTGAATCCGACGGTGGTGGCCTAACGTTGCTCGTTGGCAGCAGCTATTGCGTTCTCGGTTTCTTCGGTTATATCTAAATGCTGAAGTTCAGGCTTATAGTTTTCTTTTTCTTTTTTACTTGTTGGTTTAAGCAATTAGGTGGTGTCTAAGCCGTCTGTTTTTGCGATGACCACAAGGCGTGAGGAGCAAACTATCTTGCCATTTGAGCCAAACACCACCATCTTAGCGTTTGTGCTAATAATTTAGTGTTCCGCACGAGGAAATAACTCAATTATGTTAGCTATTTTGTATATGATGATTGTTGTTTCCTTATATCTGATTAATCATGTATATATAAGAAATTACGGATTGCAATACCCGAGTTTTCATACAATACAAGAATAGTAGCAGCCGAATTTTGAACTAGCAATGGATGCATAAATTTAAAAGGTCGTGGACCCTCCGTATCAGGAGTAACTTGTCCCAAAATGACTGAAAATGCCTCCATCTTTTGAGTAGTTGTCAAAGCGAAGAGGTGTTCCTAAGGGGTCAAAGTGGACAATGGCTTAATTTGAGAAATTTCATCTATAAACCCACCCAAGATTATAAGATCCAATATCGGACTCAATTTATCAGAAAGTAACTAACTTGTTCATAGAGATCACATTTGCCAAACGTCACCTACACCAGTTCATTCTCTCCCATCAATTTGGCTCCACTTATCCTATGTCTTAGTATGGGCTTGTTCGTTAAATTTTAAAAGATATTATGTTCACAATAAGAACCAGTTTAGCGCGACTCAAATAGTGGAAAAATGGACGCTTTGGTTTTGTAATTTTTTATTTTAATTGTAAATTAACGTATTGGTTAATAGTCCCTAATACCAAAAAGTAAATGAGTAATTAACTTGTAAAGTAGGTGACCAAGCGATCTCACTTGCATATAAAGTCAGATCATTAAAATCGATCGAGGCGTCCATGGGAACACGGTCAAGAACCCGTGCGACATCCCCAAGAGAGCGGGTGCAGCGATCCCGTCCATCTTGGCGGCAGGTGGTCCCGGATTCCTAACTACCAACGGAAAATCGACGCGTAGGGGGATCCAGCGCATTCGATGTCATCGCCTTTCCGAGGTGGGGCCCCCCACCAGCCCACCAGGGCAAGCGGCCTCTATGCTGAAGACGGGTAATAACATATATAATCTCTAAATTTTAACTAAATATGCAATGCGCTTCTTCAATTAAAATTTAAATCAATATATAATATTATTCCTGAATTTTTAATTTATTTAATATGGTCCAAAATTATTTTGTGTATGTTAGATTTTTTATACATATTCAATTTAGTCCTTAGACAATATAAAAATGTTCAATATTGTCCTTAACATTTAACATTTTCATATAGTTAATAACCAAATTGAATATATATAAAAAATCCAAAGATCATGATGAACAAATTAAAATTTCAAGAGAACATTGGATTAAAGTTTAGGGACTATACTAAACAATTTTAAAGTTTATGAACCATATTATATATTTGACCAAAATTTATATAACGTTTGTGTTATTTACCCTTATTATTATGGTAGAGCTATTTCCATTTACTATATGAAGCTATCTCCGTTTACATTATGATAAATACACCCCCTAAAAAGATAAAGCTGCCCTCAATATTTAATCACAACTTAAGTGGGAATTTCAAATTTATCTACTTTCCTTCCCCCTTTTTTTTTGTATTTCTGTTTAAAATTTAGTTGTCAAAACCAAGCATTTCTCATTTTTTTTTATATTTTTTTTTATTATGTGTATCAGTGTACCGCATGTATATTAAGTACTACGTTTTATTTTTCCTTTTGAGATTTCACCTCCGAAGAACTAAGTTTCATTAAAAAGATAAATTTTGAGAAATCTAATTTTTTCTATGTTGTTGAGCAAAGTTATATATTTTTTTAAGTAGAACTTAGAAAATTTTTTAGCATAGACCTTTTTTTTAACAAGATCATATGTTTATAAACTTCTACTTTTGTTATGCATATTATCATCAAACTTTTTCTATCTTTATATTTTTGCATAAACACTCCATCGATGACAATTTTTATCAATCCAAAATGAAAAGATTTCATCGTCATTAAAAAATTAGGAAAACCATTTGTGACATCCAAATTTTCGGGTTTTAATTTCGACTGGATAAATAGGGTCGTTCTCGTTTAGTCGAAGCCAGAGATTGTGAAATTGGGATGCAAGTACGCCACGGTGGTAAGGAAAAATACAAATTTGATTGATGAGATGTTGAATGAATTAATGGAGGTCAATTTGATTTAATTCAAGTGGGATTAAGATTCAATTTGAAGAGAATTAAGTAGAATTGAAGAAATTGTTGCACAAAGAATTGGACCCCGGCGGAAATTGAATTAGACCCATTTGAGAATTGTTGTGGGAGATTTGAAGTTAGTGGAATGTGAGGACAACTTATGTCATGGTTGAGGCCAAAGCAAATGGGGTGTTGACAAGTGTCGAATGCTGATTGGTCCCCAAAAGCACCTCTCACTTCAATCTTCATCTTCTTCCTTGGGACTTGGAGAGAGGGGGAGGGGGAACGGCCAGACCAGCAGCTCGCCGGCCCCGATGCCTCCCGTCGCCGGCCGTCCGCACCCGCCGTCGCCGTCCCGCCTTGGCCGCACGCCCTCCGTCTTCCTCCTTCCTCTCCCGTCGCCCTCTCTCTTCCATGGTTGTACGAAGGTCAAAGAAATTTCAGAGAAGAAGAAGCTGGAACAGCCATGGCCGTCCACTCCCGCCCGCACGCCGTCGTCCCCGCCGCCGCTCGGCCGCCGCGTCGCACGCCCGCGACGCCCGCCCGCGCGCCCGCAGCTCGCCGCGAGCTCCGCCAGCCGTCGTCGCTCGCGCCTGGCGTTCTCCCAGCCGCGCGACCCAGCCCGTTCCGCCCTGTCCAGCCAGCTTCGGCCACCGCCCAGCACCGCCGGACCTCCCCGGCGTCCCCCTCGCCCTCCGCCGGCCTCTCCTCGCCGCCCTAGCCGCCGGAGCAGCTTCGTTTGGCCACGAACAGTGGCTGGAAAAATGGGTTTCCAGCCCTGTTCAAGGCCCGTTTTGGGCCGTTTCCGGGCCCCGAACCCGAGCCATGCTTTGGGAAGAATTGTTCCTCGCGTCGTCCCCGTCGTTTTGGTCCGCTCGGTTCGCTAATCCGGTGAGTTTACCTCACTAAATCCTAATTAGAAGGTTAATGATGCTTTATGGGTGTTTAGTTTATGTTAAGTGTATTTAGGTGGTTAGTTTAGTTTATTTAATTGTGAATTAGATTAAGATGTTTGTTTAATTTTAAAGTATGTTTAATTAAAGGTTAAGAGAGTTTATTTAATAATAAACCTTGATGGGACATAATAGGGTTTTAATTTTGAATTATTTAATTGCTTCGAAATTCTGGAACTTTATAATATTATATTAATTCCGAAATTATTAAAATATTATTTTAAAATAAAAAAAAACGGAAAAATTGTTTTTGAGCCGGTTGCTCAGAATTTCGTGCCGATCGCTTTGTGTAATCGGATTTTGAAATTGATGATTGGATATTATAAATTGAGCGTGGATTGTGAAAGATAGGGATATTATTATTTAATTAATTTTGGAAATAAATTTAATTATTAAATAAATTCCGAAAATTATGTTGGGACCCTAAATTCTCAGAATTTCGTGTTGATCGTTCTTTGTGTATTCAGATTATGAATTTGATTATTTGATATTGCAAATTGAGTGATGATTTGTGCAATTGATTATTGAATTGTTGTGTGCTAATTGAAAGACTCGGGTCACAGTGGTGGCTAGGCCAACTGGATCCTTATTCTGCTAGAAATGCCGTCAAGAGAGTGACGTGGCTTGGTCGCAGTAGTGGCGGGACCGACTTGGACCTTTATTATTCTAGAAATCTTTGTCGATAGAACGACGTGGCTTGGTCACGTAGTGGCGGGACCGACTGAACCTTTATTATTCTAGAAATCTTTGTCGATAGAACGACGTGGCTTAGTCACGGTAGTGGCGGGACCGATTTGGACCTTTATTATTCTAGAAATGCTGTCGATAGAACGACGTGGCTTGGTCACGAGTAGTGGCGGGACCGATTTGGACCTTTATTATTCTAGAAATGCTGTCGATAGAACGACGTGGCTTGGTCACGTAGTGGCGGGACCGACTGGACCTTTATTATTCTAGAAATGCTGTCGATAGAACGACGTGGCTTGGTTGCAGTAGTGGCGAGGCCGACTGGACCTTTATTCTCCTAAAAACGCCGTAATGCTAGTAGATAGCCGACCTGCGTGTAGGTTGTGCCCTTGTGTGGCAGTGGATAACGATGACATGGAATGCTTGTTGTGATTGTGAAGTTAAGTGAAATTAATTGTGTTCTGATGGCTTACCTTCTTATCATTATTAGTGCTTGAGGGATATGAATTGTACTAACCTGTAGGAAGGCAAGAATGCGAGGTAAGCATCTGTGTGATGTGGTTAGGCCACCCGAGGCATATTTTCTTTCTAATAGGAGTTTAGGGGGTTGAACTTGCTGAGACATTGTCTCATCCCAGTTTGGGGAATCAAAATTTCAGGTCCCTGGTGGATGGAGCGGCTAGATAGCTTTGGTTGGCATTCCGGAGTTGCAGAGGCGAAGTCATAAGAATTGGAGAGCGTGTCCGACTTGTAGGTCGTAGGACAGTTCCTTTTTAAGAGCCAGTCTTTTGTAGATTGTTGGCCGTAGACCTCTGTTTGTAATTATGTTGAATTATGAAAGTGTTATGTTGCGATTTTGCTTCCCGCTTTTTCTATTCCGTATTTAATTGTCAGGGGTTTTATAATACGTTCCGCTTGCGCAAGAATAAATGAATGGGGTCGGCGACACTACCTAGGAATGTCGCATTTACAGGACCATGGCGGGTTGTTCACGTGTCTCGGGGTTCGGGGCGTGACACCATCTGCGAGTATGTATAACCGGGATCAAGAAGGGTATTAGATCATCAAAAATTGTGTACGAGATTTCGTATCAAATTAAAAAATAAAGGCGCTGCACATTGGAAATTAACAGGATGAACCAAATACATTCAAATAATAGAGATAACGACCATCCAGATACAACAAAATTACCAATAAGTATGCTCCCCCTCTTCTGTGGCAACTTCCTCATTTCAAATCATGAAATCATGCTACATTGTCCGCTTCGGGAACTCACCGATCTAGCGCAGGATGTTGCATAAAAAGCTACAGAGCTTAATATCAGACGTAAACACCACAAGAGAGGAGTAAGAACAATGACCCAAAACCCTGCATTATCGCAAAAGCATGTTATCATGAATAAATTCATGTGAATTTTTGTGCATTAACAGATCCAGTGGTTTACTCTTATTATCATCCTAGTCAATCTTTGTGATTTGCAATCAAATGAACCAACCCTTTAATCCAATAAGGAAAAAAAAAGGATGGCTCACTTGAGTGTCCAAAGAAAATCCATTGACGCAAGGATCACAAAAGAAGATGACATGACGGCTATTTTAGTGTCAATAACTGAAGTTCAGGACTATGATTTTGAATAGCACATGAGAACTCTTATGCAATTTAAGACCATAGATGAAGTGAAATACCAGGAAGATGGATGCCACGGCTCCTGTAAAAAGCTCCTTGGCTAGGCTACGATTTTGCCTAGAAGAGTTCACTTCATAGCTTGAAACACAAGAAAGCATGTTTTAAAACTGTATAATGATCAACAACAAGAAAGTTTCTGGCATAGACCGATCCAATTACTGGGTATTTGTGATGATGCAGCAAATACCTATGCTTGAAGTTCAGCAAATTACTGTGTACTCTTGCTAGAAAATGTAGAGATGGCCAGACATTCCACATAGAAAATTTCAAATTTAGAAAACTTCCAGTAAGAACCATGCAACACAGACTCTCCTCATAATCATGGAATCTTCATTTTGTGCAGGAGCAAAAACAGCTACACCATTGGCCATTGAAATCGCAATGACTAGTTCGATCGAAGCCCATGTCAAATAACCTTAAAACCAAGAACATTTGGGAATTTATAACCAGGCTTTGTACCAAATATGCACCAGCTCTTATTGAAGGGACCTTCTCGCAAGTTCACGACAATATCAGATACCAATTCGCCTCCACTACCATGAAGGAACCGGATAGGATATGTTTGTTCACTTTCTGCTCAATTCACATTAAGGGACTTTCTCACACTCATATCTAACTCATATCTAAGTACATTTAAAGGGCGTTTTCTAAGCCTTCTAATAAAAAGAAAAAAAACACCACCACAGTTAACCCATGAATGATGCTTGAGGCTCAGGATAACTAGCCTTTTTTGTTCAACTTCTGAAAGAATGCTGTCACTAACAAAGACTGTAAATGCGGAAGATGTAGGCGTCTGGTAACTATTGCCAAGTTAGACAATAGAATTGATGTAAAATTGCAATTTGCATGAAGGAATCTTTATAGTATTTTATACATGAAACAAAAGCCATCCATTTCAGATCCATGGAAACCGAAAATAGCGACTCATTCTTTTCCCTTTCTAGGAAAAGGAAAGAAACACCAGTTCCGATCACGAACTCAAAAGTAATAATCATTTGACTGATCTTTAAAAGCCGCAATTAGTTTGACTCGTAAAAGACCAACCGGCATTCCGATTCACCTCTCTTCCCAGAGAATGCCTTAATGCTATCACCTGATTGCTTCAAGAAAACTAGCCAACAAGATCGATATCGTCGACCTTTGCTGGAGAAAAGATCGGCTCGAAGATTAAGCACCGTGAGTGCCACTTCCCCAGACGTGCAAGTAAATGGAGGCTCTCTTGCAGATATCAAAAGGCCCCTCTTCCTAGAATTTTATGTCCCAGATTAGAGTATCAAAATTGCTCCTCCAGAAAAAGGGCATATGGCAAAACCCTCATCGCCTTCAACCAACCCGATATGCCATCATCCGGTCATTAATATCATCAACTCAAGAAAACACTTAGACGCATAAAAAGCGTAATCATTTGATCCGAACAGCATAGAGCTCAATACAAGTACGCCCGAAAGAAAAGATAGGAAAAAAACCCTTTTCTGCGAGAGGGCTTTGGGATCAGATGGGAGCTTACATGAAGAAAGAAGCCGTGATGACGAGTCCGATAGCGAGCATGAACACGGACAGTGTCGGGTACCACGAGATCGGCACTGGACCGGTAACCGTTTTTGGAGCCTTCATTGTATAAATATATAAACAGAAAAGGAAAGCAGAGATGAGTACAAGAAAATTCGGAAACGAGAATGACGGTGATTCGTTGGCAGAACGAGTGGGAATTTAGAGATTGAACTTGAAGGGTCCATTCTTGGACTTTACCATGGCGATTGAGAGTAATCTCTCCGCTGGTGAAGAAGGAGACACCGCCGTTCTCGAACTTGGTGATCAGCGAGTTAAAAAGTTCTATTAATAATTAATATTAGGTTTAATATTCTCTAAAAAAAAAAAAAAAAAACTTGACTTTAGGTCCAATCTAGATTTTATCTTGACTTTTTTTTTTATCTAAAAAAAAAATCATTAACTTTCACTCTAATATCAAATCTACCTAGCATCCAAAATCTGGGACTAATTTCTTTATAATTATCAACATCAAGAGGTGGTTGTTGTTGTCGTTTTATATAAAGGTTAGGGTGTTAATGAAATCACCGACTACGATAATAATTTATTATTTTGAAGAAATGATGATTTTTGGATGCAAGAAAAATTTGAGATCATAGTGAAAATTTGTAATAGTTTATTATTGTTATTATTATCATCATTGTAATTGTCATTTTCGTTTGACTGGGGAACAAGTTAGAAGTTAGATATAAGTGCGGCTTCCCGGCCAAACATTTTGGATAATGTGAACAAGTAAGGAACTCAATTCTCCAAAAAAGAAAAGAAATCTCGATAGTCGCCGACACATATGACCCTTCAAATTTGAAGCACATTCTCCATCGCCTCCAATGGCGTAGCTCCTCTCTAGATGAGTTACCTTCGAGGAAACACCATAGATTAAGACTCGATCGGCGCCATGCATCACGCATCATAGATGCTGCATCTAGGAAATTTATCCGACACCTGCTTTCCAAATCTTCTTGGTGGGCCTTCCTTTCTCCGTCGGCAGCCGCAATTGCGGAAGAAACGACATTGTATATTCTTCCCCAGCCGCATTCTTTGGCCTTACGCTGCTAATTTTTAAGCTTCTTTCCGGTTTCCCGATCTTGACACCGATGTTGGCATGTCTAACTTTCGGATGGGCAGCCGCGAGGACTCGGCCGACACCTACTCCGAAAGGAAAACCATATAAAAAGCTTCCCTCACTCTCGAATATCAGACCCAAAAACCAGAGGGTTCTCCCAGGTTAGGAACGCAACTGGACCCTGTTCGTCTGCAGAACGAGGTACAAAGCCAGCCATGCAGCAAACCGCGTCCTCCCTTCCCGGGATCGAAGCAAGAGGCCCACGACCACCGTTCTTGCTGGTGCCGCAAGGTGATCCAATTGTGCCTCGTGACTGCGGGAGTCTCTCTCTGCTTCCCCATCATCATCTTCCTAGCCATCCCCGCCACCATGTCCCCGACGTTCTCCCTTGACCCAGCCTCGTCTCTCTCTTCCTTCAATGTCTCCAGCTCTCATGTCACCGCCGAATGGACCCTCGTCTTCTCCGTCGAAAACCCAAGCAAACTCATCCCAGTGAAGTACTCCCACACGAAGGTCACCATTTACTTGGGCTCCTCTCCTTTGGCCCACACCTAGTTCAGTCCCTTCATTCAAAAAGCCGCAAGCCACACAACTGTTCGAGCTCATTTTCACTCCGACTCGCCCAAGGCAAACGAGTTCTCTATTAAGAGTCTCATGTCAGGTTTGGAGTGTGGTGAAGTGAGGGTCAAGGTCATCTTTGAAAATGCTAATACGAGCATTTAGAGGAAGGTGAATAGCTATTAAAAAAAATGATAAATACAATAAACCTTTTGATTCATTGCTAATTTAATCTCAAACATTTTATAGGTATTAATTTAATCCTAAAATTTTAATTTGGTGTCAATTTAGTCATAAACTTTTTAATTTAGTACCAATTCAATTCTTCCAACTAATTTTGGCCGAATATTGCTGACATGAACGCTAATCAATTGACATGACATGACCGGTATTGACATTGGTAACTTTTAATAATATTTTGATTTTTTTTCAATTTATTTATAAATTTATTTCTTTTCTTTCTTTTCACTTCTTTTGTTTTTTCTTTTTTTCCCCCTCCTCCTTCCTCCAGCCGGTCACCAACTGGATGACTAGCTAGAGGCGAGGTCCAACGAGGTCAAGGTCAACCTCACCGACCTTTGGCGAGCCTCACTAACCACTAGCGAGGCTCGAGTTCTCACCAACGACTACAAGGATGGCTTCGTGTTGGCAAGTGAGGCTCATCCACACTAGATCTTGTAAGGATTAGGCCTCGCCTAACCACTGGCGAGGGCTCGAGCCCTCACAAGAGTGACCTCGTGGCCTCTGACAAGGGCTCGAGCTTCACCAGAGGCTGGGTGAGGCTCGACCTCGGCGAATATGGGGAGGTCAGGCCTCACACTGCCTCACCTACCCAACGTGAGGCTGCCCTCGCCACTATTGGGGAGGGCTCAAGCCTCGCCAATGGCCAACGAGGCTTGCTAGAGGTTGGCGACTAGCTAGAGGAAGGAGAAGGGAATAAAAAAGAAAAAAAAAAAAGAAAAAGAAAATTAATTAATTAATTAATACTTAATTCAAAAAAATTATTAAAATATTATTGAAAGTTATCTATGTCAACACTGGCCATAGCACGTCAGCCAACCGGCGTCCACATTAGTAATATCAAACCAAAATTTGCCGAAAGAACTGAATTAGCATTAGATCAAAAAGTTTAGAACTAAAGTAGCACCAAATCAACAACTTTAGCACTGAATTGGCACTAATAAAATATTTTTGACTAAAATGACACCAAGTCAAAACGTTTAAGTTTGAATTCGCACCAATAAAAGGTTTAGGATTAAATTGGTATAAATACAAAATGTATAGGGCTCTTTTGACACTTTTCCCTTAATTGTTGGAATAGTTGGCATTTGGAAAAGAGTTTATAATTTCACATAACAATAAGTTAATTCAACTCTTTGGAACCTCCACCAATAAATATTCATAAACTATTGTGAGGTTGATACTTTTCACACAATCAAATAAAAACTGGGCACATAATAATCGGCAATTTTATACAAGAGCCAATGAATTTAACACCATGGTACCCCTAAAATCCAAAAAAAAAAAAAAAAAGAGCATTGGTAGATTATTGAAACAGTTTGTTATACTTGGTAATATTGAATTAGATTACTCACTCGAACTCATTGATAATATTCACAAGCACATGAAAAATGATGGGAATAGTTTTCAAAACAACCGAAATACAAGGTGGTAAGTGAATTGAACTCATCGTTTGTATCATCAAAATTAGTTAGTAACTCAATCAGATAAAAATTGCTCAAACACCCGAATTACAATTGGAAATTTTGTCTAAAAATTTAGTGAATTTGGCACGCCAGTAAACTTCAAAAGTACATTTTAGAAAACTATGACAATAATTGACAATTCCGAAATAATCATATAAATGTCGGCAAGTTACTGAAATGATATTTTCTACAATAGGATTAATTGGCAACTAAATGGGAGAAAAATCGGTTAATTATTCATTAAAAAAGTCGGTAACGTTAAAGCGTGGGAAAGCTATAAAAATAAACATTGGTAATTTTTGAAGCAATTGGTAACATTCGAAGTGCAAATAAAATACCTGTCGGTAACAAAAATGAGTTACAAACTAAACAAGTTACTTGCACAAAATTGTGTGTTCAATATTTTATATGAAAATTGTCCAAAAAAAATCATAAACCTATCATATTTGTGTCAATTTAATCCTAAACATTTTGACCTACCACCAATTTAATCCTAAGCCCTTTTAACATGGCTCCAATTCAGTCTTTCTGGCTAATTTTGACCAGATATTGCTAACGTGGACACTAATCAGCCACTGATGTACACAACTTTTTAATAATATATTAATATTTTCCGAATTATTAGATTATTTATTTATTTATTTATTTCTCTCTTTTTTTTTTTCTCTCTTCCTCTTCCTCCAACTAGTCCCTGAACCTCAGTAACCAGCTAGGAAAAGGAGAAAGAGGAAGAAAAACAAAAAATTTTAAAATTTTAAAAAAATTAAAATATTATTAAATGTTGTCAATGTTAACATCGGTCATACCATGTAAGTTGACCGACATCCGTGTTAGTAATATCCAGTCTAAATTAGCTAAAATGACTAAATTGGCACTATAACAAAAGATTTAGAACTAAATTAACATTAATAAAAGGTTTATAAATTTTCTGACACTTTAAACTAGAGATGTACCATGATTGAGCAATGTATCAAATCTAAAAACTAAGACCATGCAAGTAATATATTTCAAAAAATCATAGTCGAATCTCAGTAACGAGATGACAGGAGCACTTAAAGTTTGTCTTCTCCGAAATCGACAGAGAGGCGCAATTGGCAGCTAGAAAAGACCGATGAAGAAAGTATGCCATTTTCTCTTTTCTGCTTAGACAACGAAGAAGCATGCATCAAACTTTAAAATCGTGGTGCGCATGGGGAAGGTGGAAGCTGCTTCTGTTTGCCACTTATTAATTATATAATTCGAACTAAGAATTGCTGGAGCATTCAGGTCTGCTCGTATCAGATGTTTAGACCAAAAGATAAAATCAATGCATGAAAGCAGAGCATAGGACCGACGTGCCAAATATATAAATGAGTCACTTCGTGGAAATGACAAACTTTCGATTTTTCTAATGTCCCAATGAGTCACTTCCCACGAAGTTTCTGCAGTAGTTTATCTTTTTGGTTACGCAGATGTATGCACGAAATAATCTGATGATTTCTAGGGTTCTTCAGTGAAACACGCCTGAAGGACGAACGTGGTGGAGAAGACGGCAAGTGATGAGCAGTTGAATGGATGACAAAGAGTTTGATGGACGAAAGAAGCTTGAATTATATGGACAAGAACTTGGAATTGTCAGTATATGTAGGAGTTCAAACTCTAGCAATTGTTCAATCTGCTGTTAAGGATAATCATCGTCATATTGCAGTTGAAATGGTGCAATAATTTGGTTCGTATTTCGATACGGATCGGTGGTAGATCGACGTGGTATTGTTTGCAGCCTAAATGCCAAAAAAGTCATAAACTTATTATATTTTTGTCAATTCAAGTATATACATTTTTTATTATGCTAATTGAATCATAAACATTTTCACGTTTTACTAATTAAGTCTATCCAATCAATTTTTTTTTCCTGAAAATCACTGATGTGGATGCCTGCTATCCTACAAACTAGCATTAATATAGATAATTTTTAATAATTTTTTAATAATTTTTTGAATTGTTTATTCATTTTTCTTGTTTTCTTTACTTTTCTTTTCCTTCCCTTCTTCCTTCATTCAGTAACCAAGGTCATCTTTGCGGGCCTCTCGTAAAACTTGCCCCCACCGGCCACGGGTGAGCTTGCCCTCAACAAGTTCCAACCTCACCCAACCATGGCAAGGTTGACCTTGCCACGCCCCTAGTGACCCTAGTGAGGCTCAATTGTCTCTAGGGGCAAGGTCAATGATGGCAAGGTTAACCTTCTCTAGTGGCCAGTTGCCCAGGACCCAATAGTTGGCTAAAGGAAGAAGGAAATAAAAAAAAAATTAAAAAAAAAATTAAAAATTCAGAAAAATTTAAATAACATATAAAAAATTGCACATGTCAGCGTTGAACGTGCCACGTAGGACAATAGGTGATGACTAGACCACCAAATTAGTGGTTTCCAGCCAAAATTGACCATCAATTGGCAAATCTTTAAAATGTTTATAAATAAATTGGTAAATCATCAAAATGTTTAGGATTAAATTAGTACAATTAGAAAGTTTATAACACCGCACAATATGTTCAGAATTTTTTGGACAATTTTCGTAGAGTTTGCATCAAGTGATCCAATATGCTATTTCAATTCGAGAGGATTAGCCCCATGTATTTTTATATATCGGTGAAATAACCTATTTACCGATATATATACACACACATTTATGACGTAATTTTCCTTGGAGTGCATTTGGCTTCGTAAAAACCCAGTTACGTCATCCCGGGTCTTAAGCCAGCAAAGCATGACGAAGAAGCATTCATATGAGTGGCTCGAACACAAGCATCGCATCCTCCGAGAATCTCATGGCCACGAAATAAAGGTAAACCCACCATTGTAATCTTTGCGAAAGGACAAGTGCCGCCTTCTTTTGTAGTATAGAAACCCACTTATCATTCAATTAATATCAGTTAAATATGGCTTTAAATCCTAGCTAGCTTAGCATTAAGGAGCGATTGTGCCCACATGTTGCGCTAAGCGGAAACAATAATGATGCTCAAAATATTCACTAAAAGGTAAAGATACAAAAAGGTATTCACAGTTCGTAAGAGATGATGTAGAGAGAGCAGAAAACTTTAGCCCTTTATAGTTTTTGCTAGGGTTCTCACCAAGTCATGGATGGATGTTAAGAGTGGCTTCTAGCTTTTGATTCACTCTGGTTTTTGAGATATCATTGTTGTTTCGTATTAATGTTTCGCTGGAAATCGGCGAGATTCTTTTGAAAAATAGATGCGAAATTTTCAAATACTTTTACATGCTAAATCTAACACGGGCTTTTGTTAAGGGAAGATGCAAAGGAAAGGAGATGATATTGACACAAATACAGCAGGAATTATGCACACCATCTTATTATGAAAGATTTGACGGAACCAAAATCAGGTCTGACTATTTTGAGTACAGTTACTTGAATCTCTTTGGATCAACATATTATTTAAATAATCAGTGGCCTATTAGCAAATCTTGTTTTCAGCATATAATCCCAGACTTTGATCTCACCCTTTTTAGAGGCAAATAGGTAAGTGTACTTAGAAAAGGATTAACTAGATCTAACTTCTTTGATGGTCACTCAACAAGAGAGTAAACTATATGGACAGGGTATAGAAGAAACTAATAGGAGTCTCCTCAATATATATGGTCGTTTCCCTTTTGAGAACATACCTCATGTTTGTATTCTTATAAAGAGACAAGCTTTTGCACAGAGACATAATTCGAATGTAAATGCTCGTTAATTCCCTCCATAATAACAGGAAAACTATGCTATAAATGCCACCGCATTACACAAACTATGTATGATCTCTTACATGCGAACCAGAACGAAGGAAGTCAGTCACCGATTGATGGATTAATTGGAGTATAGAGTATACATTACCCCAGCTTTCACATTGCATTAAAAACCCTAGTTCAAAAGTTTGGGCTGAATACAGTGCAACTGATGAAATCAACGATACCAATACAACATAAAAAAAGAAGATCAACAGTCGCATGTATAAAGTATTATACGGCGGTGTTAAAAGGGGGCCCCTCATTTGTCTGAAGATCCTGGACAACACCAGGTTGCAAGGTATAAGTCTCCCATGGAGAATTAGAGAGATCTGAATAATCGGAAATAAACCATCATACCATGAACAATCCATAAATATCTACTAGTTACAATCATCGACACGAGGAGAGTCAACTCCTAGAAATCACACACATCTAAATTTTACACTTCTAATCAAATCAAACCGATACTGCTAAATATGTACGCAACTGCAGTTCCTAAACAAGGAAATCTAGATATCCTTTATGTACAGTACTATGTACAAATAACTCAACTCGCTTTACGTCGTAAGGTTGGGGTGTATCCACCTGCAACTTCATCTTGGCCACTTGCCAACTTTTAAGAGGTGATCGGTCGCGATCCGAGTGCCTTAAAACCGAGTCCAGTGCCTGAGAGTACCCAAATCCTTGGAATGATATGGACAACAGACACAGACAGATCAAACTTAACCCCATCAACTGATGACTCTTTTGGATGAGGACGCTGCTAGATGCATCGTATGCGTCATGCACATGAGCTAAGTTGCTTCGGATGCTCGAGCGAACTCGATGATCCTTAGAAATGCTGGTTTCCTAATCAGTGAAGGATAAGGATCGTTTATGCAGAATTTTCTTTATACTGACTCAGTATGCATGCGCTCTAGTTTTTTTCTTTTTCTCTTTTCTTCTGGTGATTTTTAGTTTTTTCCACGGGCAGAGTTCGCTCATGCTAAATATAGCCAAAGAAGCCAATGTCGCATAGCTCGGACGGAGTGATCAACGCCCAGTCCTGGCCCTCCGAGGACGGGGACCTGAAGATCATGTCGTGGCATGAGATGGTCAAATCAAACGCAATAATCCACCACTCGCCCAACCCTATTCTCCTGCCGACCTCCAGGTCGACGTCGACGCTCACCTCGCCGCTCGAGACGCTCGAGTCCAAAGTCACGGCTTGCCAACTGTTTCTACTGTTCGACACGTTCGACTCGAACACGGCAGCAACCGTCACTTGCTTCCTCTTTCCCAGCACGAACGGATCCAATGAAGCGTCTGACAAGGGCTTGCCGCCGTACTTGAGCGTGGCCCTCAAGCGTTTGTAATTCACTCGGAAGTAGCTGCTCGGGTTCCCGACGGTGATGCGAACGTCGCAGCGCACGGAGATGGTGGAGGTGGAGACGTTGAACGAGCCAGAGGAGGAGGCCGGTTCGATCCGAAAGTCAGGGATCACGAGAGTGGGTATGACCAAGAAGAGAGTGCAGACGAAGACCGTGACGGCGATGATCGAAAATCTGAAGCATGGGTATATGTATTTCTCGCACACCGGCGAGGGTGGCGGCTGTGGGGGTTGGCCGGCTGTCACGGCAGCAGCAGCGGGGATGGAGATGGGGTATTCCTGGTTCGAGTGGGCCAGGACGACGGCCGAGTTGGCTCTGCTATGTTCCACATCCATCGAACCAAACCTTTCCATAGCAGAGATTTTCAGATACGAGGTAATGGGAGACCAGTGTTGTCGAGTGACGCACGTATATATAGACCGAAAGGGGATCTCTCCATGCCGGGTACTGAATCTACAAGCTTTTGTTCGAGTTCCACGACGAAGGATGCTGACTAGGCTCCAGCTTCGGACACTGGCACTAACGCAACAAGAGAGAATCAAATAAAATGTCGAGTGGAAATTACAAAAATGGCCCCTTCAATGCTCCTGCTCGATTTGGGTCCCTTCTACTTTAATTTTTGTCACACGTATGTTCCCTGCACTAATCTTTACTCTTGATTTTCGGATGAATTTCGTATTTTTCCATCCAGATGGGAACAAAAAATGCTGATTAAGTGCTCAAGACTAATGTGCGACGGTTACATTGTTAAAATATGTCTCAAGTTTAAGCCTAATGTGAAATTCCAAATATTCCGAATTGGATATATTGTGGACGTTTGAAATTGAGCAAAGAAGATCCGAATATCAACTTCCCAAAGTTTGAATCTGCGTTGGAGAATTTGGCCGCTGAAATAGGAAAGTTCAACTTTGATTAGGACTTGGATTTTGTTTAAAATATATAGAGATATATTTTGGTTAAAACAGGTAAGTGAGGAAACATAATCCTATGAGAAGTTGACAAAAGAATAAGGGTTTTACTTATATATAGACTTGTGGCCATGGGTGGTTGAGGTGGATCACAAATTGTCTTGAAGCGTTGCATGAGTGCTTGGTGTTCCGCCATTGATCATGAAGAATTAGTCTTGAAACGTCGTCTTGTTGACGAGTGCTTGGGAGGGATTTTCTTTGTCATTTTTGTTCGTGAATTTCATCCAAGAAGATTTAGTGTTTGTAGCCGATCAAATCTTGTGTAAGATTTGCATGTAATTCCTTTGTGAGATTGATGAATTATTTCTTGAGGAATTTTGGGGCTAAACATTGCGTGTGTTATTGGGTGTAATTGGGGCTTGGGAAACACCGAGAGAGTGTTTGAGTGACTCGAGTGTGTAATCTCCTTGTATCGCTTGATTTATAGTGAAATTCACTACTACTCTCCTCGTGGACGTAGGTCTTTATGACTAAACCACGTAAATCTGATGTCCAATTTTTATTTTATTTTTTTGTCTATATTATTGTTCGATTGCTCGCATTTTCGCAACAAATGGTATTAGAGCTAGATTTGGCTAAGTTGAAGCAAATTGATGGCGATAGAAGAAGTAAAAGTGAGAATTGATAGATTTGATGGGAATGATTTTAGTTTCTGGAAGATGCAGATAGAAGATTATCTTTACCAAATGAATCTGCACTTGCCTTTATCTGGGGAGAAACCAGAGTTGATAAAGCAAGCCGATTGGGATTTGCTGGATAGATGAGCTATGGGTGTTATTCGGTTGACGTTGGCTCGTAACGTCGCATTTAACATCTTGAAGGAGAAGACTATTGCTGATTTGAGGCAAGCCCTGTCGGATATGTACGAGAAGCCCTCTACGATCAACAAGGTTTATTTGATGCAACGTCTGTTTAATTTGAAGATGAGCGAAGGTGTATCTATTTATTTGATGCGACGTCTGATCATATCAATGAATTTAATGTGATTGTTAGTCAATTGAGTTCAGTTGAGATTGACTTTGAAGATGAGGTACGTGCTTTGATTCTGTTATCCTCATTGCCTAATAGTTGAAATACTATTGTTACTACTGTTAGTAATTCCTCTAGGTCAACAAGTTTGACGTTTAATGGGGTTCAAGATTTAATTCTGAGCGAGGACATTCGTAGAAGAGAATTTGGCGAACTTGTATATGCTGCTTTAGTAGGTGAAAATAGAGGAAGATCTGTAACACGTGTGGGTAAGAATAGTACTAATATGAACAAACGCAGTCAATCTAGGACTGCTAATGTTGTCTGTTGGAGCTGTGGCAAGAGGGGGCCATCTTAGAAGGGATTGCCGTAAGTTGAAGAATGAGAAGGGTAAGGGAATTATAGTTGATTCTGTAGATAATGTTGCAGCTGTAGCAAATAGTGCCGATTATATCTTGTCTATCACTAATTATTCATCGTTTGATGGATGGGTTATGGATTCTAGTTGTTCTTTTCATGTCACACCAAATAGAAATTGGTTTATCACTTATCAGTGCATGGGTAGTGATAAAGTCTAGTTAGGGAACAACGTTGAGTGCGATGTTGTGGGTGTTGGTGATGTTAAAATTAGAATGCATGATAGTATTGTGAGGACATTGACTGGAGTGAGGCATGTTCCAGAATTGAAAAAGAACTTAATTTCCTCGGGTGCCCTAGATTCAGCTGGTTGTAGGTATTCTTCAAAAAGTGAAGTTTTGAAGGTTGTTCGAAGTGTCTTGGTGATAATGAAAGGAATCAAGCATAGAGACTTGTATAAACTTCAATGTGAGACAATGACAAGTTTCGTCCTGGAAACATTAGATGCATCTGTTCGAGAGTCTATTGACTGCTTGAGAAGGACCTGGGTGTTTGTGCCAATGTACAAGTTTGATGGTGGTGTCAGGATACTCGCGGTTAGGAGCTTTAATCGAGATGGAGATTGGTAAGTCGATCAAGTATGTGCGAACTGACAATAGCATGGAGTTTTGCTCGAAGTAGGCAAATAAATTTTGCATGAAAGAATGCATAGTGAAACACCGCACTAGTACCAGTAAATCACAACAATTTGCAGAATTGATGAACATAATATTACTAAAAATGATCCGAAAAATTATCTTTAGTGCTGGTATTACTAGAAGAATTCTAGCTGATGTGCTAAGTACAGTAAGCTACCTGGTGAATAGATCCCCATCAACTGCTATCGAGAGGCGGACTCCCGAAGAAGTGTGGTCAAGTAACGTTGCTGATTATTCTGTTCTTAGAATATTTGGTTGCCTGTGTTATTTTCGAGTGAGTGATGGTAAACTTGATGGGAGGGCAAGGTGCATATTCCATGGCTATGCACAAGGTGAGCGGGGTGATCGGTTGTAGTGCCCAGATATAAATTCACCTATTGACAGCAGAGAAGATTACCATTGACAGGTCTCCGATACTTCTGGCTAAGAGTGTTTGTGGCAGTATTAATATGGATCTGGACGGTATTCAGCTTGAGGTGAAGTTGCGACCAGAAACTCTTGAGGTAGCGAGTATGAGTATTAGCAAAATAATCGACACAGATGGTGCTTATAGCGAGGTGGAGACTATAGAGCCAATGGTTGCTGTAACTGTTGAAATTAACAAGGTACGTATTCAATCTCCTGATAGATATGGATGCAATAATGGTTTTGCTTTATCTGCGGTTGAGGAGGTTGCGTCGAAAAATCCTTGTGGAGCAGTTGAAGATGCATGTGGAGTTGGTATTCTGATGAGGTCCTCATTTATGGCAAAGTTCAAGCAAGGCTTGGACTTGGATAATATCTGTGGCGGTTGAGCCCATTGAGGGCTATGGGAAAGTAGCAGCAAAATTTGAATTTTTTTTGTAAAGCAATTGCAACTTGGCTCAAATGTCGAGCCAAGGTGGAGAATATTAAAATATGTCTCGAGTTTTAAGTCTAATATGAAATTTCAAATATTCTGAATTGGATATATTGTGGACGTTCGAAATTGAGCAAAGAAGATTCGAAGATCAACTTCCCAAAGTTTGAATCTGCATTGGAGAATTTGGCCGCTGAAATAGGAAAGTTCAACTTTGACTAGGACTTGGATTTTGTTTAAAATATATAGAGATATATTTTGGTTAAAACAGATAAGCGAGGAAACATAATCCTATAAGAAGTTGGCAAAAGAATAAGGGTTTTACTTATATATAGACTTGTGGCTGTAGGTGGTTGAGGTGGATCACAAATTGTCTTGAAGCGCCGCGTGAGTGCTTGGTGTTCCGCCGTTGATCATGAAGAATTGGTCTTGAAGCGCCGTCTTGTTGACGAGTGCTTGGGAGGGATTTTCTTTGTCATTCTTGTTCGTGAATTTCATCAAAGAAGATTTAGTGTTTGTAGCCGATCAAATCTTTTGTAAGATTTGCGTGTAATTCTTTTGTGAGATTGAGGGATTATTTCTTGATGAATTTTAGGGCTAAACACTGCGTGTGTTATTGGGCGTAATTGGGGCTTGGGAAACACCGAGAGAGTGTTTGAGTGACTCGAGTGTGTAATCTCCTTGTATCGCTTGATTTATAGTGAAATTCACTACTGCTCTCCCCGTGGACGTAGGTCTTTACGACTGAACCACATAAATCTGGTGTCCGATTTATTTTCTTTTTTTGTCTATATTATTGTTCGATCTCTTGCCTTTTCGCAACATACATGTTATGATTAGTGCAAAAATGGCCACCACTTGAGCAAGAATCCGGCGAATCTAAAATCGTCCCTCCGAAAATGATTATTTCATAATAAATGGGCAATAGCTATGATAATGTGCTATTGGCGGGCAAAAATATGAGATCATTAGATAACAAAGGAAAGCTTGGCCAAGACAACAAATGTAAGTTTCCCTACATGTGATTCGTTCAACGTAACTGATTAGGATTTGTGTGAATTTAGCAAATCGACTTGAAGAGGAAAATAGCTGGAAATCAGGATCTAAAATCAGGTTGCGGAGTGAATGCGTCACAAAATAAAGTTCAGGGACCGAAATCAAACACAATGGCAATAGTATAGGAACCATGTCTATAATTTTTCCTGGATTATTTTTATTTTGTATTCCACATAAGCACCAATGTCGTGTGCGTATCCCCATCACTTAGCCGGCATTTTCCATCAATATATAGACGGAAATATGAAATTCGTCCTAAAATTGTGACTAGATTAATTTAGGTACTAAACCGGTCATGAGATGAAGTACGAGATCGATTTACATGGTCGCGAATCACCAAATGCACGACCACACTGATGTCAGTCCTACGAAATTGTTGGTTTCCATCTTTTCTAGGTTTTGTCGAGCTTAGACCGAACTAACCAGACACAAGAACATCAGCTCTCATACTCTCCTTGCACGATTATTTCGAAAAAATGTCTCCTTTGCTCGTCCCGTGTGCACGCATCTGCTCGTGATAAGAAGACTGATATTTGACTAGTACCAAATAGAAACCACGATGACCATCTTTAGTGGGTCGTCGTTCTCGAACAACTATAATGAAATTATTTTTTTAAAAATTGCCCTTTGCCATGTCCCAAAAGGATTGTTTGACAATTGACTCACGGTCGCCCCTTCCATAAAAAAGCGACGTGCATTCGGACCCGAATGTTCAACCCCGGCGATGTTGTTCGGCAAAATGCATCTGAAGTGGCGTTGGACTTTGACCGACTGAAAAGAGGGATCAGAAGGGGATAGTATATCGAGGAGCAGTAGCTCCCGGTGGGCAGACGCACTTCGCGAGTTTCGTTTTACATCCAATCAGAGCACTCCCTCCGGAGGATTTCAACCGAGGGAACTGGTTACGAGTATTCAAAGTCAGCGACAGTTGAGAAAAGAAAATTTATTTCGTGGAGAAATTTTCAAGACCAAACATCATGTGGGTCAAGAGCTTGAATAAATCAAGTGCAGTTGAAATCCCCGTCATGTTGATGTCCGATTTTATTTTATTGTCCCACTTCCCGAAACACCTTATGTTTCATTCAAAGCAAAATATCGTCGCGTGAGCTTAAGGAGAACAGAACTGGGGACGTCGCAATCGCCTTACCTGTCGCGCATTGATGCTCCAAACGAGCTGTCAAAACAATTTTTGCACCTTTTCTTACGAATAGAGGACGAGCAACTAAGGAGAGCCATAAAGAAATGTGTAAAATCCAACTGCGGATTCATTTTGACCAAGAAAGAAGCAGCACATTCCACGAAGGGCTCGAAGGACGCGCACATTTTTTAGGTAAAGCCCACTTCCGAGTCTCTTTCTCAAGGATCTGCAAGATTGGCTCCTCAGCAGCTTTTGAAGTCGTCGGATTTTGTCCGTCTGTCTCTTGGTGGTTCGCGCAACAAGAATCATCCCTAGCCACATTCATTTGGAAATGATAAATAAACAAACTCGCCTCTGCATGCTCGAGACCTGATGGCCGTGGCCCAGCAAGAATCGACTTTGTGGATGTTTTCTTTTGTCGGCTCTTGCAGAACAACACAACCGCAACCACGCCGCCGCCCCCCCCGGGAGGTTGTCATGGAATTCCAAGGTCATTATAATAAGGGAAAGACAGAAGACGCGTACTGTGGTTGACCCTCAGTGCGACAATCATGTGTTGGGGTCAAATGCTGCGAATCGGCGCTTGAAATCCTCTGCCAGTTCTATCTCTTCTTCTTTGCTTAGTGCGCAAAGCCTCCAATCAGCCTTAGCTGCCACGTTCAACAGACCTGCCACCACCTGCATAGTTTCACAGGCATCATGTTACGTGCTTAGGCTACAGCCCACTAAATTTAAACTTCAATAGTTGTCCAAGCCTTCAAGTTGAAATAGATATTATTGAAGACCACTTTGTCCAAATTATTGACATCCGTCACCGACCATATGTAAGGACAGAATTAATACCATCTTCCATAACTGAAAAACCAAACTAAACTCAGAAGCAATAACTTAAGCCTAGATGAAAACCAGTCGAAGCAAATAGACCACAAACGCCAGATAGATTACCTCACATCCAAATTGAGCAGGAAAGTTCTCGTTGTCCTCCACTATATGTGATAGTACAGTTCCTTCAGGTAATTCCACATAAAAGAGACTAGATTTACCGTCAAACTCCATTCTCAACATTTTTCTACCATCAGTTCCTAAATCAAGAGAAGCACAATATGAATACGATATATGCAGTTGAATCAACAGACAAAACAGTTTGTGTTCATTCAAAGAAAACCAGAACATTCTCATGAACCATCAATGCCTCAGCCACTCCCAGCATAGGTGACAAAAATCTCACACACAAGGCAGATCAATAAGTCAATACCAGAGCACTAATTTCTCATGCTGGGAGCTATATGGCACCAAGGGCAACTGTAAACTTACAATTGTCCACTGTAGCCAATGACTATGCAGTAAAACATAAATAAGGATTTCTTCTAGTTACTACTAGAGCAAAGGGAACATAAATTTGTTGTCTGTAAGCCCAAAAAGTGCATTATGGTATGTTCTCAAGGATTAAGGACCACAGTCACTGAATGTTCTTGTCCTATTATGGAACTCCAAAAAAAGAGGAGAGATGACAAATTTAACTTACTCAAGGAGTTAAATTTAAATCCCAACTTCTCCGCAGCCAAACTAAGTATGCTCTGAAGAGCAGCTGCTCTAGATGATGGAACAGGAATAGCCTGCAGGCAATGTAACCAAACTATTGAGAATAAGAAAGTGATTGGCTGGCATTTAGAGAGATAAAATGACAAGATGGATGAAGAAGATAAAGTAATACCATGAGCAACATGTTATAAATTTTCTTTGCACTATGACAATACCTGAAGATTAGCATGAGTCCCACGTTTGGAAACCCACTCGAAGAAAACAACTTCCTTCCGTTGGTTCTTGTGATACAACGTCAGGCAGTTCTGGAATCTGTTAAGCTCTGTTTCATTTTCTGGAGGCAAAGAAAGAGTATTTGGTAGATGTTTGATAGGTATTATTCGCACGTGATCTTCAACTAATGGTCCCTTGGGCAGCGCACAGTAGTATCTTTCTCCTACACCGATGATCAGATGAGACTCCAAATTGGGGCTCGATAAACAAAACCAGCATTCTTTTGACCTGAATTTCAATTACATTACTGTAAGCAGTGATCGAAAATTTCATTCCACTAGAACCAATGTAAATTATTAGCAAAAAAAACAATAGGTGCCCATTGAGGAAACTGACCTATTAACACTAGCACCTCTAGACCTATTTCCATTTCGAGAACCACTTTCCTATTCCTCCTGCAAACTGTGCTTAAAGTTGCAGCCAGGACCCCTTTCACATTGCCCTTTGTTAAGAAAATCAAAACAAACCCCTCTTCGGTATTGCTCCCTTGCATCTAAATCATGTTAGAAGTTGCATTTTTCACCTCGTGGACAAGACCCAGAAGACAAATACTTAAAGCATAGCTTATCACCATCACCAACTACATGCTTCTGACGTTTTTGGGAAACATTGTATCTCCAATATTGTGCGTCATTAGTATCATCGGCAGTCCTCTTTCCTGCTTCCTTTGCACCAGCAGTTTTCTCTACTGCTTAAATGGAGACAATGTTGTGTTGGGAGGTTTCATGCTAATCTCAAAGGAAGACATGGTAGATGCCAGAGTAGGAGAAAGCGCATGGATAAATTTCTGTGAGAAAAACAAGATTATGATGCACATGGGCAGAATGAAAATTGGAAACACTAGTAGATAGACAAGAACAGAGAGATATTTATACTAAAAGCAGTTTAGATAACAGATAACTTCAATATAGAGTAAGCTTCTTCAATATAGAGTAAGCTAGTCACAGAGAAGCATGTTATTAGCATATGAAAAGATCTTATCTACAACATAAAGTATATACAGAAAGAGAAAACAGTTGCCATTCCATTACTTGTATGCATAAAAGCATGCCTTAGTAAACAAGTATCTCACTGCATGATAAACATTGAGGACAATCAAATAAAATGTTCATGTCTAACTCAGTCCACATCCTTTCTACCTAAAGTATTTGATAAACATAATTTAACTGACAAAAACTTAAACTTAAGAAGCAACACCAAAATATGTTGACCTGCCAGGCAAAAACTAGAGTTACATGTTCCCAAATGTAAATGATCTATGACACAAAGTACAGAAGCATAAGTGACCTGTTTTTCTTTGTTTCCAACAGGAGCAAGACCGATAAAGCAAGTAACATGAACAGCATCAGCATTAGAGTAAGGTTCACGTGCATAGAATACACCCATAGTGCCAGCAATATGGTAACTGTTTCGAATAGCAATCAAAACATCAGTCTTATGATACCAATCACAAATAATTCATCTTCAACAAAGACATTCACAAAGTAAAAGAAATATCGCATACCGTGGTTTAATCTCTGCTACTATTTCCGCAATAGTAGAGTCACTGCCAGATGCCTTGGATATTCCAAGAGGAACATCTGTCTTTGCAGCTCTATTAGTGATACCACTTGGCCACTCATTAGTGAAAGCCAATTAAGGAGGCCAACAAGTTTCACACAACTAAAAGTAAACCAAGATATGTCTAAATAAAAGAAAAAAGGAACAGTAAGGATATCTCAAGAATAAGTCGACAACTCCAGGTTCCTCAGCTAATGCTCGCAGGGCATCAACATCATCTTGACTATATGTTCCAAATTGTTGACCATCCGAAGAGTGCCTACCAGATATGTAAGCCACAGATAACCCTTAACATAAGTACATCTAATCAGAGATAAATATACTAAAATATTTTCCATAGTCACCGATACATCACAACCCAATATGCAACCAAGTGAAAATGATTCCTTCAAAACTATCAAGCAAGGCAGCAATGTCAAGAACCAATTATGAAGTCCAGCAAACGTAACAAATACCCATGAATTTGGCTATTACCTAGAACCAAGCAAATACACCATCTTTCGCATATGACATTGATATTCTAAAGTGTTACACGTTACACCCCCAGTTTCCAGTTATAAAGGAAGCTTAAACTCCACAAATGATTAGCCCCTGTACTCATATCCAAAAGCTGCTTACAGCAGAAGTTGGTTTTACTAATTCTAGCAAAAACACGCAAAATGTATTCGACTGGAAGCTGGTTTTGTCGATTCTTCTTCCATATTATAGCCATAGCCGAGGTGTAGACATTAGTAAATTGCAATTCTCTAGTGTAATCTAATTCAAAAGTGCGGCTAATTAACATTGCAAAAGATAACGAACGTTACCATGAAGCGTGAAATTGCCACTCCCCTTCAGCCAATACAGATTCTTGCATATCTTCAGGCCGTCCATCTTATACCCTAAGTCGGCATGGCTCCTCGAAGCAGCTGACAGCACCTTGGGCACCCCAATGCCATAGTCTCTGATGAAGTAGGTCGGGAGCGGGACCGGCGAACGGCCCTCCATGTAGTCCGCAAACTCCTCCAGCAGCTCCGGCGCGTCAGGGAAGAACTGGCCCACGCAGAGCAGTGCATCGAAGGGGCCGGCCGATTTGTTCACCTGCACCGAGGCTGGATGAGCTCAAGAGAGGCATCCTCCTCACCCCCCACCACTGCTGACTAACCTCTCCCAGCTTCATAGCTTTTTCCCCTTGAAAAGCAACAAAGACAAGAGTTCCTATTTGGAGAAGACAGTAACTTCAATTGAATAAGGGAATGCTTTACATTCATGACAAACCAATTTCTCCTCCTTGTCATCTAGCATAAAACAATGAGAAGAAGGCTGCCTGAAATTTGTGTTTCTGTATGATTACAATGGAGAATGCTTACAAATCTTCCTTATTTGCTGCACCAAATGTATGCATAAAAAACTATCCTGGACCTGTAGCTGAACGAATGAAATTTGTTCCCATCAACTACAAGAATACGAATAAACATCACTGTCAAAAAGCCCCGAACCATATTTCCATTTCTTCCTTATTTGCCGCCCCAAATGTTCGCCCAAAAAATTATCCAGGCATCTGTACCTGAACGACCATCAACTAAGAGAATATGAATAGATATCAATGTCAAAGAGCCCCGAACCATATTTCCATTTGTTGCAATGAATCCTCTGAATTGCCATCCCCGCCCAACTTTCTTACTTCATCCATCAAGCGTTCCAGTACAGGGTATATATCTTCGCAGAGTGGGTGGGAACGGTCTTCAGCATTAAAAGAATGAACCTGGTTTTGGACCTCCATCCAACTCCAGCCAGGGACCTTCCTCACCCCTCTTTCCCTCATAAGTCTTTTCACGCTGGCATGATCACCCCATTTTTTAAGGCGCCCATACATGTCCGAGAGCAGAACATAAGTGCTATGTTCGTCGGGCTCTAACTCAAGTAGTTGATTCCCGACTTGACAAGCCAATTCCATGTTCCCGCTACTCCTACAAGCACCCAATAAAGTCCTCCACACCATCATATCAGGTTGAAACGGCATCAATTCCACCAAGGCCTTAGCCTCATTCACAAGCCCAGCACGCCCAAAAAGATCAATTGCACAAGCATAGTTCTCCATCCTTGGAGGGATGCCATAATCTGTTTCCATTGATAATAGAAACCCATAGCCCTCTTCAACCAAACCAATGTGGCTACAAGCAGTCAGGACAGCAACAAAGGTGATGTGATCAAGTGTTATTCTCCTTGCTCTCATCGAATGGAAAAGATCAAGCGCATCATGTCCTAGACCATGTTGTGCATAGGCAAAGATAATTGCATTCCAAGTGACTGAGCTACTTTGGAAGGTCTCTTTGAAAGAGTTTCTAGCATCTTTAATAATGCCACACTTAGAGTACATAAAGATCAGTGCACTGCCAACATATTCATTTGACTCAAAGCCAAACTTAAGTGCCATTGGATGAACTTGTTGGCCCAAAATGAGAGTTGCTAAATCAGAGCAAGACTTGAGAACTGCTGAAAGAGCATAATGATCAATCTCAGTATTCAAAGATCTCATCTGGGCAAAAAGTTCCAATGCATCTTCATTTAACCCAACTTGGGAGTATCCAGTCAACATGGAATTCCAAGAGACCCGGTCCTTGGATTGCATTGATTTGAAGACACGAATAGCATCGTCCATGGATCCATTACCCAATTTGATATACATAGCTATAAATGCATTGGAGATTGGTAATGATCGCTGCAGACCTCTTTTAATTACCAAAGCATGGAGGGACTTTCCCATATTTTTATGTGCTCCTTCAAAACAAGCACTTATAAAACTTGTGTAAGTGTAAAAATCCGGTTCAATGCCCAGCCACTGCATATCAATAAAAAGCCTAAAGGCAGAATCTTCTTCACCATGCACTAGGTAAGCAGCTAGCATTGAATTCCATGTCACTATATCTCTAAAGACAATGCTATCAAACAGTTTCTTAGCATCTTCAATAGAGCCACACTCTGAGTATGAACTAACTGCAGCATTACAAACATTATTTTTCCATTCTAGACCATGCTTTATAATTTTGGCATGGACCTGTGCAGATAGCTTGAAAAACTCATGGTCGTTGAGCAATGTCAAGAGAGGAGCGAAGGTCCCATCGTCTGGCTTAACACCCTCATGCTCCATGCTATCAAAAAGCCAAAATGCAGTCTCTCTGTCACTGCTCTGCGCAAATCCACTGATAAGCGCATTCCACGAGACAGAGTTACGTTGCGGCATGTGTTGGAGCACAACGTATGCATCCTTGACCCTCTCGCACTTAGCATACATGTCCAAAAGAGCGCTTCCCGTGTAAACATTCCTACCGTATCCGTGCTTGAAAATCAAGCAATGCAACTGCTGTCCAAGATCAAGCCTACCAGCACTAGCTACTCCTTTTAGCATACTCGAAAAAGTATAAGCATCCACTTCTAGTCCACATTGTCTCATGGACTCCAGAAAATTCCATGCTCCCTCCAGCTTACCACTATTGACATAACCAGAAATCATGGTGTTCCAGGACACTGCATCTCTGTTGCGCATTCGGTCGAACACTTGGTGGGCAAGCCAGATCTCTCCGCATTTTGTGTACCCACTTAATATATTATTGGCAATATAGAGATCCCTCAAAGTTCCTCCCACGGTAGCTTGACAATGGGCTATCAAAGCCTTGCTTAGAGCAGACCCTTTGTTCTCGACAAGCAAATGGAGCACCCTCATTCACGAGCAACCACTGCTCCCTTCAACTTTCGCTGCTCCTACACATTCGTAGTGCCTGATATTGTAGAAAGGCGAGATTTTTAGTGATACCCATTTCTCGAAAACGATCGTTTTTGCAAAGGGCTGAGCCTGAGGTATTCTCCTTCCTCATCAAGGAAGCCCGACACCGCTATCACCATTGTTGGGGACTTCTCTATGGATAAATCCTCCTCGCCCTCGACTTGCCTTCGACAGAACCGGGGGGTTTTCACGGTTTGGTTGTGCCTTGAAGCTAGTTTTGTCTCAATCTCGCGAAACAGGGGCGGGGAGATGTGTTTTGTCTACGGCAGGGAAGAGAGAGCGAGCGGCAAAAGACGGACGTATGAACTGAAGGAGACGTCCAAATGGATTGGGGACCAAGGGAAGACATCCTGTTTCATGTTCTAGAAATGGACTTTTAATCAGGCATGTAAAAAGTAAGAACATCCTAACTAATGCGGCCTTGAACCGCTGGTGTGCCGTGAGGGATGGGTTTCCGAAAGGGAGCTCTCCGACACGAAGAATGCATACGACTCGAGCAGGATTTTTCCATCAAGTTGCGTGGAAACATAGAGAAAAATACTAATATTAAACCAAATCCAACCAATACAGGACAAAACGTGAATTGATCTTGAGCTCTAACATGCATAGATATTTCGGCCTTCTCTCAGGCATTCTATCGAACAGTTAATACGTGATTTAACAAACATGTTCCAGAGTGAGATTTATTGCAATCTTTGAGCCAGATATGCTGCCTACAAGCTTAAATAGACGTGTTTCATGCCGGATCTGTCTCATTTTGCAATGATTCACTTAAAAATCCCGTACTCAAGTTCGATGTTCCTAAATGTCTTTTTGGTAAGGATATTAATTTTTTGGTAAGGCGGTGTTCCTAAATGTTTCACGCTTCATTCAAGCAAAACGTCGAGCAGTTGGTATGCATTCATGAACTCGAGTTCTTGGGTTCAAACTGGAAGCGTTCCTCAATCTAAGCATGATGCATTAGCATCAAAACATCTCAAAACATCATGAATCGTCCTAAACTTGTTGCGGCTCGTCAAGATTTTGGTCAAAAAATTCTACCAGTTCAAGCAACTTCCAACGGGAGGGGGTGCTCCTACCTGGCTTAATGGGAAAGGGCCGCGGCGGACGGCGGCTATCGGGCGGATGACTGACGACGGCGAAGCTTTCCTTCGAGCTCCCTCTCTCCCTTCGGCTCGTCCTCTCCTTCTCTCACGCCCACCTCGCTCGCGATGCTCTGCCCCTCTGGTTTGTGCCTTTCTTTTCTGCCAAAACAAAAAAGGCGTGAGGGTGGGAGGAAGAGAGGAAGGAGAGAGAGGCTATAATTTCCCCATTTCTTTCTTCTTTTTATCCCATCAACTTTGGTTAATATTAAAGGAAAGTTAACGCTGCTAAAAAAGATGATTGCTCTAATGAATAGATAATACCAAAGATCACATTGAAATCGCGATCACAATTAGAATACAATGAAGTAGGGTGATAAGTACACCTTGAAAGTTCTAGAACTTTCATCAACTTAAAATAAGTTTGTGAACATCAGAAAAATAAAATATCCAACAAAGGTTTCGGGGATAAGACAATCAATTAGTGGAGGGTTCTTTTTTTTACATTGTCCCTTAACCACCCTATCTACTGGCTTGTTCGAGTGTGTGTTTCTTTGATAGCGGTAGTTTTTTGTGGGTCCCATTAAAAGCAATTTGAAAAAACCTTTGAAGTATCGTATTTGACTTTCTTTTCATTAAAAAAAAAAGGAAAAAAGAAAAAGTAAGCAAATGCACAATTCGTGTATGGCAACCGCTTACAAAAAGCAAGATATGTTGCTATTTTGATCATTTTGCAGAAAATCATGAGCTATTGTGAGTAATAAAATGATATAAAACTCAAACCTATAACTTTATCAAAATCAGAATTCTAATCACCACACCTATTTGCATTCTTTGCAATACACCTTCATGTGAGTAACTACGACCAATGAGCTCGAACTAAGGAGGCCATATTGATGATTAGCCAACTGCTATGCAATTTGATTACCTCATTATTAGATCAAAACGTACTTGTATGTATGCATATGTGATGTCGGAGCATTCCAAGACAACATTAGTTCTAGGAAAGTGTTACCAATCGTACAGTTATTGATACTTTAGTAACCATACCAATACTACAATAGCTGCACGTTTGAAGGGTATCCACATTCACTGTATCAAGCAAGTCTAGGATACCTATTCCCAACAACATTTATTTCTTATATTTTTGAAGTCCAGTAAACGTCGTTTAAAGTTTCTAGAGTCCTTATTTAATTATTGATGTTATTTAGTTTATCTTCCCTATGAGTCATTTTATCTTCCCAAAGAGTCTTAGTAATTACTCATACTTGGAGGGTTGTTCCAAGTTCGTCTATATAAAACATGCTTTGATAAATAAGAATGCAAACTTGTTTAGAGTGATAATTCATACGAGTGATAATTCATTTAGCCTTTGGCTTAAGAACAAGAATAATTTCTTATTTTGCTCTTATCTCTTAGGTGGATTCCTACGAACGACGAGCGACCTATCCATTTCAATTCTCATTTATGTTCCCTCCTACTTCTCTACACTTTCTCTTGTGTCAAATTAGTATTGAAGCTTTGGTTTAATGGCTGGTCATCATTGATGTGGACCAAAAGTTGAGTCTTCTACAGCTCAAGAAAGAGACCTACAAGATGTGGAGGTGGATGATTTAAAGAGACAAGTGTAGCAACAACAGGAGCATTTGCAACACTTCAAACTTTTAGAGCGTGACGATTCGAGTCATGATTCAAAAGATGTTCCCTTTGATGAAGAGGACTTCGACCCCTTTGTCAATGCCCGAAGTCATTCTTCAAGTGAGGAAGAGCTTCCTCGATGTCAATATCGAAAGTTCCATGGAATTGAGCAAGATTCCTACGAAAATGGTTTGTCACGACCTCTTTTTTTTCATCCGGAGGAAAAGGAAGCAGGTTTAGAGGTATTTGCCTAAAAAGGCGGACCAACGACCCTAAATTAGGAGCGGGCTCTACCAAGCCCAAACCTCGTGCGACGTTGGATTTTGAATTTTAATTCTTAACAACCTATGTATTTCTAAGAGTCACCACTAGCCTATTGGGGTCGGCTAGAAACCAATCAAGACGTGGGGGTGTTATCTCGATGGGGTCGGCTAGAAACCAATCAAGACGTTGGGGTGTTATCTCGATTCCTACACAACCAGAGATTTCTAGGATCAGGGACTTGTTTACGCTAATGTTTCTATTAGCGCCCTTGTGGTATCATTAACTTAGAAGGTTGTTTATCTAAATAGCCACACAATCTTGATTACCAATTATAATTCTTATAAAACCGTTAAGCGTCTATGAAAATGTTTTTGTAAGTTTGTTTTCCTTAATGTCTAGACTAATCCTAACATAATTTTGAAGAGAAATTTACACTCAAATTAATAAAAAGCGGTGCATAAGTAAACATTCAAGAAATTGAAATGACTTAAAAATAAATGAGGAAAAGGAAAAAAAAACCGATACTAGTCGAGCAAATAATATTACATGGCATTGTTATCACGCCCCGGGATAGGACCTCCATGAGCGAAATGAGAATTCAAATATGCATGAATTTACTCTATATGCATGAAATTATTCTAAATAATTTTAATCTACGCAAAATAGATTATTTACAAAAATGGCTATAAAATAGCAAAATAGCATTAAATTAGGAAAATTTCATATATGTCATTTCTATCATAACTTGATACCATCCATCATTTTTGTAATTTTTTTTTGAAACTTTCAATTTTTTTATGTTTTTAATTTTAATTTTTTTTTTTTTTTTTTTTAAATTAAGAAAAAGGTCGAATTTTTTAATGCTTTCTAAGTTTTTTTGAATTTTCGGAAATCTTTTTAAATTTTTATTATTTTTCGAAATTTTTGATTTTTTTAAATGTTTGAATATTCAATATTATTATATTCGAGAAAATGGGTTCGGACCAAGTACACCCAATCCGGTCCGTGGACCTAACCCAAACCCGGATCCAACACTTTTGGATTTTTTTTTTTAAACGTTTTCACTTTTTAAAAATAAAAATTAATTAAGTAATTTTTTTGTTGTCTTTTCTCACTGCACCACTTTTCCCTGTTTCTTTTTCCATATTTTGTTTTTACTTTTCATTTTTTTCTATACTTTTCTTTTCTTTTGTTTCTTCTTTTATTTTTTCCCTTTTGGTCTTCTTCTCTACACGTTCTCTTCTTCGGGCGTCGTCTTCTTCCCCGACGCCTTTTTTCTCTGCAACTTCATCTTATTCTTTTTTTCTTCGTTTTTTTGAAAAAAAAAAAAAAAACCACATAACCAGACACTAAACCATCCTTTACGGACACCGCACGGCTCCACCATCGTTCCGGCCAACAGCACCCAACTCCGGCTAACAACACGCAACCTCGGCGACCACAACAACCAAAGGAAATTACCATGCCGAAACTAACATTTTCGATCCCAGGTTTTCGCCAAACAAATAGGGCACACTAAAATGGGAAGAAGTGCCGTGTAGGACGGCCTTAAATCACAGGACCCGCCGGAGAGGGAACGTAGTTCCGCTGGAGGTCCTTCCCGCGATAGCTCAAAGAGATGGTAGACATGCCACGGAATCTCAATAAAATATACCCAAAAAAAGTGACAGCAGACATGGTTCAACAATACAAAGGCAAAACAGTCATCAAACTGGATTATTGGACATCAAGGACTTCGGCCACTCACTCAGGCATTTTATCGAACATCTAAGACGCACTAACTAGAGAGGTAAGCATAGATTCTATCGGGGCTCGGGTTCATGCCAAGATCATCACACGATACACAAACACTATTCTGGATTGACTCGGGGACAAGTTTATCAGAACTTATCTTGATTTTAAACAAAAATGACAAGTCTCGACCATAACACCAAACACAAACAAATATTTGCATAAAGCACTACAAAAAGCACGCATATGCTGTGTGAGGAATGAACACGAGCACAACAGAATTGCGGGCGGGGACCGAGACTAAAGCTCATGCGAACTGGTCGACCACGAGCTCCAGCCCGATGCCCCACCAAAAACAGGGCAGACGTACTCGGGAATGACCTACCTGGTTCGAAGGGGAGCGCTGCGGTGGACGACGACTCTGGGGCGGACGATTGGCGACGGCGAAGCTGTCCTTCAGTCTCACTCTCTCCCTTTGGCTCGCCCTCTCCTCTCTCGAGCTCTCTCCGGTGCTCTCTGTTCTCTCTCCCTCTCGCTTTTATGCTCGGCCAGCCATCCGTTTCCTCTCTCTTGACTTGTACTCCTCTTTTTTGCAGGGCGTGACCGGCGTGAGGAGGAAGAAGACTAGCGCGCGGGCTGGGCTTAGAGAAAAGTAATGAAGTTGGGTTTGGCCCAAGCGAAAACACATACAAAGGAGTGGCGAAAAGAGAAGGACCAGACCAAGCCCGGTCCGCCCCTTTTTTTTTATTCGATTTTTTAATAATAATAATTTTTTTTTACATTTTTAGATTCAATAATTAGTGACAGTTATGTAAATGCTCCTAATATATATGCGTAATATATTTTAAAGAAAACATACACGATGCATTTTAATGAAAGCTATTTATTTTACTCTTTGCTTCCTCTTTTTTCTTTTAGTGACTAATTCTTAATATTGTATGCAATTAAGTCCTACATAAAATGGTAAAATTTGGGTGTCAACAAGGTTGATACTCCCAAATTCGAGAGGAAGATGCAACCGGAAGAATTTATGGATTGGCCACATGTTGTAGAAAGAGTCTTTAACTACAAAGACATTCCAAATGATCGAAAGGTGAAGTTGGTTGCTATCAAACTCAAAAGGTACGCTTCTACTTGGTGGGTGCACTTGAAGAAACGAAGAGCTTTTGAAGGAAGAAGCCATATCATAATATAGGAGAAGATGAGGAAAGAATTGAAGAAGTTTTTACCATCAAACTACCATCAAGATACTTTCCTTCAATTCCACAATTTCAAACAAAAGGAGCGGTCCGTGGGAGAATATACCGCGGAATTTGATCACCTCATGATGCTTTGTGATGTTTTTGGAGGAGAGGAGCAAACTATTGTCGTTACCTTGATGGACTTCAATATGAAATCGGTAATGTTGTCCAACTTCAACCTTATTGGACTTACAGTGATGTTTGTCAACTTGCACTTAAGGTGGAACAGCAACTTAAAGAGGCTCATGGTCGTACCTCTTGGTAACAAAATAAAGAAGACTTCTCTAAGGGTGAAAAAGCATCTACTTCTAAGATTACGGCAACCTTCAAAGTCGACTCCTAAGAATGATGAAGCCTCAAGTTCGAAGGGCCCTAACTCTATCCGATGTTTCAAATGTCAAGAGTCTGGACATATTTTATCGAAATGTCCAAATCGCGAGATCGTCTCTCTAGTAGAAAAAGAGCTTGAGGAAGAGCAACATGAAGATTCCCTCAATACTAATGAAACGTCCGATGGGAAAGATGAAGTTATATATAGAGACCGAGAAGAGTCTCTAATTCTTTATCAAGTCTTAAATGTTACTCCTAGTGAAGACGATGTGGATTCGCAGTAATATTTTCATACTAGATGCACTTCTTATGGAAAGGTGTGTGATGTTATCATCGATGGAGGCAGTTGTGAGAATATAGTAGCTACAATGATGGTGGACAAGTTGCACCTCAAGATGAAAAAGCGCCCACAACTTTACAAACTCTCTTGGCTTTGCAAAGGGAACGAGGTAAGGGTTGATAAATAATGTCTTGTTCAAATCTCCATTGGAAAAACATATATTGATAAAGTATGGTGCAATGTTGTTCCCATGGATGCTTGCCATTTGCTTCTTGAGAGACCACAACAATTTGATACAAAAACTAAGCATGATGGGTTTAAGAATACTTACGCTTTTAAGAAAGATGAGTCCAAATCACCTTGGGTCCTTCCAAAATGGAGAGCACCCCTAAACCATTTAATGGGGGAAAGAAATAATTTACTCTCTAAATTTGAAGTTGATAAAGCTTTGGAAGAATCCTTGGAGGCATATGCTCTTGTGGTGTTCAAAGAGAATGAAGAACACAATGATGTCCCTTCTCAAGTAGAACCTCTTATTTAAGAATTTAAGGATGATGTTCCGGAAGAGATTCCACCAGGTCTTTCACCCACAAGAGAAATTTAGTATTGTATTAATTTTGTTTCGAGAGCCACCATCCCAAACAAAGCAACCTATCCAATGAGCCCTAAAGAGCATAAAGAGTTTCAACGACGAGTGGATGAACTCATGGCTAAAGGAATAGTGAGGGAAAGCATGAGTCCATGTGTTGTCCCTGCTCTTCTTGTGCCGAAGAAGAATGGGTCGTGGCGTATTTGCATCGATAGTCGAGCAATGAACAAGATAACCATCAAGTATTGTTTTCCTATTCCTCGACTTGATGATCTTCTCAATCAACTCCATGGCGCTACTATCTTTTCTAAGATCAATCTTCAAAAGTGGATATCATCAAATTCGAATGAGAGCTGGAGATGAATGAAAAACTACAATCAAAACAAGAGATGGCCTCTATGAATGGATGGTCATACCTTTCGGCCCCTCTAATGCTCCTAGCACTTTTAGCACCTTATGAATCATATCTTTAAATCATTTACTGGCAGCTTTGTCGTTATTTATTTTGATAACATTCTTGTTTATAGTTCTACTCATGAGTAACACTTGGAGCATCTTTTCCAAGTTTTTAGGGTTCTTCGGGAGCAAAAGTTATATGCCAACTTAAAGAAGTGTCACTTCTTTACCGATCATCTTGTCTTCCTAGACTATGTTGTTTCTAAGGAAGGCATCAAGATGGATTCTAGCAAGGTGAAGACAATCATAAGTTGGCTCATTCCAACATCTATTCATGATATTTGAAGTTTCCATGGTTTGGCATCATTTTATTGCTGCTTTATCAAGCATTTCAGTACCATTATTTCTCCTATCACCGAATGACCAAATGCTTGAAGGGAGGAAGTTTCAAGTGGACTAAAAAGGCACAACAAAGCTTTGAACTCCTTAAGAGGAAGGTAACCCAGGCTCCTATTCTTACACTTCTAGATTTTAATAAAGTCTTTGAAGTTGATTGTGATGCTTCTAATGTGGGAATTGGTGCGGTTCTTAGCCAAGAAGAAAGCCTATTGCATTCTTTCGTGAGAAATTGAATAATTCCCGCAAGAATTACTCTATTGTTCAAGGAATTTGTTCTCTATTCGGATCATGAAGACTTGAAGTATGTAAACACTCAAACACTCAACATAAACTCAACAATCGGCATGCCAAGTGGGTTGAGTTTCTTCGAGCTTTCACTTTTCTTATCAAGCATAAAGTTGGAACTCTTAATCAAGTGGCAGATGCATTAAGCTGTAGGCATTCCTTACTATCCACAATGCAAGTGAAGGTCTTAGGCTTCAACATGATCAAGGAGCTTTATGAAGATAATTCAGACTTTGGGCAAATTTGGAAAGAATGTTCAAGGGGTCCAATATAGCAATACCTATTGCAAGATGGGTTTCTTTTTAAAAATAATTGTATGTGAATACCATGAAGTTCTCTAAGGGAAGTCATTATCAATGAAGCCAACGACAAAGGATTAGCCGGACATTTTGAAAGAGACAAGACACTCTCTCTAGTTAAAGAAAATTTTTATTGGTCTCATATGGAGAAAGATGTTATGAGACATGAGAAGTGGTGTCGAACTTGTCACATTGCCAAAAACCATACTCAAAACACTGGCTTGTATATTCCATTACCGGTCCTAACCGCCCCTTGAGAAGATGTGAGCCCATATTTTGTGGTTGGTTTACCTCAGACACAAAGGGGAAAAGGCTCGATCATGGAGGTCATTGATCGATTCTCCAAAATGGTGCATTTTGTACCATGTAACAAGCCCTTGGATGCTACTCGTGTGGCAAATCTCTACTTCAAGAAGATTGTGAAACTTCATGGTATGCCAAAGACAATGACATCCAATCAAGATCCAAAGTTTATTAGTCATTTTTGGTGCACACTTTGAAATAAGCTAGGCACAACTCTTCAATTTAGCTCTTCTCATCATCCCCAAACCAATGGGCAAACTAAAGTCATTAATTAGACTTAGGGAAATCTTTTAAAGAGCTTAATCGGAAGTAACTTGCATCAATGGGACATTACTTTGGCTTAAGCTAAATTTGCTTACAATCAATCTTCTAGCCAAACAACCAGAAAAAGTCCATTTGAGGTTGTGTATGGGAAAAATCCTATTAGTCCCTTGGACTTAGCTCCACTTCCCATCTCTTAGCATTTTAGTGGAGATGCTAAGGATCATGCCAACCATCTAAATAAGCTTCATGAACAAATTCGGGAAAGGATCATAAAGCACAATGCAAAGTATCAAGAGAGAGCCAATAGGTATCGGAAGCCTGCAGCTTTTTAAGAATGAGATTTGATTTGGCTACCTCTTAGAAAGGAAAGAGTTCCTTGGGGTTGTCACGGGCAGTTAAAGCCTAAAGCTGATGGTCCTTCAAAGTGCTGTAAAGAATTGGAGACAATGCCTACAAGATTGAATTCCCTGGTGAGCATGTTGTTTCAGCAATGTTCTCCCTACCATAAAGATGAAGACAATGAAAACTCAGGGTCAAGTTACGTGAAGTAAAAGCGTCTGATGTCAGAGCATTGCGAGACAATATTGATTCTATGAAAGTGCTACCAATTGCATAGTTGTTGATACTTCAATAACCATATCGATATTTCAGTAGCCACAGATTTGAAGGGTGTCCACATTCATTGTATCAAGCAAATCTTGGATACCTACTCCCAACAACATTTATTTCTTATATATTCAAGGTCTAGTAAATGTCATTTAAAGTTTCTAGAGTCCTTATTTAATTGTCAATGTTATTTAGTTTATCTTCCCTACGAGTCCTTTTGTCTTCCCAAGGAGTCTTAGTAATTACTCATGCTTGAAGGATTGTTCCAAGTTCGTCTATATAAAACATGTTATGATGAATAAGAATGCAGACTTGTTTTGAGTAATAATTCATTTAGTCTTTAGCTTAAAAACAAGAATTTCTTGTTTTGCTCTTATCTTTTAGATGGATTCCTATGAGTGACGAGCAACCTATTCATTTTAGTTCTCACTTGTATTACCTTCTACTTATCTGCACTTTCTTCAGCGTCATATATATGTAGTATGTATGCGTGTATATACTTATAAAGAAGAGAAAATGACACAAATAGTCTCTAAATTTTAGTCCAATATGTAATGTCATCTTTGAATTTTTAATTTGTTCAATATAGTTCTGGAACTTTTAAATATTTTCATATAATCCAAGAACTACATTGAACATATGATAATAATTGAAAGATCGTATTAAATAAATTAAATGTTTAGTGATGACATTACATATTGGGCCTGGACTATATTGCACAAATTAAAAGTTTAAGGATCACATTATATATTAAACTAAAGTTCAAGTACCGTTAGTGCTATAATCTCAATAAAGAAAGAAAACTGAAAGACACGATCGATAAATTATTGATTCGGAAGTTTATATACAAGATTCACTTTTTGGGCTCATGGCCCTAGGCCATGTATAAATTAGTGGTAATTTCACCGTATAAGAATTGATAACTTCACTTTCGAACATAAACACCCACAAATTGTTGGAATAGTTGGAATCCTGGAAAAGCGCTTATAATTTCACATAACAATAAGTTAATTCAACTCTTTGTCCACGAATAAATATTCATAAACTATTGTGAAAGTTGATACTTTTCACACAATCAAATAAAAATTGGCCACATAAAAGTCGTTGATCTATACAAGAGCCAATGAATTAACACTATGGTACCCCTAAAATCCAAAAAAAAAAAGCATTGTTAGATTATTGAAACAGTTTGATATAGTTGGCAAATTGAATTAGATTAGTCACTCGAACTCATTGATAATCTTCACAAGCAAATGGTAAATGATGAGAATAATTTTCAAAACAACCGAAAAACAAGGTGGTAAGTGACTTGAATTGAGTGTTTGTATCATCAAAATTAGTTTTGGCGTGTTTAGTAACAATTTTGTTTCAAAGAACAATTTTTTGATTAGAAACGATTTTTTCTAATACTATTTTCAGGAACAATTTTTGAGAAAAAGAACACGTTTATTAACTATTCAAAATTTTTATTTCCTAAATAGAAATGTGTTTGGTAGGATTATTAAATTTTTGTTGTTTCTTTTAATTTGTATTACTTTTATTATATCATTTTCTCTTTTCTTTTTTTTTTTTTTCTTTTTCTTTTTCTCTTTCTTCTTCATCCTTCTTGGTAGCCGCCTAGGTGAGGTTCGGCAAGCTCGCTGGAGGTGAGCCTGGCCAAAGTGAGCCTTGGCCTTGCCAAATTTGGGTGAGGCCAAGTCTCGATGATGGCCAAGCGAGCCTCGCTAGGCTAGGCCTCTGGCAAGGCTCGGCCTCGCCTAGGCGACGCGAGGTCAGCCTTGCCCTAGCCTCGGCGAGGTCGTCCTTGCCCATATCTTGTGAGGCCAAGCCTCACCCAACCACGATGAGGCTCGGACCAAAGACGCTCCGATGAGGTCGCCATCCCTCATCTGGCTGATCACCAGCCATGGCCGAGGCTGGCGATCGGCCAAAAGGAAGAAGAAAAAGAAAAGGAAAGAGAAGAAGAAGAAATAGAACAAAAGAAAAGAGAAATGAAAAAAATTAGAATTGATTCTAGGAATTGTTCTCGGGAACAAGAATCAACTTTTTCTACTTCTTGATTCTATTACAAATCTATTCCCTCTATTATTTTTTTACTCTCAGAAATAAAATAATAGAATCAGTTGTTTTCGAGAGTGTTACCAAATAAGCCCTTAGTCAATCAATCGAATATAAATTGCTCAAACACTTGAATTACAGTTGGAAATTTTGTCTAAAAATTTAGTGACTTTGGCACACCAGTAAACTTCAAAAGTAAAAACTATGACCATAATTGCCAATTCCAAAATAATCATATAAATGTCGGCAAATGATATTTGCTAGAGTCGAATTAATTGGCAACTAAATAGGAGAATAAGCAATTAATTATTCATTAAAAAAATCAGTAACTTTAACGTGTGGGAAAGCTATAAAAATAAACATTGGTTATTTTTGAAGCAGTTGGTAATATTCGAAGTGCAAATAAAATACCCATCGGTAACAAAAAACAAGTTACAAACTAAACAAGTTACCAACACAAAATTGTATGTTCAATATTTTACAGGAAAAGTGTCCAAAAAAAAAGTCTTGAACTTATTGCAATTGTGTCGATTGAGTTTTTAAACATTTTGATCTAATGTTGATCGAGTCTTAAACATTTTAACGTAGTGCCAATTTAGTCATTCTAACTAATTTTGGCTAGATATTGCTAACGTAAACGTCAATCAACCTACATATCATGATCATCATTGACATAGACAACTTTTTAATAATAATTTAATATTTTTCAAATTATTTTTTTTTCTCTTCCTCTTCCTCTTCCTCCAGCTAGTCGCTAAACCTCAGCAACTGACCAAAGGCCAGCAAAGTCCCTTGCCTCCAGCCAATGGCTAAGGTCCAACGACCAACCAGAGGAAGAACAAGAAAAGGAGAAAGAGAAAGAAAAAACTAAAAAATAAATCGAGAAATATTAAAATATTATTAAACATTATCCACGTTAGCACCAACTATGTCACGTAAGTAGATCAACATCAACGTTAGTAATATCCAGCCAAAATTAGCCATAATAACTAAATTAACACTATAACAAAAGATTTAGAATTGAATTGATATAAATAAAAGGTTTATGACTTTTCTGACACTTTCTCCTTAATGGAAAACTAGAGATCTACCATGATTAAGCAATGTATCCAATCTAAAAACTAAACCATGCAAGTAATATATTTTGGGAAATCATAGTTGAATCTGAGTAACAAAATGACGGGAAGGCTTAAAGTTTGTCTTCTCCGAAATCGATAGAGAGGTGCAATTGGCAGCTCGAAAAGACCGATGAAGAAAGTATGCCATCCTTTTCTCTTTTCTCCTTAGGCAACGAAGAAGCGTGCATCAAACTTCATATTCATGGTGCGCATGGGGAATGTGGAAGCTGCTTCTTTTTGTCTCTTATTGATTATATAATTCGAACTAAGAATTGCTGGAGCATTAAGGTGTGCTCGTATCAGATGTTTAGACCAAAAGATATCCACAATCAATGCATAAAAGCAGAGCATAGGACCATAAATGAGTCACTTCGTGGAAATGACAAACTTTCGATTTTTCTAATGTCCCAATGAGTCGCTTCCCACGAAATTTCGGCAATAGTTTATCTTTCTGGTTACGCAGACGTATCCACGAAAAAATCTGTTAATTTCTAGTGTTCTCCGTGACACACTCCTGAAGGACGAGCATGGTGTAGAAGACGGCAAGTGATGAGAAACTGAAAAGACCACAAAGAGTTTGATGGACGAAAAAAGCTTGAATTAAATGGACGAGAACTAGCGATTGTCGGTATATATGTAGGAGTTCAAACGTTAGCAACTGTTCAATCTGCGGTAAAGGATGATCATCATTGTATTGCGGTTGAAATGGTGCAAAAATTTGGACCGATACAAATCAATGGGAGATCAACAAGACACCGTTTCCAGCCAAGATGTCCAAAAAATCATAAACTTATTATATTTTTGTCAATTTAGTCACATACATTTTTTTATCGTTAATTAAGTCATAAATATTTTCACATTGTGCTATGTTGACCAACGCACGGAGGAAATGAAGATGCTATCCTTTGCAATGGTGTGTGTTGAAATCTATGCCAATCAACCTAGATGCTCCGTCGTTGATGTGGTTTTGAATGGGGTCTTGCGCTCTATTGCAATTGAATTTGAATGGAAGCCACTTGAATGTCCTTCATGTGGCACCTTCGGCCATAGATGTGAGGATAATGCCGCCGTTCATAGCACAGACAAAGGGAAGCTGCCGGTTCTTCCTGCATCCGACCATATGTCACGCCCCGAACCCCGAGCGCGCTCACATCCCACTGCGGTCGATCAAATATGCGACATCCCAGGATATGTCGCCGACCCATTTTCTTTATTACGCATGCGGAAGCGAAACAAATCCCCTGACAACATTTAACTTGGGATAGAAAAGCAGGCAATCAAAACCACAACATAACACTTTCATAATTCAACAGAGTTACAAACAGAAGCATATAGCCAAAGGTCTACAAAAGACCGACTCTTAAAGGGAACTGTCCTACGATCTACAAGTCGGACACGTTCTCCAATCTTATGACTTCACCTCTGCAACTCCTCAAGGCCAATCTAAGCCATCTGGCCGCTCCGTCCACCAGGGACCTGAAATTTTTATTCCCCAAACCGGGATGAGACAATGTCTCAGCAAGTTCAACCCCCTAAACCCATATTAGAAAGAAAATACGCCCCGGGTGGCCTAGCCACATCACACAGAAGACTTACCTCGCATTAACCTTCATCTGCAAGTTAGCACAGTTTATATAATTCAACCACGTGCAATTATAATAACCAAACAACTGCAGCACAATCACATCATCAGAACAATTCAACCACTTGGATCGTCTCAGCGATCAATCGACTCGGCCGATTACATGTCATTCCAGTAACCCAATTACTGCTTCCAATCTCGACCCTATAGGAGGGTTTAATAACCAGTGGCAATCACAGCCCCACTCGGCACGACCTTTAATTAGGTGGTCCATCACGGCCTCACTGGGCACGACCTCTCATAGGTGGTCTATCCCGGCCTCACCGGGCACGACCTCTCATAGGTGGTTCATCACGGCCTTATTAGGCACGACCTCTACTAGGTGGTCAATCACGGCCCCATTAGGCACGACCTCTCTTAGGTGGTTCATTACGGCCCTACTAGGCACGACCTCTCATAGGTGGTTCATCACGGCCCTACTAGGCACGACCTCCAATCGGTGGTTAATCACGGCCAATCTCCTATCAATTCCCACACTTAGGGTTTTCTAAAGAATCCTCATAATTCGCAATCACACTCAATTTGCCACAACCAATCATCAATTTCAAATTCTAAATACACAGCAGCGATCAGCACGAAATTCTAAGAGAATAAGGTCCCAAAATGATTTTTTGGAATTTATTAAATAATTAAATTTATTCCGAAAATCAATTAAATAATAATATCCATATTTTTCACAATTCACCCTCAATTTATAATATTCAATCGTCAATTTCAAAATCTAACTACACAGCCGTGATCGGCACGAAATTGAGCAACCGGGCTCAAAAATAATTTTTTTTTTTTTTTTTTTTTTAATTATAAATAATATTTTAATAATTTCGGAATTAATATAATATTATAAATTTCCAGAATTTCGAAGCAATTAAATAATTCGAAACTAAAACCCTATTATGTCACATCAAAGCTTATATTAATATAACTACTCACTTAACCTTAAATTAAACACAATTTAAGTTAATCAAACACCTTAATATAATCTACACTTAAATAAATTAAACTAACCACCTAATAACACTTAACATAAACTAAACACCCATAAAGCATCATTAACCCTCTAATTAGGGTTTAGTGAGGTAAACTCATTGGATTAGCAAACCGAGCAGACCAAAACGACGGGGACGACGCGAGGATCGACTTTCCTCAAAGCGGGCAGAGCATCCGGGCTCGGGAAGGCGGCCAAAACGGGCCAAACGTCCGCTGCATACCCATTTTCTGCAACTTCGATCTTGGGCGGAGGAGGGCTGATCCGAGCCTAATCGGGCGGAGGAACGGCGAGGGAGAGGGGCGGAGGAGCTACGGCGGTGGTGGCGGCGACGAACGGCGGTGCACGGCGGCGACGAACGAGCTCGGCAGCTCTTGCGCGAGCTGAACAGCAGCTCGGGACGATGAGCGGGCGAAGCGGGCGGAGCGGCGCGCGGCCGGGCGCGGGCGAGCGCGAGGCGACGCGTGACGGCGGCGATGGGCGAACGGCGAGACCTCCGGGGGCGTGCGGCTAGCTTCGACGCCTTCTCGGATCTCGCTGGGTGTCGAACAGCCATCGAAGAAGGAGGAGAGAGGGCGACGGGTGGGCGAGCTGACCGGCGGAGCGGCGTGCGAGCGGCACGGTGCAGCGACGGCGACGAGCGGACGGGCGAAGGCGTGCGAGCGGGGGCGGACGGCCATGGCTGCTCCAACTTCTTCTCTGCATTTTTCCCATCTTCGCACAACCAAGATGGAGGAGAAACCAACGGAAGGGAGAGAGGAAGGAGAGAGAAGGAGGATGGGACCCTTTTCTTTTTCTTTTTCCCTTTTCTTTTATCCAACAAAAATGGCCCACCACTATGACATCACATGGTGTCATACTCCACTCACTCACAACCATACTCCAATGGGTCCACTTTTATTTTCCGCCGGGGTCCAATTCTTGTACACTCATTTATCCAATTCCATTCAATTCTCTTCCAATTGAGTCCAATTGAAGTTCATAAAATTAATCCAATGTCACCACACTTAAATTTACATATTCACTTGTCCATAGAACCAACTTAAGTCCCAAAAATACGACCAAAAGCGGCTTACTAATTTCTCGAGCCAAATTAGCCATTTTCTAATTTAATTGCTGAAAAACTCGGCTTGCATGAAAAATCTTCCGAAGGTAAATCAATGATCCTAAAATGATTTGTGACACACCCAAACTTCCAATTTATGAATACGATCTCAATTCCACGGTTAATTTCACTTTGGCACGATACTAGCGCGGCCCAACCTACCGGGTAGCCTTTAGAAATTTTCATGCATTTGACCTGTGGTTGATCATCTCAAGCCACAATGTACATCTTTGAAACATTGGCGACTTTCGGTTGTCGGGATAATCTCAAGGTTTCAAATACGAACACAGGGTACCCAATCGATAGAAAAGTCGGCCCAGTGCTGATCGACAAGAATTGTGCGATCTGGTGGAATCACCCACACCTGATCACATGCCTCTGTCAAGTCGACCTATCTCCGATCTCTAATCGATTTTAATCGTGCCGTAATGACCCTTGCAGATTAGCTCGGTCGAAAGATCGCTTCCTGGTCAAATTCTCGAGTCTGATGCGTTAGAAACTCTTAACAGCTTCACCCGATAGATTAGTTTTCATATGAGTGGCCGACTCAAAGAAAATAACTATATGCGTGCCAACGAAATGCCCGTCTCAATTTATTGAAAATAGAATTGGAAAATCGGGATGTCACACCATACCCCCTCTGGCCATCCTAGTCTTGAACCTCCTGCCCTAATTCAAGCTCCTGAACTGGCTCCGGTTTTGGAGGAGAATCCCAAAGTGTCGTAGCATGGTGCAGCATGGTTGGAGCCAGGTGAAGGGAAAAAGAAGAAGAAGGCCTTGCTCTTGAAGGATGGTTCCCTAGCTCGGATGCCCTTATCCAACGAAGTGGGAAGCTTGTTGAAGTTCAAGGACTCCACTAGTGAGTCGAAGCTGGAGTCTTCTCTTCCTAGCCCTGTTGAGGAAAGGCCTAGCTCGGTACAAGAGGTTCTAGCCTCTCATCTTGCGAAGGACAAGGACCAGAACGAAGCTACCAATTTCGGTCATGGTGCTGATAGGGATTCAGTGCTTTTGGAAAGCTATGTTAGCTCTGATGATGATTTACTATCGCCTGCCTTGTCACCGAAGGCCCCTACTACTTCTAAGAAGGTGGAGTCCATCCAAGACAAGCTCTTGGCCCTTGATCCAGCTCCTCCTCCGGTCACGAATCCATCTACTTCGGTGGCCACACGGCGGAAGCCAAATAGGCGAAGGTAGGTCTTCCATTCCTCCTTTGCTGTTTTCGTTAGCTATTTATAGATATATATATTTTGGGTTTTGGAATGTGAGAGGTCTTTGTGATCCCCTGAGACAAGCAAAAGTGAGGAAACGTGTGTATTCTAATGGCCTTAGTCTGATCGGCTTGTTAGAAACCAAAGTTCCGGATTCTCTGTTCGACTCCATATCTGACAGAATGTTGTCGGGGTGGAATTGGGTGGCCAACTATGAATTCTCTCATTCTCTCACAGAGGTAGGATTTGGGTTGGCAGGAACCCTTCTGTGGTGAGTTTTGAAGTGATCTCTTCCAACAGCCAAGCAATACATGGTAGTGTGAAGTTTCTTATGTCTGGTATCTACTGTTGTGTCTCGGTGATATATGCGGAACATACCTTTGTAACTCGAAGGCCTTTATGGGCGGATCTTGTTCAGAGGAGTGTGTTGTGCTGGGATGTGGCTTGGCTTGTGGCGGGGGATTTCAACGCTATCAGGGATCCCTCTGATCGGATTGGAAGCTCTGACAATTGGATTCCTTGCTTTGATGATTTCTATCATTGTCTTATTCAATCTGAGTTAGAGGACCTGAGGTATGTTGGCTTTCACTTTACTTGGTCTACTTCCTAGGGGGTCAACCGCAAAGCTAGGAAGATTGACCGAGTGCTTGTGAATGCTAATTGGAGCCAGGAGTTCTCTTATTCAGAAGCGTCTTTCCTCGCACCGGGCATTTCTGACCATACTCCTATGGTGGTTAGAGTGATGCAGCCGATGTTCACCAGGAGGCCTTTTAAATTCTTCGAGTTATGGGCGAAGCACCCTTCTTTCCATAGCACTGTTTCTCAAGTTTGGGAAAGCCCGGGTGAAGGGGTTCCTATGTACAGGCTAGTGAGTAAACTAAAGGCCCTTAAAGGCCGCTTAAAGCAACTCAACAAAGAGTCTTTCTCTAATATTTCTAAGAGGGTTTCTGCAGCGAGAAATGCTCTATCTTTAGCCCAAGTTGGCCTTCAGCAAGATCCTACTAGTGAGATTCTGGCAGATTTGGAGAAGACTCATCGGAGGACTTTTCTGGAGTTGAGGAGTCAAGAGGAGTTCTTCTTCAGGTAGAAGTCCAGGATCAGGTGGCTCAAGGAAGGTGATCAAAATACAAAAAAAATTCACCATTCCATTAATAGAAGGCAGCTGAGGAACAGAATTCTTTCTGTCATGAATACTTCGGGTACTATTATCTCAGAGCCGAGCTTAGTGCAGAATACTTTTGTCTCCCATTTTCAGGAGCTATTGGCACCTCGTTCCCGGTCTTCCAACCCCTCCTTACTGGATATTCAAGAGGTCATACGGTGTCTTCTTAGGGGGGAACAGGTTAGCTTTCTCTCTCGTCCATTCTCTGATGTGGAGATTCATGATACAATCTTCTCCCTGGCTCAAGGCAAGGCGCCAGGACCTGATGGCTTTGGTGTTGAGTTCTTTAAACATAATTAAGAGATAGTAGGGCCTTTGGTCATTGAAGCAGTTAAGGACTTTCTTACAACAGGGAGGCTTCTCAGAGAAATCAATAACACCATCCTGGTGTTGATCCCGAAAGTTCCAAATGCGACTTCAGTCAATGATTATAGACCTATAGCCTGTTGTAATACTATTTACAAATGCATTACTAAGATTTTAGCTAACCGGATTGCTGCAGTGCTTAATGACATTATCAATCCTTATCAGAATGCTTTCATCAAAGGTAGGCGAATTAGAGACAACATCCTTCTTGCCCAGGAATTATTTGCTGGATTCCATCTTGACCCATACCAACCCAAGTGTGCAATTAAGGTGGATTTTTCAGAAAGCTTATGACACGGTGGACTGAGATTTTCTTGAGTTAGTTCTTCGTGCTTTTGGCTTCCCGGATCATTTTGTTCAGATTGTTATGGTATGTGTTCGTACTCCTAAGTTCTCCGTTTCCATAAACGGAGAACTTCATGGGTTTTTTTCTAGTGGCCGTGGTCTTCGCCAAGGGGATCCGATTTCTCCCTACCTATTCACTTTAGTTATGGAGGTCTTTTCTGGGATCCTTAGTGCTCGGGCCAGGCAACCGAGATTCAAGTTCTTCTGGAGATGTAAGACGTTGAGCCTTTCCCACCTCCTTTTTGCAGATGACGTCTTTCTATTTTGTGGAGCTGATTTGACTTCGATCTCTCTTTTAAAGAATGGTTTAGACACCTTCTCTGCATGGAGTGGACTCAAGCCAAACTCCAATAAAAGTGAGATCTTTCTTGCTGGAGGGTCGGCAACCTTGTGCAGCGAGATTCTCCTTGCTTTTGGCTTCATCGAGGGGACATTGCCAGTGCGTTATCTTGGAGTTCCTATTATCTCATCTAGGCTTGGCAAGGCGGATTGTATCTCCCTCGTGGATCGCATAACCAATAGGGTCCAACCGTGGACTCAACGCTTTCTCTCATTTGCTGGTCATCTTCAGCTTATAAGGTCAGTCCTCCATGCAATCCAAGCATACTGGGCAAGTGTATTTACTATCCCTCTTGCAGTATTGTATCGCATTGAGCAGATCCTGAGACAGTTTCTTTGGAAGGGCCCTGGATTGGGGAGGGGTGGAGCTAAGGTCTCCTGGGATGATGTTTGCTTTCCTAAGGAGGAAGGAGGGTTAGGTATTCGCAATCTGAGGGACTGTAATAAAGCAGCAATGTTGAAACACATCTGGATTCTTTTTACAGATAAGGAGTCCTTGTGGTGTAGGTGGATCCATTCGACATTCCTAAAAAGGAAGAGTTTCTGGGTGGTTAATCAACCCACCTCTTGCTCTTGGGCGTGGAAGAGAATTCTCCATCTTAGGTCTGAGTTTCGACTATCTTTTCTTTGGAGGGTTGGAGACGGCCGTTCTATCTGTTTCTAGTATGACCATTGGCACCCGAGAGGTCCCCTCAACCTTTTATTTTCTGACTCTTTGATTTATAGCTCGAGCTTACCCATACATGCTACAATGGCTGATCTTTTTTCATCGGCTGGTCAGTCCATGCGAGCAGTGTTAGAATCTTCGGAGCAACCCCTTCCTTTATTATCTCAATTACCGGATCGTTTTACTTGGTTAGGAGGTGCTTCCGGTTTATTCTCGGTTACTTCGACATGGCACCTTATAAGGAAGAAGAAGCCTCGGGTCAATTGGGCTTCCTTGATCTGGAACAATGCTATATCTCCAAGATATCAGTTCAACCTCTGGCTTATCACCAAGAGCCGCCTTCCTACTCAGGCCATGCTTTTGCCTCATGGCAAGATTGTGGATGCGATGTGTGCCTTTTGCAAGTCGACGCCAGATTCTATTGATCATTTATTTTTTGGATGTAGCATTACAACCAGGTTAGCATTCCTGTGGGCGGCTAGATGTAACCTCCCTTGGCATAACAGGACTTGGGCCAACAACCTTAGCTGGGCTTTGAAGTTCCTTCCCGGTAAGGATTTCTATCACTCTATCGCCCGGTTTTCCTTTGGAGCTCTCTGCCACCTTATTTGGAAATACAGGAATGAGATTCTATTTAGAAGTTACACTTTCACAGTTCCAGCTCTGAAGAATCACTTGATTAAAGTGGTTAAGGATAAGGCGTTGACTTTCACTAATGTTGAAGACAATCCAAGAAGTAGGAGGCTTCAACGCACATGGGGGATTGACCCTTGTATTTTCTATTCCTCTTCAGTACTTCCTTAGCATTATTGCTGTCCGATTTTTTGTTGCTGGGTGGGTCGTTGTTGTGCTTTGTTGCTACCGTGGAGTCTCTTGTTGCCGCTTGTGGACGAGGTTCTTTAATCCCGGGTTTTGGGCTTCGGTTGCCTCTGTTTGGCTGGCTGGTCGCCTTCTTTTGTGTTGGTCCTACTGTTGGTTGTGACCGTCGTTGTGTGACCGTGCCTTCTTGCTCTTCTGCCTTGTAGGCTTTTGTTTGTTCTTCTTTCGGTACCCTTCCACTCAGTATGCCTTGTTCATTTTGAGTATAAGCTTTGGTGCCGTTTGCTTGTACATATTGGTTAAGCTTAATACAATTACCTTTCAAAAAAAAAAAAAAAAAAAAAAAAACATTTTCACATTGTGCCAATTAAGTTCACTTGACCAATTTTTTATGAAAATCACTAACGTGAATGCCTGCCATCCTATATATGTGGCTAGTACTAATGTGGATAAATATTAATAATTTTTTATTTATTTGCTTTTTTTTTTCTTCCCTTCTTCCTTCATTCAGTCACCATGGTCAGCCTCACCTGCCTCTAGCGAAACACCTACCCCACCCCCCAAGCCATAAGTGAAGGCAAGCCTCGTTAGCCCCTAGTGAGTTACAACCTCACCCAACCATGGCGAGGTTGACCTTGCTAGGCCCTTAGTTACCCTAGTGAGGTCTGACCCTCATTGGGGGCAAGGTCGACGACGGCAAGGTCAACCTTTGCTAGGGGCGATTGCCAACGATTGCTAAGACCTTAAGACTGGCCAAAGGAAGAAGGAAAGAACTAAAGAAAAAAATTCCAAAAACTTATAAACATTTTTAGAAAATTTAGAACATAATATGAAAAAATTGTCCATGTTAGCATCGGACATACCACGTAGGACAATCGGTGCTAATTAGACAGCCACATCAAAGGTTTCCAACCAAATTTGACCAAAATGACTCAATTGGCAAATCTTTAAATGTTTAGGACTAAATTAATCAAAATTGGCATAATTAGAAAGTCTAGAACTGAATTAGTCACCGTATAATAGGTTTAGAATTTTTTGGATGGAGTTTATGTCAAGTGATCCCATATGCTATTGCAATTCGATAGGATTAGCCCCATGTATTTTATATATGGGTAAAAAAAACCTATTTACCGATATATATACACACTCATTCATGTATGACGTCATTTTCCTTGTGGCGCATTTGGCTACTTGAAAATCCCCTTACGTCATCCCGCGGTCTTAAGCCAGCAAAGCACGACGAAAGAGCATTCATATGAGTGGCCCGAACACAAAGTATCACATCCTCCAAGGATCTCATGGCCACGAAGGAAAGGTAATCCACCATTGTGATCTTTGCGAAACGACAAGTGATGCCTTCTTTTGTAGTACATAAACCCAGTTATCATTCAATTAATCTCAGTTAAATATGGGTTTGAATACTAGCTAGCTTAGCCAGGAGCAATTGTGCCCACATGTTGCGCTAAGCAGAAAGGAAAATGATGCTCAAAATGTTCACTGAAAGGTAAAGATACAAAAAGGTATTCACAGTTCGTAAGAGATGATGTAGAGAGAGCAGAAAACTTTAGCCTTTTTTAGTTTTTGCTAGGGTTCCCCACCAAGTTCGTGGATGGATGTTAAGAGTGGCTTCCAGCTTTTGATTTACTCTGGTTTTTGAGATGTCATTATTGTTTCCTATTAATGTTTCGCTGGAAATCGGCGAGATTCTTTTGAAAAATAGATGCGAAATTTTCAAATACTTTTACATGCTAAATCCTTCACGGGCTTTTTATTAAGGAAAGATGCAAAGGAAAGGAGATGATATTGACACAAATACAACAGGAATTATGCACCCCATCTTATTACGAAAGATTTGAAGGAACCAAAATCAGGTTTGGCTTCAAACCTCATTAAGAAAGTTCAACCTAAAGCTTAAGATAAATGAAGAGACTGATTTTTCACGATTCTGGAGCTTACCAACTTATAACGAACAATAGAGAGGGCTCGGCTTCTTCTATAAAGATCAAGAAAGAGTGGCGTAGCTAGAGGCTCCTCAGCCGTTGAAACAGGAAAACGGATCCTCCGAAAAGGAATCGTTAAAGATGCTATTTTGAGTACACTTAATTGAATCTCTTTGGATGAATATATAATTTAAATAATCAGTGGCCTATTTGCAAGTCTTGTTTTCAGCATATAATCCCAAACTCTAATCTCACCTCCTTTAGAGGCAAATAGGTAAGTGTACTTAGAAAAGGACCAACTAGATCTAATTGATGATCAATCAACAAGAGAGTAAACTATATGGAAAGGGTATAGAAGAAACTAACATGAGTCTCCTCAATATATATGGCCATTTCCCTTTTGAGAACATACTTCATGTTTGTATTCTTATAGGGACACAACCTTTTGCCCAGAGACATAATTTGAATGTAAATGCTTGTTAATTCCCTCCATAATAACAGGAAAACTATGCTATAAATACCACCACATTACACAAACTATGTATGATCTCTTATGTGTGAACCAGAACGAATGAAGTCGGTCACCAATTGATGGATTAATTGGAGTATAGAGTATATATTACCCCAGCTTTCACATTGCATTAAAAACCCTAGTTCAAAAGTTTGGGCTAGATTCAGTGCAACTGATGAAATCAACGATACCGATATAACATAAAAAAGAAGATCAGCAGTCGCATGTATAAAGTATTATAAGGCGGTGTTAATAGCGGGCCCTCTCATTTGTCTGAAGATCCTGGACAGCACCAGGTTGCAAGGTGTATGTCCCCCATGGAGAGTTAAATAGATCTGAATAATTGGAAATAAACCATCATGCGATGAACAATCCATTCATATCTGCTAGTTACAATCATCGACACGAGGAGAGTCAACTCCTGGCAATCACACATCTAAATTTTACACTACTAATCAAATCAAACCAATACTGCTAATACGTACGCAACTGCAGTTCCTGAAACCAGTCAAGTACTTGAGAGTACCCAAATCCTTTATGTATGAATAACTCGACTCGCTTTACGTCATAAAGTAGGGGTGTATCCGCCTTCAATTTCATTTCAGCCACTTACCAACTTTTTAAGAGGTGATAGGTCGCGATCCGAATGCCTTAAAACCAGTCAAGTACTTGAGAGTACCCAAATCCTTGGAATGATATGGACAACAGACCGATCAAACTTCACCCCATTGAACGACAACTCTTTTGGATGAGGACTGCGGCGGATGCATCGTATGCGTCATGCACATGAGCTAAAGTTCCGTCAGATGCTCAAGCGAACTCGATGCATTCTTAGGTATGCTGGTTTCCTAATCAGTGAAGGATAAGGATCTTTTATGCAGAATTTTCTTTATACTGACGCAGTATGTATGCGCTCTATTTTTTTTCTTTTCTCTTTTCTTCTGGTGATTTTTAGTTTTTTTCACGGGCAGATTTTGCTTCAGTTAAATATAGCCAAAGAAGCCAATGTCGCAAAGCTCGGACGGAGTGATCAACGCCCAATCCTGGCCCTCCGAGGACGGGGACGTGAAGATCATGTCCCTGCATGAGATGGTCACATCAAACGCACTAATCCACCACTCGCCCAACCCTATTCTCCTGCCGACCTCTAGTTCGACGTCGACGCTCACCTCGCCGTTGGAGATGCTCGAGTCCATTGTCACGGCTTGCCAACTGTTTCTACTGTTCGACACGTTCGACTCGAACACAGCGGCGACCGTCACTTGCTTCCTCTTTCCCAGCACGAACGAATCCAATGAAGCGCCCAACAAGCGCTTGCCGCCGTACTTGAGCGTGGCCCTCACGCGCGTGTAATTCACTCGGAAGTAGCTGCTCGGGTTCCCGACCGTGATGCGAACGTCGCAGTGCACGGAGATGGCGGAGGTGGAGGCGTTGAACGAGCCAGAGGAGGAGGCCGGTTCGACCCGGAAGTCAGGGATCATGAGAGCGGGTATGACCAAGAAGAGAGTGCAGACGAAGACCGTGACGGCGATGGTCGAGAACTTGAAGCATGGGTATATGTACTTCTCGCATACCGGCGAGGGCGGCGGCTGAGGGGTTGGCCGGCTGTGACGGCAGCGGCAGCGGGGATGGAGATGGGGTATTCCTGGTTCGAGTGGGCCAGGACGACGGCCGAGTTGGCTCTGCTATGCTCCACATCCATCGAACCAAGCAAGCCTTCCCTTAGCAGAGATTTTCAGATACGAGGTAATGGGAGACCGGTGTTGTCAAGTGGCGCACATATATATATAGACCGAAAGGGGAACTCTCCATGCCGGGTACTGAATCTACATGTGAATGCTTTTGCTCGATTTCCACGACGAAGAATGCTGACTAAGCACCGGCTACGGACACTGGCACAAACGCAACATGAGAAAATCAAATAAAATGTCGAGTCGAAATTACAAAAATGGCCCCTACAATGCTCCTGCTCGATTTGGGTCCCCTCTACTATAATTTTTGTTACACGTATGTTCCCTGCTCTAATCTTTACTCTTGATTTTCGGATGAATCTCGTATTTTTCCCATCCAAATGTGAACAGAAAATGCCGAATAAGTGCTCAAGACTAATGTGCGACCGCTACATGTTATGATTAGTGCAAAAATGGCTACCACTTGAGCAAGAATCCAGCCTATGTGGACCGGCAAATCTAAAATCGTCCTTCCCAAAACGATAATTTCGTAATAAATGGGCAATAGCCATGATAATTTGCCATTGGCAGGCAAAAATATAAGGTCATTAGATACCTAAGGAAAGCCTATCCAAGTCAGCAAATGTAAGTTTCCCTACATGTGGTTCATTGGTCGTAACTGATTAGGATTTGCATGAACTTAGCAAATTGATTTGAGGAGGAAAATAGCTGGAAATCGGGATCTAAAATCAGGTTGCAAACTGAATGCGTCACAAAATAACGTTCAGGAAACACGCGGACAATAGTCTAGGAACCATGTCTGTAATTTCTCCTAGATTATTTTTATTTTGTATTCCACGTAACCGGCAGTGTCATGTGTGTATCCCCATCACTTAGCCGGCATTTTCCATTGATAGCTAGACAAAAATATGAAATTCGTCCTAAAATTGTGACTGGAGATTAATTTAGGGACTAAACCGGTCATGAGATGAAGCAGGAGATCAATTTACATGGTCGCAAATCACCGAATGCACGACCACGTTGACGTCGGTCCTAAGAAAATTGTGGGTTTCCATCTTTTCTAGGTTTTATCGAGCTTAGTCCGAACTAACCAGACACAAGAACATCAGCTCTCATACTCTCCTTGCACGATTATTTCGAAAAATGTCACCTTTGCTCGTCCCGTGTGCACGGATCTGCTCGTGATAAGAAGACCGATATTTGACTAGTACCAAATAGAAACCACGATGACCATCCATCTTTAGTGGGTCGGCGTTCTCGAACAACGATAATATAATTATTTTAAAAAAAAATTGCCCTTTGCCATGTCATGATCATAACCCAAAAGGGTTGTTTGACAGTTGACTCACGGTCGCCCCTTCCACAAAAAGCGACGTGTATTCGGACACGAATGTTCAACCCCCGCAGTGTCGTTCGGCAAAATGCATCCGAAGTAGTGTTGGACTTTGACCGACTGAAAAGAGGGATCAGAAGTGGATAGTCTATCGTCGAGCAGTAGCCCTCGGTGGGCTGACGCACTTCGCGAGTTTCGTTTTACATCCAATCAGAGCACTCCCTCCGGAGGATTTCAACCCAGGGAACTGGTTACAAGTATTCAAAGTCAGCGACAATTGAGATAAGAAAATTTATTTCGTGGAGAAACGTTCGAGATTAATGTAGGTCAAGAGCTTGAATAAATCAAGTGCAGTTGAAATCCCCGTCATGTTGATGTCCGATTTTATTTTATTGTCCCACTTCCCGAAACGCTTCATGTTTCATTCGAAGCAAAATATCGTCGCGGCGTAAGCTTAGGGAGAACGGCAACTGGGGACGTCGCAATCGCCTTACCTGTCACGCATTGATGCTCCAAACGAGCTATCAAAACAATTTTTGCTCCTTTTCTTACGAATAGAGGACGAGCAACTAAGGAGAGCCATTGAGTAATTAATGAAAACAAAGTAAAGAAATGTGTAAAAATCCAACTGTGGATTCATTTTGACCAAGAAAGAAGCAGCACATTCCACGAAGGGCTCGAAGGACGCGCACATTTTTTAGGTAAAGCCCACTTCCGAGTCTCTTTCTCAAGGATCTGCAAGATTGGCTCCTAAGCAGCTTTTTAACTCGGATTTTGTCCGTCTGTCTCTCGGTGGTTCACGCAACAAGTATCATCCCTAGCCACATTCATTTGGAAATGAGAAAAAAAAAAAAAAAAAAAACTCGCCTCTGCATGCTCGAGACCTGATGGCCGTGGCCCAGCAAGAATCGACTTCGTGGATGTTTTCTTTTGTCGGCTCTTGCAGAACATCCCCCCGAGGTTGTCTTGGAATTCCAAGGTCATTATAATAAGGGAAAGACAGAAGACGCGTACTGTGGTTGACCCTCAGTGCGACAATCATGTATTGGGGTCAAATGCTGCGAATCGGCGCTTGAAATCCTCTGCCGATTTGATCTCTCTTCTTTGCTTAGTGCGCATTTCCTCCAATCAGCCTTATCTGTCACGTTCAACAAACCTGCCACCACCTGCATAGTTTCACAGGCATCATGTTACGTGCTTAGACTAGAGTCCACTAAATTTAAACTTCAATAGTTGTCCAAGCCTTCAAGTTGAAATAGACATTATTGAAGACCACTTTGTCCAATTGAAGCCGTCACCGACCATATGTAAGGACAGAATTAATACATCTTCCATAACTGAAAAACCAAACTAAACTCAGAAGCAATAACTTAAGCCTAGATGAAAACCAGTTGAAGCAAATAGACTAAGGATGCCAGATAGATTACCTCACGTCCAAATTGAGCAGGAAAGTTCTCGTTGTCCTCCACTATATGTGATAGTACAGTTCCTTCAGGTAATTCCACGTAAAAGAGACTAGATTTACCGTCAAACTCCGTTCTCAACATTTTTCTACCATCGGTGCCTAAATCAATAGAAGCACAATATGTATACGATATATGCAGTTGAATCAACAGACAAAACAGTTTGTGTTCATTCAAAGAAAACCAGAACATTCTCATGAACCATCAACACCTGAGCCACTCCCAGCATAGGTGACAAAAATCTCACACACAAGGCAGATCAATAAGTCAATACCAGAGCATTAATTTCTCACGCTGGGAGCTATATGGCACCAAGACACTGACAAGCAACTATAAACTTTCAATTGTCCACTGTAGCCAATGATTCTATGCAGTAAAACATAAATAAGGATTTCTTATAGTGACTACTAGAGCAAAGGGAACATAAATTTGTTGTCTGTAAGCCCAAAAAGTGCATTATGGCATGATCTCAAGGATTAAGGACCATAGTCACTGAATTTTCTTGTCCTATTATGGAACTCCAAAAAAAAAAGAGAGATGACAAATTTGACTCACTCAAGGACTTAAATTTAAATCCCAACTTCTCCGCAGCCAAACTAAATATGCTCTGAAGAGCAGCTGCTCTAGATGACGGAACAGGAATAGCCTGCAGGCAATGCAACCAAACTATTGAGAATAAGAAAGTGACTGGCTGACACTTAAGAGAGATAAAATGACAAGATGGATGAAGAAGATAAAGTAATACCATGAGCAACATGTTATAAATTTTCTCTGCATTATGACAATACCTGAAGATTAGCATGAGTGCCACGTTTGGAAACCCACCCAAAGAAAACAACTTCCTCCGTTGGTTCTTGTGATACAACTTCAGGCAGTTCTGGAATCTGTTAAGCTCTGTTTCATTTTCTGGAGGCAAAGAAAGAGTATTTGGTAGATGCTCGATAGGTATTATCAGCACGTGATCTTCAACTAATGGTCCCTTGGGCAGCGCACAGTATTATCTTTCTCCTACACTGATGATCAGATGAGACTCCACAATGGGGCTCGATAAACAAAACCAGCATTCTTTTGACCTGAATTTCAATTACAAACTGTGCTAAAATGGATTCATAAGCAGTGATCGAAAATTTCATTCCACTAGAACCAATGTAAATTATTAGCAAAAAAAAACAAAAGGTGCCCATTGAGGAAACTGACCTATTAACACTAGCACCTCTAGACCTATTTCCATTTCGAGAATCACTTTCCTCTTCCTCCTGCAAACTGTGCTAAAGTTGCAGTCAGGACCCCTTTCACACTGCCCTTTGTTAAGAAAATCAAAACAAACCCCTCTTCGGTATTGCTCCCTTGCATCTAAATCATGTCGGAAGTTGCATTTTTCACCTCGTGGACAAGACCCAGAAGACATACTTAAAGCATAGCTTATCACCGTCACCAACCGCATGCTTCTGACGTTTTTGGGAAACATCGTATCTCCAATATTGTGCGTCATTTGTATCATCGGCAGTCCTCTTTCCTGCTTCCTTTGCAGCAGCAGTTTTCTCTACTGCTGTAAACGGAGACAAGGTTGTGTTGAAAGGTTTCATGCTAATCTCAGAGGAAGACATGGTAGATGATGGAGTAGGAGAAAGTGCATGGATAAATTTCTGTGAGAAAACAAGATTATGATGCACTCGGGCAGAATGGAAATTGGAAACACTAGTGGATAGACAAGAACAGAGAGATATTTATACTAAAAGCAGTTTAGATAACAGATAACTTCAATATAGAGTAAGCTAGTCACAGAGAAGCATACTATTAACAGATGAAAAGATCTTATCTACAACATAAAGTATATACAGAAAGAGAAAACAGCCGCCATTCCATTACCTGTATGCATAAAAGCATGCCTTAGTGAACAAGTATCTCACTGCATGATAAACATTGAGGACAATCAAATAAAATGTTCATGTCTAACTCAGTCTACATCCTACCTACCTAAAGTATTTGATAAACATAACTTAACTGACAAAACTTAAACTTAAGAAGCAACACCAAAATATGTTGATCTGCCAGGCGAAAACTAGAGTTACATGTCCCCAAATGTAAATGATCTATGACACAAAGTACAGAAGGGTAAGTGACCTGTTTTTCTTTGTTTCCAACAGGAGCAAGACTGATAAAGCGAGTGACATGAACAGCATCAGCATTAGAGTAAGGTTCACGAAGAGAGTGCAGACGAAGACCGTGACGGCGATCGTCAAGAATTTGAAGCATGGGTGTATATACTTCTCGCATAACGGCGAGGGTGGCAGCTGGGGGGGTTGGCCGGCTGCGGCAGCGGGGACGCAGATGGGGTATTCTTGGTTCGAGTGGGCCAGGACGACGCTCTGCTCTGTTCCACATCCATCGAAGAAAAACTTCCCTTAGCAGAGATTTTCAGATACGAGGTAAGGGGAGACCGTTGTTGTCGGGTGGCGCACGTATATAGAGGCCGAAGGGGGATCTCTCTATGTCCATGTCGGGTACTGAATCTACAAGCTTTTGCTCGAGTTCCACGAAAGATGCTGACTAAGCACCAGCTACGGACACTATGGCACTAACGCAACATGAACAAATAAAATGTTGAGTGGGAATTACAAAATTGGCCGCTATAATGCTCCTGCTCGATTTACGTCCTTTATAGTTTAAGTTTTTTTCTTCTTTTTTTTTGGTAAAGTTTTATCTTTCTAGTTTAAGTTTTGTACCCCCTAAAACAATTATTTCGTAATAAATGAGCAATAGCTATGATAACGCGTTAGTGGTGTGCAAACATATAAGGTCATTAGATACCTTAAGAAAGCCTGACCAAGACAGCGCATGCAAGTTTCCCTGCGTATGTTTAGTTCGTCGTAATTGATTAGGATTTGAATTACTTAGCATATCGATTATTTCAAAAAAAACAAAATGTCACCTTTGCTCCTCCCGTGTACACGTATCTGCTCGTGACAAGAAGATCGATATTGTCGAGCAACAAATAGAAACCACGATGACCATCTTTAGTGGGTTCGCCGTTCTTGAACGACGATTCCAAATAGGAATTCGGCCTACGCCATGTCACGATCTCAACAGCGACGTGTGTGCGGACAGGAAGATTCACCCCCCAACAACGTTGCGTTCGGCGGCGTGCATCCGAAGTGCGAGAAATTCAGGTCCGACTCCTTCTGGACTTTTGGAGTTCGAAGTGGAGTTGCAATTTGACCTTATGAAAAGAGGAATAAGAAAGTGAACAGTCTATCGTGGAGTTGTACTTGGTGGGTAGACGCACTTCGCGAGCTCTGTTTTACCGCCCAAATTAGAGCACTCCCTACGGAGATTTCGTCGGAGGGAACTGGTCACTTATATTCAAAGTCGTGGAAATCTTGTGTCAAAGGTTTTGCATAATCGCTTCATGAGACAGAAACTTTATTTCGTAGAGAAATTGTGATGATTAAATATCACATTAATTATTTAGTGTAAATAGAGCCTGGAAAATATCAAGAGTTTAACTGGAATGTGATTGTAATTGTAATCTCTTTTGCACGCTTGATCTATATAATGAAATCTTGCACTGCTCTCCCTACCGAATTGGTCAGATCGATAAATCCATGTCCAATTCATTTGATAGTTTCAATTTTAGAAGCACTTTATGTTTCGTGAGAAGCACAACATCGTGGCATGAGCTTGAGAAGAACAGCACCTGGGAACATCGCAATCGCCTTACCTGTCGCGCACTAAGGGCCTATTTGTTTAAAAGTGTTTCTGTTCCCAGAACAAAAACTTATGTTCTTTTGTTCCGGGGAACAAAAAAAGAACAGAAATGTGCTTGGTAAAACTTTTGTTTCCGGGAACAGATTTGGAACAGAAACAAAAAGTAGAAAAAAATTGTTTCTTGTTCCCGGGAACAATTTTGAAAACAAATTCTCTGTTCTTTTTTCTTCTCTTTTTTCTTCTTCTCTTTTCTTTCCTTTTTTTTACTTTTGGCCAGTCCACTAGCCTTTGCCATGGTCGGTGACGCCAAGCCTCTCCAAGCCACTGCCAGGTCGGCGTCGCCCAACGGTGGCTCGACAAGGTCGAGCCTCGCATGGTCTGGGCAAGCCCGACCTCGCCAAATCTAGGCAAGCTTGAGCTTGCTTAGCCAAGGTGAGGCCGAGCCTCGTAGGCCGGTGCAAGGATCGACCTCGCCGGGCCAAGGCGAGGCCAACCTCGCGCCGCCCGGGCAAGGTTGAGCCTCGCCGGGCCACCGGCGAGGCTCCGGCAAGCTCGCGGCCCTCGCGATGGCTCCGGCAAGGTTCGACGAGCTTGTCGACCTCGCCTAGCCGATTGCTAGCTGCCACCATGGCCAACGACAGCCACAAAGGAGAAAGAAGGAAAAAAATATTGAAAAATTAAAAGAAATAACAAAATTATATAAGTTTATCAAATGCATTTCTATTCCCGGAATAGAAACTTTTTGCAGATACCAAGTGCGTTCTTATACTCAGAAATTGTTCCCAGGAACCAAAAAAAAAAAAAAAAAAAACTATTTCTGTTCAAAAATTGTTCCCCGAAACAAAAACGTTACAAAATGCGCCCTAACGCTCCAGATGAGCTGTTTAACAATTTTGGCACCTTTTTATGAATAGACAAGCAACTAAGAAAGGGCATCGAGTAACTAGTAAAAAAAATTGAAGAAATATGTAAAAATCCAACTGCCGATTCATTTTGACCAAGAAAGAAGCAGCAGACTCCACCAGGGGCTGGAAGGACTCTCACATTTTTAAGGTAAAGCACACTTCCAAGTCTCTTTCTCAAGGATCTGCAAGATTGGCTCCTAAGCAGCTTTTGAAGTCCTCAGATTTTGTCCGTCCCTTGGTGGTTCGCGCAACAAGAAGCATTCCTAGCCACACTCATTTGCAAATGATGAATAAACAACTCCCTCTGCATGCTCGAAGCCTGATGGCTGGCAAGAATCGACTTCGTGAAAGTTTTCTTTCTCAGCACAGGTTGTCTTGAAATTCCAAGATCATTATAAAAAGGAAAAGACGGACGAGACGTACTGTGGTTGACCCCAGTGCGACAATCATGTATTGGGTTCGAATGCTGCGAATCGGCGCTTGAATTCTGCTGCCAATTTGATCTCTTCTTCTTTGTTTAGTGCGCAATTTCACCAGTCAGCCTTATCTGCCACGTTCAGCAAACCTGCCACCCCCTGCATAGTTTCTTAGGCATCATGTTACATGCTTAGTCTCCAGTCCGCTAAATTTAAACTTCAATAACCGTCCCAGCCTTCAAGTTGAAATAGACAATATCAGAGACCACTTTATCCAAAATATTGACGTCCGTCACCGACCATACATAAGGACAGAATTAATACCACTTCCATAACTGAAAAACCAAACTAAACTCAGAAGCCGTAACGCAAGCCTAGATGAAAACCTACCGAAGCAAATAGACTAAGAATGCCAGATAGATTACCTTGTGTCCAAATTGAGCAGGAAAGTTCTTGTTGTCCTCCACTATATATGATAGTACAGTTCCTTCTAGATTTCCTGTCAAACCCCGTTCTCAACATTTTTCGACCATCAATGCCTAAATCCAGAGAAGCACAATATGAATACGATATATGCAGTTGAATCAACACACAAAACAGTTTGTGTTCATTCAAAGAAAACTAGAACATTCTCATGAACCATCAATGCCTGAGCCACTCCCAGCATAGGTGACAAAAATATCACACACAAGGCAGATCAATAAGTCAATACCGGAGCATTAATTTCTCACATCGGAACTATATGGCACCAAGACACTGACAAGCAACTATAAACTTTCAATTGTCCACTGTAGCCAATGACTCTATGCAGTAAAACATAAATAAAGAATTCACATAATGACTACTAGAGCAAAGGGAACATAAAATTGTTGCCCATAAGCCCAAAAAATGCATTATAGTATGATCTCAAGGATTAAGGACCGTAGTTACTGAATTTTCTTATCGCATTATGGAACTCCAAAAAAAACAGGAGAAATGACAAATTTAAACTTACTGAAGGAGTTAAATTTAAACCCCAACTTCTCCGCAGCTAAACCAAATATACTCTAAAGAGCAGCTGCTCTAGATGATGGAACAGGAATAGCCTGCAGGCAATGCAATCAAACTATTGAGATTCGGAATGAGAAAGTGACTTGACTGGCACTTAGAGAGATAAAATGACAAGATGGATGAAGAAAATAAAGTAACGCCATGAGCAACATGTTATAAATTTTCTTTGCACTATGACAATACCTGAAGATTAGCATGAGTCCCACGTTTGGAAACCCACTCAAAGAAAACATCTTCCTTCTGCTGGTTTTTGTGATACATCTTCAAGCAGTTCTGGAATCTGTCAAGCTCTGTTTCTTTTTTCTGGAGGCAAAGAAAGAGTATTTGGTAGATGCTCGATAGGTATTATCAGCCCGTGGTCTTCAGCTAATGGCCGCTTGGGTAGCGCACAGTAGTATCTTTCTCCTACACTGATGATCAGATGAGACTCCACATTGTGGCTCGATAAACGAAACCAGCATTCTTTTGACCTGAATTTCAATCACAGACTGTGCTTAAAATGGATTCATAAGCAGTGGTAAAAAATTTCATTCCACTAGAACCAATGTAAATTATTAGCAAAAAAACAGAAGGCACCCATTGAGCACCTCTAGACCCATTTCCATTTCGAGAACCACTTTCCTCTTCCTCCTGCAAACTGTGCTTAAAGTTGCAGTCAGGACCTCTTTCACATTTCCCTTTGTCAAAAAATCAAACAAAGCCCTCTTCGGTATTGCTCCCTTGCATCTATATCATGTCGGAAGTTGCATTTTTCACCTCGTGGACAAGATCCAGAAGACAAATACTTAAAGCATAGCTTATCATCATCACCGACTGCGTGTTTCTGACGTTTTTGGGAAACATCATATCTCCAATATTGTGCGTCATTAGTGTCATCGGCAGTCCTCTTTCCTGCTTCCTTTGCACCAGCAGTTTTCTCTGATGCTGTAAATGGAGACAAGGTTGTGTTTGGAGGTTTCATGCTAATCTCAGAGGAAGACATGGTAGATGCCGGAGTAGGAGAAAGCGCATGGATAATTTTCTGAGAGAAAAACAAGATTATGATGCACATGGGCAATATGAAAATTGGAAACACTAGTAGACCGACAAGAACAGAGATATTTGTACCAACATCAGTTTAGATACCAGAAAACTCCAATATAGAGTAAGCTAGTCATAGAGAAGCATACTATTAACACATGAAAAGATCTTATCTACGACATAAAGTACATACAGAAAGATAAAATAGCCACCATTCCATTACTTGTCCGCATAAAAGCATGCCTTAGAGAACATGTATCTCACTGCATGATTAACGTTGAGGACAATCAATAAAATGTTCATGTCTAATTTAGTCTTCATCCTACCTACCTAAACTATGTGATAAACATGATTTAGAGTGCATTTGGTAACTATTCTATCCACGAGAATAATTTATGGTCAAAAATGATTTTTTCTCATTATGTTCCTTAGACGAGTTTCTGAGCATTCAAAGGTATTTGGTAATTGCACAAAATTTCTATTCCCAGAATAAAAATGTGTTTGGTAAGACCCCCAAATTTTTTTGAAACTTAAAATTTCTTTTAATTTTTAAATATTTTTATTACACTTTTCTCTTTTTTTTTCTTTTTCTTTTCTTTTTTCCTTTTCTTCTTCTTCCTCCTCTAGCTGCTCACCGGCCTCGGCAATGGCTAGCAACCGGCCAAACGAGGGCAGCGAGCTCACCGTGGTTAGGCAAGTGGGCAAGGTCAAGCCTCACCGGTGGCTAGAAGAGCTTGGCCTCACCGATGGCTGAACGAGCTCGGCCTCACCAAGGGCCAACAATCGAGGAAGAAGAAGAAGAAGGAAAAGACGAAAATAAAAGGGTTGATTCTGGAATTGTTCCTAAGAGTAAAGAAGTAATTTCCTTTTACTAATTGATTTTATTCCAAATCTATTTCAGGGAACAAATATGGTCCTGTGAACAAAAACATTACCGAACCCATTTTGTTCTTTTTAGTTCCGAATAACAAAAGAATAGAAATAGACATTATCTAGTACATTACTAAATATACCCTTAACTGACAAAACTTAAACTCAGGGAGCAACACCAAAATATGTTGATCTGCTGGCGAAAACTACACAAGCTCCCAATGCAAATGATCTATGACACAATGTAGAGAAGGGTAAGTCGGGGGACACCATCCGCCACACCATCTTATTATGAAAGATGTGAATGAACAAAGTTTTCAGATCAAGTTTCAATCCTCATAAAGAAAGTTCCACCTAAGCTAGAGAGAGAGAGAGAGAGAGCGTGTGTATAAGACCGTTGTAAATCTTGTACATATGAAATGTGTGATAGTATACAAGTTTTTTTTAGTCGCAAATAACAAGAAAAAAATTATATAAATAACCACTGTGTATGACCTCTTACATGTAAATCAGAACGAAGGAATTCACTCACCAATTGATGGATTAATTGGAGTATAGAGTATTTATTACCCCGTCTTTCGCATCGCATTAAAGACAATAGTTCAAAACTTTAAGCTAAATACAGTGCAACTGATGAAATCTACAATACCATATATAACATAAAAAAGAAGATCATCAATCGCATGTGTAAAGTCTATTATATGGCGGTGTTAATAGCGAGCCCTCTCATTTGTCTGAAGATCCTGGAGAAGACCAGATTACAAGGGATAAGTCCCGTGGAGAATTATAGAGAAATCTCAATAATCTGAAACAAACCATCATACCATGTGTTGACACCCAAAAGTACCCGATATTTAGTTATTATCGATATACGATTATCGTTCAGAAGCAATAAAGGTGAAATCGACAACCTCATATGCAATCGTCAAAATTAATGAAGAAAATAGGAAAAGAGTAGAGAATATCCTATCAAGGCACATTTGATCATCCATGAAGGAAGCCAATTGAATGGATTGAAGATTGGTCGATATCACATGCTATTTGATGGTTTGGGTATAAATGTTGGCACATATCGACAAGTGGCAAATGATTGCAGATTATTTTGCCCAAATTGTGAATGAGCATCCTAACTGAGGAGTGTCGACAAGCATCTTAACTAAGAAGCAAGAATATCCATTCAAAGAATTGCTCCAAGGCTCATGCATGTGAAGACCCACTAAGGGAGATTGTGGATGATAGATGACCAACGTGGAGAGATTGACAACTGAACAATTACAAGGCCCGGGGAGTGGAGAACAATTACAAACAGGAAGTAAACATGGGAGATCATGGCCGCTATTTTGAAGGACAACAGTTACAAAGCTCAGGGCGTGGAGAACAATTACAAACGGGAAATGAACATGGGGAGATCATGGCCGCTATTTTGACGGACAACTATTTGAAGAAGAGAATGGACAACATGAGGAACATGGACCATTCTTTTCGGAAGTATGTGGCTACAGTTACAACCATGAAGGAATTCCTTCCGAACGGTTATAATGAAAGGTCTATAAATACTAAGTTCTCATCAATGGGAGAGGTCCTCGACAAACAAAATGTAATATTTTATTAACTTTACTTTTCTGCACTTTATTTTTCCTTAGTTATAGCTTTCCAATTCATGTCGTCAATTAAATTCTGGTGCATATCTTTATCCCAATGCTTCATTGTCGATTCAATTCCAACATGCATCTCTATCATGGGTTTCGTGCCATTGATTAAATTCCGGCATTACATCTTTGCACGTTCTCGAGTTTTGTCATTGATTAAATTGATATTATAGGCGAAAACGATAAAATTTTGCAATTTACGTCAACGCAAAATCACCAGAGAAATAATAAAGACACCAAAAATTTACGTGGTTCAGTCCGAATATCAGTACCTACGTTCACGGGAAAAACTAGCAGCAAATAATCCATTATAATTGGAGAATCCAAGTTTACAATCGCTTATACAAGTGTTTCTCACGCCTAGATTCAAATCCAAATCCATAGTGTTTATAAATAAATAACTCACTTGAACGTAAACTCACGACATAAAAATTACCACGCATTCAAGCTCAAAACAAAAACGCTCTACGTACGCCAAAATCAAGAACTCCAACATTCGTCTTTGGTCCACATACGTACGGCTTCGTGTTCCTATTCAAGGCTTCGCGTAGCTTCTTTCTAGACGTCTTTCTCATGCGGCTCTCAAGTCCTGTGGCTCCTCTCGAAGAAAGAGCACGTTCTGCTTTTTATATGTGTGCCCAAGGTCAAAAATTTGACCTAGGCCCACTAACTTAAATCTTCAGTGCAAACTAGGCTTCTTCTGCAGGTAAAAGAAAGAAATCCTCACCTTTTTTCTTTATACGTGAGCGTGCCCAGAGTCAACAATTTGACTCTAGGCCCCACCGTGTACATCCTCCAAAATGAATCTCCTGCAAGGTAAAAGATAGAAAACCTTATTTTTTCTTTCTATTTATTTCCTTTTATGTATCTATAAAGAATCCCAATATTTTGTCTTCTAGCTTGCAGTATTTCACCTCTTGTTGAAGACATATTCCACGAGTGAGATTTAAATCCATCCAAGAAAATCTTCCTCAGCAAATTCGGCTTACAAATCAATATCTAAATTCAAACTCGAGACTTAATTTAACAATTTTCCACCTTGGCTCGACGTTTGAAGCCAATTTATAGTACTCATCATCCATACTGCTCTCCCAATGCCCCGACAAATGCTCATTCTCCACAGACGCCAATAGAGCTCAAGTAGAACTTGAGTTTCACCAAAAGAACAAACTTAGTCATTATGTCTGCCGGATTTTCTGCTGTAACAATCTTTTTAACAATAACATTACTCTTAGCTAAGACATCTCGGCTAAAGTGACACCTAATGTTGACATGCTTTGTTCGCTTGTGATAAATTGGATTATATGAAAAATATATCGCACTTTGATTATTATAGTGTATATCCACACTTTTTTGTTCTAGCCCAAAGTTCAAGAGCAAACTTGGTAACCATATCGCCTCCTTTGCTATAAAGGTTAATGTCATATACTTTGCCTCAGTCGAAGACAAGACAACGTGATCCTGTAAGGACTCTTTCCAATTAACTACACCACATGTTAGAATAAACATGAACCCTGCTAAAAATTTGCAATCATCCAAGTCACCGGCATGATCCGAATCCACAAAACTAGTGGTCTCACTACCATTGCTGTTCCTCCAATACACTATACACACGTCTGTTGTCCCTTCAAATATCTGAGGATCCACTCCACAGCTTTCCAGTGAGTTTTACTATGACACTTCATATAGCAACAACTACTCTCACAACTTGTGAAATATCAGGCCTAGTACATACCATATCATACATAATACTACCTACGGCACTAGAATAAGGATCACGGGACATATGGTTCTTCTCCTCCTCAATCTACGGTGATAATTTATCTGAATATTTAAAGTGCTTTGTTAAAGGTGTACTTACAGATTTTGCTGACTGTATATTAAAACGTGCCACGATCTTCTCAACATATTTCTTCTAAGATAGAAATAAAACTCCTGTAATCCTATCACGTAAAATCTCCATACCCAATATTTTCTTTGTAGCATCAAAATCTTTAATCTCAAATTCAGCATTTAAGTGCATCTTCAGCACATCAATATCATGCATATTCTTAGTTACTATTAGCATATCATCAACATATAAAAGTAGATAAATCAAATAGCCATTCTCCAATCTCCTAAAGTAGACACAGCTATCCATATGACTTTTTGAATAGTCTTGACTAGTCATGAAAGCATTAAAACGTTTATGCCACTGTCGATGAGACTATTTCAATCCATACAAAGATTTTTTCAACAAGCAAACATGATCTTCCTTACCTGAAATAGCAAATTCCTCTAGCTACCTTATATAAATTTGCTCCTCCAACTCACCATGAAGAAATACAGTTTTCACATCTAGTTGCTCTCACTCGAGATCCTGCGAAGCACCTAAGGCAAGTAATACACAAATAGAAGTATGTCTTACCATAAGAGAGAATACATCATTGTAGTCAATGCCCTCACATTATATTTACCATTTCGCCACAAGTCTTGCATTTCACCTCGCTGTCTCGACACCGCGAATGCCCTCTTTTCATTTAAAGGCCCATTTACTTCCAACAATCTTTTGGCTCTTGGATACTTTGACCAACTCCTATGTCTAATTCTGATGGAGTGATTCTATCTCTTCACTCATAGCTCCTAGCCACTATGACTTCGAACTAGTCATCGCCTCAAAGTAAGACGAAAGCTCATCTGTCTCCACCTCATCACCTACAGTCAATTCATAAGCAATATCTGTATAACCATAATGTACATATGATTTAATTGGCCTTTTCTATCTTTCTACGACCATAGTATGTTATGGCTTTACTGGTTGTTCACTATCACCGATTTCAAGAACTGCGGCATCATCTGCAGTCTCCACCTAAAGCTCCACATCACTAATGACACCATAATCTATCTGCTTTGCTGGTTGTGTTATAGAACTCCTCTGTTAAAGTATCGTAGTCTCGTCGAAGATCATGTCTCTACTAATTAGAAAATCGGGTGATATGGGATTAGTGCACCACAGTCGGTAGCCTTTCACCCCATATGCATAACTCAGAAATATGTACTTCTTCACCCTTGACTCAAGCTTACCATCACTCGCATAAACATATGCAGAACATCCAAATATACGTAATCCGAAGTAATCAATATGTTTCCCCGACCATACTTCCTCAAGAGCCTTCCACTCGATAGCAGATGGTAGAGATCGATTAATCAAGTAACATGCCATGTTTATTGCTTCGGCCTAAAATTCCTTGTCAAGTCCTGCATGCGAAAGCATGCATTGAGCTCACTCAAGCAAAGTTCCGTTCTTCCGTTCTGCCACGCCATTCTACTGTGGTATCCCAGGTATTATGCGGTATCTCACAAAATATTCTTTCTCGCAGAACTCAGTAAAATACTTATCACAGAACTCCATGCCATTATCGATTCTCAGGTATTTGATCTGTTTATCTAACTACTTCTCAATCAATGCCTTAAATTTCTTGAATCAATCAAACACTTCATATTTGTGCTTTAGAAAGTATACACATACCTTCCTCGAATAGTTGTCGATAAATGTCAGCATATATCGGGCACCTCATTTCGAAGGAATCAAAGACAGGTCCCGAACGTCTATATGAATATATTCAATTGGTCATTGGTCAAATGAACAACTGTAATAAACTTAACTCGATATTGTTTCCCAAAGATGCAATACTCACAAATGTCCAACTTCCTTGTCTTTTGACCCTTCAACAACCCTCTTTTACTTAGCATTGTCGTACATGCCTCACTCATGTGCCATAAACGCATATGCCATAATTGAGTCAAGTTAGAATTTGACTCGCCTAATGAAACTACAGTAGTTTTGGTCACAATCTCTCCCAATAAATGATAGAGTATTCACTTTATTCCCCTTCATCACTGTCATGGCACCTCGAGAGATCTCTATTACTCCCCCTTTAATAGTGTACGCACACCCGATGTCATCGAGTGTCCCTAGAGAAATAAGGTTCTTCTTGAGCTCCGATACATGCCTCACATCTGTCAATGTGCACACCACCCCATTGTGCATCCAAATCCAAATTGTCCCTATTCCCACAGCCTTGCAAGCTACATTATTCCCCAAAAGAACGCTACCACCATCTATAGTCTGGTAAGTAGTAAACTAGTTCTTATGAAGCGTCATATGATAAGAACACCCCAAATCTAGCACCCATTCGTCTCCTGACGAAATAGTAGTCACACATAAAACAACTTATGTATCACTAGTGCTCCCCTTAGCAATGTTTGCTACATTGCTTGTGGCATTCTGCCTATCACCTTTATTCCTCTGTTTTGGACAATCTCTCTTGATGTGCCCCTACTCGTGACACTCAAAGCATTTCCCGTGTCCCTTGGACTTTCTATGGCATGCTGCTACTAGGTCATGATGTTGTTCTCTACCCTGAATCGTCAGCGCTTGCGTTACTCTTTGCACAAGACCGTCACTCGCAACTTTCTCTACCACTCTTTAGAGAACAAGATGGATTTTACCTCTTATGAGATAATTGTAGTATGCCCCTACAACAGTGAATCAATAAAATGCTCACATGACTCTGGTAAAGAAGCTAACAACATCATGCCATATTTTTCATCATCAAGTATCTTACCAACGTTCTTCAAATCCATCATGAGTTTATTAAATTCATCTAGGTGGGTTCTGATAGACGTACCTTTAATATATCTAAAGTGAAACATCATTTTTAACATGTACAAGCGATTATTCAAACCTTTCTTCAAATAGAGTGTTTGAAGTTTTTACCCATAATGCTGCGGCATCCTTTTCCTCTGTAACTTCTATTAAAACCTCATCTGACAAGTTCAACATGATTGTGCTCCTTACTTTTTTCATTAACTCTACCCTCTCGGAGGCTTTCATTATAATTGGCAACTCATCTTCACCATCAAATCTTGGGTTATCAATAATGCTGCATCTTGATGCTCCATAATCCAAAGTTGTTCCTCTCGTTAAACTTCTTAATTTCAGATTTCCTCTTAGACATAATTACAATAATAGAATTTCCATATAATAATCAAAAAAGCAAAAACTCCAAATTATAATAAAAAAATCTAATCCCAAGCTCTGATACTAATTGTTGGAATATAATAGGTGAAAACGATAAGATTTTGCAATTTACGATCAACGCAAAATCACCAGAGAAATAATAAGACACCAGAAATTTACGTGGTTCGGTCCGAGTATTGGTATCTACATTCACGAGGAAAGCCAGCAACAAATAATCCACTATAATTAGATAATTAGAGTTTACAATCGCTCACACGCTCGAATGTTTTCCACACCAAATTTTAAACCCAAATCAAAAGTGTTTATAAATAAATAATTTATTTGGACAAAAACTCACGGCACAAAAATTACCACGCGTTCAAGCTCAAAACAAAAATGTTCTACATATACCAAAATCAAGAACTCAGGACCACCGGCCGTGGTGGCTCTGTTGGGTAAACTCCAGGGACTCCAAACGGGAGGTCCGGGGTTCAAGCCCCTTCAACGCAAGTTGAAGGGGAGGCTGGCAGGACATCTGGTTTCTTAAGCGCAACGTCGGGGTGGTGGGTCCTCCGATAGCGTCGTCTCAGGGTTTACCCGCCGGCTGCCGGCTGCCGGCTGTACGGGATTCCCTGACTCCAGCGTTCATCTTTGGTCCACATACGCACGGCTTCGTGTTCTTATTCAAGGCTTTGCGTGGCTTCTTTCTGGACGTCTTTCTCATGCGGCTCTCGAGTCTTGCGGCTCCTCTTGAAGAGAGAACGCGTTCTGTTTTTTATATGTGTGCCCAAGGTCAAAAAATTGACTTGGCCCACTGACTTAAATCTTCAACGTGAACTGGGCTTCTTATGCAAAAGAAATCATCACCTTTTTCCTTTATACGTGAGTGTGCCTAAAGTCAATAATTTGACTCTGGGCCCACCGTGTAAATCCTCCAAAAAGTGAATCTTCTGTAGGGTAAAAGATAGAAAATCTTGCTTTTTCTTTCTATTTATTTCCTCCTTTGTGCATCTATAAAGAATCCCAACATTACTTTACCAAAAAAAAAAAAAAAACAATCCCAATATTTTGTCTTCTAGCTTGCAATATTTCACCTCTGGTTGAAGGCATGTTCCATTTGTGAGATTTAAATCCATCCAAGAAAATCTTTCTCAACAAATTTAACTAACAAATCAATATCAAAATCCAAACTCAAGATATTAATTTAACACAGTTTGTGCACATGTATCGCTATGAAAATAATTGTATTTTCAAACCTTATTGTTAACTAAATTTGTATGTACAATTTGGTTTGAAATTCCAAATAAAGAGTTGCAGCTATTTCTTGTTCGCCTGAATATTTCCTATGCGGAGTTGCTACAAAACCCATTTCCTTTCATCAAAAGTTGAAGAACAACTTTTGAAAAAGATATTTCGCCGTCAATTAGATTCTGGCAAAACACGATGAACAATCCATTCATATTTATAAATTAAGATCATCGACATGAGAGAGTCAACTCCTAGCAATCTCAATTACAATCATCGGCACAAGGAGAGTCAACTCCTAGCAATCACGCGTATATAAATTTTACATTTCTTATCAAATTAAAAGATACTGCTAAATATGTACGCAACTGCAGTTCCTAAAGAAGGAAATCTAGAGATCTTCCATATACAGTACTATGTACAAACGACCTGACTCGCTTTGCGTCCTGAGATCGGGGTGAATCCACCTGCAACTTCATTTCGGCGACCTATCGAATTTTTAGAGGTGATGGGTCACGATCTGAATGCCTCAAAACCGAGTCAAGTACCCGAGAGTATCCAGATCCATGGACTCATATGGACAACAGACACAGACGGACACAGACGGATCAAACTTCATCCCGTCGACGACTCTTTTGATGAGGACGCTGCTAGATGCATCATCTTATGCATCATGCACATGAGCTAAAGTTGCGTCGGATGTTCAAGCGAACTCATGCATCCTTCGAAATGCTGATTACCTAATCAGCGAAGGATAAGGATCGTTTATGCAGAATTTTCTTTATACCGACGCTGTATGCATGCGCTGTAATTTTTTTCTTTTCTCTTTTCTTCTGGTTTTTTCGTATTTTGTCACGGGCAGAGTTTGCTCCTGCTAAATATAACCAAAGAAGCCAATGTCACAAAGCTCGGACGGGGTGATCAACGCCCAATCCTGGCCCTCCGAGGACGGGGACGTGAAGATCATGTCCCTGCATGAGATGGTCACATCAAACGCACTAATCCACCACTCGCCCAACCCTATTCTCCTGCCGACCTCCAGGTCGATGTCGACAACTTACCTCGCCGCTCGAGACGCTCGAGTCCAGAGTCACGGCTTGCCAACTGTTTCTACTGTTCGACAAGTTCGACTTGAACACGGCGGCGACCGTCGCTTGCTTCCCCTTTCCCAGCACGAACGGATCCAACGAAGCGCCCGACAAGCGCTTGCCTCCGTACTTGAGCGTGGCCCGCACGCCCGTGTAGTTCACTCGGAAGTAGCTGCTCGGGTTCACAGCCCTGATGCGAACGTTGCAGCGCACGGAGATCGCGGAGGCAGAGACATCGAATGAGCCGGAGGAGGAGGCCGGTACGACCCGGAAGTCGGGGATGATGAGAGCGGGTATGACCACGAAGAGAATACAGACAAAGACCGTGGCGGCGATCGTTGAGAATTTGAAGCACGGGTATATGCACTTCTCGCATACCGGCGAGGGCGGCAGCTGGGGGGGTTGGCCGGCTGCAGCGGCAGCGGGGATGGAGATGGGGCATTCTCGGTTCGAGTGGGCCAGGACGACGGCTGAGTTGGCTCTGCCATGCTCCACATCCATCGAACAAAACCTTCCCTTAGCGGAGATTTTCAGATACGAGGTAATGTGAGACCGGTGCTGTCGAGCGGTGCACGTATATATAGACGAAAAGGGGATCTCTCCATGTCGGGAACTGAATCTACAAGCTTTTGCTCGATTTCCACGACGAGGAACGCTGACTAAGCGCCAGCTACGGACACTGGCACTAACGCAACATGAGAAAATCATATAAAATGTCGAGTGGAAAGTATAAAAATGGCATCCATAATGCTCCTGCTCGATTACGGTCCTTTCTAGTTTAATTATTGTTGCACATGTGTTCCCCGCACTATTCTCTACTCTTGATTTCCGGACGAATTTCGCATTTTTCCCATCCATATGTGAACAGAAAATGCTGATTAGGTGCTGAAGATTAATGTGTGACGGTCACATGTTATAATTAGTGCAAAATTGAGGAACTAGTGGTGGTTCTCGTAAATAGCCACCACTCGAGCAAGAATCCAGCCCATGTGGACCGGAAAATCTAAAATTGTCCCTCCTAAAATGATTATTTCGTAATAAATGGGCAATAGCTATGATAATGTGTTATTGGCGGGCAACAATATAAGGTCATTAGATACCTGAGGAAAGCCTGGCCAAGACAACGAATGTAAGTTTCCCTGCATGTGGTTTGTTCATTGTAACTGATTAGGATTTGTATCAATTAGCAAATCGATTTGAGGAGGAAAATATCTGGAAATCGGGATCTAAAATCAGGTTACGGACTGATTCTGTTGCAAAATAAAGTACAGGGACCAAAATTTAACACACAAGCCTTAGTATAGGAACCATTTATGTAATTTCTCTTCGATTATTTATATTATATATTCCTTGTAAACACCAGCGCCATTTGTGTATCTTGGCACTTGGTCGGCATTTTCAATCGATATCTAGATGGAAATCTGAAATTCGTCCTAAAATTGTGACCGGCAATTAATTTAGGCACTAAACCTGTCACAAGATGAAGCACAACATCGATTAACATGGTCGCAGATCACCGGATGCCCGACCATGTTGACATCGATCCTACGAACTTCGTGGGTTTCATGTTTTCTAGGTTTTACTGATCTTAGACCAAACTAACCAGGCACAAGAACAACAGCTTTCATACTCTCCTTGCACGATTGTTTTGAAAAATGTCACCTTCGCTCGTCCCGTGTGCACGCATCTGCTCGTGATAAGAAGATCGACACTTGACAAGTGCCAAAGAGAAACCACGATGACCATCTTTAGCGTCGTCGTTCTTGAACAACGATAAAAAAAATAAAAAATAAAAAATAAAAAAATGTGTTTACTCTTTGCCATGTCATGATCATAAGCCAAAAAGGTTGTTTGACAATTGACTAGTGGTCGGCCCTTCCCAAAAAAAGCGACGTGTATACGACTGTTCAACCCCGGCAACGTTGTTCAGAAAAATGCATCCAAAGTGTGGGAAATTCTGACACATTTGCCTTTTAATTTTAAACCTTTCAATTTTGCTAATAGAGTCATAAATATTTTCATTTTTTGTCAATTAAATCTATCCAATAAATTTTGACTGAAATTCACTAACGTGAATGTCAACCGTCTTAAATGGCATGGCCGATCTAAAGTGGACAAATTTTTTAATTTTTTAATTTTTTTTTCGAATTTTGTAATTATTTTTATGTTTTTGATTTTTTTTCTTTTTTTTTCCCCTTTTTGTTCTCTGGCTAGCCTTCAGCAACCGACCACAGGCCACGACCAGCAAGGATCGGCTTCGCTAAGATTTGGTGAGGAGTGACCTCGCCAACCTTGGGGCTAACCTTGGACAAGGCCAACAAGGGTTAGCCTTGCCGAAGGCCACCAAGGGTGACTCTTCGGCCGCGATCAAGGCTCACCCTCGCCATCAATGTTGCTTGAGGCTGCGAGACTAGCCTCTTGCGAGGCTGGTTAGATCTTGACGAGGCCGATCCTTGTCAATCGTCGAAGTTTGGGCGACCAGCCAAATGAAGAAAAGGGAGGGAGAGAGAAGAAAAAAAATTAAAAAATTAAAATTATTGAAAAATTCGAAAAAAAAAATTGAAAATTAAGAAATTTTGTTTACATCGACGCTAGCCATGCCACGTAGGACTGTCAACATCCACTTCAACAAATTTCAATCAAAATTGACCAAATGGACTCAATTAGCAAAATGTCGAAAGGTTTAAAACTCAATTCGTAAAGTTGAAATGTATCAAACTAAAGTGACAAAATTCTAATAAATTTAGAACTTTTTGTATAATTTTTCCAAAGAATGGTCGGATTTCTTTTGGACTCTGGAGTTTCAAAGTGGTGGTGGACTGTGACTGAGTGAAAAGAGGGATCAGAAGTGGACAGCCTATCGTGGAGTAGTGGATCTCGGTGGGCAGATACACTTCGTGAGTTTTGTTTTACATGCATGGTTACAAGTATTCAAAGTCAGCGAAAATCTAAGATCAAAGATTTTGGGTGATTCCTTTGTGAGATAATGAAATTTATTTTGTGGAGAACTTTTCAAGACTAAACATTAGGGTTGTGAAACAATCGGAACTGCCCTAACCACCTAAAACCAGATCGAAACCGCCCGTAACCGGTGGTTTTTGGAGGAACCGATGGTTCTTGAGGGAACCAATCCGGTTCCCGGTTCCAAGGAAAATCCGTCCACCCGGACCGGACTAATTATATTATAATAATATATTAAAAATAATAAATTTCGAAATTACTAATTAGAAATCTAAATTTTAGGGATTCATCTCTTCTCATGGTTTCCACATTTTAGTGAGAATTTAGTAAAGTGTGTAAGCTACCTTTCAACAACTCAACAAATGGCTCTTTCAAAGAATACTTTTGGGACTCACATATGACACTATGTTTAAGAATATGTGGAGTACCGGTGAAATTGTTTCCACACAAAAAATTCAGTAAAGCAAATATTGTAAGAGATTGAGCATTGTTAGAGGATAAATGAAAAGATGATCTACATATGACAATCACCTAGAACCTTAAACTTCAAGAATATTTTAGATTTCAACTAAAATTATTCAAAAATAGGAAAAAAAAAAACATATTTCTCTTCTTTTGTAGTGTTTTCCAATCAAATAAAGAAAAATAGTACCCTTAATTAAGTCAGTTCGATTTAAAGAAAAATATTAATCAATATGAAAAGTATTCACGACAGGATTTGGAAAACGATATTATTATTGGTAAGACCGATTTCATGGATCCACCCGAGAATCGGACTGGACCAGCAGTCCAGTTCTCGGGTAGATCCATACAACAATTGGTTTCCAGTTCCATTTTTTTTTAACCGATCCTTAGCGGGCAGTTCTCAGTTTTAGGCCGAACCACCCACTCGAACCATGCACACCACCACCCCTACTAAACATCATGTGGGTCAAGACCTTAAATAAATCGAGGGCGGTTGAAATCCCCGTCACGTTGATTAAGCCGTCTAAATTCAAATGTCCGATTATATTTTATTGTCCCACTTCCCGAAACGCTTTATGTTTCATTCGAAGCAAAATATCGTCGCGCGAGCTTTTAAGGAGAACAGCAACTTGGAACGTCGCAATCACCTTACAAGTCGCGCAATAATGCTCCAAACGAGCTGTTAAAAAAAAAATTTGCAATAGAGGACGAGCAACTAAGGAGAGCCATTTAGTAATTAACGAAAACAGAGTAAAGAAATGTGTAAAAATCCAACTGCGGATTCATTTTGACCAAGAAAGAAGAAGCACGTTCCATGAAGGGCTCGAAGGACGCGCACATTTTTTAGGTAAAGCCCACTTCCGAGTCTCTTTCTCAAGGATCTGCAAGATCCTAGGATTTTGAAGGCCTAGGATTTTGTCCGTCTCTTGGTGGTTCGCGCAACAAGAATCATCCCTAGCCACATTCATTTTGATATGATAAATAAACAAACTAGCCTCTGCATGCTCGAGACCTGATGCATGAATCGACTTCGTGGATGTTTTCTTTTGTCCGCTCTTGCGGAACATCCCCCCTAGGTTGTCTTGGAATTCCAAGGTCGTTATAATAAAGGGAAAGACGGAAGACGCGTACTGTTGTTGACCCTCAGTGCGACAATCATGTATTGGGGTCGAATGCTGCAAATCGGCGCTTGAATTCTTCCGCCAATTTGATCTCTTCTTCTTTGCTTAGCGCGCAATTCCTCCAATCAGCCTTATCTGCCACGTTCAACAAACCTGCCACCACCTGCACAGTTTCACAGGCATCATGTTACGTGCTTAGAATACAGTCCACTAAATTTAAATTTCAAGAGTTGTCCAAGGCTTCAAGTTGAAATAGACATTTTTGAACACCACTTTGTCCAAATTATTGACATCCGTCACCGACCATACGTAGGGACAGAATTAATGCCATATTCCATAACTGAAAAACCAAACTAAACTCAGAAGCAATAACTTATGCCTAGATGAAAACCAGTCGAAGCAAATAGACTAAGAACGCCAGATAGATTACCTCACGTCCAAATTGAGCAGGAAAGTTCTCGTTGTCCTCCACTATATGTGATAGTACAGTTCCTTCAGGTAATTCCACATAAAAGAGACTAGATTTACCGTCAAACTCCGTTCTCAACATTTTTCTACCATCAGTGCCTAAATCAAGAGAAGCACAATATGAATACAATATATGCAGTTGAATCGACAGACAAAACAGTTTGTGTTCATTCAAAGAAAACCAGAACATTCACATAAACCATCAATGCCTCAGCCACTCCCAGCATAGGTGACAAAAATCTCACACACGAGGCAGATCAATAAGTCAATATCAGAGCATCAATTTCTCACGCTGGGAGCTATATAGCACCAAAACACTGACAAGCAACTGTAAACTTTCAATTGTCCACTGTAGCCAATGACGCTATGCAGTAAAACATGAATAAGGATTTCTTATAGTGACTACTAGAGCAAAGGGAACATAAATTTGTTGTCTGGAAGCCCAAGAGGTGCAAAAGGTGCATTATGGTATGATCTCAAGGATTAAGGACCATAGTCACTGAATTTTCTTGTCCTACTGCGGAACTCCAAGAAAAAGGAGAAATGACAAATTTAACTTACTCAAGGAGTTAAATTTAAATCCCAACTTCTCCGCAGCTAAACTAAATATGCTCTGAAGAGCAGCTGCTCTAGATGATGGAACAGGAACAGCCTGCAGGCAACGCAATCAAACTATTGAGAATAAGAAAGTGACTGGCTGGCACTTAGAGAGATAAAATGACAAGATGGATGAAGAAGATAAAGTAATACCATAAGCAACATGTTATAAATTTTCTTTGCCCTATGACAATACCTGAAGATTAGCATGAGTCCCACGTTTGGAAACCCACTCAAAGAAAACAACTTCCTTCCGTTGGTTCTTGTGATACAACTTCAGGCAGTTCTGGAATTTGTTAAGCTCTGTTTCATTTTCTGGAGGCAAAGAAAGAGTATTTGGTAGATGCTCGATAGGTATTATCAGCACGTGATCTTCAACTAATGGTCCCTTGGGCAGTGCACAGTAGTATCTTTCTCCTACACTGATGATCAGATGAGACTCCACATTGGGGCTCGATAAACAAAACCAGCATTCTTTTGACCTGAATTTCAATTACATACTGTGCTTAAAATGGATTCATAAGCAGTGATCGAAAATTTCATTCCACTAGAACCAATATAAATCATTAGCAAAAAAAAACAATAGGAGCCCATTGAGGAAACTGACCTATTAACACCAGCAGCACCTCTAGACCTATTTCCATTTCGAGAACCACTTTCCTCTTCCTCCTGCAAACTGTGCTTAAAGTTGCAGTCAGGACCCCTTTCACATTGCCCTTTGTTAAGAAAATCAAAACAAACCCCTCTTCGGTATTGCTCCCTTGCATCTAAATCATGTCGGAAGTTGCAGTTTTCACCTCGTGGACAAGACCCAGAAGACAAATACTTGAAGCATAGCCTATCACCGTCTCCAACGGCATGCTTTTGACGTTTTTGGGAAACATCGTATCTCCAATATTGTGCGTCATTAGTATCAGCGGCAGTCCTCTTTCCTGCTTCCTTTGCACCAGCAGTTTTCTCTACTGCTGTAAACGGAGACAAGGTTGTGTTGGGAGGTTTCATGCTAATCTCAGAGGAAGACATGGTAGATGCCGGAGTAGGAGAAAGTGCATGGATAAATTTCTGTGAGAAAAACAAGATTATGATGCACATGGACAGAATGGAAATTGGAAACACTAGTAGATAGACAAGAACAAAGAGATATTTATACTAAAAACAGTTTAGATAACAGATAACTTCAATATAGAGTAAGCTAGTCACAAAGAAGCATACTATTAACTTATGAAAAGATCATATCTACAACATAAAGTACATACAGAAAGAGAGAACAGCCGCCATTCCATTACTTGTATGCATGAAAGCATGCCTTAGTGAACAAGTATCTCACTGCATGATAAACATTGAGGACAATCAAATAAAATGTTCATGTCTAACTCAGTCTACACCCTACCTACCTAAAGTATTTGATAAACATAATTTAACTGACAAAACTTAAACTTAAGAAGCAACACCAAAATATGCTGATCTGCCAGGTGAAAACTAGAGTTACATGTTCCCAAATGTAAATGATCTAGGACACAAAGTACAGAAGGGTAAGTGACCTGTTTTTCTTTGTTTCCAACAGGAGCAAGACCGATAAAGCGAGTGACATGAACAGCATCAGCATTAGAGTAAGGTTCACGTGCATAGAATACACCCATAGTGCCAGCAATATGGTAACTGTTTCAAATAGCAATCAAAACATCAGTCTTATGATACCAATCACAAATGGTTCATCTTCAACAAAGACATTCACGAAGTAAAGGAAATATTGCATACCGTGGTTTAATCTCTGCTACTATCTCCGCAATAGTAGAGTCACTGCCAGATGCCTCGGATATTCCAGGAGGAACATCTGTCTTCGCAGCTCTATTAGTGATATCACTCGGCCACTCATTAGTGGAAGCCAATTAAGGAGGCCAACAAGCGTCACGCAACTAAAAGTAAAACAAGATATGTCTAAATAAATGAAAAAGGACCAGCAAGGATATCTTAAGAATAAGTCGACAACGCCAGGTTCCTCAGCTAATGCTCGCAGGGCGTCAACATCATCTTGATTATATGTTCCGAATTGTTGACCATCCGAAGAGTGCCTACCAGATATGTAAGCCACAGATAACCCTAAACATAAGTACATCTAATCAGAGATAAATATACAAAAATCTTTTCCATAGTCACCGAAACATCACAACCCAATACGCAATTGAGCAAAAATGATTCCTTTAAAACAATCAAACAGGCAGCAATGTCGAGAACCAATTATGAAGTCCAGCAAGCATAACAAATGCCCATGAATTTGGCTATTACCTAGAACTAAGCAAATTCACCATCTTTCGCATATGACATGGACATTCTAAAATGTTACACGTTACACCCCCAGTTTCCAGTTATGAAGGAAGCTTAAACTCCACAAATGATTAGCCCCGGTTCTCATATCCAGAAGCTGCCTCCAGCAGAAGTTACTAATTTTAGCAAAAACATGCAAAATGTATTCGACTGTAAGCCAGTTTTGTCGATTCTTCTTCCATATTATAGCCGTAGCCGAGGTATAGACATTAGTAAATTGCAATTCTCTAGCGTAATCAAATTCAAAAGTGAAGCTAATTAACATCGCAAAAGACATGAACATTACCATGAAGCGTGAACTTGCCACTCCCCTTCAGCCAATACAGATTCTCGCATATCTTCAGGCCGTCCATCTTAAACCCTAAGTTGGCGTGGCTCCTCGAAGCGGCCGACAGCACCTTGGGCGCCCCAATGCCGTAGTCGCCGACGAAGTAGGTCGGGAGCGGGACCGGCGACCGGCCCTCCGCGTAGTCCAAGAACTCCTCCAGCAGCTCCGGCGCGTCGGGAAGAACTGGCCCACGCAGAGCAGCGCGTCGAAGGGCCCGGCCGATTTGTTCACCTGCGCCGCGGCGGGGCAAGCTCAAGAGAGGGGCGTAAAACCCTAGCGAAGCGCGGCACGAGAGGCGTAGAGAGAGAAAGATAGAGAGACAGAGACAGAGACAAAGAGAGGTACCGAGGAGACGCGCTTGAAGAGCTGGTTGAGCCGGCCGCGGGCGTCGCCGCAGAGGAGTACTCTCGGAGGCGCCATTGATGCTTGGCGAAGAAGGAAGGCCGAGAAGAAGCTGGAGCAGCAGAAATGGCGGAGGAGGGAGCGAGAGGGTGGTGCGGGCGGAGCGAGATTTGCTGGGCTCTGATTTTGTGAGACGTGATTTGGGCCGAGTTAGATGTGTGGGCCTCCTCTGGAGTCCTGGGCCTGAATTGGATGGGCCTGCGTGTGGATGTGTCCACGCCGCGTAACTCCGGAGAAGTTCGTGACGGAGTTGAAGGAGGAGTTTTTAAGGGGATGCTTGTTTGCCACTGGGCGAACGCAAGAGGCCCATCAAAAATTGGAAGTATTATCTAAAATTTCGTAAAATTATCGAAATGATTACATGTTAAATTACTTGCCTGCATATACATACATACACATATATATATAGAAAGTTTGTTTCGAGTTAAATGGAAAGTAACAATGCGTGATTCATACTACTTTAATTAAATAAAAGGCAAGCGTGCATCATAGACATCTAGGTACTTTCCACCTAAGTTTTCTTCACCCCACTCTGAACTTTCGCCCTTTTTTCCTTCATTTTTTTATAAAGTCCATTGACATGTGTGAACGCTCGTGCTCAACTTTTTATTTACATGTGACGAAAATCATTTTTGAAGTGATTGAAAACCACGATCGCTCATGCCCAAAAAGCGACAACAACAGAGGACCATGCTAGAGATGCGCTTTGCTTTGTGTGGAAACTTGGGAGGTGAGAAAAATTGTGGAATGGGAATAGAACAAAAAGACGTATAAATTTATAAAGTTTTCCTCCATTAACTTCGTGTCATAAATAAAAATTTCATATTTTTCGATACCCACTTTCATTCATCCCTCTTTCCTTAACTTCTCAAATGGAGCTTAACCGGTTGCTCTGCCGACTTCTTTTAACCCTTTTTAATTGTCTCAAAAAGGATCGAAATCTTTCACCATTTGGCAATCATAATAACATACGTGAGTCAAAAAAGCTCTTAAGACGCAAGTCACGATCCATAGGAAGGAAGATAGCAATTGGCTCCTTACGCACAAAATCACTAGGCAGACGAACCACCACGTTCCGACAATGATCATCTAAG